>QLOH01000538.1:0-710660 GCA_026901365.1 Sesbania bispinosa
TAAAGGACCGCCTATCTTAACATCCCTTGCAGAACATTGGTATATGATTAGTTATTCCCCAAAATTGGTTCCTTCAATTTAATAACTAACTAGGGCTGAGTTGCTGAAAGAGAAGCCCAGAGATTTGTCTAGAGAACCCACATATGATCTTGCTCTGACTGCCAAGAATAATGAGCAAATAATGTGGTCTGCAGAGGTGCCTCACAAGTTCTACAATGTACCCATTCAGGAAAGGCTGAGAGTACCTAAGTTCCCTAATCTATATGAAGAGTTACTGTTTTTCAAGGAAGCTGCACCCTTGCTTTCAACACCTCCTTCCAGGCTGATTTTGGAAACTGGTGTTGAAGCTAGGCAAAGAAGGCTGCAAAGCTCAGGGGGAGTTAGCATATCAGACCTCATGGACAGAATCAAGAATGATGGTGTTGTCACCCATAACCACAAATGGAGATTACTTGACCCATTCTCTCAAGATCAGCATGAACTATCATATGAGGAATGGATTGCTGTCAGGATGCTGTGTCTTGAAGCTGAGCTGGTAGATAAGTACAGTGGTTCCTTCGGTCAGAAGGACTTCAGACCACCATTGAATGTGCATACAAAGTTGTCTACTTCCATTCTGGTATGTCCTGATAGGATTGTTCCCAGGTATCCTTATGCTGATTTTATCAGAATAAAGGCAAATCTATTGCTTCTGAAGGGGGAGTGCCCCTAAGAGACCTATCAGAGGAAGACTGGAACAATCTTGCTGAAGAAGTCTTTGCTGAACGAGGAATGGATCACTCCTTGTATGAAGCTATGTGGAATTATCACTGGAAGATTGTGGAGAAGAAAGGAAGTTGTTTTGGTGTTAAATGGGATGATTCTAACTCTATGGTGAAGATTGGCAAGAACACCACCCTGGAGACTCCTACATTCTTCCGAGGAAGATTTCCTACATATAACTTTGATCATATCTTCAAACCGCATCATGATTGGGTCATGAAAAAATTTGTTAATGATCAACCCTATTATGTGAGAGTGACTAATCCCTAAAAGCTCAATTTTCCACCTGGGTTCAACTTCTTCAAGTATTCCAGAAGATACATAACCATAATCTTTTATGAAGAAAATCTGGACCCTGAGTTGATTGCCCTGTACAGAGAAAATAGAGCTCTGCAGAATCAAAATGACAAGCTTCTGCAAAGGACTGATGAGATTCTTGGTGCTCAGGCTCAGATCAAAGCTGGTCAAGATGAACTGAAGGCAGTTGTGACTGCAGAACTTGAGAAGCAAAGGCTAGCGATGCAGGCGATATTTGAGCAAGCTCTCACGAGATTGAGATCTGGTTAATGATGTAGTCATGCTTCAGACTATGTATCTTTTTATCAAACAATCTACTTAATGCATGTGTTTTTGCATGGGAATTTATTGCTATTGGTTGGTTGCTTTTCTATTGATTATTCTCACCTATTGAATATTATGACTTATATTGTCTATTCCTGACCCTTTTTATTGATGACAAAAGGGGAGTAAGTGCGACAGGGGGAGTAATGAATATAAGTGGTTGAGAATTTATTTCATACTAACTGTAACATCCCGCAAAATTAGAAGTTTTAATAACTCATTAGGCTTAAAAATAAGATAATTGTGTATTGGTAATTAAGGGAAAGTGATGTAGGAGAGCATAGTGCAAGCAGAGTCGTACGCAAAGCCAAGGGTTTGTCCACGAATCAAATAAATATTCCAAAAAAAAAGAGATTAATCAACTGACATGAAAACCTAATTATAAACACTAATCAGAAGACTTAAATGAGCCCTAATAGATAATGACCAATTGCACCATTTGTAATCTACATAGTAAGAAAAACAACAAAATTAAAGTCATTCACCTTCTCCCAATAAATACACCAACAAATTATAAGAAAGAGCAACCTAAAACAGGTGGGCATTTCAGATATGTGATAAATGAATCATTAATTAAAACAATAAACAGATGGGCAAACTGGGAGATAATCATTAATTTAAAATAAATAATTAAATTATGCTTTACATTTTAAACCTCCGCACCAGGCTCGTTTACAGAACATAATGCTACTTCAGCTTAGCTGAGAAGATCCGTATGAAAGCATGATATTGCAAACAATTACCGGGATTGAGGCATTTGTGTTCCTTCAAGCAATAAGGAAGAAAAACAATGGGAGAAATAAATGCAGGGGAGATCGGAGCAAGATTTTTCTTCGGCGAAAGAAAAAACCATGGCGAGCCACTCCAAATACTCTTCTGTACCATTGCGTCCACCACTGCCACCACACTCATGATCAGAACCAACCGCCCTTTGTCTAACCATCAATCCATTTATAAGCTACCAATTACCCAATAGGACGCAATGTTCAAAGGAAAAAAGCCTCCCCCATATTCCTCATGACCAAGAACAGCCTCCCCTCAGTTACTTCCAAAAACCAGAGGAAACACCCTCCCAAGTTGCCTCCTGATCCATAAAAAGCCTCCCCCAGACAAGCTCAACAGTGCTACCCTATGAAAATGGGCCGAAATGGTGATCATAAAATCCGTGACGAACAAAGTCAAATTACAAACCAAATATTAAACCCTAATTCGAAAACTAAGAAGGAACAAATTCTGAGGGGAACAGGCACGTACCTACTTCGCCTATGCACCTACCATAGAACCTCGTAACCGAACATTCCAATACTGCCACCACAGTCATGACCTTCTCACGAACGCTGGGCAAAAGCACGAACAAATGCAGCTTAAGTAATATAGAATGAAGCCCAAACCATTTGTGCAGAAGACTTTTTGGTCTTATGGGCCACTTAAGTAACATAGAATGAAGCCCAAACCCATATCCAACCACTACCATACATGCTTGTCCAAAAAAAAACGTTGATGAATAGTGCACACACAGTGCTGTGAAAAACAATCTAGTGTAATGGAATGGATTGAAAGCTAACAACTTTTTCCAAATTTATTTCTAATAATTACATAATAGATTTTGGAAAATAAAAAATTATCATTCCCCTATCCAAACAATCACTTTAGATTTTTCTATCTAAAATAATTAATATTAAATTTATGTTAAAAATGATATTTCAAAATTTAATTTTAAAAAATTAATTTAATTAATCTATTTAAAATTAATTTTAAAGTAAACATAACCATATTTTTAAAATTTTATGCATCTCAAATTTAAAATCAATTCTATTTTAAAAAATTTAAAATTTTATTTTTCTAATATTAATTTTTGTCACTGTAATTTGATTATATGAGCTTTTGTAAAATTGGGAAACACATAAAGCAGCATTCAAATTGATTTCAAGCTTGACTGCAATAAATTCTCGAAGGAGAAGTCTTATCACTTATATAAGTTATAATTGATGGATGATAATGATAGCTAGGTGTGCTCGGAAAGTAAGAATAAAAAATTAATGATATACCTGGGGTATATTTGGTTTTACATTGAAAGTAAATATAGATCGTGAGAAGAGTTCCTGGTTCGATCCCCACTAAATAAATTCCCCCGGAAGAGTTAGGAGCCTTAACCGTGAATAAAATCGAAAAAATTATCCTGATAACTGAGGATAACTATGGTTTAAAAAAAACAATAAACTAAACATATTAAAAATGGGAATGATAAACGTGGTTCGTTGGATATTTTGGCGTGTAAAAATGTGTTCCTTTCCTTCAGTACACATAAAATATCTAACCACTTATAGAAAAGAATCATGTGAGGTTCCCAATCATACAAGTCACCAACAATAACCAATCCAAAGCGATGCACCCACCTTAGCTGCCTACAACAAACAACTCTTATTCTCTCTCTTTCTCTGTTCTTCAATGCTTCTGTATCCCCTCATCCTCAACTAAACTACTGCTCTGTCATTAATAATTATCATCCTCCTCTGTGGACCTGGAGCCCTCACCAGTCACCACATGATGGATTCTCCTTTTTTAGTACAACAAGATGCTTTGTCCAACAAGTACAAACACAGGAAATTTCTCTTCTTACTTCTCACCTTCGTCACTGTCACAAGTCAGTTCTCTCATTTTTCTTTTTCTGATTCACCTTCCTGTTTCGTGGGAACTATTTTTAGTGATAAAGTACTTTTAGTCAGAAATACATTGAAGATTCCGTTTTTCATGAATCAACTTAATTCATACATTACAGAATCTTCCTTATTGTAAACGTAATTCTATGAAATTGTTGCAATTTAACACCAGATCGCGCAGTGAATCAAAATATACAATCACCCCACTTGCGTCCATTCACGGTTCACACCGTATTCATGCCAGGGAAAGTCAAAAGAGAACATTTTTGTGTGGGATAAATTATTTAGATATATTAATTTTCAGATGATTGATTGTGGGGTAAAATGAAAATGAATGCAAGAAACCACCTAGATGAGTTTGAAGACAAAAAAAAAATGAAATAGAGCCTTAAACCATGTTTGGTTTAGCCTTGATGTGATAAACTCATTTTTCCAAATTCGGATTTTGTGCAGTTGATTTTTGGTGCATTTGATGTTGTAATAAAATTTGGGTCATCTAATCTTTAATCAGATAGCTCAAATGCCGAGATGCTTTTTTAATATCGACTTAGTGTCTCGGCATCTGAGCCGTCGGATCGGCTCAGATTTCATGACAACATCAAATTTCAATTGCACTAAATCCAGGTCCTATTTTTCCAATGCTAGAAAATAGTTGCGTGAGTTTCACCAATTTTAACTCTAAATCATACACACACCTACTGTGTATTTGGTTTAGTTTAGCGTTGAAACTGACCAAACTCAAGTTTGGATTCCCCAACACAACTATTTCTAGTGTTGAAAACGTGAGTTTGTTTCGTTTCAACGCTAAACCAAATATGTTCTTGCTCTAGTAATTTTTAGCGCCCCCCCAAATTAAGATTCTGTGAACTAAGGATGTAACTCGAAAAATATTAACTTTTTGTAAACTTGAATCTAGGAAAGGTACACATCCGGGGTTATTGGTATATTGAAGTCATGTGCCAAAACATCTGCTTGACACTAATGCAATTTGATTATCATATTGATCTCTTTTTTCAGTTGTTGGGCTAGCAGTCACAGGCAACATAAGTTTTGGGATACTACAAGGTGCAGAAAAATATAATGAGGGAATAACAGTCCATCAGGGAGATGTTATTGAATCAGAACTAGGAGTTGTGGCAGCTGATGATGCCCGGTGTTCTGCAGTTGGTGTTTCAATGCTTAGGCTGGGAGGGCATGCAGTTGATGCTGCAGTGGCCACTGCATTATGCCTTGGTGTTGTGTTTTCAGCCTCAAGTGGCATAGGTGGTGGAGCTTTCATGGTTGTCCGATCTTCTTCAACCTCCCAAACCCAAGCTTTTGACATGAGAGAAACTGCTCCTTTAGCTGCTTCACAGGTTTGAGGCTATCTCTTTCTGCTCAACCATTAATGTTGTTGCAACTCATGGTTGAAACTGCTGAAGCAGTTGCACTTTTAAGATAACTGCTACTAAGACTTAATTCCTAAATAATTTTGATCATTTTCCTTTGTAGAAATCTACAAAAATGCAACTTACGTTTGTCTAAATGTGTGTGTCTAAACAGAATATGTATCAGAACAATCCGAAAGCTAAGATCTTAGGTGCCTTGTCAATGGGAATTCCTGGTGAGTTAGCTGGCTTTCATGCAGCCTGGTTGAAGCATGGACGATTGCCATGGAAGACCTTATTCCAACCAGCTATAGAACTTGCTAAAAATGGTTTTGTAGTGTCTCCTACTCTTGGAGATTTCATAGCTAAAGATGCAAATAAGATAATCAATGATCCGGGGTTAAGAAATATATATGCACCTAATGGAGTTTTGTTAAAGGAAGGGGAGATATGTAGTAATGTCGAACTTGGTTACAGCTTAGAGGTAGTGGCAGAGGAAGGGCCACAAGCTTTCTACAATGGAACCATTGGTGAGAATTTAGTAAAGGATGTCAGAGAAGCTGGTGGGATTTTAACAATGAAAGATTTACGCAATTATAAGGTAGAGATAACAGATGCAGTGACTGTGAATGTGATGGGATACACCATATATGGAATGCCACCCCCTTCAAGTGGAACACTCGCTCTTTCTCTGGTAGGTTAGAGATTCCTTTCCCTTTTTTTCTTTATGCTATTTCCATGTTATTTTGGTTCATGGGACCAACTATTTCAAAAGGATTATACTAGCAAATCAGTCCATGAGAGATTCTTCATCATGCAGTTTAGTCCATGAGAAATTCAAAATCACAAAATGGTCCCTGAGAGATGGCCCTGTCATGCAAAATGGTCCTTGTAGTGCAAAATGGTCCCTACAAAACAAGCAAATTAGTCCCTGAGACATTAAAAATCATGTAAATTAGTCCTTGAAAAATGACGTTGTGGACCATTTTGCATGACGGAGCAATCTATAAGGGACCATTTTGAGATTTTGAATCTCTCAAAAGACTAAACTGCACGACCAGAAATCTCTCGGGACTAATTTCCTAGTTTAGTCATTTCAAAAGCTTGAAGTGTTAGGTGAAGGACTTGAATGGTTTTTATATATTTGTAACAAAACAAAACCAAAGGACCAGCATTTAATATCAATACAGAGAGCTGCTATAATTGTTTCTCGTGTCCTTTTCTTTTTCTTGGTTACTAGTTGTATGCACTGATATTCTAATGATTGCTATGAACAGGTCCTAAACATCTTGGACAGTTATGGAAGTCCTGATGCTGTAAAGGGAAATCTGGGCCTACATCGACTAATAGAAGCTCTGAAACACATGTACGCGGTTCGCATGAACTTGGGTGACCCTGACTTTGAAAACATTGGTCATACAGTATCCCAAATGCTTTCCCCATATTTTGCACAAAATATTCAACACAAGATACTTGATAACACTACTTTCCCTCCAGAGTATTATATGAACAGGTGAGATCTACTTGTTGTAGTAATTTGAATGTCAACTTTCCCTTTTGCTTGATTTGTTACAAAGTAACTAAGGGTGTTCATAACTATTCTGGGCAGGTGGAGCCAACTTAGGGATCATGGAACAAGCCATTTATGTGTTGTGGATGCTGATAGAAATGCTGTATCACTGACAACAACAGTAAACCATCATTTTGGAGCTGGGGTTCGTTCTACTTCAACTGGTATTGTGATCAACAATGAGATGGATGACTTCTCTACACCCACTGATATATCCCCTGATAAACTACCCCCAGCTCCAACAAATTTTATTGAACCAAACAAAAGACCATTGTCTTCCATGACTCCTATTATCATCACAAAGGTATTGCTCATTGTGAATTTTTCCACTAATGGCTAAAATTTGAGTGCTAATGGTTTTCGGGTGACATAGTTGTTCCTGTACAAAACACATTCCTAGTAGCTACTATTGCTTGTTTGGTTCCCAGATCAACACAGTGCAAAAATTCTACAGAATTGATTTCAAATCACTTTCATCCAATGTGTTTCGTAAAACGTACCTAATTCATTTTCGACCATTGATTCTAGAATCAATTCTACTCAACTGTCAACCAAACGGGCACTAAGTTTGCAAGAATTGTTCAAACATGTGTGTCATAAATTGTAACCAAGAAAACAACACAAACATCTTTAGCTTTGGAGAGTAAGGGTTCTTCCTTATTAAAAAACCTTCCTTTTGCTATCCTTTGGCAGGATAACCAGTTGGTTGGGGTACTTGGAGGCAGCGGTGGAATGAACATTATTCCAGCAGTGATTCAAGTCTTTCTGAATCATTTCATCTTGGGAATGAAACCTTTGGATGCAGTTCTGAGTCCAAGGATCTATCACAAGGTTCTATCTGCTCCACATTGAAATAGTTTCTTTTTGTCTGATGCTCCTAACTACTATCTAATTTGGATCTTTATTTATCTCATGTAGCTAATACCGAATGTAGTTCGCTGTGAGAACTTCAATGCTTATGATGGTGATCACATTGAGCTTTCAAAAGAAACTAGGCTCTTCCTGGAAGAGAGAGGTCATCAAGTGAATGCGTCTATACCACAAGCTATCACTCAGCTTATTGTCCAAAGTTTCAAAACACCTATTAACATGAATAGAAAAATTGGTGAAAACACCAATTCACAGGCAAAGCATGGCATTCTAACAGGCGTAAGTGACCCTAGAAAGGGTGGGAGTCCGGCTGCTCTTTAATTGTATTGATCAATTCAGATTGAAACTTGTAAAATCCAGACAATGTACTGAACAAAGATCCTTTGTCCTGTATGCGACCCCCTTTGTAAATAACTGAATAATTTATTGATATCAGTTCCTGTCTCAAGCTTTTCCCTTTAAACATACCCCCAATTTATTGGAGATTCTAGAATCTTGAGTTAGTGGGGGCAATTAATTTAAAAAATATGAAGGGAATAAAACATGAGGGGGAAGAAAGCTGACTGGTGTACTACTATTGGATAAAAGATAAGATTTGACTTTTAAATCAAAAAATACTTGGATAAAAATAATAATTATAATAATAAACATGTGGGTAGTGATTTCAAATATATAAAAATATAGGGAGTAAAATATAAAAAAAAAAAAAAACTCAATTTTTATTTGAAATTTTATCAAAGTCAGGACTTAGTTTAGAACAGTAAACCCTGAAGGACCACTTGGTTTGGTACAGTTAGGATTTAGTTTAGAACCCATTTTCATTTAAAGGAAATGCAAGTTTCTTCTATAAGTTCATGCTAAAGAAAGCATGGTCACCAAAGATTTGCCATCAACTGATCAAATGTGCCTCTATAAAAGGAAATTGCATGAACATTTTATTTCACAGTAGGGATTTAGTTTATTGCAGCTTCTTTGGTAGGTTCATTCTTAATAAAGCACGGTCACAAAATATTTGCTATCGACTGATCAAATATGACACTAAAAGGTAGTAAATATGGCTAGGGCTAGAATGCGAGAATCGTATACATGTGAAACAAGTTCCATAAAGAATGTTCTTAAAGATTTGCTATTCTTTTTTACACAAAAGGGTGAAAATATATATTGGTATTAGCCAGAAGGTCATACAAAGGTAACCAACATTGGCAACAATTTGATAACTATACAACAGGCTAGAACAAAGGAAAAAAAGCAAAACTATTACATCCAAATTCTAGATTGGCCACGCTTCTAGTATAGGAGATAGCCAACCGATCTCGATCTGCAACAAAATTCCTATGGAATTCATAAAGCCATGCAAGATACAATAACAGCCGCGAAATTCTAAAATCTAGAAAATCTGTCATTTCATTATTTGGTATAGATATTAGGCTACACATTCGGATGCAAATCATCATCCCCTTCTCTTCACTTATAAACCATTCTCATGAATTTGCATTTAAGGCCTCAGGCTCGAGCATTCTATATTCAATTATAGGAAAGTCCTTTTGAAAGCCATGTCTATACAATTGAACCAAAAAAAGAAAATCTCAAGTCACGTCCCTTCAGTTAGAAAAGGGATATAGTGTGTGTCTGATATTAATACTAACATATGACCACACGCTACTCCACAACCAGTAGGTAAGCAGATAAGGGTGTTCATCATGTTTTGGATTTGAAATTTAAATTTCATATCATCTCATAATCATTCATACAAGAGAGGGAGAAATAAAAATATACAGAATGATAGTAATGAGAGTCCAGTAGGTAAGCAGATAAGGGTGTTCATCATGTTTTGGATTTGAAATTTAAATTTCATATCATCTCATAATCATTCATACAAGAGAGGGAGAAACAAAAATACACAGAATGATAGTAATGAGAGTCAATATTGTTACATAAATCACTGGACATGCTTCATTTTCTTCCTTCAAGATGTTTTATCCATCAGCTGAATTGGAGTCAGAATATTTGATTTGCTTGTCTCCACAATACAACCATTCATAACCATTTCCTCCAACATAAAATGTGCCTTCTCTAAATGGAACATGATATCTAGCTCACACTGCAAGTATAAGTTGACAAGAAATATAAACATCTTTACTGGAACCTACTTCCAAAAGTGGAAGGAACAAGAGAAAGACATTTAGAAAGCAGGTGGGGGAGACAAACTAGGAAATTCAAGAAACAAAAAACTCCACCAGACTCCAATCACAGCAGGACTTACCACATTACCAAAGTGACGATCCATGGTTTCAACTAAGAGGTGTATAAATTCCAAGATAGCCAGCTCATTCTGCAACATTATCCACAGAAGGTAGAATAAGCTCTCGAGCAGAATTTGAAACATATCATATTATTTTACACAAAATTATGCATATAAAATTCTGCTAAAGTAGCATATGTTTAACAAGATTAATAACTTCAGGCTGTTCTTATTTTACAACAGAAATGCCCTTTTACCATTCTCTAGACAAGTAAAATCTTCCTTTATGTCTTAGAGGAAGATGGTACTTGAAGACATGAGCAATAATTTTATAACTAGACTATTTCACACAATTATTTATGTTATGGAGACATTTAATTTAAGTATTTACAATATTTTGCATGCTTCAAATTCAAATCATTCATTTCTTTCCATGAACCAATTCAAAACGTGACATAGAGAAAATGATTTACCTCATCATCATCAACTCCAACCAGGAAAAACAAAGATGCATAACGCCTATATACAATTTTGTAGTTGCGATGCTCAACAAATGAACACTGTCCATTACAAAAATGTATCAGTGACAAGCGGAAATTAGATACTGTCAACAGTAGCAACAATAAGATACTTCAACCCCACATATTTGGGATAAATTGCACGGACCCTATCAAAACAAATGTAATACAGGACATAGTCTAGACAGCACAGCAAACTCCCAATCTCATAATTTCTATGTATATAATTACAGTAAGTAATACCTTAGTGAGAATATGAAAATTTTGAAACATAAATACCTTACAAAGACCCCAAAGCTTTAAGAAAACACATAAAAATGTACGGCTTCAAAAAAAAAAAACAGAGGCACCTACATCTAGGCATCAAATTCGAGATCTTGGGACGACATTAGACACCTAAAATGTGAGATTATAAGAGCAACTTTATTCCAGCACCCCAATTTTTCACTATTCATAGATCTTAAATGGGTCCATCAGTGCACATCAGCAAGTTTTTATTAAGCACTCTTCTTCTTTATTCCAGCATCTCACTTTTTTACTATTCACAATTCTTAAATGGGTCCCACTAATACACACATATTACCCATTTTAATTATTTTATGTAAAGTCTGTGAGTACTGTAAGTAAAACAGGGTTCATGCTTAAATAAGCACCCTACAAAAACACTGCTCCATCGCTGAATAATCTTAGAGAGGGGTTCTTAACTGTTAAGCACCATCCTTAGCACCTATGGTGCGGATGGCCTAACACAAAACATAAGATGCTTGACTTAGGACACTTGTTAAAGAACTAAAAGTAGAAAGTTTTTATTGGAGTGTGTGATATGTAATGTCACATATGCAATCCAATAAAAACTTTCTCCTTATGAATCCTTAACCAGTGTTATTAGGACACTAGTTACCAAGACCCATAAGTATATTATATACTATATATAGAACATTAAAAACAATCAATAAATAACAACACTTAAATATTTTCTAATATAAAATGCAGAATCGAGACCTTATGTGTTTGTGAGTTTAGAGAGGGGGAAAGGAAAGGATTGGAGGGAGAAGGGAGGGGGAGAAGAGGAAGAAAAGAGTTTGTAATATACTTAAACTCACAAACACAAAGGGAGGACTTCTAATAAACCCTTCCCTTCCTTCCCCTCCAAAATTCAACTCACAAACATACCCTATAAGTTTATAAGAAAATAGAAGCAGCATATATACAATAGACCGAGCCTACGCGATCCTATGATCTAAAGTGCAACGATGAACAGAGGAGAACTAAATGAATTATGAGAATTGTGATGTAGTTTTTTTATTAAAGTCGCGAAAAAAATTAGGAAAGTGGAATTGATTGGGGGAAGGGAAGGGAAGGGAAGGAACCTGCTGTTCGTTGCGGGCGAGGCATTTGCGAACAATTTCAGCTTCAAGGACTCGCCTTTGTTCGAGAGTGAGGTATTCGTAGTATTGGGCAAGACGTGTCTGCCCTTGCTTGTTTACCATCAATACGAATCGGATTCCCATTCGATTTTGTGCCCTAATTCCCCTCCCTTCTCCTTTGCTTCTTTATGTTATGTGCTTATTTATTTTGGATTTGGATTTGGATTTATTCTACAAACATCGTATTATTCCAGTTAGCATGCTATTCAAGTCCTAGTCCTAGTCGGCTAGTCCTATACACATGAGAGTAATCATTTTATATTTATTTATAGTTGCATTTTAATAGATTTATACAATTAATGATTGAGTTATTATATTCATACAATAAAATCATACAATAACTCATATAACATACTTTCTCTCTCTATCTCTCTCCATCACATCACATATCATACCATCTATCACATCTCATACTTCTTTCTTTTCTCTCTATCTCTCATTTGGTTGTGCATATAACATTTGTATAAATAACCTTTCTCTTAATGATAAGGGCATTATTTATTATTTGTTGAACAACCAAATACACAGCAAAAAGTTGCAATTACAGAAAGTAATATGTTTAGAGTCTTTTGACAAAAATAAGGAAGTAACGTGTTTTTTAGTTAAACTAGTTGGAAACTTGTGCGTTGCACGGGGCAAAAAATTAGATAAATAATAGAGAGTCGAATATTAAATTTAATTATAAAAATATGTAAAATTATGTATTAAAACTTGTTCATACAAAAAAATATTGGGCTTAAAATTTTAAGTAAAATCGCTATGTAAAAAATTATAAGCAACCACTGAAAGAAGTTTCTTGAATAACATGAAAATAATGTGGAAATTAAGGTCATAAAGAATATTAGTATATGTCTTTCATTAATTGAACACATCTCTAATATGCATGATTTTAACAACAACAACAACAACAACAACAATAATAATAATAATAATAATAATAATAATAATAATGACAAACAATAATAAATTATAATTAAAAGATCCGAGAAGCAACCTAATTTAAATTTTGGAAGACTTCTTTGTATACGACATTTGAAGTTGTGTCTGAAATATGCGCTTCATCATCTGTTATGAGTAATTTCAATCTTCCTCTGTTTGTTACCCTGGATACTGCAACATATAATTGTCCATGAGAGAAGACAGACTTTGGTAAGTAAATTCCGACATGCTTCAAAGATTGTCCTTGACTTTTATTGATAGTCATTGCAAATGATACAACAATAGGGACCTTCTCTAAAACTTAATTAAAAGGAATTCTATTATCTGAATAAGTCAATGACACTCTTGGAATGAATACTTTGTGCCCCACATTTACTCTAGAAATGACCTTATCTTCCAATACATAGTTACCTAACTGAGTAATAATGAGCCTATTTAGTACCATTGTCCATTGTAGAGACCAGAACACTGATCAATATTTCTCAACAACATTACTGGTGCACCAATTTTCAACTTTAAGACATGATTTAGAAGCCTATATGAATTAATTGAATTAAAAAATTTTGGAGTGTGAATATCATCAGGAGTATTTAAATGAACACTCTCTGTACACGGGTTGTCAAAGCTTAGGTATGTTCTTTCTTCACCAGGTAGCAATGAAAACATATATTCATTCAAGTTGAACACAATATCATTTATTGGAGCTAAAATAGCTTGATGTTGAAAGAATGATGCATCATGCATATTTTGTAATGATGAAGGATAAGTACTATCCACAATTGAAGCGATTGGGTCAACAATATCTGATATCCGTACATCATTTGGGTGTGAGTACTAACATCTTCATCATTTGGTTCCCCAATGGTTCCATATCCAGTACTAAGCACCCATTATGAGAACTTTTTTTACTTCTACATCAATTTCGAACAGTCAGAAGCCTCATATTTTTTTGTTAATGTCAAGACTTGACAATGCCTCTAAATGTATAATACATTAATGCTAGCATGAACAACATCTTATTTTGATCCTTTAGGAATAAGAGGAAGTATTTGTCTAAAATCTCCCTCAAATACTATCTTTTTCCCTCCAAAAGGTCTATTTAGGCTATCATGGTTGCAAAAATGCATTATGTCTCGAAATTTTCTGTCTACCGCCTCAAAACAATGTTTATTTAAGTAGTCATGCGATGCACGGTGCACACGGAGTTCTAAGAATAAAAATAATATTTATTAATAGTGCTTATATTTAAATATGAAAAAAACTTATTAATAGAAAATATTTTTTTTGTAGTGTATGAAGTTAAATTGACATAACACCAAATGGGTAATAAACAATGAAACTACTAAGTATCAAATACAATGAGTGATTATATTTATTAATATATATATATATATAAATAAAGAAAATTAATATTTGAATATTAATGAACTTTCACATAATGATTTATCTCCTCGTGGTGTATAAAAATTTATAAGAAGATTTAGAAAGGAAACTTGTATTAAAATAATCAAAATTCAATTTAGAAAAATCATTCATTTTTATTAATTATTTTTTTAATTTTTTAACAACTAAAAAAACAAAACATTTATAGCCAACCTAAATTTATATTAAAAATAATTAAAATGTAATTTTTAACCAGTGTAATTTAATTTTATCTCATAAATTTATTATTATTATTATTATCAAGACTTTTAATATATTATAACCTGTAAATTAAATGATTTTTGTGTATTGTCAATTTGTCATTGTAAATGAAAGAACAATTGAATCTAAGTTAAAATTTAAAAGTTCAATGAAAAAATAATAGAAAATAAAATTAATTTGCATTATAATTTAAAAGATATTCTTTTATATGGAATTAGTGATTTATGTAGAATCATCATCCCAAAAAGTGATATATTTTTCGTTGTTAAAAAATAATATTTTTTTAATAAATAATATATATATAAACATATGAAAAATAATCAATCCATCACAAAAAAATGTCTTAATAAATTTTATGTATAGATTTTTTCCCTTGTGATCCAAAAATAAACATTATAAAAAAAATTAAATTAAAATTGCTATAAATAAATCATAATTCAATTTAAAAAATTGACTCAATTTTATCATTGTTCAAAAAAAAGAATCGGAATGACTAGTTCAACCGGTCCATTAAACACAGAAAACAGGAGGATATCAAAGTTGATCGAACTGGTTAACAACCGGTGAAAACTAACAAAAAAATGGTGTCAAAAACCCGATTGACTTTCCAAATAATTTTTATATTTTATTTTTATTTAATCTAAATTATTTTCTAAGATAAATAAAGAAAATTCAAATTTCTTTACCAATCCAATTTTTAAAACATTGAATTTTGTTAAAGTTTTTTAAATTACAACTATAGATAAAAAAAATATAAGTTTAATTACTATACACCAACAGTGTAAAAAAAGTTGTACATAGTCGTCCAATACTGTGCTGCCACATCAATTAATGAGTATTACACCTCATGTTATTAAACTCACTAAATGATGTGACAGCAAATTATTGGATTACCACGTAAACTAAATTTACACGATAAGTATATACTCATTAAATCCAAAAAATATAAGTAGATGAAATATGTATTGTTAGTTATGACAGTTATGACTTAGGAATGAGTTTGTTATTCTGTTAGGTTGTTATTTCAGTTAGGTTAGTTAGTCGTTGCTCTCTAATTGCCTATATATATAGTACCTTGCTGTATAGGGAAAGGCATGCGTGTGTTAGTGAGCGAGAATGATTGCGGGAGAACCTGTCTGAAGTGAAGGTGTAACCTTGTCTGAAACAGCTTGTCTGAAGCTGGGTTGTCTGAAATAGAGAAACGTTTTTCTCTGGCATATTTTCTTCTCTCTCTTCGTGTTCTTTGATTCGTTTTCTTTTAAGCTTTCGATTTCTTGTTCTTACCCAACAAGTGGCGCCGTCTGTGGGAAGAAAGTGAAAGGAAAGATAATCAAGAATGGCAACGAAGTTTGATATTGAGAAGTTCTCTGGAGCAAATGACTTTGGGCTGTGGAAAATCAAGATGGAGGCTATCTTGATACAGCGAGGATGCGAGGAAGCGTTGAAGGGGGAGGTGAACATGTCATCATCTTTAACGCAGGCAGAGAAAAAGAATATGGTATACAAGGCAAGGAGTGCAATCGTTCTGTGTCTTGGTGGTAAGGCACTCAGAGAGGTGGCGAAGGAGAAAACAGCTGCAGGGATGTGGACCAAGCTGGAATCTTTATACATGACAAAGTCTTTGGCTCATAGACTCTGTCTGAAGCAACAACTTTACTCGTTCAAGATGGTGGAGTCAAGAATGATTGAAGAGCAGTTGGCAGTTTTCAGCAAGATTGTTGATGATCTTGAAAACATTGGTGTGAAGCTTGAAGATGAGGACAAGGCCGTTATTCTTCTGAATTCTTTACCTAAGACCTTTGAACATTTCAGAGATGCTTTACTGTACGGGAAAGATCAGATGATCACTCTAGAGGAGGTTGTGACCTCAGTTCGAACCAAAGAGTTGCAGAAACTTCAAGATTCGAAAGGTGTAAAGGAGATCCCCTCTGATCTAGTTACAGTGAAGGACAAGGGAAAGAAGTCAGAGAACAAAGGGAAGAAGGCAAAGTCTGAAGGCAAGAAGCAGATCAAATGTTTCAAGTGTCAGAAGTTGGGTCATATCAAGAAGCATTGTCCTGAGAAAGATGCCCAGGAGCATAGGAGACAGGAAACTGCAGGTGTTGCAGAGGATTCTGAAGGATATGAATCTGCAGGTGTTTTGGTAGCTTCGTCTGAAGACTCTCTGAAGAGTTGGGTCATGGATTCAGGGTGTACCTATCACATGTGTCCTGTGAAAGATTACTTTGAGACCTTAGAATTGAAGGAGTATGGATCTGTACTTCTTGGGAACAACAAAGCTTGCAAGGTGCAGGGCATTGGGGCAATCAGACTGAGGATGTTTGATAACAGAGAGATGTTGCTGCAGGATGTGAGGTATGTTCCAGAGCTCAAAAGGAACCTTATGTCCATTAGCATGTTTGATGTTATGGGGTATTCCACTAAGGTGGATGGTGGAATGATGAAGGTGTCCAATGGAGCATCCATAGTTGCTAAGGGGAGAAGAAGTAACGGGTTGTACATTCTGGAAGGATCAACTGTCATTGCACATGCATCAGTTGCTAGTCAGTCTATGGTAGACAAGACTAAGCTATGGCACCTACGTTTGGGCCATGTTAGTGAGAAAGGTTTGGTGGAGTTGGAGAAGCAACAACTGCTGATGGGTGATAAGCTTCAGAAGTTGGATTTCTGTGACCAGTGTGTTTTGGGTAAGTCTCATAGAGTGCAGTTTGGGACAGCTAAACACACTTCCAGCAGACCCTTTGAATATGCACATGCAGATCTGTGGGGTCCATCTAGGACTCAGACGCATGGTGGAGGGTCTTACTTTCTGAGCATTATTGATGACTTCTCAAGGAGGGTATGGACATAAATTCTGAGGAACAAGACTGAGACATTTCAGAAGTTCAGAGAATGGCATACTCAAATAGAAAATCAGCAGGGGACCAAGCTGAAGGTATTGAGAACAGACAATGGGTTGAAATTTGTTTTAGATGAGTTTAATAGTTTTTGCAGGAACCAGGGAATCAAAAGGCATAAAACTGTGGCAGGGACTCCTCAACAAAATGGACTTGCTGAAAGGATGAACAGGACCATTTTGGAGAGAGTCAGATGCATGCTTTTGGGAGCAGGGATGCCTAAGATCTTCTGGGGAGAAGCCGTAAACACTGTTGTGTATCTGATTAACAGGTGCCCTTCGTCTGCTTTGGGTACAAGACACCTATGGAAGTTTGGAGTGGAAAACCAGCTGATTACGCCAATCTGAGGGTGTTTGGGGCTTTGGCAAATGCACATGTCAAGCAGGATAAGCTGGAGGCACGAGCTGAGAAATGTATCTTCCTTGGATACGCTGATGGAGTCAAGGGATATAGGCTATGGAGGTTAGAACCTAAACCTTCAAAGCTTATTATCAGCAGGGATGTAACATTTGATGAGACGAGAATGGGAATGCTTGGTGGAGACTCTGAAAATAGGAGGGAGAAAGCTCACATTGAGATGGAGGCATCTACGAGCAAACTCAGGGAGGATCGTCTGAAGACTTCAGAAGGTACATCAAATGATACTTCAGCAGGTTCAGACTTCAGAAGGTCTGAAAACTTCAGACGGACTGAAGACTTCAGACAGTCTGAAGACTTCAGAAGGTCTGAAGACTTCAGAAGGCCTGAAGACTTTAGAAGGTCAGAACGCGCTGAGAATGACTATCAGCTAGCTCGTGATAGAGAAAGGAGGGTTCCCAAACCTACCAAAAGGTTTGGACACGCTGACCTTATCTGTTATGCTCTTAGTACGGCTGAAGAGATACAGGGTTCAGATGAACCAAGAAACTTCAGAGAGGCACAGGAGAGTTCAGAGAGGCAGAAATGGCAACGTGCCATGTAGGAGGAACTTGATTCGCTGAAGAACAACAACACATGGAGACTAGTGGACTTACCTGAGGCACAGAAGGTAATCAGATGCAAGTGGGTCTTTAAGAAGAAAGACGAGATTCATGGTGTTGAGAAAGCGAGGTTCAAGGCAAGGCTTGTGGCTAAAGGGTTTACACAGGTTGAGGGTGTGGATTATAATGAGATATTCTCACCAGTTGTGAAGCACTGTTCTATCAGGATTTTGATGTCAATTGTAAACCAGTTTGATTTGCACCTGGAGCAATTGGATGTCAAGACAACATTTCTGCACGGAGATCTGGATGAAACCATTTACATGGAACAACCAGAGGGGTTTGCTGAAGATCAGAGAGTGTGTCTACTTCAAAAATCATTGTATGGTCTGAAACAGAGCCCAAGGCAGTGGTATAAGAAGTTTGATGATTTTCTGATGAGAATGGACTTCAGCAGGTGTAGTTATGACAACTGTGTCTACATTTTAAGAGAAGAACAAGACATTTTGTACCTGCTCTTGTATGTAGATGATATCCTGGTGGCTAGCCGTAATAAGCATATGATCAATCAGCTCAAGACAAGGTTAAATTCAGAATTTGAGGTGAAGGATCTTGGAGTGGCCAAACGCATACTTGGCGTTGATATAGTAAGGGATGAGTTAAAGGGTGTACTGCGTCTAACTCAGGAGGCCTATCTGAGGAAGGTTGTGAAGAGGTTTAGGATGCATGAATCTAAACCTGTGGGCACACCCTTAGGACACCACATGAAGCTCTCAAGGAGTCAAGCTCCTGATTCAGAAGATGAAAGGAGGAAGATGGATGATGTTCCTTATTCTAATGGAGTTGGAAGCATCATGAATGGGATGGTCTGTACTAGACCAGACTTGGCTCATGTTGTGAGTGTTGTCAGCAGGTTCATGGGAGACCCTGGACAAGCACATTGGGAGTCTCTGAAGTGGATCCTCAAATACCTGAATGGAACTCTGGATTCAGGATTGCTATATCAGAAGAAACGGTACCTCTCTGAAGGTGGAGCTGCAATTGAAGGGTTCGTTGATGCTTACTATGCAGGGTGTGTGGATACACGAAAGTCCTTATTAGGGTATGTGTTTACTCTATCTGGAACTGCAGTGAGTTGAAAGGCAAACCTTCAATCAGTGGTAGCACTGTCTACAACAGAGGCTGAGTATATTGCGTTGTCTGAAGGAGTGAAGGAAGGTCTGTGGTTGAAAGGCATGCTGAATGAGTTGGGAATCGAACAGGAGTGTGTTCAGATTCATTGTGATAGTCAGAGTGCTATTCACTTGGCCAATCATCAGATGTACCATGAAAGGACCAAGCACATTGATGTGAAGTTTCACTTTATCAGAGAAGTGGTTGAAACAGGGGCAGTAAGGATTGTGAAGATTGCTTCTGAAGATAATCTTGCTGATATGTTGACCAAAACACTACCAAGATGCAAGTTTGAGAGATGCTTAAACTTGGTGGGCTTCGTCTGAATGATGTCATTCCAAAGTCAAGGTGGAGATTGTTAGTTATGACAGTTATGACTTAGGAATGAGTTTGTTATTCTGTTCGGTTGTTATTTCAGTTAGGTTAGTTAGTCGTTGCTCTCTAATTGCCTATATATATAGTACCTTGTTGTATAGGGAAAGACATGCATGTGTTAGTGAGCGAGAACGATTGCGGGAGAACCTGTCTGAAGTGAAGGTGTAACCTTGTCTGAAACAGTTTGTCGAAGCTGGGTTGTCTGAAATAGAGAAACGTTTTTCTCTGGCATATTTTCTTCTCTCTCTTCGTGTTCTTTGATTCTTTTTCTTTTAAGCTTTCGATTTCTTGTTCTTATCCAACATGTATTTATCCAATAATTTAAATTTAAACATTAATATTTTTTATGAAAACTTTTCATTGTTTGATAAAATATATTTACCTCTTACAATCTATGTATTAAATTCGCATAACAAAAAAAGAACATTTAGATATTGATAAACAATATGTAAATAATTATTTCATTTACGCATAGAAAACATTATAAAAAAATCTATGAATAAAATACAATTCAAATTAAAAAATATTTATTTTTGTAATTTTTTTCAAGATTTTCCAATCTAATAAGATTTTCACTGTTAAAAACAAAAATTTAATATTTTTATGTTGTTTTTATATAAATGAAATGCACTAATGCCACATTTATAGTTGAAATGTTGGGGGTGGGAAAAAGGTCACACAATAAAAAAAAGAAACATTTTAACAATTATATTATAATATCAGCAAGTTTCAGAAAGTCAATCTAAGCTTTGCAAATTATTATTCATCCATTCATTCATTTTTTTCAACATGAGTTTTGGGTTTTCCCAATTTATGCTCACAGTATGTACTTCCAATAAATATACCATAAAAATGAAGATTTCATTTCATTGTATGCACGATACAAATTTCTTTAATTCTCTAATATGGACAAAGGTTCACAAATCTCGTTGACTGCATGAAACCAACAAAACATGATGGAAAGCATTTAATAGAAAGCAACTTTTTTCCTTTCCGGCTCCTTTCTCTACAAAAGAAAAGACCATTTTGAGCATAGCATCAAACTAATGTTTCCTATGTCACAGGCCAAGTGGTTAATGAATGAAAATTTGGTTTTACGGATTTGTTCTCTCCCTCTTTTACCGATGGGTGTTCTGTGCTAGCCTGAATATAAAAAAACAAATACGGATGATTCCTCTAATAAGCCTAGCAAGAAATTGAAGAGTGAAATTTTCTGACAAATAAAAAATTATATATCTTCTCTAATATTGTTCCTTATCCTATTTCAAAATGTTAGAACACTACTGGGAAAATTGAGTTATTCATGTCAAGAAGAAGGATCTATAGGAACATGCAACCATGACAACAAATACTAAAATCTTACATGAGGTCAAAAACAAAGTGATTTCCATAATTCAAGCATCTATTTATTTACTTTCTCATAATTATCTAGTAGTAATCCTTATAATCTTGATTTTAGAAACACATGTTCATTTACTGACATTCACTATACAACATATATATACATCTCACATCATAAAAGTTGAAATGATATTCATCCCATTTTAAAAACAGTAGGATAAAACAAATCAAATTCCAAGTATCAAGCATTGAAAAAAGGAACTGTAACAAAATAAAAATAGAAGTTCCAAGACTCACTCTCAGTGGAGGCAAACCTAATACATAACAGTTCATCCTTCAATTCCCCATCCGCAAAATCAGAAGGGAATTGTATATTCCCTCTACTCCTCACCCTTCCTTGCCCCTCCTTTCTTTTCATTTGAACCAAAGTGTATGTAAATAACTGTATAAGTATGAAATTTTATATTCTACATTTCTAGAAAGAGGGCGCAGGCTTCAACACAGTCATCTGAATCAATAAAAATCTTTCAATAGCTACATATTGTATAAAAAAACATGAATATGGTTACAAAATCAAGCTCTACACAAATGCCATAATAAATTCAATTTCAGGTCCACCCATATGGCCATAACCTGAATGATTACAAACTCACATGTTACTATATATAAGTTCGTAACAATATTGTATAAAAGAAACAATCTAAAAATATAAGCTTCAAAATCAGGAACTAACAAAATCAAAACAAATTAAATTAAATAAAAACCTACACTTGATGTAGAAAAAGACTAAAAGAAATGAGAGGGGAACCAAAACACCTTGCAGCAGATGTGATATGATTAAGATCCCATCAAGGTGTCTAAAGCACAATACTAACAATGTAAACTTCATCTTGATTACAATGGTAACAAAGAAAGGAAAATAGGGATCATGAACCTATTTCAAGATAGCAGAGTTCAAGTTCATCATAATCATATAAGGCATCTTCAAGAAGGTGAACCAATTCAAACATAAAAGCCAAGCTTTCCTGAGAATAAAATATAAATTTGTTAAAAGAAACCATAAGATCATACATTGAGCAGAAAGGGAAGATTAATTAACAACAAAGGTTCAACGTTCAAAACATTTATTCCACTCTTAAGTCCACAATTCATGAGAAAAGGATTAATCTTTAGGGAACAGCATATCATATGTACAACATAGGTTTAAATCATCAAAATAAGAAAATGAAATTAGTTTCAAATTTAGATAAAAAGCAAATGCAAATTTAAACCAATGTACACAGGAGGAATTGTACCCGACCTAAACATTCTATTAAAGTTAACTTTTTATAAAAGCTTCTACAGCAAAGTAACTATATAAATGAAATACTAACCTATTACCAGAAGCAAAGCGGCAATAATCTCCCAGGAATATGAGCAGCAACTGCGTCTCACAACTCTAGCTGGACCAAGTTTTAGGGCTTTAACAAAAACCCTCTGTCGCTCATCTGTCGCAGGATGCACACACCTCCGTTTCAGGATGAACAGTCTCGGTTTTTTTATGGTTTCTCTTGTTGTCTCTCTCTCTCATTGTAATACACTAGTATTGGACATGATTTATTAATTTAATAAAATAATATTAAAGAATAAATTATATATTAAAATATGAAAAGGTAAATTATTGTTTAACACAATGTGAAACATAATGTAAAATTAAAGTTAAATATAAGACAATTTATTATAGTTATCAAAACTGGACTGGACCAGCAGGTTCAAACGGTCCGACCGGAAATCAGCCTGGTGTCCGGTCCATATAATCCTCAAAAGTGAAAATCGGCTGGTTTCAGAACTGGTGACAACTGGTCAAGAACCGGTCGAACCTGTGAAAACCGGTTGAACCGGTCAATTTCAAAAATTTCATTTTTTTGTTTTTTGTTTTTTATTTTTTATTTAATCTAAAATATTTTTAAGATAAATAAAAATAACTTTTTAAGGATTACACATAAATATTTATTATTTAGTCAATTATTATGAATTTTTTTATGATATAAAACATATAATATAGTATTTTATATTAATTTATAATCTTATATATCTTGATTTCTTATGTAATTATATTATTTTATTACTTAAAAATATTATATAATATTAAAAAATATATTTAATTATTACCGGTTCGACCATAATTGAACCACTGAACCGTGAACCAGTATCTTCGTCGGTTCAATTACCGGTCCGATTTTAAAAACATTGCAATTTATATATCTAAGTCTTTTATTTATTCTACGCTGAAATTTAATAAAAAATTATCAGATGAAATTAGGGATGACAATGGGTACCCTCTGGGCAGGGTACCACAGTACTCGTCCCTGTACCCGCGTTTTTAAAAAAACCCATACCCGGCCCGTACCCGCGTGTGCAGTAACTTTAGTGCCCGTCCCCATACCCACTGGGCACCTATATGCCTGTTACCCGCACTTTTATTAAGTAAAAAATTAACAACTTACTAAAAAAATATTAATTTAAGAAAATTATATCTCAATTGAAAAAGTTACTCGAAGATTGTCCAAACATAATTTTTAAATATCAGTAATACAACAATTTAATTACATTGAAACACAATATGTTAATGTTCTAAAACACAACAAATGATCTAATGTTCAAATTTTTTATTAAATATTACAATATACTTTCACGTCACACTATTTTATAAACTTGGATATCATGTGTTAAATTATTCAAGATCTGTAAAAAATGATTATTAACAATAATCAGTCATATATTATAAAGTAAAAAAATACAAATAGATAGTTATAAAAATATATTTTTAATTTATAATATATTATATATATTAGACATTTTTATAAAATTAATATATCCATATATATAATTATATATGATATTTTTTATTAAATAATTATATATATGAGTGCGGGTTTGGGGCGGGCTGGGCATCAAAGTGCCGGTACTTATGAAAAAATGCGGGTTTTTACCCGTACCCGCGCCCATACATGTTTTACGGGTTTTTACCCTGCCCATTGCGGGTACCCATAGGGATTGGGCTCAATTGCCATCCCCGGATGAAATTAAAGAAAATCTTGAAATTAAAACTTTTTATCTAACATTGTTTCTAGATATAACTCATCATTTAAAAACATACGTGTTCATCTGAGTGATTATAAGTCATGCGTCATTTTGCACAATCTTAAAGACATATTTATATTTCTTAATAATATGATAGGAATATTGTTTTCATTTTAATGTTATGATTTGGAAGTTTTGAATAACTTATTGTACTGAGAATTTCAAAAGTATAAACATCAGCAAGCATATAAAATTGTGCATATGCAACACATGTACTGTTAATTTAAATTAAAATATTCACAAAGAAGTTATATTTTGAAAATAAAAATGTTGACAATTAATTTAATAATTAAAATATTCATTAATATAATATGTTTAGAAGATATATATATATATATAACATTTTAGATTTTGAATAATAACTAATTTCTTATCAACATTAATTTATAACAGTATAACCTATCTTTTATCTTCTATCATATCCAATCATTCCCTCTACCAACTCTCCTGTCGTGGAACACTTATTTCAATTTTTCTTAAGTCTTATTCCCTTTAATATCCCATTTTCTATCTCGACGCCACTTCCCATATTTAACTAAAAGCATTTTACATAAAAAAAGATGTGACTAACATTCTTCATTTTCATTTGTTAAAAATGGTTAATTTAATAATTTTTTATTATTTATTTTTATCATCGCCCCACTTTTTTATTTATGCATTTTATCGCAATTATTTTAAGATACTTTTCCTTACATTTCTTCTCCACCCTTACAAAATCTCTCTCTATTTACTATTATTGTAATTGTAAAATAATTTTTATTTAATGTTATATCATGTGTCAAATTTGATATTATATTTTCATTCATATTATATATTTCATAAAATATGCCAAAATGCTATTTTTAAATAAATATTTATTTATTTCTTAAGATAAAGATAAGTAAAAGTTATATATTTTTTCTTCTCAATATGTTTAATACTAAAATGTAAAAATGGCTTTAATATTGATATAATTACTATAACTAATTAATAATGATTAATAATGCTAACAATTTAATATGTAAATGTGACTTACTAATTTTAGAAGTTTTATTGAAAGAAATTTACCATTTTATCCTCTTATTAAGTTTGAAAGGATGAATTCACTACCTTATTTTTATATATATAAAGATAAAGATGTGTTTAAAAAGAAAAAAAAAAAGAAGGGAGAGTTGTGCCGTTTCATAGCCCTTTCATTTTCCGAGCGAGAATGTATTTGCAGAGTACAGGGGTTTCGATAGTTCCGCTTTATGTGTCTCTCTCCTTTTAATACCTTGATTTTAAAAACAAAATGCATTTGATAAGTTGTGCCGTTTCAAAGGCTTCTCAATTTCCAAGTGAGAAGTAACTTTCTCATCATGTGGGGAAATGGGTAATTTAATACTCTCAGATTTCCAAACCCACCACAATGAAATTCAAATTTTGAAAATACTATTATTTAAGAATTTTTTTTAATTCATTTTAATGTGTTATTTACCTAATTGCCCTCATTTTTTGAGGGAAAATGTTGTGGCTCACTCATTTGCTTTTAGATATACTAGACCTCTGTCCGTGCGTTGCACGGAAAATGATTTATTCAAGTAAATAAAATATATTAACAAATAATTATATAAACATGAAAAAATTCAGTGAACTCAATAAGTAATCACGAAAAATGTCTTATTATACCAATAAAATGACAATATAAGACAAATTAAAATATGTTGATATTAAGTATTAGTAATACATAATTGCATTGTGTCTCAGCTTCAAAAGCATTTATATCTCCTAAAAAGGTATAAAGGACAAAGAAAAAAGTTGTGTTATGAAAACCAGATTAAACGATCCAACCGGTAAATCAGTCCTGTGTCCGAATAAAACAAACCTGAGTTCCGGTGCTCCAAAAAACCGGTCAAAACCCGATAAATTGGTCAAAAACAGGTAAAATCGACTGAACCGGTTTTTTTAATTCAATTCTTTATTTATTTTTTATTTAATTTAAAATAGTTTTAAGATAAATAAAAACATATGTTTGAGAATTACACATAGATATTTATTATTTATTCAATTTTTTTTTTTGTTTTATAAATATTATAATGAGGTTATTTAAACAAATTTATAACTTCATATATCTTAATTTCTTATAATTCTGTGTTATTCTATACTTTATATTTTCAATTTTTTATATTTCAGAAATCATTTGTACAATATAGGATTTAGTTTAAAATTAACAGAAAAAGGGAGAAAAATTTAAAAAAATGCAAAAATGAAGATAATACATGAAAAAATTACTCATCTAAATAAAATTGCTTTATAAATTAAATTTTTTTAGATACTAAATTACTATTTAATTATAATGAACTTTAATGCAAAACACGTTGAATAAGAAGAGCGTGTCGCAGTAAAATTATTATACACCGTAAATAAAAAGGGGCTTTGGTAAACTCCTAGCTTCCCTATTGTGATATTAATATCTCAACATATATATTGAATGAATCCTCATGGCATTTATGTTTGCAACTTGCAAGCTTTCATTTCACATGAGCAAAATCTTATAGTAAATAATTAAGGAAGGGTATTTCCTACTTTATATTTTATATGAAAAGAATTTTTGTTTCACTCTCAAGAGGTAGACTTCCAATTTGCTTGTGATAGAAACTCGTAGGTAGGATGTAACTCATAAGTCTTTTACTCAAATATAGGCAATAGCAACATATAAGTTTTCTATTCAAAACACTGAATCTAAAGACAATTTTTTAAACTCCCACTAATGAAGTAATTTGTGCACCTCATCCCCTGTGGATGAATTCTTCAACTCTTTATCTACCAAAAAAATTGTATAGCAACATGGTGATCATGTTGTCCACCTTATATGCCGTAAAAAAAAGTTCATCTTCTAATGCAATAAATATTTGGGTCATATCCTGTAAGTGCTCAAAATGATCTGCCAACACAAATCATAAATGAAAAATACTAATTAATGCATACATGAGTTAAATACTAAAATCGCTTCTTGATATAAAAATTAACATCAACAATTTGTCCAATATGTATCATGAACCAATGCATCCCACTTAAAAAAAGTATAAGGACAAATATACCCTTATTTTGGGCAGAAAAAAAATCCCAACTTTTCTTTTATTATAATAATAATAATAATAATAATAATAATAAAGATTTCATAATAATTAGCCATTATAATCAGAATTGCTGCACAGACGGAAGGCAACCTCTACAACCTCAGTCAGACCAGTTCTTTTTGACATCCAATCTGCTGTAAAATCCTCAAATGTACCATTAAAGATTCAATACTTCACTTCTACTCTCAATGTCCTAGAGCATGTTAAGTAATGACAATATCGACTTATATCCTAAAAATAACTGATTAGGATTTATTTATTTAGTGGGGTTTCAATGATTTAGGTCTTCTTTATGTCAAATGTAGAGACCATCAAATTCTGATTTAATGAGAAACAAACAATGATTTTCATATATGAAACAGAGGATGTAGTTATATCCATAACTTGTTACGTGCTTGTAAAATATGAATGCTAATAGAGGCAGTAGCATGATAAAAAGGGATAGATTCAATCTCAAATAATAGATCAAGCTCTCTGTTAAGTTTGACATATTGTACTAAAATAGTAAAAGTATTTGCTCACCACATCATTATCAGTTTGGGCAGGTTGTCCCTTGCTTGCTGCCAGAGCTGCAGCTAATTCTTCAACCTGTTTAATTATTATCAGCATAATAACACATTGAAAAATACAACAGTAAATTAGAAGTTGCAAAAATTTACAAAGGGCACAGAGACCAAGACCATTCTCAGAAGTACCTTTCGGGCTCGATTAATCATTATTTGTTCTGCATTTTCTTCCTGGTATTTAACAATTACTGCTTCAATAGCAGCAACATCTATTCCTTCAACCAAGCCAAATGCTCTGCAAGGGCAAAAAAGGGGAAAATAATATTAAAAATAAAGCAAAAATGATCAACTGAAACACCTGTAATCATGATAATAGAGGATTACTCATGTCCTCTGCTGCCTCCAAATAATCATTTTATTCTCTCAAA
Organism: Sesbania bispinosa; assembly: GCA_026901365.1. NCBI lineage: Eukaryota > Viridiplantae > Streptophyta > Magnoliopsida > Fabales > Fabaceae > Sesbania > Sesbania bispinosa. The sequence continues at coordinate 28,521 of QLOH01000538.1, forward strand.
TAAACAGAATCATAATCAAAGAATCAACATGTTTATTCTCTCAAATAAACAGAATCATAATCAACATTTTCTTCTCCCAAAGCAGGACCACTATAATCAGAATTGCTGCACAGACAGAAGGCAACCTCCACAACCTCAGTCAGACCAGTTCTTTTTGGCATCAAATCTGTTGCAAAATCCTCAAATGTACAATTAAAGATTCAATATAGGAACACATTGAAAAATACAACAGGAAATCAGAAGTTGCAAAAATTTATAAAGGGCACACAGAGACCAATCTCAGAACTACCTTCCGGACTCGATTAATCATTATTTGTTCTGCATTTTCTTCCCGGTATTTAGTGCTCGTTTGGTTGAGCTTAATTTCAACTTATAAGCAACTTAAAGTTAAAAGCTATGCCAAACACATAATTTTAAAAGCTCTTACACATTAAAAGGAGCTTATTTTTTACAATGAAAAGGAGCTCTTAGAAAAGTTAGAATTTCTAGCTTTCACGGAGCTTTTTATTAAAAGTCCACTCTTAGACACTCAAAACAACTATTTTTAACTTTTTATTACTTTTTTATAAACCTTGTAACGGTGCTGCACATTCATCAAGCTTGTGAACCGAATCTGCAAGTCGTTGTGCCGCTGGGAGCTCGTCGCCCACATCTGTTCGTTTCCCTAATTTCTTGCATTGTGATCATGATTCACCAGTGCCAGTTGCATCCATGTGGCTTTGGCTGCTTGTTTGCTCTATGAATGTTGATACCATTCGGTCCTGTTTCATGGTATTGAAGCTTGAACTCAGCCCATTGGAGGAGCCTAGAAAGATTTCGAATAGAATATCATTGCACAACTCCACCGGTGGAGGAGAAGAATTTCGGAAGAGGCTTTGCATGAATTCCACAATCCATTCCCAGCATTTGGATAATGACATCTTTCCCTCCTTCAAGAATTGGACATGAATACCCTCTGTTTGATAATGACATTGTTCCAGCAACAACCCTCTGGAACAATGTTATTACATTAGCAAATTGGAGGACTGTGCTATGCCTAAAGACACTTGGACATGAATCATGGAATTTGGGTATTGTTGAAACAGAGGGTTGTTGCTTTTAATTTAGTGACTTTGGTAACTTTTAAATTAAAAACACTTTTACCATAGTTAAAAATTTTTGAAACTCTCAAACAACTTTTACTTAATTTTTTAAAGTTCTTATTTTTCACTTTAGCTTTAAAGCAACTTATAAGTAAAAAAGAAGCTTAACCAAACGAACCCTTAGCAATTGCTGCTTCAATAGCAGCAACATCTATTCCTTCAACCAAGTCAAATGCTGCAAGAGCAATAAAAGGGGAAAATAATATTAAAAATAAAACAAAAATGATCAACTCAAACACCTGTAATCATGATAATAGAGGATTACTCATGTCCTCTACTGCCTCCAAATAATCATTTTATTCTCTCAAATAAACAGAATCATAATCAACATTTTATTCTCTCAAAGCAAGACCACTATAATCAGAATTGCTGCACAGACATGTCAAGATAAATTTCTCAATTTCTGATAATTATCTTCTGAGACTCAACAAACACAACCTTGTAAAAGGACTGCCCAAGCTCTCTTTCAAATCTGATATTTTATGTGAAAATTGTCTTAAAGGTAAACAGACAAGAAGCTCTTTTAAGAGTAAAAATGTTGTGTCTACCTCAAGACCTTTAGAACTACTTCACATTGATCTGTTTGGTCCTACAAGAACTGAAAGTCTTGCTGGTAAAAAATATAGTTTGGTCATTGTGGATGATTACTCTAGATTTACAAGGGTGATGTTCCTCAAAAGTAAGGATGAGACTTTTGAGAATTTCACAAAATTCTGTAAGAAGGTGCAAGATGAAAAGGGATTTTGCATATATGCTATCAGAAGTGACCATGGTGGTGAGTTTGAAAACTCAAGCTTCAGAATGTTATGTGATGAGAATGAGATCTCTCGCAATTTCTCTGTGGCAAGAACACCTCAGCAAAATGGGATTGTTGAGAGAAAGAACAGAAGCTTGCAGGAGATGGGTAGAACCATGCTCATTTCAAGCAACCTACCAAGATCATTATGGGCAGAGGCTGTTCATACAGCTTGCTACATTCAGAACAGAATTTTGGTAAGACTAATTCTCAAAAGAACTCCCTATGAATTTTGGAGAGGAAGGAAACCCAACATTTCCTATTTTCACATTTTTGGCTGTGAGTGTTTCATACTTAACACCAAAGATGGTCTTGGAAAAATTGATTTTAAATCTAACAAAGGATTCTTCATTGGTTATTCAGAAACTTCCAAGGCTTATAAAGTTTATAACTCTAGAACCTTAACAGTAGAAGAATCTATCTATGTTAGATTTAATTATGCTAAAGAGACTGATAGGGAACTATCAGATCTAGAAGTTGATTTTGCAGGAATGGAACTGAATCTAACTTCAGAGAAGACAGAGGTCAAAAATGAAGAACCTGCTGAAGTACCCTCTGAAGTACCTGCTGAACAACTTTCTCATCAACCGTCTGAAGATGTTCCTCTTCATAGAGTTAATGTTGAGTCTCAGATTGAGCATGTATTTCCTCACAGAAATGAGTGGTGATACAAGTCTCATCATCCTCGAGAGCAAATCATTGGTGAAACTTCAGAAGGTGTAAGAACAAGATCAAGACTTAGAGAAGTCAATAATCTTGCCTTCCTTTCTGAAATTGAGCCAAAGAAATTGATGAAGCTCTGCATGATGAAGGGTGGATCCTAACCATGCAGGAAGAGCTAAATCAATTTGCCAGGAGTGATGTCTGGACTTTTGTTCCTAAACCCCATGGGAAAACAATTATTGGAACCAAATGGGTGTTCAGAAACAAGCTCTCTGAAGATGGAAAAGTGATCAGAAACAAATCCAAACTGGTTGCTCAGGGCTACAATAAACAAGAAGGTATTGATTTCACAAAAACCTTTGCACCTGTAGCAAGGCTTGAAGCCATTAGGATTTTGCTTTCTTATGCAGCAAATAATGGCATCAAACTATATCAGATGGATATAAAGAGTACCTTCCTAAATGGATTCATTGAGGAAGAGGTGTTTGTTAGACAACCCCCTGGTTTTGAAAATTCAATTTTTCTTGATCATGTTTTTAAACTGAAAAAGGCACTATATGGTCTCAAACAAGCTCCTACAGCTTGGTATCACAGATTGAGCAATTTTCTTCTCAAAAATGGTTTTGAAAGAGGAAAGGTTGATACAACCCTGTTTAGAAAAATGTCTAACAAAGATCTAGTTCTTATTCAGATATATGTTGATGACATTATATTTGGATCAACAAATTCTTCATTATGCACAAAGTTTTCAAGGATAATGCAATCTGAGTTTGAAATGAGTTTAATGAGTGAACTCAAGTTTTTCTTAGGACTTCAGATTAAGCAAGAGTCTAATTGTATATGGATCCATCAAGAGAAATATGCAAAAGAAATTCTTAAGAAGTTCAATATGCATGATTGCAAACCTATGTCAACTCCTATGCATCCTTCAACCATCTTAAGTAAAGATGAAGGAGAAGAATGTGTTGACCCAACTATGTATAGGTCTATGCTATAAGAAGAGTAAGGACTGCAGGTTATTAGGATATTGTGATGCTGACTTCGCTGGAGATAGAATTGAGAGAAAATCAACAAGTGGAGTGTGACACCCTTCTACCCCAAACTCTTATACATTTAGTAAATCGAAATATAGAAAGAATAGTGTCCCACAACAGGTAAAAAGGTTCACATAACTCTTCATAAAAAACATCATTGTTTCAAAACAATTCAACTAAAATAAAAATAGAACTCAAATGTTTTCAAAGTACTCAAGCAGCGGAAACTCCAGAATAGAAATAACAAAACATCCTACTTGTCGTGTAAGGCATTTTATAAATGTTTACAAAATCCTTCCTAACTAGAAACATAAAGAAAAGAACCCCCAATGATATGCTCTGATGTCACATGTACCAGGGCAACACTCCCTCTACTCAAAACTCGACACCAGTCGTGTCATCATCATCACCTGTAAAATAGCCACAGTGTAACGGTGAGGAAAAAAATACTACTCATACATACACATAGGAGGTTACCCTATCCTCACCCTCATATAATCAACATCATTAATAAATCGCATCACATATTCCAATAACAAATAATTCATCAGGTAATAACCATCTATAAATCATTATATAACAATTCATCAATATCATCATATAACTCTCACGACATCATTCACCAAAGAAAGCACATACTCTATTCTCAACACAATATACTCATTTACTCATAGCATCATCATATAATTCAATTTCAACATCAATATAGCACAGGTTCATTCATCATCATATAACTCATTTTCATCATCAATTATAACTCATAGCATCATCATCATATACACCGAAACTCAACAACATCGTCCCAAAGATCATGACTTGGAACTCCGCACAATGGGTGCACCTCGTCAATCACTCTAGTTAGTACCAAGATAGTCTACCGGTGTTACCACACCATCCGATAGGTTGTACCCCCTCGTTGGGCCCGCACAATGACATTCGACCCTAGGTTGCACCCCCTCAATGGGCCATTACAAATCATCCCTAGGTTGCACCCCCTCGTTGGGCCCATGCATCGAACGCCCCCACCATGGTCCCCTGCACCCCCTCGTTGGGCCCGTGCAGTTAACCTACTGAGTTGTACCCCCTCGATGGGCCCGCACAACTCAGTTCACGTCCTGAATTGTACCCCCTCGTTGGGCCCGCACAATTTAGGTATCATCACATATGCACAAAGCATCTCTCCTAAGTTGTACCCCCTTGTTGGGCCCGCACAACTCAGGTAACATCATCATCATAAAGTGATATACACTATCATCATTAACATCATCATCATACCTCATCATACTCATCGTCAAGCATCATCATCATACATCATCGTAAACATCATCAAATATCATCGTTATAAATTATCATAAGCATCATAACATAGCATCAATCATCATCGTCATAATCATCATAAACATCATCAAACATCATCATCATTATCATCATCCCATAAGCATCATAATCATCATCACATATCATCATAAGCATCCTCAATCAATCATCAATCACACCTCTCATAAGGTTATACACACCATCATCATTATCATAATAAACATCTATTCATCAAAGGTATAATCACATCATCAAGGTCACACCAAAATCCAAGTATAACAATCATCTTCAAGCACTAAGATCACAAAATCCACACTGGTAATCGATTACCAGCCTCCAGTAATCGATTACCTGCAAACAAAGCCTCTGGTAATCGATTACAACCCCTCTGTAATCGATTACCTGCAAGCAAACACACTGGTAATCGATTACAGCATCTCTGTAATCGATTACCCACAAACAAACAGCACTTCCAGGCTACCCAGAAGACTCTGGTACCTCTGTAATCGATTACCCGCGACGCAGATCGCAATTCTCACAAATTTTCTCAACTCTAATCCTCTCTAATCGATCTCTAATCAATCCTCTTTGTCATACAACCATTCATATACGTTTATAACAGCCAAAACTCAGTAAAATATCAATCTTTACACAGATTACACCATTAGTTCATCAAAACCACCAAATCATTCAAACCCCTAATTACCCATTTCATTATTATCAATATCCCCTTTAATTTCATCCAAGATTTCATCAAGATTCATTCAATCAATCATACATCACCAGTTTCATCATTCATTCTCAATTATAACCTATATCCATACGAATTTGTAGTCTTAAATTACTACCCCAAGCACCCCTACATGCACATACAAGCAGCACCCTCTCCCCCACCGTACCTTAGAGTTGACGATTAGAAAATAAATAGTAGCACTCCACTCCCTTGATGATCTACTCCGCTACACCTTCCCCTTGTGAAGTTGTTTCTCTCTTCCTAGGGTTTGGTTATTTGATGTTTGAAAGCTAATAGGGCGAAATAGATAACACTCCCCCTATTTAAATATCTAACTCAGTTGGGCCTACTCCCACCCACCCATTACCCTTTTTAATTAAATAATATCTTTTTCTGAAATATAATAATATAATGATATTATTATTATTTTTTTCATAAGTCTTATTTTATTTTATTTATTCATTAGGAATTATTAGGATATTATAGAGTCCTTATCCGCCTACATTCAAATTTAAATTCAAATTATATAATTAAATCTTATCCTAGATTTGTATTGATTCTTACCCTTAATCCTTGTGATCTCATTATCCCTATTTTAAAATCTGATCTTAATTTAAAATACTAAATCATATCTCTCTCCTAAGATTGTCCTTATTAATCCTGATATTATTTTATTAATATAACAATTACTATATTTATAACAATTAATGTTATTTGCAATCTTATGATTTATCCCTTAATAATATTATTATTATATTTAATATAACATATTTGATTAAGATCCTAATAGTCTGACGTCTCTTCTATTATTTTTAATATTATATCATTATTATCTCATAAATACAAGTATATTAATATTTGTCATTATTATTATGTAACTTCTATTCTTACTGCTAACGTCATTGAAATATAATTATACGTTTTTAAATTATATTTCTAAATTTCTAAATTTCGAGATGTTACATGGAGGATGCCACTTCATTGGAGAAAATATGATAAGCTGGGCTAGCAAAAGTCAAAGCACCATAGCTTTCTCAACTGTTGAAGCTGAGTATATTGTTGCTGCATGTTGTTGCTCACAGCTGCTATGGGTAAAGTATCAGCTTGAGGATTTTAATATTGTTGTTAATTCTATTCCTGTGTTATGTGATAATACAAGTGCAATAAATCTTTCCAAAAATCCCATTCAGCATTCTAGAGCCAAGCATATAGAAATTAAGCATCATTTCATTAGAAACTATGTTCAGAAAGGTGTTTTTGATATTAAGTTCATTGATACAGAGCATCAATGGGCTGATATATTCACAAAACCCCTTGTTGAAGATATGTTTAAGTTCATAAGAGATAATATGCACATTCATGCTCTTTTTGGGTTATGAACTTGCTGAAATATGCATGTCTGCTGCTCTTTATTGCACATTCTACTCTGATATATGTTTTATCAGTATCTCATATACCCTGAATTTACTGCTCTGATATGCATTTATTTCTTCAGAAAGCTTTGTATACCCTTTTGATTGATGACAAAAGGCGGAGTAATATAAACTAACAAAATATGAAGTTTAAGTGCTTTCAGAAGTTTAAGTGCTTTCAAAAAAGCATGCTATTGTTCAGGGGGAGCAAGCAACTTACTTAAGTATATGTTTGAGGGGGAGAACTTTCTAAACTTATATCTATTTAATTTCTCTTCAGATATATGTAAGTTTAAGCAAATTTGTCATCATTAAAAAGGGGGAGAATGTTGAGTCTCAAAAATATTATTAAGTAATTAATGATGTTTTAAGTCTCATAATCCTAAGTTTTAATGAATAACAAATTTTGTTAAAGTATCCTGAAAGAAAGTACAGATTCTCTTAAAGGTATTTTCTGTGTTTTAGCATAGAGCAACTCTCTAAAGTTATGCAACCTTTTGAAGTGGTATGCAACCTTCTGAAGTGGTGCAACCTTCTGAAGGAGAGGAACCTGCTGAAGTATCAGGACCTGCTGAGATTATCGAACTCTCTGAAGCCTGGAGATGTTGTACTTCTCAAATCTTCTTTGAAGTGAGACTCTCTAAAGAACCTTTGAAGACTCAAGTCTTTTCAACGCTTTTTTTTCCAGCTGTCTGCATCTCACTCTTTTTGGCAAGGAAAATCAGAACCTTTTTGGTATATTTCAAATTCCCGTTCACCAAAAAGGAAGTCTTTGCTATGAAAGTACACTGTGTTCAGAAAAGTAGAGTCAACGCTGCTGTATACCTACCTCTGCTTTGTTTGCTGCAGTAAGCTATCAGAAGCTTGTGTCTCAACGGGAGTAAAGCTATTTCACAATGGGATTATAGAGAAGTCTAACGGATCTCAAGGTCTCTCTCTCTATAAATACCAAACTTCATGCAGAGAACAAATAGAGAACGAACGTTAACTTGCTGAAGTGCTGCAAAATTTTCTCTCAGATATTTTCAATCTGTTTCTTTTGTACACAAATTTCATATCCTGAGTTATACTCAGTTATCCTGTACAAGTTTATTTCAGTTTTAGTTAGGGACTCTATTTTAGTTCAGTAACTTAAACAAATCTCTTAGTAAACTCTATTAAGTGTCTGAGAGCCTGGAGAGGCTTGTTGTCTAAATAATACTTGTTGTAGAGCCTAGAGAGGCTTGATAGAAAAGAATAATTGATGTTGTAGAGCTTGAAGAGGCTTGATAAAAAAGAATACTTGTAATCTCTGAGATTGGAGAAAATCCTTAGCTGGTTGGCTTTGGGACTGGACGTAGCTCACAGTGGTGGTGTGTGAACTAGTATAAATCTTTGGCTAAGTCTTCTCATCCCTAAACTCATTTAAATTCAGTTTATACTAACTTGGAGGGTTCTGAGTTTGTTGTTTTATAACACTAAGCTGAAAAACAAGTTTTCTAAATTGTTTTATTGAACCTGCTGAAGTTGCTTCAGCAAGTGTAAAACTCCCAGTTTCAGCAAGTTATAAAAATGTCCTTGAAAAAGTGCTGCTTGTGAAAGGTTTTCCAAAATCAGTTAAGAATTATAAAACACTTTTCAACCCCCTTTCTAGTGTTTCCTGTGGTTTCTACATCATACACTACCCACGACAGCCACAGAAAAAAATAGAGGACGAGGGTGTCACAACTTTCACAAAAAAAAATTGTTGGGTATCAGTACATGACCTGCAAGTCGCATATACTGTTGAAGCACCCTGAATTTCATCAAAGATATTACATATGGACTTTTTGGTATTAAACGTTTTCTGGTTCTGGGGTTAGCCGAAGCTGAGAATGCATGACACTCACATTGAACAGGGACTACAAATATGACTAGGATGTGTTGATTTTCAAAGAAAGGAAATGGTTGAGGAGATAGAGCACGAAAATTGGACTGTGAGAGATGAGTATAGGAACGTGATTTTGGCTCTCTACTAATGTTGGGCATTAAGATTTTCTATTTCAGAGTATGTTTTGGGTCCAAACACTGTTTTGAAATTTCACACTTTCTATAGACTATTATGTAAAATTTTGAATTATTGCCACCGGGTAAAGCAACTTGTTATAGGAGGTCAAAATTCACATGTACCGGTACATGACCCATGTTGGTTAGATATGGTAGAAGCCACCAACTTTCTATTCACTTTTATTTTTTTTTTTAGCTCTTTTTTTTTACCAATTTGAGACTAACAATCCACATGTCCTTCAGCACTCTTTCATTTCTATAGTTCAAATTCAATTTTTTAATAGATAGAGGAAAGATATCAAATAAAATTGTAAGTAAGAAGTTAAATAATATACACTATTGTATTTTTTTTATAAATTTGTATTTTATAAATTTTACAGAACAAGTTTTTTACTATTTAAAAAATTTAATTTGCTCCATAAGAAGGTAGTCGATCGTTCTAAATAGTTGGTACCATATATTAAAATTTGCTTATATAAATTTATAATTCTACAAGACCAACTATGAATATATAAATATATAATAAGTTTCAAATAAATTTGTTATAAATTCCACGATTCGCTAAATTTTAGCAGAGCAAGTTTTTACTAAATATAAATTTTAAGGGCGGTTTGAGATGGTTGTGAGTTTTCAGTATTTTCAAAAGATTTTAACTAAGTATTTATAGGTGCCCTCTAAAATATACTCTTCGAAAAAAGTGTGTAACTTACACATGGCATTATTAGCCATAGATTTAATATATTTTATGTGTGCGGTCTAGATTAAAAGGTAACAATCAGGTACCCACCAATATATGTTAATTTTCGTAATTGCATCGGAGCCCATTTATTAGTTGATAATACTTGTTCATTGCAGTTTTGTAATTGCATTCGAGTCCATTTATTCATTGCAGCCCATACTTGTTCATCGTATTGAAAATTTTCTATTTCGTCATCGGAACTGCGACCTCTGTTTTTCACCCTTTTAATTGTTCATTTGTTTTGTTAGCCTCTTTGCCGTTTGTGCGTTTAGCATAATTGATGACAATATTTGTGTTGAAAATTCATATATAGATGACCAACAGATATGATATGCACATCAAAATGAGGAAAATTATGATATGATATGATATCACGTGAATTATGATTATTTGAATTATGATTTAATTTCAGTAAATTAAATAGTGATAAATAGGAGAAAATTAATTAAAAATAGTAAGTAGTGGGTAAAAATTTTGAAAATTTATTTTTTATGGCTATACAATTCACGTGGTGAGTTTTCATGACGAAACTTTACCGTGCAAATTTTGGCTCAATGCTCCGCATGGAGTCTCAAGCATGAATCATAATCCTAAGTACCAACTTCGGGGTGAAGACTAATGCATGCAACCTTGTTGTTGGAATTTTCACGTGAAAATAGGATTAAAAAGAAGAAATAGTGTGTAACTTACACTCCCGTTGAAGACCGGTGATTTCCTATTTTTTATTTTAAATTTTAATTTAATTTAAAAAATCATAAAACCTAGAATTTGCTATTCAGTCCCTTTTGTTTTTTTTTATTGTTTTTGAATATATTTGTGTACAGGTTGGGAAAAGTAAAGTTGTCGTATTTCTTCGTCTTCCTCCTTAGGGTAAACTAATTAGGATGTAATTAGAATACACATGAAAAGTTGTCGTATTTCTTCTTCTTCTTCCTCCTTAGGGTAAACTAATTAGGATACAAGTATGTCCTAATTACATCCTAAGGATACACGTGAAAGTTGTCGGGGTGAGGACTAATGCATGTAAATAGGATTAAGATGTAATTAGGATACAAGTATGTCCTAATTACATCTTAATCTTACTTTTATTAATCCTAATTAGATGGAGTCTTGTATGTTGACTCGGGTCCAAGGTCAAAGGTCAATGAGTTGACCATGTTGAGGGTGACTCATGTTTGGTTTAGCTCCAAGCAATTCTAGCAGCTCCATGCTTGATCCTAGCTTTCAGTTGTCCGTCCAGAGTTCTACTGACAGGTGTCATCACAACTCTTTAGTAATTTGTATGTTTTTATGTAATAGGACAAATAAATAGGAATGAAGGTAGTCGATAATAAAAGATGTATATATAATGTGTTTTGAATGAAAAAATCTGTCTTCAAATTTATCACAAACATATAAATCTAATTTTATTAAGGAGGACATATATAAAATTACTATCTACTAAGAAAGTTTTCTTTTTTGGGGGGCGCCATGGCCATAATATTTATATGTTCACTTGAGCGGCATCTACTTAAGAAGACAGTGGAAAATATATTCTTGTGAACCTTCTTTATGTGAACTGGTAATTAATGTTTGCCCACTATTAATTATTTATGCTAACCAGAAAGAGTTTTTTTGATGGAGCTAGAATTCGTTTTGAATGTTTCAGTTGGGCATTGTAGATGAAAGTGGTGAGGGATGTGAAGTGTATTTGGCCTTCATTCGGTTACAGGAATGCATTAATGTTTTCATGAGCATACACGCTGTGCAAGTGATAACATGTTCATGAACAAATAATGTACCTGCGCACAAATCATAAACATAAATTGGTCATTACATGAAGGCCGTGTTATTGTACTCTCGGTTCGCCTCAGGCTCAGGGGTTGGATCGCATTCCCACTGTCGTTCAAAGAAGGCGGTTGGAAGTGAAATGGGCAGCGAGTTTAGAGCTTTTGTAAAGGGACCTCATTGCCTTTGAAAACTATTGCTAATGCAAAGGGACCTTCTTGCAAAAATTAAAAAATTACTTACTTTAGCATATTCCTAAAAAATACCCCGAGAAACTGTCTATCCCTTGGCTATTACCGAGGTGTATGGTACACTCAAAATTTAGGAAGCGTATGTTAAAAGCCACCGTATTTATAACTCAAAACTGAAAACTAAAACCCACTAATTTTCAAAACATTTATTTTCAAAAAGTCCATTTTGAAAACAAAAAAAAAGTTTTTAATTTTTAATTGTAAAAACATTATTGAATTTTTTTTAAAATAAAAAACTGAAAACTCACAATAACCACCCCAAACGGCACCTTAGATATCAAATATAAAAATATCAATGTGTAATTAAAAGTGTGAATACTCAATACTAATTTTAACTTTGATTTTAATTTTAATTTCAATGTTTTTTTAATTTCAATTATACTTTTTGCTCTTTTAATAAATTCAAAATAGAAAAATAAAAATAATAAAAAAACAAAAATTTCAAAACCCAAAAACATAATAAATCTAAAAAATAAAAAATAGATAATATAAGAAATCAGAAATTTTAGAAATTTAAAAAAGAAACTGAAGTTAAAAATATTTTTTTAAAATTAAAAAAACTCAGAAAACTAAACAGAAATTAAAAAATCTGAAAATATAATAAAAATATCAAAATCAGAAAATACAAAAATAAGTTTGAGAAATAGGAAAATCGGATAAAAAATAATAATTAAATAACTCAAAAAATAATTTATAACCTCCTGTATCTTTTTTTGGTCAGATAAACTCCTGTTTCTGTTTCTAGATGATAATTTGTTGAGAAGATCATGGATTGTGTTAGCTGTTAGTAGGATAAGTTTGTTAGATAAGTTTGTTACATGGAGAAGTTGATCAGATAAAAGGGGTGAGTGCATACTGAGAACCAGTAGAATAGAGAGAGCTTAGAACACAAAAATAGAGAAGAAGAATTGGGGTTTTACATTAGGATCCCAATTGGTGTAAGGGGGCAAGCTTCAACTGTGATCACTCATCTTTCTCATTCTGCGTAAGTTCTGAAAAAAAGGAGAAGAAGAACAAATTGGGAGCTAAGCTAGAGAAACATTGTATCAAATCAAAGAGAGAGTCAAGGCAGGTAGAAGAACAGGAGAGTCAACAGATGGACTGCAATAGAGGTAAGTTGCTTGACTTCTTTCTATTCTAATCTTAACAAATTGGATACTGCAACTCTCTAAAACATTCTACTTGCTGTCTGTGTAAATCCAAATGCAAAGTAGTGTTGCATTCTTTTAATTATATTCATACTTCATCCTCAAAATAAAATCAAAGGGATGACCCAATAATAATCTCAAATTGCACCAATAACCATATACCATATACAGTTCTTCCTATCCAATTGAAGAAGAAAGAAAATTATAATGAAATTGTTCACTTGCAAAACTCCCAAACAACACCATCTTCCCCATATTCTGGAAACCATGGACCTTTGCTTACATGAACCACCTGTCCAAAATACAATGAGAAGAAAAGAGGAAAGTTAGAATTGAAAGAGAAATAAAAACTGAGTGAGAGAGATCAGAAAAACAGAGGAGATTCAGATCACAACCACCACATCGCCACCGTCCAGCCCCTCTCGAGTCTGCGCGCCGTTCAGTCTCCGTCACCGACTTACGCCGCCGCGTACTAATCCCTCCGGTCGCTTTCTTTCCCACCAGCGCTGCCACCTCACCACCAACCAACCGCCACGCCCAGCTCCGTCCCTGTCGCCGCGCCCAACGGCCACCACCTGCGCGCGCCGTTTTCACTCTTCTGTAATTGCTGGAAGAACCAGGGCCGTGAGTCCTTGAGCCCTTGACCCTATTCTCTCTATTTTTTCAATTTTGAAATCTGATGGTGTATGTAAGTGGCTAGCTCATTACCGGGTCTTTCTTCTAAAATCTAAATTATTAATTTCATCTCTATCAATTTTATTTATTTGTCTTAGTGAATAATTGTTTCATGTTATTAGTGAATTTTGTGATATAGTTTTGCGTTGGATTATTGAGGATAGGACATCATTAATCCGGATAGATCAATATATGTGTTGTAGTCTTTATAAGATAAATATTAATAGATCTCATTTATTAAATTACACATATAAATGGTGCATATAGAGATATGACCATTGAACTGACTCAAAGGAGAATTCCTAATGGTTAATATTACCCTTGAATTGTCAAAAGGAAATTCTTTTGAAGAAATGTATAATTTCCTTAGACTTGAGATTAACATAGTAATCAACAAGATATTTATTATACTTTGATATCGGACACCTAATGCTTTATGACATTAGTTGAAAGATTATCAGGTATGATTAAATACTTGTAGGATTAATGTTTAATCAAGAAAGAATCCATCAACTCTTGGTAATGAGTTTGAGCTCTATATAAATAAAGACCTTGGCCAGGGTATTATGAATGAAAGAAGAAAGGAGTTTCTTAAGTCATTCATCACAAGTTAACTTATTAGAATTTGACAAATATACCATATTCTAGAGTTAACAAAGGGCTGAAAAAGATGGAAGGAAATATTATATTAATCTTCTAGTGGTTCTAAAGTAAGATATACTCCATACTATCCGGCCGTTAAGGAGTGTTGCTAGACGCCAACCTTAATTAGTAAATTAATGAATTAATTTACTACCGATTTAGTAATGAACCTACAGGGTCACACACTAACGAGTGTTCCAATCTTTGTTGGACGAGAAAAATATTATTGGTCAAATTAAATAGTTTAATTTTATCGGATAAATATATTTTCTCAAAGTGGAATATTATTGTATTTTATGCTAGCACCAAAAATACAAATAATATTTGAAACATCTGTAATTTAATTGAGTCAGACTTAATTAATATATTGTAAAAATATATATAGGAGGGGTTGCAACAAAATTGACCAAGTCATGGCACGTTGGCAACCATTAACTTGCAACAAAGGGTGTTGCTATCTGATAGCAACAATATGCTTTTGATGAGGGAAGTAGTTCCTATTAAATAGGAATTTAAAAATTGAAAAAAAAAAGGCCGTGCCTTTGAAACCAAAAAAAAGGTAGTGCCTTTAATAGGCTACAAGTGCAACAGCAAAAGTGAATTTTTGCTTGACTACTTTCTCTTCTCAATCAAGTCTCCGGAGTTACAGATTCGGTTCCACGCGTCAAGTGTTGACACAACAAACTTGTGAATCTTGTCTCAAAGGCAAAATGACAAAATCCCCATTTACAGGAAATGGAGAAAGAGCCTCTGAATTATTGGGACTAATTCATACAGATGTTTGTGGGCCCATGAGAATTCAAGCCAAAGGTGGATATTCTTATTTCATCACCTTCACTGATGATGTTTCACGATATGGTTTTTTATATCTAATGAAACATAAATCTGAATCATTTGAAATGTTCAAAAGATTTAGAAGTGAAGTTGAAAAACAAACTGGTAAAAGTATCAAGGTGCTTAGATCTGATAGAGGAGGAGAATATCTAAGTGCTGAATTTCTTGATTATTTGAAAGAGAATGGGATTCTCTCACAGTGGACACCTCCAGGAACACCACAACACAATGGTGTATCTGAAAGGAGGAACCGAACCTTATTAGATATGGTAAGATCCATGATGGGGTTCACTGATCTTCCAACAAGCTTATGGGGATATGCTTTGGAAGCGGCAAATTATTTGTTAAATAAAGTTCCCACTAAGTCTGTCTCTACAACGCCATATGAGATATGGAAAGGCCGAAAACCAAGCCTTAAACACATTAAGGTTTGGGGATGCCCAGCCTACGTTAAGAGATGACAAACGGATAAACTTGAAGCAAGGTCTGACAAGTGTAGGTTCATTGGATATCCTAAGGAAACAATGGGATACTATTTCTACCACCCTTCTTACCATAAAGTGTTTGTGGCAAGAGGAGGAACCTTTTTAGTTGATCTTCATCAAGTTCTACTTCTCTAACCAATGAAACGTCAAATGCTCAAGGACATGAGATGAATGTTGAGCATCCTTGCTTGGATAGTTTAAGGTCAACACAAAGTTTACCATCTTCAAATGTTCCAATCCAAGACCCGGTTGTGGTTCAAGAACAAGTTACTGAACCAGTTCAAGAACAGATAGAACAACCGACGAATCCAGAACAAGAGGATTCAGTAGCACAGGTGCCTCCTAGAAGGTCTAGCAGATCACATCATGCACCAGATAGATTAAACTTGATGGTGCTAGATGACATAGCAAATGAGGATCGTCATATTGATGATGACCCTAAAAGTTATGTAGAGGCTATGCAAAGCTTGGATCGTGAGAAGTGGCAAGAGGCCATGGAATCTGAAATGGAATCCATGAAGATCAACAAAGTATGGACTTTGGTTGAGGCTTCAAAGGACATAAAACCAATTGGTTTGTAAATGGGTTTACAAGAAAAAGATTGGAGCAGATGGAAAGGTCGAGACTTATAAAGCTCGCCTTGTTGCCAAGGGATATCGTCAAAAGGAAGGAATAGATTATGACGAGACTTACTCTCCTGTGGCAATGCTCAAATCAATTCGGATTCTACTTGCTATAGCAGCATACTATGATTATGAAATATGGCAGATGGATGTGAAAACGGCTTTTCTTAATGGAGAGTTAAAAGAGGATGTGTACATGACACAACCTGAAGGTTTCACACCTATGTCTGATCATAACAAAGTTTGCAAGCTACAACGATCCATTTATGGATTGAAGCAAGCTTCTAGAAGTTGGAATATTCGCTTTAACAACACAATCAAAATGTTTGATTTTGTTAGATGTGAAGAAGAACCTTGTGTATACAAAAAGGTTAGTGGGAGCACAGTTATCTTCCTATTGTTATATGTTGATGACATATTGCTCATGGGGAATGATATTCCGGCATTGCAATCTACAAAGGTTTGGCTGTCTAAACAGTTCTCCATGAAGGATATGGGAGAAGCAGCTTTTATTCTAGGAATAAAGATCTATAGAGATAGATCCAAAAGGCTGCTTGGACTCTCTCAATCTATGTACATTGATACCATCTTAAAGAGGTATCACATGGATAACTCTAAAAGAGGCTATTTGCCTATAGGAACTGGAGTTACTCTCAGTAGAATGGATTGTCCTAAAACTGCTGAAGAGAGGGAACGCATGAATAGGGTACCATATGCTAGTGCAGTGGGAGCTATAATGTACACCATGACTTGTACACGGCCTGATGTCGCCTATGCACTGGGTGTAACTAGTCGATATCAAGCAAACCCAGGTGAGGAACATTGGAAAGTGGTTAAGACCATTCTTAAGTACTTAAGAAGGACTAAAGACCAATTCCTCATATATGGAGGTTCTGAACTCAAGTTAAAGGGTTATGCTGATGCTAGTTTTCAATCAGATATTGATGATACCAAATCTGTTTCTGGTTATGTCTTCACCTTAAATGGTGGTGCAGTCAGTTGGAAAAGTTCCAAGCAGGATAACACTGCTGATTCTACTACTGAAGCAGAATACATAGCAGCAAGTGAAACTGCTAAAGAAGCAGTGTGGATGAAAATTTTCTAGCTGAACTTGGTGTAGTTCCTTCAATGGACGAACCAGTTACATTATTGTGTGACAATGACGGTTGCAATTGCTCAAGCACAAGAGCCAAGATCGCATCAAAAGACAAAGCATTACTGCAGAAAATATCACATTCTTAGAGAGTTTGTCGAACGTACGTTAAACTACAAAAGGTTTCTGGTAAAAAGAACCCTGCAGACCCATTCACCAAAGCACTTGGTATAAAAGAATTTGATAGATACAAGTGGGAGCTGGGAATGAGGTACATGACCGATTGGCTCTAGTGCAAGTGGGAGATTGAAAGGATCATTTAGCGTGTTCATAACATGCACAGCGGAAAATAGAGAACCTATGTGTATCAATTTATGCAAACTAGGATTCAGTGAAGCAAAAAATATTTAAGAAATATTTACCTCAGGAGACTGTGATGGCTCTACAAAATTTCCCCTCCAAAAATATGAAGGCTCTACACGTGTATCCACACCGAGACCAACTTTGTTGTGTCAACACTTGACGCGTGGAACCGAATCTGTAACTCCGGAGACTTGATTGAGAAGAGAAAGTAGTCAAGCAAAAATTCACTTTTGCTGTTGCACTTGTAGCCTATTAAAGGCACTACCTTTTTTTTGGTTTCAAAGGCACGACCTTTTTTTTTCAATTTTTAAATTCCTATTTAATAGGAACTACTTCCCTCATCAAAAGCATATTGTTGCTATCAGATAGCAACACCCTTTGTTGCAAGTTAATGGTTGCCAAACGTGCCATGACTTGGTCAATTTTGTTGCAACCCCTCCTATATATATTTTTACAATATATTAATTAAGTCTGACTCAATTAAATTACAGATGTTTCAAATATTATTTGTATTTTTGGTGCTAGCATAAAATACAATAATATTCCACTTTGAGAAAATATATTTATCCGATAAAATTAAACTATTTAATTTGACCAATAATATTTTTCTCGTCCAACAAAGATTGGAACACTCGTTAGTGTGTGACCCTGTAGGTTCATTACTAAATCGGTAGTAAATTAATTCATTAATTTACTAATTAAGGTTGGCGTCTAGCAACACTCCTTAACAGCCGGATAGTATGGAGTATATCTTACTTTAGAACCACTAGAAGATTAATATAATATTTCCTTCCATCTTTTTCAGCTCTTTGTTAACTCTAGAATATGGTATATTTGTCAAATTCTAATAAGTTAACTTGTGATGAATGACTTAAGAAACTCCTTTCTTCTTTCATTCATAATACCCTGGCCAAGGTCTTATTTATATAGAGCTCAAACTCATTACCAAGAGTTGATGGATTCTTTCTTGATTAAACATTAATCCTACAAGTATTTAATCATACCTGATAATCTTTCAACTAATGTCATAAAGCATTAGGTGTCCGATATCAAAGTATAATAAATATCTTGTTGATTACTATGTTAATCTCAAGTCTAAGGAAATTATACATTTCTTCAAAAGAATTTCCTTTTGACAATTCAAGGGTAATATTAACCATTAGGAATTCTCCTTTTGAGTCAGTTCAATGGTCATATCTCTATATGCACCATTTATATGTGTAATTTAATAAATGAGATCTATTAATATTTATCTTATAAAGACTACAACACATATATTGATCTATCCGGATTAATGATGTCCTATCCTCAATAATCCAACGATCAAGAACATTTTAGATTAAAATTATATAAGACTTATTTCTCATTATTATAATCTCTATTATAATAACAAGTCTCTAATTTTAATCGAGGACCTTATCATATGAATAAAAAATAAATATGACAATGAAATGAACAATATAAACAATATTATTATTACTAACATGGCAGATTGGATCCGGTGCATACCTCAATTCCAACATTTTGTGCATATAATACTTGATCTAAAATTGAAACATTGTAAATATAGGTTTTAAAATCCTCAAGTAAAAATTAAAATACAAAATAAATATTTTTATTGATATAGTGATTTGAGTATTTTTATGGAGTGCAGTCATTTGCTAATGAAAAAGTTTTCGTAAATCGAAAATTGTTTTCAAATTAAAAAAAAAATCTTAAATTTTAAAACACCGTTAACGGGACTATTTAGTGTAATCATCTGTTGATAAAATAGTCTCCAAACTTGAATTGATTTTAAAAAAAATTAACAAAATTATTTTTTAAAATTAAACAACGTTAAGACTAACATTTTTAACAATAAGGTTGTCACTCAAAAATAAGAAAAGGAGAGTTTTTTCAACTCAATTGAGAATAAATTTTGCTTTAAAATAAAAATTCACTAAATGATCAAATGATGTTAAATGAATAACAATTTTGTCATTTAATATTAGATTTGTATTAGAATGGTCCATTATATAGCCATTTGTTAATAGAAAATCCTTTAAGAGTGAAATTTTTTAAAATTAATTTATTCAAAAATAAAATAAATCAAAAAATCAATCTTTTCAAAATGTCATAAAAAATCAAACTCAATCATTCAGAACTACAAGTTTTGATATGCGTGTGTGTATACATATATGAGGAATTAATATAATGTATATTATGGTGAAATCAAATGAATTGATATATGTGTGAATTATTCTTTAGTTAATATCTTAAGCACTTAAACTTTGTTATTATTGAGTAATTTTTTATTTTTTCCTTAACATAATATTTTATTTTTAATGTATTTTTTTTTATGGTATATAACTATATAGGTCATATCAATAACAAAAATATTATTATATGACCTTTTTTTTCTTTTTATCAAGCAATATAGCAATATGCAAAATAACAATAGTGGACAATCACCAAAGCAACAATGAGAAATATGGAGACAAAATGCTAGAAATAGAAGTCAAAGAATAAACATGGAGTAAAGAAAACAACAGTTATCTAGAATGCGTGTAGATTACCACCAACAGATCAGTACAGGCAACGAATAATTTACATGCATTAATGGCATTCCATCCGTCAATAATTTAATTGAATAAAATAATAGTATTTTAAATTTTTTAATTGCATTGGTCATATTACGTTCATTAACACCTACATGTAAAAAAATAAATTTACATGTTACCCCAAAAACATACAAAAATGCGAATCAACATGCACGACATTGTCTAACTACTTTGATTTATATATTAGTTATGGTGAAAATAATATTTTTAAAGAGTATATCAATAAAAAATTGATCAAATCTAAAAATATTATTTTATTTTTTGACGTCAAATCTAAAAATATTATTTTATAGAAGACATGAATGTGTTATTTCTCATTTTCCATATTAATAAAATAAATTTCCTTTACACCATTTATGACTTTCTTCATAGACACTTAATTATTTTCTTTTTAATTTTACATCTTATAATCAAATTAAAATTGCAGGTCATAATTTTGCATCAAGAAGGTTTCAAGGTACCCATGACAATAAAGCAGAAGCAAGTACTAGGCATGTCAGTAAGTTAGATACTTTCACCATTGCCTATTATTTTAATTACATATTTTCGTTCACTAGGTCATATTAATAAAGTCAAGTTTTACAACCATATATAATAATATTAAAAACATTGCAGATTCTACTGAAACTGAAATACCAAATGTGTCTACTATAGTCACGACACATGTTGCATCACGTGATAATCGAGGTACGATGAATAAGTTTAAAATGTTATAAAACATCAATTAACAAATATAATAGTCAAGATATTTACAACATGTATATATGTATATATATCATAGTCTGTCAATTATTTGTATTTTCACTATGTATGCTCATAGGTTCTATATCTTTTACGTTTCACTCCTATGCTTTCATTTTTCAAATTAATAACTATTACTGCATATTTTTAACATATAGAAAAAAGTTTTAATATTTTATATTGGAAATAAAACTATTTCCATTTTGTCAAGGATTATGTGAGGTAAATTTTTATGCTAACATAGAATTGCGGAGTATTTTTCGAGCTAAATATTAACTAGTGCTCGAAATTTTGTCAATAATGCAAGAATAGTCAAGTCCCAATTGCCTACTCCGGGTTCATGTAGACTCTGCAATGCACGATTGTTTTTACCATGAATCGCGTGACATTTGCTGCTCTGATGGGAAGGTGTCGTTTCCACTAGGGGTGTAAGTGGGTCGGGTCAGGTCCAGGGTGATATAGTATCCAAACCGACCGAATGTCAACGGGTTGGGTTGGGTCGATTTTTATTATTTTGGGTAAACAACCCGAACCAAACCAACCCGAATATCAACGGGTTGGTTCGGGTCGGGTCATCGGGCCACACTAATTTTATCATTGAAATTGTCAAAAATTAAAAAAACAAATAAAGAATAGTAATTCCAGAGAGTTCTCTGCCCTTTTTCATTTCAAGATTTGTTCCCTTCTCCATCGCTATAGCAACCACGTTGTGGTTAGAGTGGTGGTTGCTTCATCATCAATGTCTTCAAAGAGGAGCATGATGACGGCGTGACGGCAGCGGCTCTGAAGATGCAACACCAACAACGCGGTGATGAAGGCACGATGAGCGCGCGACGGTAGTGGCTTTGTTGCCAGGTCGAGCACCTCAGTCAAGATCAGTTGCAAATCGAAGCAAACAGTGCTCTTGGACGACAAACTTGCAGATTGGACACCTGCTAGTCAGCGCTTGAACGCAACTTGGATGGGTCATGCTTGAATAGATCGACATTGGCTGTTGGAGAGCGACTTTGATCGGCCATGGCTTGAATAGATCGCAATGGTTGTTGGTGGTTGTGACGTCTTCTAGGACCACCTTTAATGGAGGAGGAGGATGAGACTAGCACGAAGAGGAAATGGCTGTTGGTGGTGGTGGCGCACAACACACATAGAACCAAACACCTTCGAGTCGGACTTCACGGGTTTGATGCTTGCCCAACCCGAGACCCGAACCAAACACCTTCGGGTTGAGAAAATTAAAACCGAACCGATCCGTGAACCCAAACCAAACCAGAAATGTCTCTTCGGGTTGGGTTAGGTCAACCGGGTTCACGGGTTGACCCAGACCCGCTTACACCCCTAGTTTCCACAAGTGAAAGCTCCTCAAGATTCGCTAGAAATATTTTCAGATAGTTCATCTAAAGGGAGACATTTTCGACACCATATTAGAAGTTATAATCGTGTGTTTTCCTTCACTTCAATAAGTGTTCATATTGATGAAAATGTAGCTACAATTGGACGTGGTATATACATCTTTCGTGCTCAAGGTGCAATATATCACAATATAGGAGGATTCTATCCAAATGATGGTTTCATGCCACGTTTCATGCAATTATACATATATGACACATAACATAAATATTAAAATAGGATGTTAGAAACCCCCCCCCCCAACTTCATCAAAACAATAGTTTATGAGTGGCAGCGAATTCCACATCAATGAAATCCTTTTGGACATGTACTAGGGAACTTACCCTGCAATCGAATATTCATGACTGCAGTCTCCTTATTAAAGAGCATCATGCTAATCAGCCACAATATAATTTTTCCACCTGTTTCACAAGTCACACCCAATTATTTTCCGCGGGATGTGGAATCTATGGCATGTGAAAGGGATATCAGTGTGGTAAGCCATGCTGGAAATGTTATAAAGACTCAAGAAACTGTGGGTTGCAATTATCCTCTACAATATCCTCTATTATTACCTTTTGGGACATATGGTTGGAATCCCAACACCAAAAATCACAGAGGGAAAAATATCTCATATTGAGAATATTAGTTAGTTACAAGCTTTAGGTGTATATCATTTAACCAATACAATATTGTGAGCGTTTATATATAAAGCCAATGTATGCAATGGTAAGTTTTGGTTTCATTTATTGTAGATTCATCCCAATAATCAATCCATATTGTTTAAAAGCGGGACAGTTTGTTACAACAATATGTTGTAGATAACTATGTAAGATTGAATCAAGGAGATTAAGGTGGATTCAAGCTCACCAAAATAATATTAGTGTAGAAGTGTATCAAGGCGTGCAAGATGCTTTGCATGTAGGAGAAACTACTACATGTACGTCGAGACATGACACAATGTTATGAAAACAGTATGGCTATCGTGCTTACTGATGGTAAACCCGATATTTTCCTTACATGACATGCAATCCCTCATGGAGTGAAATATTCATCTGAAGTTGACCCTTCTGAAACTCCACAAGATCGTCCGGACTTGCTGACAAGAATCTTTACAGCCAAATTTGAGCAATTAAAGGATGATGTCATTAATAAAAGGGTCCTAGGGAAGGTTTAAAAGTTACATGTATGTCACATAATTTCATAAACGAGGATTGTCACACGTTGCATATGTTAGTTATCTTATAAAGCAAATGATAAATTATGCAACCCTGAAGATTATGATAGCGTGGTAAGGGCAAAAATTCCAAGAATCGAAGAGGAACCAGAATTACATGATGCAGTACTGAAGCAAAGATCCATGGACCTTGCGGTACACTTAATCCAAATTCCCCCTAGTGCAAAATAAGGTATCGAAAAGAATTAATAGAAGAGACATGTGAAGTAGTTAATGACTATATCTACTGTATAGAAGGCTATCTTGTGAATCGGTAACTCTGAATAGAAATTTGACTATTATAATAGATGGGTGGTTCATATAATCCTTGGTTGTTGTTAAAGTAATACTATCACATAAATGTTGAAGTATGCAGTAGCATCAAGAGTATTAAATGCATATACAAGTATGTCTACAAAGGTTCGGACCGAGTAGCCATGGAGGTTCACAAATGATAAGTTGTAGCTGAGGTTCAACAATATATTGATGCAAGATGGATTTGTGCTCTGAAAGGCATATGGAAAATATTTAGATTACACTTTGACAATTATATCCATGTGTTAAAAGGTTGCAGATCCACTTACCAAATCACCATCAAGTGCGTTTTTATAAGCATCAAAGAATCAGTGATATACTGCATGATGACCATAACTCCAAAACAAACCTCACACAATTCTTTGCCCTAATCAGAGAGATTCATAGTCTAGAAGATATTTATACAAGAGAATCCATAGCAGTATTGTTGGCACAGAGGGATAAGGAATGGTACCAAGAAGGTCAAAGAAGAAAATATAGGTCGGATCTATACATTATCTCCCACAGAAAGAGAGAAATTCTACCTACGTGTTTTGTTATCTCATTTAAGAGATCCAACCAGTTGGGAAAGCCTTCTTTCAGTAAATAGCACATGCTTTCTCACATTCAAAAAAGCGGTTGGCCATTGGGGCTTTTTAGAGAGTGACAATAGTATTCGCGAATTCTTAGTTGAAGCTTTAACACTACGGATGTCATGTGCTTTGAGAAAGTTGTTTACTATTGTATTGATTTTTTGTGAACCAACTAATGTTACACGCCTTTGGGATGAGTTTTACAACTATATGGTAGAAAATTGTCCTTCAACAAGCATTGGTGTGGGATTAAGCTTGGCTAACATGCTTTTGAGGGATTTGAATGATCTTTTGAATCAAGATGGAAAAAAAATCAAAGATTATAATTTTCCAGAGTTAACAGGGAGACAAGTCAAGAAAATATGGTTCCAAGAGTTATATAAGAAGAATTATTGGTCCATATACCCATGAAGATGTGGAATCTGCAGAAAAACTAAATAATGACCGGTTATTTGCTTTCAACACCATCATGAGTGCGATCGAGCATAAATATAGTCAAGTTTTTTTTGTGGATGGGCTAGGAGGAACAGATAAAACAATACTTTATCGCACGTCACTTCTAAGTTTAAAAGTAAGTCATATGTGATAAAATGAATGTTTTCCCTGTTCTTCTTGGCCTAATCAACAAAAAAAAAACTTGACTGTTTATGCTTGACTGCACACATGATGGTGTTAAAAGCAAATAAATAGGCATTATTAGTTTTTCTGCAAATTCCACATCTTCATGGGTATATGGACCAATAATTCTTCTTATATAGTTCTTGGCACCAGACTATCTTGACCTGTCTCCACTATTAACTCTGGCAAATCATAATCTCTTATTTGTTTCCATGTTGATTCAAAAGGTCATTCAAATCCCTCAAAGCATGTTAGTCAAGCTTGATCCCACACCAATGCTTATTAAAAGATAATCTTATACCATGTAGTTGAAAACTCATCCCAATGGCGTCTAACATCAATTGGTTCACAAAAAATCAATACAATAGCAAACAACCTTCTTAAAGCACATGACATCATAGTGTTGATGCTTCAACTAAGAATTCGTGAATACTATTGTCACTCCCTAAAAAGCCTCAGTGGTCAAGTGATTTTTTGAATGTGGGAAAGCATGTGCCATTTACTGAAAGAAGGCTTTCCCAACTGGTTGGACTTAATAAATGAGATAACAAAACACGTAGGTAGAATTTCTCTCATGTGGGAGATACTGTATAGATCTGACCTATAACTTTCTTCATTGACCTTCTCGGGTACCATTCCTTATCCCTCGGGTGCCAACAATACTGCCCTGGAATCTCTTTGTACAAATATCTTTTAGACACTGGACTCTCTAATTTAGAGCAACGAATGGTGAGCTGGAGTGTGAGCATCATTTGGAGTGGTTATGGTCATCATGTAGTATATAATTGATTTTTTTATGCTTATAAAAGCGCACTTGGCGGAGATTTGGTAAATAGATCTGCAACCTTTCAACACATGGATAAGATCGGTAAAGTGTAAATCTAAATATTTCCTTATGGCTTCCGGAGCACAAATCCATTGTGCATCATATTGTTGAACCTCATCTACAACTGATCTTTTGTGAATCTCCATTGCCACTCGGTCTGGACCTTGTAGACATACTTGTATAAGTATTTAATACTCTTGATGCTATTGCACACTTCAATATTTATGTGACAACCATACTTTAACAACAACCAAGGATTATAAGGAATCACAATCTATTATCAGAGTAGTCAAATTTCTATTCAGTTACTGATTCGCAAGATCGCCTTCTATACAGTGGATATGAGTCATTACCTTAACGTGTCTCTTCTATGAACTCTCTTGGATACCTTTTTTTGCATTGACCATGCTTGACATAGAGGGAATTGGATTAAATGAATCGCAAGGTCCATGGATCATATGCTTTAGTATTGCATCATGTAATTGTGGTTCCTCTTCGATTCTTGGAATTTCTGCCCTAACCACGCAATCATACTCTTTAGGCTTGCATAATTTATCATTGATTTATAAGATCATCAACATATGCACATGTGATAATCCTCATTTATGAAATTATGTGGCGTACATGTAACTTTTAACCTTCCCTATGACCCTTTTATTAATGACATCATCCTTAATTGCTCAAATTTGGCTCTAAGATTCTTGTCAGCGAGTCTGAATGATCTTGCGAAGTTTCAGAAGGGTCAAGTTCAAATGATATTTCACTCCATGAGGGATTGCATGTCATTGTAAGGAAAATATCAGGTTTACCATTAGTAAGCACGATAGCCATACCGTCTTCATAATGTTGTGTCATGTCTCGACGTTTACCAATAAAAATGATGACAGTATCATTCTCTGACCGATATTTTCTACAATAATAAGATGGAAGTGTTAATGTTGGTATATGTAGATGATATATATTTCATAACCATTTTATATGCTATCTTGAGTACCGGTAGTAGTTCTCTTACATGCAAAGCATCTTGCAAGCCTTGAACACTTTTGCATGAATATGTTTTGGTGTGTTCGAATCCACTTTAACCTCCTGATTCAATCTTTACATAGTTGTCTACAACATATTGTTATAACAACCGTCCCACTTTTAACAATATTGATTGAACATTGGGACGAATCTACAATAAATGGAACCAAAACTCAGCACTATATATCATTGATTTTATAATAAACGCTTACAATATTGTATTGGTTAAAATATGTACCTGAAGCATGTAACTATAATATTTTCTCGATGTGAGATATCTTGCCTTATGTGATTTTTAGTATCGAGATCCCAATCATATGTCCCAAAGGTAATAATAGAGGATATTGTAGAGGATCATAGTAACCCACTATTTCTTGAATCTCATAACATTTCAGCATGGCTTTCCACATTGATATCCCTTTCACATGCCATAGATTTCTGTCACGCTGACAATAATTGTTGCGACTTGTGAAACAGCTGAAAGATTATATTGTGGTTGATTAGCAGGACGCTCTTTAATAAGGAGACTGCAGTCATGGAACATCTGGTTGCAGGGCAAGTTGCCTAAGTACTTGCAAAAAAAGGATTACATTGATGGAGAATTTGTTGGAACTTATAAACTATTGTTTAATGAAGTTGGAGGTTTTCCAACATCCTATTTTGTATTTTATGTTTTGTGTCATATATGTATAATTGCATGAAACGTGGCTTAAAACCATCATTTGGATAAAATCCTCCTATATTGTGATATATTGCACATTGAGCACGAAAGGTGTATGTACCACATCCAATTGCAACTATATTTTCATCAACATGACACCTATTAAGTGAATGAAAACACATGATTACAACTTCTAATATTTTGTTGAATGAACTATTTGAAAACATTTCTAGCAACTCTTAAGGAGCATTCACTTGGGGAAACGATAAATTCCCACGGAAGTAGCAAATGTCATGCAATTTATGGTAAAACAATCGTGCATTGCAGAGTGTACATGTACCCGAAGCAGGCAATTGGGACTTGACCATTCTGTATTATTGACAAAATTTCGAGCACTATTATGTTTTGCTCGGAAATTACTCTGCAATTCCGTGTTAACAAAAAAAAAATTATACCTCACATGATCCTTGACAAAATTGAAATAGTTTTATTTCCGTTATAAAATATTAAAACTTTCTTCTATATTTAAAAATATGCAGTAATAATTATTAGTTTAAAAATGAAACCATAGGAGTAGAACGAAAAAAGATCTAGAACATATGAGCATACATAATGAAAATACAAATAATTGGCATACTATGATATAATATATATGTGGTAAATATTGATTATTATATTTGTTAATTGATTTTTATAAAATTTTAAACTTATTTGTCATATCTTGATTCTCACATGATGCAACATTAGTTGTGGCCATAGTAGAACATTTGGTATTTCAGCTTCAATAGAATTTGCAATGTTTTTAATATTATTATGGTTGTAAAATATGACCTAGTGAATGAAAATATGTGATTAAAATGATAGTAAATGGTAAAAGTATTCGACTTATGTGTGTAATTTCATTAACATGCCTAGTATTTGGTCTTGCTTCATTGTCATGGGTTCCTTGAAACCTTCTTGATACAAAATTATGACCTGCAATTTTAATTTGATATAAGATGTAAAATTAAAAGGAAATAAGTAAGTGTCTGTGAAGAGAGACATAAATGGTGTAAAGGAAATTAACTTTATTAATGTGGGAAATGAGAAATCACACATTTATGCCTTCTATAAAATAGCATTTTTTAGATTTAACCAGGTTTTATTGATATATTCTTTAAAATGATATTTTTACCATAACTAATATATAATAGTGAGAAGTTAGACAAATATCGTGTATGTTGATTCGCATTTCTGTATATTTTGGGGTAACATGTAAATTTATATTTTTACATGCAAGTGTTAATGAACGTAATATGACTAATGCAAGTAAAAAATTAAAAATAATAATTTTTTACTTATTTATAAATTATTGACTGATGGAATACTATTAATGCATGTAAAATTATTTGTTACCCGTACTGATCTGTTGGTGATAATTTGCACGCCTTCTAGATAATTGTTAATTATCTTTGCTCCATGCTCAATTTTTGATTTCTATTTCTAGTATTTTATCTCCACATTTCTCGTTGTTGTGATTGTCCACTATCGTTATTTTGTATATAGATTATTATTATTATTATTATTATTATTATTATTATTATTATTTGCACTTATTTGTTGTTTGAAAACTCTTCATCTAATAATAAATTCCTTATGCTAATTCATACGATAAATACTATTTTTGAAAATGTTATTTCACTATTACTTTTTGGAGTATTGTTTTCCAATTTCTTTTTCCATGGTCGAGACTCGAGATATATAGCCCATTTTTAACTTAAAAAGGACAATTTTAAAATTGTACGAAATTTATATGTAAAATAAAATATTATTTTATTTTTAATTATAATTATAAAACACATTTTATTTTGAAAAACTATAACACATAATTTTAAAGATAACCGAAAATAAATTTTTTTATTTTTGAAATCTAACCTTAAAAACAAAATAAATGGAAGGTATTTTTTAAAGTATCATTTTAAAAAAATAAAAAAATGTACGCTAAATTCCAGTTTTTTAGATTAAAATTCATTTTATAATAGATCATGTAATATTCATAAAAAATTATAAAATGGATCAGGAAATAAAAAAATTAGACAAGTAATAACAAGAATGTAATGTGAAATTACAAAATAAAAAAACGGTATGTACAATGGTTATGGTGGCCCACTGGCTATTTTCAGCGATGGCGAAGGGTCCGGATCCTCTCCCGTAGACCAGAAACGGGAGAGTGTCCAATTATTTAATCTGGATCGTAAATTGAAAAAAGTATTTTCATCAACGGCTCACACTAATTGCTTTTTATTATTTTTAATTTCTAAAAACTTCTTCCGCTACCAGCCCTCGACAGTAAGCAAAAACTAAGGGCATCTCCAACGCCTGAGAGAGAGTTGCTAGACTGATAAAAAAGAAACTTGGTCGTGGTTGTTAAGCGTGGGAGAGAAACTTAACATTTCATCCGGTTGCTCCCTACAACAATCCTTGCTACAGGTTTTTTATTTTAGTAAATGATAAAATATATGAGTATAGAATAGATTGTGGGGTCCATTTTAGAAATTTAGGAGAGTTGTTGGGTTGGAGATAAAAAGTGATTGAGTTACTTAAAGTAATAAAAATAATATAATAATATAAAAAATGTGAAAAATTATAAAATATTGGTTTAAGAAATTTTTTAGGGTTGCTAGGATGGAAATGACCTAACAAACATAGTCATATCGCAAATGAAACGGGGCATCACACTTTGACGCAAGACGCACGAGAAGACTCCATTGAAGGCACCAAGCGAGGTAGATTTTTTTCATCTTATCTTACTCAGTAATTTTGTGGAGTTTGAGATTATTGAACTCTTTAATTTTTTTTAAAAGATTCGTATTTTATTATCTTTCATTTATGATCAGCAATAGCAATTCAACATATTTCAAAAAGTTAAACTGATCCAAACAAAAAAGGAATGCAAATAATCTACAATGAGGTTGTGGCACCTAACAACAACAAGCTATTCTACGAAAAAAGCATCACCTCATATTGAATTGCAGTGTGAAATCTCAATAAAGCACATAATTCATCTCAATCACTACAATTTCCATACCATCCTAAGAATTTCATCCAAGAAATAAACCAATCAATAGTCATTTCATTTTAGATGCAGTCTAGACTCTTATGCATTTGGATAGAGCAATTGAGAATTCTAGAGAATTTGAATTTCTAGGAATTTCAATTACTTCAATTGAAATTCCTTCATTTTTAAAATTTGTTATTTGGACGAAAAAATTAAATTTCTTCATTTTTAAAATTCTTTATTTGAATGAAGAAATCAAATTCTCTCATTTTCAAAATTCTGTTTTTATTATTTTAAATTAAATTATAATTTTAAATAAATAATATAATAATAGAATTTAAATAATTTAAAAAATAATTTATAATAGACTTAAAAAACTATTTTTTTTATAAAAACTAAGTTTTATAATTATTTTTTGATATATATATATATGTGTGTATAAGCAAATGAAAAAATCATTATATTATTTAAAAAATAATAAATTTTTATACTTATAAAAATATATAAAATACATATCATAATCTTTATATAAAAAATAGTAATAACTAATATTAAAATCAAAATTTAGACTTGTCTTTTTCATTCAAGCACGATGTTAATAAGAAATTAAATTTTTTATTGAGAAGTAAACAATATATCTCAAAAGTGTACTCATTTTTATAAGAATGAACTGGCCTTTTGAATTTACCGTTAAACCTATAGTTACAAATATGTAAACAAATGGTTGAATTTGAATCCAATGAATTTATACAAGTAACCATGTCACTACCGAAGAACAAAAATAAGAACATAGGTAGCGTTTGGTAGACACTTCAGAACGGAACATAACGAGATACATGAGTTTTGTTCCTGTTTGATGAAATTAAAAGGGAAAACAGAACGGGACACATGATTAAAATAGTTGAACGCTTTTGTTCCCTAAAAAAAGGTGGAACCAACTGGAACAGAACATGACATTTTATATAACATTTTTTAATGACAAAATTACCACTCCTTATTTTTATAACTCTCACCGCACACCCAACTAAAAAAATAAAACCCTTGCCACAATCCTTATTGGCCCTGCACTGTTCACCGCTCCTTTTTCACTTTCCCTGCACTATCCGTTGCTCGCTGCATACAAGGACAAAACATGTTTTGTTTTTTTTTCTCTTTTGCTTTGCTATTTGCATCATTTGAATTATTGTGTTTTGCTATTTACATAATTTGAATTACTGATCATTTGAATTATTGTTCTTTTCCCCATTCAAATAAAGAGGATGTTGGACCATTCAAATCAACATTGATATAATATATACACACACAGTTGATTAATCAACGTTGATATATCAACGTTATTAGTAAATTTGGTTTGTATGGCTATTAGATTTGTTGTCTAATTTATTTTGATTTTTCAGTATAGGCCTTGAATGGAACATTTTCGTGTTTTTCATATAGTATAACAATATATTTAAGTTAATTATATTTTATAAATTATATTTTATCAAATATTTCATATTACATATTTAGAAAATAATTATAAATATATATAAAATATAAATAATAATATATAATAACTTTTAAGAAAATTATATAATAATAGTCATAAAATAAAAAATGTGAAAAAATGTTCTATTCTGTTAAGTTTAGTATTTTATATTCAACCAAACATTAAACATGATGGGGATATATATGTAATTAAACATGGTGTTCTGTTTTGTTCAACAAGCACCAAACACTGAATAGAACACATGGTTCCGTTCTGTTCTGTTGTTACCAAACATGGTTATAAATACATTATTGTTCTGTTCCATTCCGTTTTGTTCTGTCATGTCCCGTTCCACTACCAAACGCTACCATAGTCAACTAATATTGGAAATCGGATCTTTTTCAAGTTTATTTTGCTCATTATTCTATCAACTTAGTGATTACTTGGCTCCAACCTCCAACTAATCCCCTGCTTCAAACCAAACAATTAATAAGTAAATTTTTAACATCACAATATAACCAGATATTAGCAATGCCAATGTCATGAAATACAATATCAATAAAAAAAGAATCACAAAAAAAGGTGATTAATCACTAAATATTAGCAATGCCAAAAACTATTTATTAAATACGATTTAATGCTAAAAACTATTTAATAAACATCCCGGATTTTTGCATGGCAGTGCCTTTTCCAAAAAGAAATGATATGATTAATATACTACAATTGGCACTTTTCTTTCTAACCATACCCTGTCTATATCTAAACATACTTTGTCTATATCTAAACGGGTTTAGTAGCAATTGGGAAATGGCTAAGGAATACTTCGAGACAGAAAGAGCAGTGAGTAGAAAAGTGATGAATAGCAATAGCAATAGAATGAATCAGGAAAATAATGTTATATTTATTAAATTAATCTTTTTTTTTAAATATTTTAACAGTAATAAGATTTTCATATTTCATTGTATCTACAAATATTTGTATGATACACAGGATATTTGCCAACATTATATTAAATCAGAATTTTGAAATACCAAATCCATTGAGTTTGAAGCAGCTTATTGATCAAAGGATGCTGTTTTTTTTTCATTTTTTATAATGATATTATAATAAAAATGTTACAATGTGATTAAAGTTTTTGTAATACTGCTTTTTTTAAAACAAAAATAAATTAATAGGGAGTATACTCCAACCCATTTTAACAAAATCTAATAATGCAAACAAAACTAGAGTAAATGCTGCCAACAAAAAGGAAAATTAAACAAGGACAGCAACCACCAGTACTAGTATGGAATGATGCCTACACACATGAATATAAAGCTTATAGCATACAATCTAACAGTGGCAACAACCCGCCGGGTAATTTATTTTTAAAAAATAATAATTAATAATAATTATTATCATGTGTGTGAAGGAAATGAAGCATGAAAATGAAGAAAATTATTTTTTTGTTTCCCAGAGTATATTGTCAAGCGCAAAGAGAAGACTTTCTCAACAGTATTTTCTCCATACACATGGAGTTAAGGATCGAACCCAAGACCACATGCTCAAGGGATCCGAGCCCCTTCCACTTGGACCAATTAATGC
Source organism: Sesbania bispinosa (assembly GCA_026901365.1). Taxonomy (NCBI): domain Eukaryota; kingdom Viridiplantae; phylum Streptophyta; class Magnoliopsida; order Fabales; family Fabaceae; genus Sesbania; species Sesbania bispinosa. The sequence goes on from QLOH01000538.1 coordinate 62,310, forward strand.
ATGTTGGTATGAAGAAAATTAACTAGTAGTATTGCTATTGAAGAAAAAATAAATTTTTACTTTAAAATCAAATACTTGAAAACATATAAGAGCATCTCCGAGATGCTCACAAATATTAAGAGCGTTGCTTATAGCAACTTTTTTCGTTAGAGAGATACCCATGATGCTGAACAAGTGGATTGTTGCATGGTTTTAAATTTTTTATCATTTATTCAGTAGTTTAAGATTTTAATTTTAAAATACTTCATCCGGTTCTATTTATAAGACAATTTAGACTAATGACATATATTAAGAAAAATAATTAATGCATTGATTTTCAAAAAATTATTCTACAACATTCCAAGTTTACCCCTATTTAAAATTAAACTTCATTATCATAGTAATTGTGTCAATTTAAAACCTTTAATGGTCAAAGGGTAAATATGAGAAAAAAATTATTAAATGCTTCTAAATTTGTGTATTTTATCTTATAAATAGGACTATAAAAATTCAAAAGTTGTCTTATAAATAAGACCTAAGGAGTATATAAGTGTGGGGTATGTTGTGGGGTCTATTTAAGCAAATTTTGAGAGTTATTAGGTTGGAGCTAGCTAAAAAGATTGAGTTGCTTAAAATAATAAAAATAAAATGATATGAGAATGTGTGAAAAATTAAAAATATTGATTTAAGAAACTTTTGAGAATTGCTAGGTTGAGGATGACTAAGGGGAGTGAGAAATTGGGTAAGCGTTAGATTCAAGATACAGAATTAGAGGGGGCAAAGTACCAAAATACAAGATATTTAGTTGTAATTTTATGAAAGTGAGTGGGGTGCAATTGCACACCCTCATATCCGCCGCTGATAGTGGGTTCAAAGATATAGAATTAGAGGGGGTAAAATATCAAAATATAAGATATTAGTAGTAATTTTATCAAAATGAGGGGGTGCAACTGCACACCCTCATTGATACCTAGGTCCGCCACTGCAATCTAACCACCTAAAAAAGTTGGACCAGTAATGGAAAATTCAAGAGACCATAATGAAGTCCAACTCAAAGCAAATGACAAACCACATATCACTTGAGATTTGTGATAATAACTTCTAGTGCCAATATACCAATATACAGGCACGAGCATTTTATTCCAAGTTCAAACCTTATTCATGTAAATTACAGCAAAGTAAAAAAGGAGTAGTGATCATTATAACGTTTTGGCTATGAAACCACCTTCCGTTCTACAAACACCCACTAGAATAAATTTATAAGCTGAGGCGCTTCATCTGTTTCCTATTATATATGTGTGTAATCTGCAGATTGATATTATTAAGAATTAACTACTCTGCAGTTCTTCCTAATCTCTGCGTCAGAACCAGTTAGTGGATTTATATTCCCCATCTTGATCATGGCATAGGCAAATTCCAATATTAAACCAAGTAGAGAGTGTAGTAATCGTGGCTTTGTCTTTCATGCTAACCGTCACCACCACTATAATATATATTCACAAACCACCACATAACAGATTAAAAACAAATCATTAAAAATAAAAACAACAAAAGCTTTCCCAATCTAACTAGCTAGGCCATTGATGAACCAAAATCTACCATGAAGGCAGTTCAAGGGGAACCAGGGGATGAAGAAGAGAGACATGTACTTATTATACCGATCATAAAACTCAGATATGCAGTACATAATTAACTCTGTATCTTTCAAATAGAAGAATTACCAAGAAGATTATCAAAAGTAAGAATTGATGAGTATCAACAATCAGTCCCAAGCAGATTATCAAACAATGGTGGATGAGCTGAGAGCCATCTCAGAATTGAAAGGTTCTTGACGAAAGAGCTTACAAAGTCCAATTGATTGATACAGACAACAATTGAAAGCAACAAAAAAATACAAGAAAGAGGTAATAATAAATGAGGAAAAAAGCAAAACTTCTCATCCTGTTTGGAAGTTTCACGAATTCGGATTCTGTGCTGTCCGAATTTGGTGCTGTTCAAAAATCTGGACCGTCCGATCTTAATCGGACGGCTCAGATGCCGAGATGTTTTTTAATTCTGATTTACCATCTCGGCATCTGAGCCGTCTGATTAAGATCGGACGGCCCAGATTTTCGGACAGCACCAACAGCACCAAATTCGGACAGCACAGAATCCGAATCAAAGTTTCACGCACAGGAACCCAAATCTACAAGCTAAAAATTGATTCAATAAATAAGCTCAGTCAATGGTTTACATTTCTATGAATGAATAATATAATTTATTGCAACAATCTGGTTATATATCAGAGCTTGCTTCCCCTAGCAATGATCTTTTGCAATGCTAGAGCAGAATAAAATTATTGAAAAGAATGATAGTTGGGGCATTTTATCACTTGAAAACCAAATTATGGCAGGTTTTGTCACAAAGGTAAGGACAACCTATAGCCTGCACCAACTCAGTCAAAAAACCAGTTCCCAACAGACTCTGCGATCACTTGCCCTACCTACGTTTCATGGTAGAGATAGAACTTGATGAAGATCAACTAACCAATGAAACGTCAAATGCTCAAGGACATGAGATGAATGTTGAGCATCCTTGCTTGGATAGTTTAAGGTCAACACAAAGTTTACCATCTTCAAATGTTCCAATCCAAGACCCGGTTGTGGTTCAAGAACAAGTTACTGAACCAGTTCAAGAACAGATAGAACAACCGACGAATCCAGAACAAGAGGATTCAGTAGCACAGGTGCCTCCTAGAAGGTCTAGCAGATCACATCATGCACCAGATAGATTAAACTTGATGGTGCTAGATGACATAGCAAATGAGGATCGTCATATTGATGATGACCCTAAAAGTTATGTAGAGGCTATGCAAAGCTTGGATCGTGAGAAGTGGCAAGAGGCCATGGAATCTGAAATGGAATCCATGAAGATCAACAAAGTATGGACTTTGGTTGAGGCTTCAAAGGACATAAAACCAATTGGTTGTAAATGGGTTTACAAGAAAAAGATTGGAGCAGATGGAAAGGTCGAGACTTATAAAGCTCGCCTTGTTGCCAAGGGATATCGTCAAAAGGAAGGAATAGATTATGACGAGACTTACTCTCCTGTGGCAATGCTCAAATCAATTCGGATTCTACTTGCTATAGCAGCATACTATGATTATGAAATATGGCAGATGGATGTGAAAACGGCTTTTCTTAATGGAGAGTTAAAAGAGGATGTGTACATGACACAACCTGAAGGTTTCACACCTATGTCTGATCATAACAAAGTTTGCAAGCTACAACGATCCATTTATGGATTGAAGCAAGCTTCTAGAAGTTGGAATATTCGCTTTAACAACACAATCAAAATGTTGATTTTGTTAGATGTGAAGAAGAACCTTGTGTATACAAAAAGGTTAGTGGAGCACAGTTATCTTCCTATTGTTATATGTTGATGACATATTGCTCATGGGGAATGATATTCCGGCATTGCAATCTACAAAGGTTTGGCTGTCTAAACAGTTCTCCATGAAGGATATGGGAGAAGCAGCTTTTATTCTAGGAATAAAGATCTATAGAGATAGATCCAAAAGGCTGCTTGGACTCTCTCAATCTATGTACATTGATACCATCTTAAAGAGGTATCACATGGATAACTCTAAAAGAGGCTATTTGCCTATAGGAACTGGAGTTACTCTCAGTAGAATGGATTGTCCTAAAACTGCTGAAGAGAGGGAACGCATGAATAGGGTACCATATGCTAGTGCAGTGGGAGCTATAATGTACACCATGACTTGTACACGGCCTGATGTCGCCTATGCACTGGGTGTAACTAGTCGATATCAAGCAAACCCAGGTGAGGAACATTGGAAAGTGGTTAAGACCATTCTTAAGTACTTAAGAAGGACTAAAGACCAATTCCTCATATATGGAGGTTCTGAACTCAAGTTAAAGGGTTATGCTGATGCTAGTTTTCAATCAGATATTGATGATACCAAATCTGTTTCTGGTTATGTCTTCACCTTAAATGGTGGTGCAGTCAGTTGGAAAAGTTCCAAGCAGGATAACACTGCTGATTCTACTACTGAAGCAGAATACATAGCAGCAAGTGAAACTGCTAAAGAAGCAGTGTGGATGAAAAATTTTCTAGCTGAACTTGGTGTAGTTCCTTCAATGGACGAACCAGTTACATTATTGTGTGACAATGACGGTGCAATTGCTCAAGCACAAGAGCCAAGATCGCATCAAAAGACAAAGCATTACTGCAGAAAATATCACATTCTTAGAGAGTTTGTCGAACGTACGTTAAACTACAAAAGGTTTCTGGTAAAAAGAACCCTGCAGACCCATTCACCAAAGCACTTGGTATAAAAGAATTTGATAGATACAAGTGGGAGCTGGGAATGAGGTACATGACCGATTGGCTCTAGTGCAAGTGGGAGATTGAAAGGATCATTTAGCGTGTTCATAACATGCACAGCGGAAAATAGAGAACCTATGTGTATCAATTTATGCAAACTAGGATTCAGTGAAGCAAAAAATATTTAAGAAATATTTACCTCAGGAGACTGTGATGGCTCTACAAAATTTCCCCTCCAAAATATGAAGGCTCTACACGTGTATCCACACCGAGACCAACTTTGTTGTGTCAACACTTGACGCGTGGAACCGAATCTGTAACTCCGGAGACTTGATTGAGAAGAGAAAGTAGTCAAGCAAAAATTCACTTTTGCTGTTGCACTTGTAGCCTATTAAAGGCACTACCTTTTTTTTGGTTTCAAAGGCACGACCTTTTTTTTCAATTTTTAAATTCCTATTTAATAGGAACTACTTCCCTCATCAAAAGCATATTGTTGCTATCAGATAGCAACACCCTTTGTTGCAAGTTAATGGTTGCCAACGTGCCATGACTTGGTCAATTTTGTTGCAACCCCTCCTATATATATTTTACAATATATTAATTAAGTCTGACTCAATTAAATTACAGATGTTTCAAATATTATTTGTATTTTTGGTGCTAGCATAAAATACAATAATATTCCACTTTGAGAAAATATTTTATCCGATAAAATTAAACTATTTAATTTGACCAATAATATTTTTCTCGTCCAACAAAGATTGGAACACTCGTTAGTGTGTGACCCTGTAGGTTCATTACTAAATCGGTAGTAAATTAATTCATTAATTTACTAATTAAGGTTGGCGTCTAGCAACACTCCTTAACGGCCGGATAGTATGGAGTATATCTTACTTTAGAACCACTAGAAGATTAATATAATATTTCCTTCCATCTTTTTCAGCTCTTTGTTAACTCTAGAATATGGTATATTTGTCAAATTCTAATAAGTTAACTTGTGATGAATGACTTAAGAAACTCCTTTCTTCTTTCATTCATAATACCCTGGCCAAGGTCTTTATTTATATAGAGCTCAAACTCATTACCAAGAGTTGATGGATTCTTTCTTGATTAAACATTAATCCTACAAGTATTTAATCATACCTGATAATCTTTCAACTAATGTCATAAAGCATTAGGTGTCCGATATCAAAGTATAATAAATATCTTGTTGATTACTATGTTAATCTCAAGTCTAAGGAAATTATACATTTCTTCAAAAGAATTTCCTTTTGACAATTCAAGGGTAATATAACCATTAGGAATTCTCCTTTGAGTCAGTTCAATGGTCATATCTCTATATGCACCATTTATATGTGTAATTTAATAAATGAGATCTATTAATATTTATCTTATAAAGACTACAACACATATATTGATCTATCCGGATTAATGATGTCCTATCCTCAATAATCCAACGATCAAGAACATTTTAGATTAAAATTATATAAGACTTATTTCTCATTATTATAATCTCTATTATAATAACAAGTCTCTAATTTTAATCGAGGACCTTATCATATGAATAAAAAATAAATATGACAATGAAATGAACAATATAAACAATATTATTATTACTAACATGGCAGATTGGATCCGGTGCATACCTCAATTCCAACATTTTGTGCATATAATACTTGATCTAAAATTGAAACATTGTAAATATAGGTTTAAAATCCTCAAGTAAAATTAAAATACAATAAATATTTTTATTGATATAGTGATTTGAGTATTTTTATGGAGTGCAGTCATTTGCTAATGAAAAAGTTTTCGTAAATCGAAAATTGTTTTCAAAATTAAAAAAGAAATCTTAAATTTTAAAACACCGTTAACGGGACTATTTAGTGTAATCATCTGTTGATAAAATAGTCTCCAAACTTGAATTGATTTTAAAAAAAATTAACAAAATTATTTTTTAAAATTAAACAACGTTAAGACTAACATTTTTAACAATAAGGTTGTCACTCAAAAAATAAGAAAAGGAGAGTTTTTTCAACTCAATTGAGAATAAATTTTGCTTTAAAATAAAAATTCACTAAATGATCAAATGATGTTAAATGAATAACAATTTTGTCATTTAATATTAGATTTGTATTAGAATGGTCCATTATATAGCCATTTGTTAATAGAAAATCCTTTAAGAGTGAAATTTTTTAAAATTAATTTATTCAAAAATAAAATAAATCAAAAAATCAATCTTTCAAAATGTCATAAAAAATCAAACTCAATCATTCAGAACTACAAGTTTTGATATGCGTGTGTGTATACATATATGAGGAATTAATATAATGTATATTATGGTGAAATCAAATGAATTGATATATGTGTGAATTATTCTTTAGTTAATATCTTAAGCACTTAAACTTTGTTATTATTGAGTAATTTTTTATTTTTTCCTTAACATAATATTTTATTTTAATGTATTTTTTTTTATGGTATATAACTATATAGGTCATATCAATAACAAAAATATTATTATATGACCTTTTTTTTTCTTTTTATCAAGCAATATAGCAATATGCAAAATAACAATAGTGGACAATCACCAAAGCAACAATGAGAAATATGGAGACAAAATGCTAGAAATAGAAGTCAAAGAATAAACATGGAGTAAAGAAAACAACAGTTATCTAGAATGCGTGTAGATTACCACAACAGATCAGTACAGGCAACGAATAATTTTACATGCATTAATGGCATTCCATCCGTCAATAATTTAATTGAATAAATAATAGTATTTTAAATTTTTTAATTGCATTGGTCATATTACGTTCATTAACACCTACATGTAAAAAATAAATTTACATGTTACCCCAAAAACATACAAAAATGCGAATCAACATGCACGACATTGTCTAACTACTTTGATTTATATATTAGTTATGGTGAAAATAATATTTTAAAGAGTATATCAATAAAAAATTGATCAAATCTAAAAATATTATTTTATTTTTTGACGTCAAATCTAAAAATATTATTTTATAGAAGACATGAATGTGTTATTTCTCATTTTCCATATTAATAAAATAAATTTCCTTTACACCATTTATGACTTTCTTCATAGACACTTAATTATTTTCTTTTAATTTTACATCTTATAATCAAATTAAAATTGCAGGTCATAATTTTGCATCAAGAAGGTTTCAAGGTACCCATGACAATAAAGCAGAAGCAAGTACTAGGCATGTCAGTAAGTTAGATACTTTCACCATTGCCTATTATTTTAATTACATATTTTCGTTCACTAGGTCATATTAATAAAGTCAAGTTTTACAACCATTATAATAATATTAAAAACATTGCAGATTCTACTGAAACTGAAATACCAAATGTGTCTACTATAGTCACGACACATGTTGCATCACGTGATAATCGAGGTACGATGAATAAGTTTAAAATGTTATAAAACATCAATTAACAAATATAATAGTCAAGATATTTACAACATGTATATATGTATATATATCATAGTCTGTCAATTATTTGTATTTTCACTATGTATGCTCATAGGTTCTATATCTTTTACGTTTCACTCCTATGCTTTCATTTTTCAAATTAATAACTATTACTGCATATTTTTAACATATAGAAAAAAGTTTTAATATTTTATATTGGAAATAAAACTATTTCCATTTTGTCAAGGATTATGTGAGGTAAAATTTTTATGCTAACATAGAATTGCGGAGTATTTTTCGAGCTAAATATTAACTAGTGCTCGAAATTTTGTCAATAATGCAAGAATAGTCAAGTCCCAATTGCCTACTCCGGGTTCATGTAGACTCTGCAATGCACGATTGTTTTACCATGAATCGCGTGACATTTGCTGCTCTGATGGGAAGGTGTCGTTTCCACTAGGGGTGTAAGTGGGTCGGGTCAGGTCCAGGGTGATATAGTATCCAAACCGACCGAATGTCAACGGGTTGGGTTGGGTCGATTTTTATTATTTTGGGTAAACAACCCGAACCAAACCAACCCGAATATCAACGGGTTGGTTCGGGTCGGGTCATCGGGCCACACTAATTTTATTCATTGAAATTGTCAAAAATTAAAAAAACAAATAAAGAATAGTAATTCCAGAGAGTTCTCTGCCCTTTTTCATTTCAAGATTTGTTCCCTTCTCCATCGCTATAGCAACCACGTTGTGGTTAGAGTGGTGGTTGCTTCATCATCAATGTCTTCAAAGAGGAGCATGATGACGGCGTGACGGCAGCGGCTCTGAAGATGCAACACCAACAACGCGGTGAAGGCACGATGAGCGCGCGACGGTAGTGGCTTTGTTGCAGGTCGAGCACCTCAGTCAAGATCAGTTGCAAATCGAAGCAAACAGTGCTCTTGGACGACAAACTTGCAGATTGGACACCTGCTAGTCAGCGCTTGAACGCAACTTGGATGGGTCATGCTTGAATAGATCGACATTGGCTGTTGGAGAGCGACTTTGATCGGCCATGGCTTGAATAGATCGGCAATGGTTGTTGGTGGTTGTGACGTCTTCTAGGACCACCTTTAATGGAGGAGGAGGATGAGACTAGCACGAAGAGGAAATGGCTGTTGGTGGTGGTGGCGCACAACACACATAGAACCAAACACCTTCGAGTCGGACTTCACGGGTTTGATGCTGCCCAACCCGAGACCCGAACCAAACACCTTCGGGTTGAGAAAATTAAAAGAACCGATCCGTGAACCCAAACCAAACCAGAAATGTCTCTTCGGGTTGGGTTGGGTCAACCGGGTTCACGGGTTGACCCAGACCCGCTTACACCCCTAGTTTCCACAAGTGAAAGCTCCTCAAGATTCGCTAGAAATATTTTCAGATAGTTCATCTAAAGGGAGACATTTTCGACACCATATTAGAAGTTATAATCGTGTGTTTTCCTTCACTTCAATAAGTGTTCATATTGATGAAAATGTAGCTACAATTGGACGTGGTATATACATCTTTCGTGCTCAAGGTGCAATATCACAATATAGGAGGATTCTATCCAAATGATGGTTTCATGCCACGTTTCATGCAATTATACATATATGACACATAACATAAATATTAAAATAGGATGTTAGAAACCCCCCCCCCAACTTCATCAAACAATAGTTTATGAGTGGCAGCGAATTCCACATCAATGAAATCCTTTTGGACATGTACTTAGGGAACTTACCCTGCAATCGAATATTCATGACTGCAGTCTCCTTATTAAAGAGCATCATGCTAATCAGCCACAATATAATTTTCCACCTGTTTCACAAGTCACACCAATTATTTTCCGCGGGGATGTGGAATCTATGGCATGTGAAAGGGATATCAGTGTGGTAAGCCATGCTGGAAATGTTATAAAGACTCAAGAAACTGTGGGTTGCAATTATCCTCTACAATATCCTCTATTATTACCTTTTGGGACATATGGTTGGAATCCCAACACCAAAAATCACAGAGGGAAAAATATCTCATATTGAGAATATTAGTTAGTTACAAGCTTTAGGTGTATATCATTTAACCAATACAATATTGTGAGCGTTTATATATAAAGCCAATGATATGCAATGGTAAGTTTTGGTTTCATTTATTGTAGATTCATCCCAATAATCAATCCATATTGTTAAAAGCGGGACAGTTGTTACAACAATATGTTGTAGATAACTATGTAAAGATTGAATCAAGGAGATTAAGGTGGATTCAAGCTCACCAAAATAATATTAGTGTAGAAGTGTATCAAGGCGTGCAAGATGCTTTGCATGTAGGAGAAACTACTACATGTACGTCGAGACATGACACAATGTTATGAAAACAGTATGGCTATCGTGCTTACTGATGGTAAACCCGATATTTTCCTTACAATGACATGCAATCCCTCATGGAGTGAAATATCATCTGAAGTTGACCCTTCTGAAACTCCACAAGATCGTCCGGACTTGCTGACAAGAATCTTTACAGCCAAATTTGAGCAATTAAAGGATGATGTCATTAATAAAAGGGTCCTAGGGAAGGTTAAAAGTTACATGTATGTCACATAATTTCATAAACGAGGATTGTCACACGTGCATATGTTATTTATCTTATAAAGCAAATGATAAATTATGCAACCCTGAAGATTATGATAGCGTGGTAAGGGCAAAAATTCCAAGAATCGAAGAGGAACCAGAATTACATGATGCAGTACTGAAGCAAAAGATCCATGGACCTTGCGGTACACTTAATCCAAATTCCCCCTAGTGCAAAATAAGGTATCGAAAAGAATTAATAGAAGAGACATGTGAAGTTAATGACTCATATCTACTGTATAGAAGGCTATCTTGTGAATCGGTAACTCTGAATAGAAATTTGACTATTGATAATAGATGGGTGGTTCATTATAATCCTTGGTTGTTGTTAAAGTAATACTATCACATAAATGTTGAAGTATGCAGTAGCATCAAGAGTATTAAATGCATATACAAGTATGTCTACAAAGGTTCGGACCGAGTAGCCATGGAGGTTCACAAATGATAAGTTGTAGCTGAGGTTCAACAATATATTGATGCAAGATGGATTTGTGCTCTGAAAGGCATATGGAAAATATTTAGATTTACACTTTGACAATTATATCCATGTGTTAAAAGGTTGCAGATCCACTTACCAAATCACCATCAAGTGCGTTTTTATAAGCATCAAAGAATCAGTGATATACTGCATGATGACCATAACTCCAAAACAAACCTCACACAATTCTTTGCCCTAAATCAGAGAGATTCATAGTCTAGAAGATATTTATACAAAGAGAATCCATAGCAGTATTGTTGGCATCAGAGGGATAAGGAATGGTACCCAAGAAGGTCAAAGAAGAAAATTATAGGTCGGATCTATACATTATCTCCCACAGAAAGAGAGAAATTCTACCTACGTGTTTTGTTATCTCATTTAAGAGATCCAACCAGTTGGGAAAGCCTTCTTTCAGTAAATAGCACATGCTTTCTCACATTCAAAAAAGCGGTTGGCCATTGGGGCTTTTTAGAGAGTGACAATAGTATTCGCGAATTCTTAGTTGAAGCTTTAACACTACGGATGTCATGTGCTTTGAGAAAGTTGTTTACTATTGTATTGATTTTTGTGAACCAACTAATGTTACACGCCTTTGGGATGAGTTTTACAACTATATGGTAGAAAATTGTCCTTCAACAAGCATTGGTGTGGGATTAAGCTTGGCTAACATGCTTTTGAGGGATTTGAATGATCTTTTGAATCAAGATGGAAAAAAAATCAAAGATTATAATTTTCCAGAGTTAACAGTGGAGACAAGTCAAGAAAATATGGTTCCAAGAGTTATATAAGAAGAATTATTGGTCCATATACCCATGAAGATGTGGAATCTGCAGAAAAACTAAATAATGACCGGTTATTTGCTTTCAACACCATCATGAGTGCGATCGAGCATAAATATAGTCAAGTTTTTTTTGTGGATGGGCTAGGAGGAACAGATAAAACAATACTTTATCGCACGTCACTTCTAAGTTTAAAAGTAAGTCATATGTGATAAAATGAATGTTTTCCCTGTTCTTCTTGGCCTAATCAACAAAAAAAAAACTTGACTCTGTTTATGCTTGACTGCACACATGATGGTGTTAAAGCAAATAAATAGGCATTATTTAGTTTTTCTGCAAATTCCACATCTTCATGGGTATATGGACCAATAATTCTTCTTATATAGTTCTTGGCACCAGACTATCTTGACCTGTCTCCACTATTAACTCTGGCAAATCATAATCTCTTATTTGTTTCCATGTTGATTCAAAAGGTCATTCAAATCCCTCAAAGCATGTTAGTCAAGCTTGATCCCACACCAATGCTTATTAAAAGATAATCTTATACCATGTAGTTGTAAAACTCATCCCAATGGCGTCTAACATCAATTGGTTCACAAAAAATCAATACAATAGCAAACAACCTTCTTAAAGCACATGACATCATAGTGTTGATGCTTCAACTAAGAATTCGTGAATACTATTGTCACTCCCTAAAAAGCCTCAGTGGTCAAGTGATTTTTTGAATGTGGGAAAGCATGTGCCATTTACTGAAAGAAGGCTTTCCCAACTGGTTGGACTTAATAAATGAGATAACAAAACACGTAGGTAGAATTTCTCTCATGTGGGAGATACTGTATAGATCTGACCTATAACTTTCTTCATTGACCTTCTCGGGTACCATTCCTTATCCCTCGGGTGCCAACAATACTGCCCTGGAATCTCTTTGTACAAATATCTTTTAGACACTGGACCTCTCTAATTTAGAGCAAAGAATGGTGTGAGCATCATTTTGGAGTTATGGTCATCATGTAGTATATAATTGATTTTTTTGCTTATAAAAGCGCACTTGGCGGAGATTTGGTAAATAGATCTGCAACCTTTCAACACATGGATAAGATCGGTAAAGTGTAAATCTAAATATTTTCCTTATGGCTTCCGGAGCACAAATCCATTGTGCATCAATATATTGTTGAACCTCATCTACAACTGATCTTTTGTGAATCTCCATTGCCACTCGGTCTGGACCTTTGTAGACATACTTGTATAAGTATTTAATACTCTTGATGCTATTGCACACTTCAATATTTATGTGACAACCATACTTTAACAACAACCAAGGATTATAAGGAATCACACATCTATTATCAGTAGTCAAATTTCTATTCAGTTACTGATTCGCAAGATCGCCTTCTATACAGTGGATATGAGTCATTACCTTAACGTGTCTCTTCTATGAACTCTCTTGGATACCTTTTTTTTGCATTGACCATGCTTGACATAGAGGGAATTTGGATTAAATGAATCGCAAGGTCCATGGATCATATGCTTTAGTATTGCATCATGTAATTGTGGTTCCTCTTCGATTCTTGGAATTTCTGCCCTAACCACGCAATCATACTCTTTAGGCTTGCATAATTTATCATTGATTTATAAGATCATCAACATATGCACATGTGATAATCCTCATTTATGAAATTATGTGGCGTACATGTAACTTTTAACCTTCCCTATGACCCTTTTATTAATGACATCATCCTTTAATTGCTCAAATTTGGCTCTAAAGATTCTTGTCAGCGAGTCTGAATGATCTTGCGAAGTTTCAGAAGGGTCAAGTTCAAATGATATTTCACTCCATGAGGGATTGCATGTCATTGTAAGGAAAATATCAGGTTTACCATTAGTAAGCACGATAGCCATACCGTCTTCATAATGTTGTGTCATGTCTCGACGTTTACCAATAAATAATGATGACAGTATCATTCTCTGACCGATATTTTCTACAATAATAAGATGGAAGTGTTAATGTTGGTATATGTAGATGATATATATTTCATTAACCATTTTATATGCTATCTTGAGTACCGGTAGTAGTTTCTCTTACATGCAAAGCATCTTGCAAGCCTTGAACACTTTTGCATGAATATTGTTTTGGTGTGTTCGAATCCACTTTAACCTCCTCCCTGATTCAATCTTTACATAGTTGTCTACAACATATTGTTATAACAACCGTCCCACTTTTAACAATATTGATTGAACATTGGGACGAATCTACAATAAATGGAACCAAAACTCAGCACTATATATCATTGATTTTATAATAAACGCTTACAATATTGTATTGGTTAAATGATATGTACCTGAAGCATGTAACTATAATATTCTCGATGTGAGATATCTTGCCTTATGTGATTTTTAGTATCGAGATCCCAATCATATGTCCCAAAAGGTAATAATAGAGGATATTGTAGAGGATCATAGTAACCCACTATTTCTTGAATCTTCATAACATTTCCAGCATGGCTTTCCACATTGATATCCCTTTCACATGCCATAGATTTCATGTCACCGCTGACAATAATTGTTGCGACTTGTGAAACAGCTGAAAGATTATTTGTGGTTGATTAGCAGGACGCTCTTTAATAAGGAGACTGCAGTCATGAACATCTGGTTGCAGGGCAAGTTGCCTAAGTACTTGCAAAAAAAGGATTACATTGATGGAGAATTGTTGGACTTATAAACTATTGTTTAATGAAGTTGGAGGTTTTCCAACATCCTATTTGTATTTTATGTTTTGTGTCATATATGTTAAATTGCATGAAACGTGGCTTAAACCATCATTTGGATAAAATCCTCCTATATTGTGATATATTGCACATTGAGCACGAAAGGTGTATGTAACCATCCAATTGCAACTATATTTTCATCAACATGACACCTATTAAAGTGAATGAAACACATGATTACAACTTCTAATATTTTGTTGAATGAACTATTTGAAACATTTCTAGCAACTCTTAAGGAGCATTCACTTGGGGAAACGATAAATTCCCACGGAAGTAGCAAATGTCATGCAATTTATGGTAAAACAATCGTGCATTGCAGAGTGTACATGTACCCCGAAGCAGGCAATTGGGACTTGACCATTCTTGTATTATTGACAAAATTTCGAGCACTATTATGTTTTGCTCGGAAATTACTCTGCAATTCCGTGTTAACAAAAAAAAAATTATACCTCACCATGATCCTGACAAAATTGAAATAGTTTTATTTCGTTATAAAATATTAAAACTTCTTCTATATTTTAAAAATATGCAGTAATAATATTTAGTTTAAAAAATGAAACCATAGGAGTAGAACGAAAAATCTAGAACATATGAGCATACATAATGAAAATACAAATAATTGGCATACTATGATATATATATATGTGGTAAATATCTTGATTATTATATTTGTTAATTGATGTTTTATAAAAAATTTTAAACTTATTTGTCATATCTTGATTCTCACATGATGCAACATTAGTTGTGGCCATAGTAGAACATTTGGTATTTCAGCTTCAATAGAATTTGCAATGTTTTTAATATTATTATGGTTGTAAAATATGACCTAGTGAATGAAAATATGTGATTAAAAATGATAGTAAATGGTAAAAGTATTCGACTTATGTGTGTAATTTCATTAACATGCCTAGTATTGGTCTTGCTTCATTGTCATGGGTTCCTGAAACCTTCTTGATACAAAATTATGACCTGCAATTTTAATTTGATTAAAGATGTAAAATTAAAAGGAAAATAAGTAAGTGTCTGTGAAGAGAGACATAAATGGTGTAAAGGAAATTAACTTTATTAATGTGGGAAAGAGAAATCACACATTTATGCCTTCTATAAAATAGCATTTTTTAGATTTAACCAGGTTTTATTGATATATTCTTTAAAATGATATTTTTACCATAACTAATATATAATGAGAAGTTGACAAATATCGTGTATGTTGATTCGCATTTCTGTATATTTTGGGGTAACATGTAAATTTATATTTTTACATGCAAGTGTTAATGAACGTAATATGACTAATGCAAGTAAAAAAAATAATAATTTTTTACTTATTTATAAATTATTGACTGATGGAACTATAATGCATGTAAAATTATTTGTTACCCGTACTGATCTGTTGTGATAATTTGCACGCCTTCTAGATAATTGTTAATTATCTTTGCTCCATGCTCAATTTGATTTCTATTTCTAGTATTTTATCTCCACATTTCTCGTTGTTGCTCTCTTGATTGTCCACTATCGTTATTTTTGTATAGTTATAGATTATTATTATTATTATTATTATATTATTATTATTATTTGCACTTATTTGTTGTTTGAAAACTCTTCATCTAATAAAATTCCTTATGCTAATTCATACGATAAATACTATTTTTGAAAATGTTATTTCACTATTACTTTTGGAGTATTGTTTTCCAATTTCTTTTTCCATGGTCGAGACTCGAGATTATAGCCCATTTTTAACTTAAAAAGGACAATTTTAAAATGTACGAAATTTATATGTAAAATAAAATATTATTTTATTTTTAATTATAATTATAAAACACATTTTATTTGAAAAACTATAACACATAATTTTAAAGATAACCGAAAATAAATTTTTTTATTTTTGAAATCTAACCTTAAAAACAAATAAATGGAAGGTATTTTTTAAAGTATCATTTTAAAATAACATAAAATAAATGTAGCTAAATTCCAGTTTTTTAGATTAAAATTCATTTTATAATAGATCATGTAATTCATATAAAAAATTATAAAATGGATCAGGAAATAAAAAATTAGACAAAGTAATAACAAGAATGTAATGTGAAATTACAAAATAAAAAAACGGTATGTACAATGGTTATGGTGGCCCACTGGCTATTTTCAGCGATGGCGAAGGTCCGGATCCTCTCCCGTAGACCAGAAACGGGAGAGTGTCCAATTATTTAATCTGGATCGTAAATTGAAAAAGTATTTTCATCAACGGCTCACACTAATTGCTTTTTATTATTTTTAATTTCTAAAAACTTCTTCGCTACCAGCCTCGACAGTAAGCAAAAACTAAGGGCATCTCCAACGCCTGAGAGAGAGTTGCTAGACTGATAAAAAGAAACTTGGTCGTGGTGTGTTAAGCGTGGGAGAGAAACTTAACATTTCATCCGGTTTGCTCCCTACACAATCCTTGCTACAGGTTTTTTATTTTAGTAAATGATAAAATATATGAGTATAGAATAGATTGTGGGGTCCATTTTAGAAATTTAGGAGAGTTGTTGGGTTGGAGATAAAAATGATTGAGTTACTTAAAGTAATAAAAATATATAATAATATAAAAAAATGTGAAAAATTATAAAATATTGGTTTAAGAAATTTTTTAGGGTTGCTAGGATGGAAATGACCTAACAAACATAGTCATATCGCAAATGAAAACGGGGCATCACCTTTGACGCAAGACGCACGAGAAGACTCCATTGAAGGCACCAAGCGAGGTAGATTTTTTCATCTTATCTTACTCAGTAATTTTTGTGGAGTTTGAGATTATTGAACTCTTTAATTTTTTTTTAAAAGATTCGTTTTATTATCTTTCATTTATGATCAGCAATAGCAATTCAACATATTTCAAAAAGTTAAACTGATCCAAACAAAAAAGGAATGCAAATAATCTACAATGAGGTTGTGGCACCTAACAACAACAAGCTATTCTACGAAAAAAGCATCACCTCATATTGAATTGCAGTGTGAAATCTCAATAAAGCACATAATTCATCTCAATCACTACAATTTCCATACCATCCTAAGAATTTCATCCAAGAAATAAACCAATCAATAGTCATTCACTCATTTTTAGATGCAGTCTAGACTCTTACCTTGCATTTGGATAGAGCAATTGAGAATTCTAGAGAATTTGAATTTCTAGGAATTTCAATTACTTCAATTGAAATTCCTTCATTTTTAAAATTTGTTATTTGGACGAAAAAATTAAATTTCTTCATTTTTAAAATTCTTTATTTGAATGAAGAAATCAAATTCTCTCATTTTCAAAATTCTGTTTTTATTATTTTAAATTAAATTATATTATTTTAAATAAATAATATAATAATAGAATTTAAATAATTTAAAAAATAATTTATAATAGACTTAAAAAACTATTTTTTTTATAAAAACTAAGTTTTATAATTATTTTTTGATATATATATATATGTGTGTATAAGCAAATGAAAAAATCATTATATTATTTAAAAAATAATAAATTTTATACTTATAAAAATATATAAAATACATATCATAATCTTTATATATAAAAAATAGTAATAACTAATATATTAAAATCATAAATTTAGACTTGTCTTTTTCATTCAAGCACGATGTTAATAAGAAATTAAATTTTTTATTGAGAAGTAAACAATATATCTCAAAAGTGTACTCATTTTTATAAGAATGAACTGGCCTTTTGAATTTACCGTTAAACCTATAGTTACAAATATGTAAACAAATGGTTGAATTTGAATCCAATGAATTTATACAAGTAACCATGTCACTACCGAAGAACAAAAATAAGAACATAGGTAGCGTTTGGTAGACACTTCAGAACGGAACATAACGAGATACATGAGTTTTGTTCCTGTTTGATGAAATTAAAAGGGAAAACAGAACGGGACACATGATTAAAATAGTTGAACGCTTTTGTTCCCTAAAAAAAGGTGGAACCAACTGGAACAGAACATGACATTTTATATAACATTTTTTAATGACAAAATTACCACTCCTTATTTTTATAACTCTCACCGCACACCCAACTAAAAAAATAAAACCCTTGCCACAATCCTTATTGGCCCTGCACTGTTCACCGCTCCTTTTTCACTTTCCCTGCACTATCCGTTGCTCGCTGCATACAAGGACAAAACATGTTTTGTTTTTTTTTTCTCTTTTGCTTTGCTATTTGCATCATTTGAATTATTGTGTTTTGCTATTTACATAATTTGAATTACTGATCATTTGAATTATTGTTCTTTTCCCCATTCAAATAAAGAGGATGTTGGACCATTCAAATCAACATTGATATATATATACACACACACGTTGATTAATCAACGTTGATATATCAACGTTATTAGTAAATTTGGTTTGTATGGCTATTAGATTTGTTGTCTAATTTTATTTTGATTTTTCAGTATAGGCCTTGAATGGAACATTTTCGTGTTTTTCATATAGTAATAACAATATATTTAAGTTAATTATATTTTATAAATTATATTTTATCAAATATTTCATATTTACATATTTAGAAAATAATTTAAAATATTATATAAAATATAAATAATAATATATTAATAACTTTTAAAAAATTATATAATAATAGTCATAAAATAAAAAATGTGAAAAAATGTTCTATTCTGTTAAGTTTAGTATTTTATATTCAACCAAACATTAAACATGATGGGGATATATATGTAATTAAACATGGTGTTCTGTTTTGTTCAACAAGCACCAAACACTGAATAGAACACATGGTTCCGTTCTGTTCTGTTGTTACCAAACATGGTTATAAATACATTATTGTTCTGTTCCATTCCGTTTTGTTCTGTCATGTCCCGTTCCACTACCAAACGCTACCATAGTCAACTAATATTGGAAATCGGATCTTTTTCAAGTTTATTTTGCTCATTATTCTATCAACTTAGTGATTACTTGGCTCCAACCTCCAACTAATCCCCTGCTTCAAACCAAACAATTAATAAGTAAATTTTTAACATCACAAATAACCAGATATTAGCAATGCCAATGTCATGAAATACAATATCAATAAAAAAAGAATCACAAAAAAAGGTGATTAATCACTAAATATTAGCAATGCCAAAAACTATTTATTAAATACGATTTAATGCTAAAAACTATTTAATAAACATCCCGGATTCTTTGCATGGCAGTGCCTTTTCCAAAAAGAAATGATATGATTAATATACTACAATTGGCACTTTTCTTTCTAACCATACCCTGTCTATATCTAAACATACTTTGTCTATATCTAAACGGGTTTAGTAGCAATTGGGAAATGGCTAAGGAATACTTCGAGACAGAAAGATGCAGTAGAAAAGTGATGAATAGCAATAGCAATAGAATGAATCAGGAAAATAATGTTATATTTATTAAATTAATCTTTTTTTTTAAATATTTTAACAGTATATAAGATTTTCATATTTCATTGTATCTACAAATATTTGTATGATACACAGGATATTTGCCAACATTATATTAAATCAGAATTTTGAAATACCAAATCCATTGAGTTTGAAGCAGCTTATTGATCAAAGGATGCTGTTTTTTTTTTCATTTTTTATAATGATATTTATAATAAAAATGTTACAATGTGATTAAAGTTTTTTGTAATACTGCTTTTTTTATAAACAAAAATAAATTAATAGGGAGTATACTCCAACCCATTTTAACAAAATCTAATAATGCAAACAAAACTAGAGTAAATGCTGCCAAACAAAAAGGAAAATTAAACAAGGACAGCAACCACCAGTACTAGTATGGAATGATGCCTACACACATGAATATAAAGCTTATAGCATACAATCTAACAGTGGCAACAACCCGCCGGGTAATTTATTTTTAAAAAATAATAATTAATAATAATTATTATCATGTGTGTGAAGGAAATGAAGCATGAAAATGAAGAAAATTATTTTTTTGTTTCCCAGAGTATTATTGTCAAGCGCAAAGAGAAGACTTTCTCAACAGTATTTTCTCCATACACATGGAGTTAAGGATCGAACCCAAGACCACATGCTCAAGGGATCCGAGCCCCTTCCACTTGGACCAATTAATGCATGTTGGTATGAAGAAAATTAACTAGTAGTATTGCTATTGAAGAAAAAATAAATTTTTACTTTAAAATCAAATACTTGAAAACATATAAGAGCATCTCCGAGATGCTCACAAATATTAAGAGCGTTGCTTATAGCAACTTTTTTCGTTAGAGAGATACCCATGATGCTGAACAAGTGGATTGTTGCATGGTTTTAAATTTTTTATCATTTATTCAGTAGTTTAAGATTTTAATTTTAAAATACTTCATCCGGTTCTATTTATAAGACAATTTAGACTAAATGACATATATTAAGAAAAATAATTAATGCATTGATTTTCAAAAAATTATTCTACAACATTCCAAGTTTACCCCTATTTAAAATTAAACTTCATTATCATAGTAATTGTGTCAATTTAAAACCTTTAATGGTCAAAGGGTAAATATGAGAAAAAAATTATTAAATGCTTCTAAATTTGTGTATTTTATCTTATAAATAGGACTATAAAAAATTCAAAAGTTGTCTTATAAATAAGACCTAAGGAGTATATAAGTGTGGGGTATGTTGTGGGGTCTATTTAAGCAAATTTTGAGAGTTATTAGGTTGGAGCTAAAAAAGATTGAGTTGCTTAAAATAATAAAAATAAAATGATAATATGAGAATGTGTGAAAAATTATAAAATATTGATTTAAGAAACTTTTGAGAATTGCTAGGTTGAGGATGACTAAGGGGAGTGAGAAATTGGGTAAGCGTTAGATTCAAAGATACAGAATTAGAGGGGGCAAAGTACCAAAATACAAGATATTTAGTTGTAATTTTATGAAAGTGAGTGGGGTGCAATTGCACACCCTCATATCCGCCGCTGATAGTGGGTTCAAAGATATAGAATTAGAGGGGGTAAAATATCAAAATATAAGATATTTAGTAGTAATTTTATCAAAATGAGGGGGTGCAACTGCACACCCTCATTGATACCTAGGTCCGCCACTGCAATCTAACCACCTAAAAAAGTTGGACCAGTAATGGAAAATTCAAGAGACCATAATGAAGTCCAACTCAAAGCAAATGACAAACCACATATCACTTGAGATTTGTGATAATAACTTCTAGTGCCAATATACCAATATACAGGCACGAGCATTTTATTCCAAGTTCAAACCTTATTCATGTAAATTACAGCAAAGTAAAATAAGGAGTAGTGATCATTATAACGTTTTGGCTATGAAACCCACCCTTCCGTTCTACAAACACCCACTAGAATAAAATTTATAAGCTGAGGCGCTTCATCTGTTTCCTATTATATGTGTGTAATCTGCAGATTAGATATTATTAAGAATTAACTACTCTGCAGTTCTTCCTAATCTCTGCGTCAGAACCAGTTAGTGGATTTATATTCCCCATCTTGATCATGGCATAGGCAAATTCCAATATTAAACCAAGTAGAGAGTGTAGTAATCGTGGCTTTGTCTTTCATGCTAACCGTCACCACCACTAATAATATTATTCACAAACCAACCACATAACAGATTAAAAACAAATCATTAAAATAAAAACAAAACAAAAGCTTTCCCAATCTAACTAGCTAGGCCATTGATGAACCAAAATCTACCATGAAGGCAGTTCAAGGGGAACCAGGGGATGAAGAAGAGAGACATGTACTTATTATACCGATCATAAAACTCAGATATGCAGTAACATAATTAACTCTGTATCTTTCAAATAGAAGAATTACCAAGAAGATTATCAAAAGTAAGAATTGATGAGTATACAACAATCAGTCCATTCAAGCAGATTATCAAACAATGGTGGATGAGCTGAGAGCCATCTCAGAATTGAAAGGTTCTTGACGAAAGAGCTTACAAAGTCCAATTGATTGATACAGACAACAATTGAAAGCAACAAAAAAATACAAGAAAGAGGATAATAATAAATGAGGAAAAAAGCAAAACTTCTCATCCATGTTTGGAAGTTTCACGAATTCGGATTCTGTGCTGTCCGAATTTGGTGCTGTTCAAAAATCTGGACCGTCCGATCTTAATCGGACGGCTCAGATGCCGAGGTTTTTTAATTCTGATTTACCATCTCGGCATCTGAGCCGTCTGATTAAGATCGGACGGCCCAGATTTTCGGACAGCACCAACAGCACCAAATTCGGACAGCACAGAATCCGAATCAAAGTTTCACGCACAGGAACCCAAATCTACAAGCTAAAAATTGATTCAATAAATAAGCTCAGTCAATGGTTTACATTTCTATGAATGAATAATATAATTTATTGCAACAATCTGGTTATATATCAGAGCTTGCTTCCCCTAGCAATGATCTTTTGCAATGCTAGAGCAGAATAAAATTATTGAAAAGAATGATAGTTGGGGCATTTTAATCACTTGAAAACCAAATTATGGCAGGTTTTGTCACAAAGGTAAGGACAACCTATAGCCTGCACCAACTCAGTCAAAAAAACCAGTTCCCAACAGACTCTGCGATCACTTGCTTATATTTTTAGATAACCATTAGAAGGATGAGATGGAAAATCCTATAAGTAGAACTACAAACAAAATATGAGTAATGTAACGTCCCCGAGCCGCTTGCAGGAGTGATGAGGTTCCCCACAAACCAACACGAGTCTTTCCAGTATGCATTGTCCTCACTTGCACACTTCCGGGAAACTTCCCAGAAGGTCACCCATCCCATAATTGCTCCAAGCCAAGCACGCTTAACTATGGAGTTCTTATGTTATGGACTTCCGAAAAGAAGATGCATCTGTTGGTATAGTTCTCCCCAACAATTTCCTTAAGCTATCCTCAACTGTACAGTCCCATGCCCTATGGATCCCTCTCATTTGAGTGTGGGCTCGGTTCATCCATGTGTCCCTTTTAGCTTAGAAGCCTGCCAGGAGCCGCTCCTTGTCCGTGCCTCTTTGCACCGGCGATCACTCCCCCGCCCTCATCAACCTCCGGCTCTCACATGCTCACCAGTTTCCGCCTGGTTCGTCCCCGAACCACACCGTACTGGGAGAGGCTCGGCTCTGATACCATTTGTAACGTCCCCGAGCCGCTTGCAGGAGTGATGAGGTTCCCCACAAACCAACACGAGTCTTTCCAGTATGCTTTGTCCTCACTTGCACACTTTCGGGAAACTTCCCAGAAGGTCACCCATCCCAGAATTGCTCCAAGTCAAGCACGCTTAACTATAGAGTTCTTATGTTATGGACTTCCGAAAAGAAGATGCATCTTGTTGGTATGTTCTCCCCAACAATTTCCTTTAAGCTATCCTCAACTGTACAGTCCCATACCTGCACAACCTATGGATCCCTCTCATCGGGTGTGGGCTCGGTTCATCCATGTGTCCCTTTTAGCTTAGAAGCCTTCCAGGAGCCGCTCCTTGTCCGTGCCTCTTTGCAACGGCAATCACTCCCCGCCCTCATCAACCTCCGGCTCTCACAGTAATTGACAGAAAGATCCCTTCATGTAGTAAGGCATATAAGTATTGCTCCAATGAACCAACTCTGGTGCAAGTCTTCCACCAAATTGATAAAAGCAACATATAATACTATAGACCAAAGCAATTGATCCAAGTCTAAGTCAAGGTAAACCCTTTTAGCCAGTAAAGTTTCTTTCAATACCATAGTAGTTGTTTCCGTAAAATGCAAATATGATATCAGGATAAAAAAATTCTTAAGAAAAAAAAAAGCAACTGCATCTGACCAATATCAAGAGATTGAAACAACCTAAACACACAATCAACACATCAAGTATTTTCTCCACAGACCTAAAACAATCACATGCAACCAACTGATTTTGAGCCAAAAAATCATATAACAACTAAGAAAAGATTTGATTACCTAAGAAATCAGATAACCAAACTGACAAATCCATATAGATAACACCTCTCACTTCATTCCAGGAATCAATGTAAAATGTTTTGATTATCGATACCTAAGAAAAGATCACGCCAAGCAGAAATTATTGTTTCAATTAGCACCTACTGTTTTGAGCAACACTCCAAACCGAGCTAATCTAAAAAGGCAACAAAAAATTCAGAAATTGAAGAACATAAAACAAATTTGAAGAAAAACCGTGAAAATTATTTCAATCGGATATATCCATAAATCTGAATCAACATGCATAGAGGGTGAGGAAGAAATTTTACCTTGAAGCTCAGAGAGAGAGAGCGAAAGGAAGCTCGACAGAGAAAGCGAAGGGAAGCTCCATGAAGAGAGCACCATGCGAACGAAGAGAAGCTTGCGTGGGAGATATGCGAGCGAGAGGAGGAATTTCCAATTCTCTAATCGGAGGTGGAATTTCAAATCCCCCGAATTTTAAGTAAAAAGAATTCTTTTAAAATTTCCAGAATTTTAAAAATTCCATGAATTTATTGTCCAAACAAGTAATTTTAATGCAAATCATTTCAAATACTCACTTAAATACATTACTCCCTTAATCCCTTAAATTTCCTCATCTAAACACACTATAACATTGCGTTTGGATAAAGCAAATGAGGATTCTAGAGAATTTCAATTTCTAGGAATTTCAATTGCTTCAATTGAAATTCCTCATTTTTTAAAATTTGTTGTTTGGATAAAGAAATTAGATTTATTCATTTTTAAAATTCTCTGTTTGGATGAAGAATCAAATTCCCCCTTTTCAAAATTCTCTATTTTTATTATTTTAAATTAAATATTTTAAACAAAATAACATAATCATCGAATTTAAATAATTTAAATAAACAATTTATAATAAACTAAAAACTATTATTTTTATAATATTTATATATATACGTAAATCTGAAAAAAATAATTATATTATTTAAAATAATCCTTTTTTCATACTTTAAAAATATAAAAAAAAAAGATATGATAATCTTACATATAAAAACATATGATAATCTTACATATAATCTTTTCATACATGTCTTTTCATTAAAGCACATGTTAACAAAAATTGAACTTTCTATTGAGAAATCAACAATATTTTCTCAAAAGTATACTCATTTATGTATGAATCAACTACCCTTTTAAATTGACATTTAAGTCCTGTAGTAGCAAATATGTAAACAAATAGTGGAATTTGAATCCAATGAGTTTACAGTAACCATCCATTGAACTCAATACCTAAGAACAAAAATTAGAACATAGTCAACTAACGTTGCAAAATTAGGTCTTTTCCAGGTTTCCTTTGTGCATTCTTCAATCAACTATGTGATGACTTGGCTCCAGCCTCCGGCTAATCCTCTACTTCAAACCAACCAACAATTAGTAAGTTAATTTTTTAACTTCGTAACCAATATAAATGTATCAATGAGGTAGAAAACCAAATGTTAGCAATGCCGAAGTATTAATACACAAAAAAGAATCACAGAAAAGAAGGGGCTCTAACTCTAAGTAAAGAAAAGGGTTAGATCAATCAATAAACGATACATGATTTCAGATCGGGAAACTTTGATACGCAGTACTATCAAGTATATATGGAAAAGAAAAAGGATAGATCAATCCTAAACTTTTTCAATTCTAAGTGTCAATTTCAGATTGTTGTAAAGAAAACTAAATACTTGGATCTTTGGGCCAAATTGGCTCCACAACATTGCAAGGTAAAATTCTAGCTGAAACCATGTAAGTTTTTGCACTTGATAATTTAATTATAAAAACAAAGTGTAATTTATTATGGCTCATAACTCATAACAAGTGTACCTGCATCCGTTGATCAATCCTAGACAAACGTAAATTGCTAAAGTGATTTTCTGAGTAAATTTGATAACAATATGGTACGGACAATGGGATCCTACAATCTCTTGGAATAGATAGGAAGATGGGGAAGCAAAGCAATCAACACCATATATTTTAAATAGATAAAGAATGCTAGCCCACTACTTTGATATGGTTATCAACCTAAAGCAAAATATTCAGAAACTAATTTAGCTATCAACAGTAGTTCACCCATTTGCCTAGTGAATACAGTAACTCAAACACCACAATTATCAATCTTGTATCATTTACGAGAGTACCAAATTATTTTATATAATTCTTAATGGAAGTTCTCACTACCCTATCCCTCTCCCCTGCCTTACCAAGCCAAAAACAGATATCATGCTAAAAACAATATAATTCTAACTAGCAGAAAGTTGCCACAAGAAGAAAGTTGGTGCTGATTTATCTATGAACAACATGCATTTCCTAGAGCAATTTTTATTAAACAAAGTTGACTAACCAGGGTATCATAGCCTTCTGGAAGTTGATGATGAAGGAATGAGCATTAGCAACCCTGGCAGCTTCTTCAATCTCAAACCGGTTTGCAATCAGGCCTGCCCAACAGTATATTTTCTCAAATTGTGGTAGCAAATAAAGCAGGCTCTTAGATCACCAGTCCTATCTGCTGCCTCAGCCATCTAAGCTTCAATGTTTTAATGTCATTCCCATCTAGCAGAACTTGTCCTACATGTAATTCTCAAACAAATTGTTTGCTTTTGATTGGACCGTAATAAAAAAGTACATTTACTCTTAAATTCAGCGAAATATCAAACTCTTGTTAACTTGTAAGGGGCTCAAATTTCACTTCATCATCGTAAGCAGTATCGGTATGAACCTAATTTTAGTAATCTCTCTTGGTATGTTTTGGCTTGAAAGGGCTATTCCTGTCTTGGGAGACATACATGCTTTTAAAAGGGCTATTCCTGTCACATTAGCAATGAACACAGACAAACCAAATAGATGTCTTCAGTGTCAGTTTCTCATCTATCATCATGTGATTGCAGAGCGAGCTAGCGAAAAAACTACTAATGGCTTCAACCAGGACTCATAAGAATACATTGCTCTAGGAAATGCATGTTGTTTCATAGACAAATCAGCGCCAACTGTTTCTTGTGCTACTTTCTGCTAGTTAGAATTATATTTGTTTTTAGCATAAAACTAATTTCAATCTCAAAATTCAAACAAACAAGCTAAACTTCTCACTAAAATGCTATAATTTTCAAATGCATCAAAATTCACCTGAAGTTGGGTCATATAATTCTAATTATATTGGTGATAATATGAATGAATGCAATTGTTTGCTTTTGAAACATCAACCTAAGACAATTCCACTCAAAATTGTATATGCTTCTCAATTTCCATTTTTTATTTCTGTTTTATTTATCACAGTAAGCAACAAGACTATTGATTTAATTTATACTTGCAGCAAGGCTTGCAATTCAATCAATTCAATGCATCCCAGCTAAGACACATCAAGGTTTATATTTATCAACTCAGTAGAACTCCAATTGTTTTGCACATAATAAGCACATGAAAACACCTTATTCAATTTAACAACTCCAGCAGAATCAACAAGCAAGTTAGCCCCTTTGATGTCCCGTTCTGCATGCATGAAAAATAAACAAAAATATAAACATCTGTAGACAAATACTAATTTCAGTGGGCTATGAAATGAAATTTGATGCAATGCTAATTTTAGGCATGGCTATGAAATCAGATAGAATGCTAATTTTAGGCAACATAAGAAAAATTCTAATCAGATGCAAAGCTAAATACCAAAACAGAATGTGAATCACAATGTGATTTCATAGCCACAAAAATTCACAAATGTGAATCACAAATCGGAATCAATAAGCAATAAGAGAGAGAGATTGGGGAAAATTGAGAGAGAAATAAAATCTACCTTGTGTAATTCACTCACCATGTCAACTAAAGTTTGTTAATTTTATCTAATCACTAACTGGCCCAATTAGTTGCCTATTTGTAATTATAGTAAATTGGGTACAAATTGCACCAAAATTATTTCCCTCCCTATTTAAAAAAATATTCATTTTGGAATCTGTAAAGGACCCTAATCCCAAATTCTAATTTCCAAAAAATCCTAAAGAACCTTAATCCCAAATTGTAAATTAATTGTGTACCATGAAGCTCTAATTTCTCCTCATCCTCTGATTATTCAAAACGAGTAAACTTTGAGTCCCTTACAAACAGCTTCGACGTTCGATGAAAGAGACCCTACATGATGAACTCAAGTAGAACAACAACACAAGCATGGAGAGTGATGACGTTGCTCTACAAAAACTTTTTGGTTGTACTGGTCTTTAGAGTCTTGTTGGTTTTTGATGGCTAGGTATGGCCTTTTTTCTTTTAGAGTTAGGAATTCCATTAATAATGGTACCTTAAGACCTTGTTACAATGATATTTTTAAGGAATGATAATTGTGTGCCTTAAATTTGGGAGAGAAGATGGAAGATGGTCAATATGAGATACATAGTCTAATGCTGACTAGTTATTCAAATTAGATGCTTGACATTTGAATATATTATCAAAATGATGTGGCTTGGATCCAATCCTAGAACAATAAAACTTGGTGAATACGTAGTAGTAACATCTTTATGGTCAATATAGCAGGAACTGTTCCAAGTTATTTCTGAATTACTTTCACAGGAATTTGAGGCTTTGTGCTATTCTCATGCATTCGAAACTATATGCGCCTCTCCATGGAAGAAAAAACGCGAGAAGGGAGAGTGCTCAAGGTCTTCACTGTTCACGAGCACAGGGGCTTAGGAAATTTTATTCTGGGTTCATGAATTTGAATCACGGTTCAAATAAGAAAACATAATTTTAATGTTTTCTTTACAAATATGATAAAAGAATGAGGGGTCAAAATTTGATTTTTTTTTACAGTTGATGTGTCACACTTAAATCATGTGTATCAATAAATTATTGACACCTGGCAAATGTATCAAGCCCATGTTTTTTTAACTTTACCGTAGAATCTACCTTAAAATAATCATTAAAATCATTATGCAAATTTATTAAAATCATTGTGTAAATACTATACATAAATGATTATTCATCCACGGCATCGTCATAAATGTATCCCCCGCCGTCGCAGCGCGATCTGCTGGCCGCCGTTGCAGCGCGCTCTGGTGGCTGCCGTCGCAGCGCTCCTGTTGCTGGACGCTCCTTCCCCTCACCGGCGTGAACACCATCAGACTTAGAGCTAGATACGCGAACCTGGAGAAGGCGCTTGGATTTGGTGTATGACGGGTTAGACGGTGAGTTTTAAGTAATTTAATATGAACCGTTGATCGTTGAACAGTTTAAATCTACGGTTGAGATTTTGTATACATGACATTCTCCAGTTGTGCTACACCGGAGAGGATCTGTGTCCGCGAGCACACAGCATACAAAACGGCTAATCTACAACGATAATGGTTGTGCGACTGCTTCATCCTCACAAAGGGTGATACCTCAAAAAACAAGAAAAGAAGGAAGATGCTAGGGTTAGGGTGCTTAAACATCAATCGATTCTCACACTTCCCCTCTCCTCCTTCTCTTCCACCATCTCGTTCTGGTCAGCTAAGCTTCCTCTCTCTCTCTCTTCTTCTCATTCCTTCACTGTTACGAACATTCACTAACACGACGTAGTTTTTTTCAATGTGGTTGTTATTGTGTAGACAGATTTACTGAAGGTTGCATCTCGAAGATTTGCTTTAGCAGTAACCAAGACACAGTCCCCAGTAACAAAGACACAATCCCCGCCCACCTTGTCAGATGTAAGCTTATTCTCACTTCCCATTCCTAAATTAAATTAATTAGTTAATTAATTAATTGGTTTTCATTTTTTCTTTGGGAGAAGATGGTGATGTTAGCTTGTGTGTTTGGATATAGGATATAGATAATCCTGCTAGCGTAAAAAGGCAATTGGTGCAGCTGTTTGATGTATCTCTAAAGACAACGGTGCCTGATGAGCAAGATGTCCTGCCCTTGGTTGAAGCTTGCACTTCAAAAGCTGGTGTAAAATTTGGTGATTATCAATGGTCAGTTCAGTTTTATTACCTTGTCACATATAAAATGAATTCAAGGTTTTAATTGCATTGTGCATTGAATTCCATGTCTGACGGTTAATCCCATAGCCTGTGGAGATTCCCGGTCAAAGACAAAACGAACAAAAAAACTATGTATATGTGCAAACTTAAGAATTTTTTCTTCGTGCAGTAATAATGCAATGGGTATATGGTCTCAGATAAAAGGGAAGCAAACAGGGTTTAGGGGTCCCCCTGCAATTGGGCAGGTATAGTCGGAGATGATTCTCTTGCCTTTTTTTTTCCTCCTCTATAATAATGTATTTTTCTTCTAAATCTTTTTTTTTTACTTGTTATTGATTTTGGAATTAGATTTTGATTTGTTATTGTCTAATGGTAATCTGTATGTTTTTGTTTGTGTAGGCCATCATTAACAATCTGCCTTCATCTGAAATGATAGATTCATGCTCTGTAGCTGGTCCTGGATTTGTTAATGTGGTCGTGTCAAAGAAGTGGATAGCACAGGTGATTGTTTTTTCTATCTTCTAATTTTACATTAGAAATAGTATGTACCTTGTGTCTGAGCCTCTTGAGTCCAATTTTTTAGGGGGCATGGGCTGGTATCTGAGTCATAGTGTATTAGTGTCTACTGATTGGAAGGTTGCTATATAGCAAAGTTATGGTTTTTACTTTGTTTCAATTTTCAAGGCCTCTGTTAGTACTTAATGGGGGGGGGGGGGATTCTATCTCTGCAGGGTGTACAGAGGATGCTGATGGATGGTATTGATACGTGGGCACCTCGACTTCCAGTCAAGAGGGCCATGGTTGATTTTTCATCACCTAATATAGCAAAGGAAATGCATGTTGGTCACTTGAGATCTACCATAATTGGGGATACATTAGCTCGTATGCTTGAATTTTCACGTGTGGAAGCTGTTATCCGCCGAAATCATGTCGGTGACTGGGGAACGCAGGTAGATTTAACTTCTAGAGTAATGCTATTTTTCTGCTGTGATTTATGCCATTTCTTGTGGCTAGATCTTTGCTATGCACTGTCAAAGCTAGGTTTCTTCATATACCTCATGACTTTGGGTAATTCATTTGCAACAATCGTTGAACTTGACAAGCATATGTTTGTTAGCATTACATGGTGGCTTCAGAACTAATTTTGTTTGGGGCAATGACTGATGTAAGTTGCATTTCTAAAGCTGTCTTCATGAAGAAGAACATGTATTACATTCCTCCTAATTAAATGAAGATAGTGTGTGTTCTCTGTTATTATTCTTTGTTGTGTAATCTTAAACAGTTGATGTCCTAAGAAAATTCTCTCTACCACCCTAAAGAAAATACTTTAAATATTGAATTATTTCAAGTAGTCACTAAATTAGTAATGCCCATTGATTTTGTGTAGGGATATCCTAATAACACATCTGCTGGAATTGTAAAACATTCCATTAGGAAAGTTCTCATTTTGTATTGACGTCATATTTTTCAAAGTCCATGCATTTGTTTTGCAGTTTGGAATGCTGATTGCATACCTCTTTGAAAAATTTCCAAACCCAGAAGATGTTAGTGAA
This sequence comes from Sesbania bispinosa, assembly GCA_026901365.1. Taxonomy (NCBI): domain Eukaryota; kingdom Viridiplantae; phylum Streptophyta; class Magnoliopsida; order Fabales; family Fabaceae; genus Sesbania; species Sesbania bispinosa. Next base: position 94,125 of record QLOH01000538.1, read on the forward strand.
GCAGCCATTGGAGATCTTCAGGTGAGAAAATATATTAAAAAAACTTCATTCCAGTTAATCTTATTTAGGTGTTTAATCATATATTATTTTGTTGGTAGCTTTTGTTCAGATCTGAAAAACGTAGTTTTTAGTTCATCTGCCACACCTACATGCTCATTCTAATTGAATTAATTTCAAAATGGAAGTGAAAACTATGCATTCCAAGTTATCTAGAAATTAGTTTGCTATAAATGGCATTAGGGCTGGCTAGGAAAATATAAGATGCCGTTTTCACAACAAATAACGGGCTAATGAAAAACTGGTTTTCTCTGCATGTATGCTGGAAATAGTTGTTTTATACTTCGTTTGTAAATAAACCTTTAACAGAACAAATTTGCTGTTTGAAATCAGTTCTAAACTTTTATTTTATTGTCACCTTCTTTCCCTCTTTATTTAAGCAGCAAGAAGTTAATGAGTGAAGTCATAAATATTTGCTTGGGTTATGGTTGATTAAAAATATTGCTTTTTTGTAAATTATTGATAAATGAACCTTCAACCTTGAAATGGCAATTAGATTCACCTTATGGTTTTTGTCATACATATATTTGATGATGAAGCATTTGTTTTTCATTAGAAAAGTGAATTGGCATTGGTGGTTCTGAAATTCATGAGTTTGTGCATTTTTAGGCATTCTATAAGGCCTCAAAAGTAAGATTTGATAATGATGCTGAATTTAAGCAGAGGGCGCAACAGGCTGTGATCCTGCTTCAGGTAAATTATATCTCATGATCCTACCCTCCCCCCCCCCATTCTTGAGATATTGAGGAACTTGATTTTAAGTTGTGTATGCATTAATTTTTATTTCAGAGTGGAGAAATAAAATATCGCAAGGCATGGCAACAGATTTGTGATGTTAGTAGGGCTGAATTTGACAAGGTCTATCAACGTCTTGGGGTTCGACTGGAGGAAATGGTAAGGGTTCTAGTTTCCTTTTTTACTGATTCTGTGGAATTTATCCATAATGTTTATCTTTTGTACCTTCCAGGGAGAGCTTCTGTCTTTCTGAGCTGTTTTTTTGCAATGTATTATAAGACACTAATAATTCTATGCATGCTTAATATTTGTTGTTTGGTTTGTTAGAAATTCTGGCAGTTGCTGCGCTTTTTATTTAATTCATCATGTGGCTTAGATTCTCTCGTTTAACCAGATCTACCATATTCTGTCTAGTAAATCTGTGGATTTTCTCTTTTTCTGTTATGACCAAAGTTTGTTGGTTTCTTTAAATTAGCCCCAGGAACTTGCATAATTTCTCTCTCGCAGAAGATGGTTGCTAACTTTGGTTTTCTATTTGAAGTATATTCTTATTAAAATAAGGATTTTGTATGAAACACAACTGCTGTATGCTTGATTGATTTCCAGGATATGAAATTTTCCATTTGCAGTGAAAATTATCAACATTGCGGATCCATTGTTTTTTAGCTGACTGTTATTAATGCTATAATATTCATACAGTGTAGCAATAAATCAATTGAATATATTGAATTTATGTTGCAGCAATTACAGAAGTTTTTACTTCAATCAGTGATTGTGACAATTTTTTTACAGTGTACTGAATGATGATATATTTGGTCACAGGGAGAGAGCTTCTATAATCCATATATCCCTGGGGTTTTGGAGAAACTAGATAAATTAGGACTGATTGAAGAAAGTGATGGTGCTCGTGTGATTTATGTTGAGGGTGTAAATATACCAATTATTGCTGTGAAAAGGGATGGTGGCTACAACTATTTTTCAACTGATCTAGCATCACTTTGGTTAGTATTACTTATATTTTTTTGTACATTTTTTAAAATCCTGTTAGGGTTCATGAGTCATGACTCACTTGAGCAGGCAAACTTTGTTATCAATTATTATGTGATGTTTATTTATCTTGGATGTCCACATATTCTGCCTTTCTTGTAAAATTTGGGATACCTATTTCTATTCGTCTGCATTTTTATCTGAGTAAGGAACAGATAATATATTGACTGAGGAAAATAAACTGTTTTGTTTATCTGAGTTACTTGAACCATGTAGGTATCGTCTAAATAAAGAAAAACTTGAGTGGATTGTATATGTTACAGATGTTGGGCAGCAGCAACACTTTGATATGCTATTTAAGGTATATCTTGAGTGATGATTTTCATGGTATCTTATGGTTACTGCATTTTATTGTTGTCACAACATCCCTTTCTACTTGCTTTTGCCAGTAGTGAGTTGTCCTTGGTTATTAACTTGTCTTGAGTTTTGCTTATACCATCGTTAAATAATTATTTTCAATCCAAACACTTTTATTAGATCAGTCATTTCATATTATTTTCTTTTTCAATTTTAAGAAAGAAAAAGATCATTGACCATGACATATTGCTAGTGATACTTCCAATATTTCAATGAGTTAAAATGGCAGATTTTGCCTTTAATTTTCCTTTCAGGCCTTTAGGCGTGCTGGTTGGCTGCCACGGGATGAGAATGCATATCCAAAATGTACTCATATAGGTTTTGGTCTTGTTCTTGGGGAAGATGGAAAACGATTTCGAAGTCGCAGCAGTGAGGTTGTTCGATTGGTTGATTTGCTTGATGAAGCTAAAAGGCGCTGTAAAACTGCCCTTCTTGCACGCGGTAAAGTGCCAGTTGCCTAGTGTGATTTTTACTGTTTCCTTGTATGCATGCAAGCATCCATGAGAAGAAATTTCTGCTTGATCAAGATCTATGAATGCATGTGTCTTTTTTTCCTCTCATTTAGTGAGGTTCTAGAGTCTCGACACCAGAAAGTTGACCTTCCGTATCCTATGTTCTTTTAGATACAGCTAAAGATTGGACTGAGGAGGAGATTGAGAGAACATCAGAGGCAATTGGTTATGGGGCTGTTAAGTAAGCTCCTGTAACCCAAAATACTTTTCTTTTCCTTACTTTTAAGCAAAATAAACATTCTGTCCAGCCATGCTAAATTGTAGTTTGCTACCATGTGGGCAAATTTTGTTGTGTTAATGTGGAGACAGATGTATTGGCTAACAAATTCCCTTAGACTGAATTTTTAAAAATTGTTATATACAGGTTGCTTTAAAGCCTGAGCTAATGCTCTGAATCCTGTTAAGATATCCTAATTTTGACTGAGGTTTCTGATTGCATGTAAGTGGAAAAAATCACAAGAAAAGTATAGTATAGGAGTTCACTAGGTTGTTACCCGTTTGTGAATTTTCCTGCTGAATGCCCAACCAGGTGTTAAATTTCTGTTTGACATATATGAGTTCTAGTCTTGTAGCCCCTTATTTCATGTTTTACTTTCTGTCTGCAGGTATGCTGACTTGAAGATCAATAGATTAACGAATTACACATTCAACTTTGATCAGATGCTTAATGATAAGGTGCATTCACTATAAGCATAATTTGAGTGTATGGTAGTGAAGTTATAGCAATAAAAGATCATGTAAAAATAATGTAAAGCAAATTAGAATGAAATGTAAGTAAAAAGAAAATGTGTCTTTTTTGACAAATAACAATGTATGCAGAGCAATGTGGTATCTGATTGATTTATTAAATATGTGTTGTATTGGAAGTTACATTTTAATGATTGAATTGTAATAATGAAATTGAATTGTATTTAAATGCTAGTTACAAGACCCTTTTTACTCAAACACACATATTAAGAAAACATGTTTTAACGCATTGATTTTTAAAATATTCCTCCAACTTCCAAATTTACCCTCATTTAAAGTGAAATTCTATTTAATTCCTCATATTAACCAAATCTTGGAAACTACAAAGGTTCATTAATTATGAAGGGTTAATATGGAAACTAATACATGCTTCTAAAACTTTGGAAAGGGTCTTATAAAAAGGACAAAACAAAAGGGTCTTATATAAAGGGTTGGAGGTACTAATTAATAGCGATGAGTGAATTTGAGTGATAAAACATTGGTGGGATAAAGAATAGCAAAAATACTGCAATAGGTCTGGGTTTGGGTGGACTAAATTTTGAGAGAACAACAACTTAAACAAATAGAATGATATGGAAAAAAAATTTGGATTAACAACAGTTATAGCCAGTGCTTCAGAAATTGTATATTTCAATAGATTTGACCGTATGCTTGTGAAGTGATAGCAAAGAAGTGGAAGATTTAATAACAGTTATCTTTGGGCCCTGTCCTGCTTCCCCACCCTCCCCCGGGGTTGATAACCATGGATGGAAAATATCACTGTTCTAAATTTTGATGAAATACTAGCATGTGGATAACAAATCATTTTTTTTTTTGACGAAGTGGATAACAAATCATTGATTGGTGAGAACCCATTCCCTTTTAAACTATTATCACTTGTAGTTGACTTTCTAAAGTACAACCTTCACTTTAAATGAGGCAGATCCTTTTTTAGCTACAACTGTTTGCTCCTTCTTATTATCAATTTCTGTCAAAACAGCTTAGATGATATGCCTATGAAACTCCTGTAAGCAATTAGTGAACTCTTTCTTCATCCCCAACAAACTAATGGATTTGAAATTATTTATGTCTCACCATCCTAAGTTTGTTGTGAAACAGGGAAATACTGCTGTTTATTTGCTGTATGCACATGCTAGGATCTGTTCCATTATCAGGAAATCTGGTAAAGACATAGAAGAAATAAAGAGAGTAAGTTTAATTTTCTTCCCAGGACAATGCCTTACCAGTTTATTAAATATTTATTATATAAAAAATTGGTTTAATTATTTTTGTATCATATTTTTACAAGATACAAGTACAAGAGTTGTGCATAGGCTTATATTCTACCATGGTTGACTTGATAGAAGTCACTTCAGCACTCATATATTATAATTGTGACATGACTCAGTATTATGCATTTTCTTATATGTAGTCAGCTAAATATCAACTTGTGTATGTTCCTTACTCTATTTCATGTTTGTCAACTTGCTGTAACAGAATGGGACTATAGTGCTGGATCATGAAGATGAGCGTTTGTTGGGGCTTCATTTGCTACAATTTCCTGAGGTAGGACATGTGAATAGTATGTTGTTCTTGAGCTTTAGACCTTTGCATACTACATGTATTATTTATAACTTTTTCACTGGGGCTCCATTTTGTTTAAACAAAAGACTTGAGATGTCATGATTAAAGCGGCTGAGCATATTATTTTATAATCCCAAAGATACTTACACAGTTACACTCATATATATGGGCTGTGTACTGTTTTATTTTTCAGGTTTTTGAGGAGGCTTGCATCAATTTATTGCCCAATGTGTTGTGTGAATACCTCTATAATTTGGCAGAAATCTTTACAAAAAAATTTTATTCTAATTGTCAGGTATATTTCTGAAGCCATCAACTTATGCTATATATTTGAATTTCTATGCCCTTCCTATTCCTATTTCCTAGTGATGAGGTTTACATAAAGCTGCCAAGTAGGTTTGTTGTATTTACCATGACACATGTTAAAGATAGGGTACTTCATATCATTTAAGTAATTATTTTGTCAAGTACTTGCTGGTGGGTTATTAGTTGAAATGTCTCCTTTATCCATAACATTTTCTCAAATATTACTTTCGGTGGGGATGTCATACACGATATAGAGTCGTAGGTATGGTGCGGTTGGATTTGGCTCCTCTAATATTAGTGATTGATTGAAAAATCAACAGTTGATATTATAATTATATATGCACATATATAATAAATCATGGAATTATTTAAATTTCAACCATTATTGATTTTTCAATCAATGACTATCACTCCTTTTTACTCTTTAAAGTGAGAGTTCACTTTAAAGGAGTTAAATCTAGTGCGGTTAAAGAATAATGTTTAGATCAAAGCCATCTAATTCAACTTCTTGCCCTTGGCAGGTTGTTGGATCGCCTGAGGAAACTAGTAGACTCTTGCTATGTGAAGCAACGGCAACTGTGATGAGAAAATGCTTTTATATACTTGGAATTGAACCTGTTTACAAGTTGTGAACCATCTGAAGGTGTTCGAATGCAATTTTGTTTTCATCAGATTATTTTTTGGAGTACACAAGAGTAGCCGAGTAGGAAACTTAAAAAATGAAAATTGTTCGGGCAAATTATTCCTTCCCCTCTTTTGTTTTGTTTATTGTATACGAGGTGAAAGAAGGAAAGTAGTGAATTTTTTTATAGCAATATTACTGACAAGGCCCCTTGGAATTTATTTCGTTGCTATAAGAGCTATGTTCCGTTTAGCTTGTGTTCCAAGTGAAATAACAAGAAATTGGACGTTATGTATGGATTACTGTGCACTAAAGAAAATTGCAACTGTACAAACTAGAGTCACTGTGCACTCAAAATCTCAAAAGTTGTTCGGAATTGTGTTTTCAGCCTTTTTGACCTGGCGTATTTCCTTCTACATTTGTTTTGTTTCTTACTTTCTTCCATTTCTTTTTTATTGATTTCTTGTCTTAGGAAGACCTCTTGTATCATGTTATATGTCTCTACTCTTAATGTGTTACTTGTATCTCTATGGAGGAGAGCAACCTTACAATTATATTGCAAGTTATGCAGATGTTTTAGAGATTTTTTCCATTACGCACATGAGGCAGAGTATTGAAAAGGATCAATTGGCAGAATTTATGCGTTGAGATGAATGAAGTTCGAGTCATAAGTTGAGTATACATTTCAGCTTGGAATGAAACAATGGCGTCTGCCAATATGAAACCATTTTAGCCCTTATTCCCAAAATTCCTCAGCCAGAAAGCCTCAATCAGCTAAGACCTATCAGTTGCTGCAATTTCCTCTACAAGATCATTTTTAAAGTCATTGTGAAGAGACTGAAGCCTACAACTGGAAACTTAGTTACCAAACAACAAAGTGCCATCATTGGAGGAAGACAAATCCAGGACAACATTGTAGTGGCACAGGAAATTTTTCATTGGATGAGACACAATAGAAATTCAAGGAAGGGCTGGATGGCAATAAAGCTTGACTTAACAAAAGCCTATCATAGGCTTGATTGGAATTTCTTATCTTAGATCCCATTGGCCTATGGTTTTGAAGATGGTTGGGTGTCAAAAGTTATGAAACTAGTTACAACGGTGACCTATAGATACAAGATCAATGGTTTTGAAACAAGGATTCTTAAACCTGAGAGAGGAGTGAGACAGGGGGACCCACTGTCCCCCTACCTGTTCATACTGGCTATGGATTGTCTTTCAAATCTTCTAAACAAAGCTAAGGAAAAGGGGGACATTAAGGGAATTTCCCTAGCTCCCACTGCTCCTACTCTAACCCATTTATTTTTTGCAGATGATGCGGTTCTCTTTGCTGAGGCCACTGTGCAGGAGGCTCACCAACTGTCCAGAATCCTGAATGTTTTTACATGTGCCTCTGGTCAAAAGATTAATTTGTCTAAATCAGGCATTATCTTCTCAAAGGGTACACCAATTTCTGTCCGGACTCAAATTACTAATATTTTTGACATTCCTGAGTGGCCTGATCCAGGGAAATATTTGGGACTCCCATCAGATTGGGGCAGATCCAAATCCAACAGTTTATAGTGGATCAAAGACAGAATTATTCAAAAGATGGAAGGCTGGAAGGAAAACCTTCTTAGTCAAGCAGGCAAGGAAACACTAATCAAATCAGTACTGCAGGCTATCCCCTCCTATGCCATGGGGATTTATAAATTTCCAAAGAAAATCTGTGACCAGATTTGTTCCCATATTGCTAAGTTCTGGTGGAAGTCAAATGGGAAAAATAGGGGGATTCATTGGAAAAACTGGGGTTTCCTAACAAAGAATAAGAGTGAGGGAGGCATGGGTTTCATGGACTTCAATCTTATGAACCTAGCCTTACTAGCCAAGCAAGCTTGGAGAGCTACTAAGGAACCTGATTCTCTATGGGCTAAAGTTCTCAGAGGTATATATTTCCCTGATGGTGACCTACTGCATGCTAAGAAGAAGAGAAATGGCTCATGGCTTTGGAATAGCCTTCTTCAAGGAGTGGAGGTCCTCTCAAAAAATGGCAGATGGCTTCTAAACTCAGGTGAAGATGTGCACTTAACAGAGGATATCTGGCTCTGTAATGCGGCCAAAATTGTTCCCCAGTTACAGCAATCGGCTCAGAAGGTGAGTGACCTTATTGATAAAAACTTTGGGCTATGGGACAGGAATGTTGTGAACCGAAATATTTCTCCATCAGATTGAACAGGTTTTACAAACTCCAATAGGTCTCCCAAACCATCATGACCTGTTTATTTGGCCTCATACTGCATCAGGCATTTATTCTGTTAAATCTGGCTACTGGTGCCTAAAGTCAAAGGAAGAAATCTCTCAGAACTCCACCTCATCTTCACATGGAAACCATAATCCGCTCTGGAAAATTCTCTGGAATCTACCCATCCCCCGGAAAATTAAAATTTTCCTATGGAAGGCCATCCTAAATATCCTCTCAGTCAGAGCAACTCTCTCCTACAGGCATCTATCCCCAACCGACCTCTGCCCTATCTGTAATAAGGAAAGGGAGACAGTAGAACACATGCTCTTGTTTTGTGAGTGGACTAGACCAATATGGTTTGGCTTAAACATTACACGGATCCCCCAGGTCCAAGATGTTCAATCCTTGGAATCCTGGCTGAAAGACACCTGGGGAAACCAACAGCAGCGAACTGTTTCAGGGGACCTTGCAGTGAGCACAATTGCTTGCACTCTCTGGAATATCTGGAAAGACAAAAACGCCTTTGTTTTTAGAGGTCAATCTCTAAATACTACAGGCACTATCACAAAATCTAAAGCCTTAATGTCAGAGTGTGCAAGCATCATACAAAACAGAGAATCATCATCGTCGAGACTCCAGAACCCCCAAATAGGGGTGATATGGAAACCTCCGAGAGAGGATTTTATAAAGATTAATACAGATGCTACGTTTAACACTCAAAGGGGAAGGGGAGCCACTACTTTTATTGCAAGAAATCATAAAGGGGAAATGCTTTTTGGATCTACAAGGAAAATCTTAGCCCACTCACCTCTCGTTGCGGAAGCCCTAGCAATTCGAGACGCCATCATCACGGCTGCTAATTTTGGTCTTCGAAAGGTAGTTCTGGAGAATGACTCCCTCGAGCTCATAAAAGCCTGCAGGAAAGAATTGTCAAAGGGAGAAATTTCCAATATTCTTCAGGATATTTGGCACAAGAGTAGCTCCTTTACTCACTGTGGTTTTTCATGGGTTAAGCGCGATGCAAATAAGGTAGCCCATTCAGTAGCGTCCATGGAAGCATCTTCTACACTGAGCAGAGACTGGACAGTGAGACCCCCAATATCCATCCTTCATCAGCTTATCCAAGAGAAACCAGCTGAAGATAGATCCGCTGGTTGACTAGCCGGCGAGGTGACCTTGGTGTTTTGTGCAACCGTGCCTTGGAGATGGTGTTTTCTTCTAGGAATGTCTTCTCCGTCTTTTCTCTTCCTTTAGTGCTTTCTAGTGTTTTCTTTTGTACTTCGTTGCTTTAATGAAGTGTTTTCAGAGAGCGAATCTAGGCTTTGAGTTGTTAGATTTTCTGTGATTCGCATTTGTCTCTGTCTTAAGGCCTTGGGCCTTCTCTCTTGTACCTGGTTTGGGCTTTGTGCCCTTTGAAATGCCAAATTTTCCTTTCGACAAAAAAAAAATGTTTGGCATATATGGCAGGTTTTAAGATGGGAAAAGTTTTTTTCCACACCCAAAAGTGTACATCCACTGTACACTTTTGGGTGAACAGTACTTTTATTTTATTTTTTATTTTTTTGCATGAATAGTACTTTTATTCTTTTTTTGAATAAACAGTAATTTTTTTTTGTTTCCATGAATAGTGACTTTTTTTTAATCTACAATTAATCAGACTGATAACATAGTTAACCAGAAAATTGTATAGCATTAACCATAAATTCATTCTCAGTGATTATTTGTATAGTAATCATTATGATCAAATAACTGTTCAAGATGAACTTTGTTTTCAAGTGAACATGTTAATACCATATAAGTTGGTGGTTAATTGTGTTATTAATCTGGTTAATAATTTGTTTTCAAGTGAACATGTGGTTAATATCATATAAGTTGGTGGTTAACTGTGTTAATAATCTGGTTAATAATTATAAGTGAGACAAAAAATGGTTAACTGTGAATTATTATGTGGTAAAATAAGTTGATCGAGTGGTTAATAATAAAGTTAACTAGATTAATAACATAGTTAACCACAAACTTATATGGTATTAACCACCTGTTCACTTGAAAACAAAGTTAAAGGTTTGTCATTAATAACTGTTCAAGATGAACTTTGTTTTCAAGTGAACATGTGGTTAATACCAAATAAGTTGGTGGTTAACTGTGTTATTAATATGGTTAATAATTTATTTTCAAGTGAACACGTGGTTAATATCATATAAGTTGGTGGTTAACTGTGTTAGTAATCTGGTTAATAATTATAAGTGAAGCAAAAAGTGGTTAACTGTGAGTTATAGTAATCACTGAGAATGAATTTATGGTTAATACTATACAATTTTCTGGTTAACTATGTTATCAGTCTGGTTAATTATAGATTTAAAAAAAAAGTCACTGATCATGGAAACAAAAAAAAATTATTGTTCATTAAAAAAAATAAAAGTACTGTTCATGCCAAAAAAATAAAAAATACTGTTCACCCAAAAGTGTACGGTGGGTGTACACTTTTGGGTGTGGAAAAATCGGGACCGTTTAAGATGGGGAATTTCATTAACAATACTGTTCATATAACACTTCAAATGAAATTATGGGAAGATATAAATATATCCTTTCCCTCTTATTACCATGTTCACTTTGGTCTTTATGTTTTTAAAATGTATAATGCAATTTCTGAACTTTAATCTTTTTGTTTAATTTTTGTTAAAACTAACAGAAATATTCATAATAAAATCACGCGGTCATTATTTGTATCAAGAAAATTTGAGAATCCTATTGCATGTTTTCAAAGTTGAAAGACCAAAGTGTACTTGAAATTAGACTTTCACCTACAAATTATTACATATAAATAACTAAAGTAACTAAAGTGTACACATAAGATCTTTAACTTTCTCAGAAAATATTTGATGTCACATGAATTAAGGTTGTTTAGCAACAAAAGTATATTTTTATTATTTAGCAAGAAGTTAAAACGGATTAAAAACAGTTATTTTAATTACAAAATTCAAATAACTACATTAAAATAATTTTAATATGAATATTTTTAATTAGTTAAAGTAAACTAATATTTAGTTGATTATATTTTTCAAGAAAGAAGATATTTAGTTGATATTACTTAAAACTTAGTCAAAGTAAGAAGAAACGATTGTAAGTTAGATTCTGCTTTTCTTTCTTTTCTCTTTACAAAAAAGGAAAAAGAAAAGAGAACTTGGATGCTTAGTTGAAGCCAAGTGATGGTGTATTTGCAAAAAATAACAAGGATTTTTAAATAATTATATGCAGTGATTTTTTAGCTTACTTTTATTGTCCTTTTTTGCTCCAACCAAAGATGGATCTAGTTCTGTCAATTGATAAAATTTGAATTTGAAACTTGAAGGATCTAAAACATAGCTTCAAATCCCCTTACAAATTCAGGCCAGTTCTGATCAAGGACTGAACTGATTTTTCAAATAAGGTTAATTTCCTTTCTTCCCCTATTTCTCAATTATTGTGTTTTCCTATTTAATAGCCCCAGGCATATGCCTAATTAGAAATTATTTAGGTATAATGGTAATAACTATAACAGGCATGGATCATATCACTATGGAAAACAAAATAATAATGAATTTCTTATAGAGCTAATTATTAATATGGCTTTGACTCAGTATATGCTAAAGTTGTGGGGTTCAAAATTTTTTGGACTTTGTACATAAAGCAAGCTAGCTCTAACTGGTTGCATTTCAAAAGTTCTTGTGTACCACAATTGAAGGCCTAGACCCTCCCAATAAACTCCCTCTTTTGCTTAGTCCTATAGATGCAGAAGACCCTCTTGAAGTCTTCTTTGATATTGTAGCCTTTGGAGTGTATGATATTCTATGACCATCCAAGCCTCCCCCATAACTTTTGCATGACTTCATTCTCTTGCTGTAAGTTATCCCCTTCTTAGGAAGATCCTCTATGCTCTGCACCCTAGATAAGAAAGTGAAAGACTGAGCCTTTCCTTGATAGAACATAGACAACCCTCTCCTGCACATGTCAAAAACTACTCAGCACAACAACTTAAACCAATTCAAACATTTACAATTTAACAACATTGATAATATAGATAGATAGATGATTAACAAAAGCAAATTGAATTAAGAAAAGGTAGGAGGAAATTGCTTACTTTATAGGGAGATGATTCATGAGCTCTGATAAGTCATATAAAGATCCATTTGAATGTGATGATGAAGAAGAGGAAGCATCCTCAGTCAACTCTGATGAAGAAGAAGAACACATAGAGTTTATTGAATCTTCTGAGATGGGTCCAATGGATGTTGAATCACTGCTATCTTCACCATCTTCCATAACCATCCAATTGGTTTTTCTGGTGTCATCACCATCCATTATTCCTTTCACATTCATTTCTAGAAAGATTTGTTGTGCTTTCTCACCCATTACTTGTTAAAAAGAAATTGAATGACACAAAAGATCTTGCTTTCTCTGCTATATCAAATGGAGCAGGCCTTTATTGAGAGAACTTATATGTGTATAAATCCCATAAACTTAGTTGCATATGGCATGAAGTGTGTGGATCAGTTATGTTCTACTGATAAAATATTGGGTCTTATATATAAGGTTACCAAAGAAGAATTGGATAACTTTGACCAATTTTATTCTTTTAATTTTTATACTGTATACTTAGATTTTGTGTATAGTACTAATATTATAAATTTTTGTCATTATCAAGATCACATTATATATGGTGCAAAATTCATAACTTGTATCAGACAGCTAGGATAGAGGATAAGATCTAAATTTGAAGACATCCAAATGTTGGGTCACCGTCTTAACTCCCTTTTTATTTTTGGAGGGTGAAGCTAAGGTCCACATCTCCCCAACTTTGCTTCATAAAGCCATGACAGATAGGTATATTCCCACCTTTTATGCACCAATATCACAACGGTACAAATCTAAATGTAAAAGCAAAACAATAAAGTGAATAAAGAAATTGGGAAATGGAAAAGGAAATTTTAGGATGGACCTATATTTTGAGTGTATCATAACCTTTACTATAAATAAAAAAAATAAATATTAAAAATTTAATAATATAATTTATTAATTTTATTTTATTTTTTATAGTAATAAAATGTGGGGTTTATTGTAGACTCAAAACATAGGGTCCTCCTAAAATTTCCCATGGAAATAAGTTATTCATGGTAAAAAATATTATTTATTGCCTATTTCATATAACAAGTAAGTTGAACATTTTATCATTTTGCATGAAATAATAAAAAATTGTTTTGATAAGGGTTCAGATAAATACATCCAAAAAATATCAAGTAAAAAGATATTCAAAATAAAATACTTTTATTTCAAAAAAATATTTATTATAATTTTTTATTTTTTATGTAATAAATATTTTCTTTTTAAGTAATTTTTTTCATTTAAATGTTTTTAAGGGTTCATCTTATTAAAATCGATAAAAAAAATAAATAAAATTTCTTTGGCTTAACCCTGCAAAGGTTTCACTTAAATTTTTCTTTTACTTCCCTGTTATAAATAGCATACATATCTTGTTCATTTTCTAAACTATATTTAGGAATGAAAATGTCAATACCTTAGTCTTAGTGCCACTTATACACGATATACACCACATTTTTTTTTTCTAAAATATGTTTTTGTCCCCAAAATATCATGATTTTCCCATTTTATCCCCTAATTTTTTTTTCAAAGTGGTCCCCAAAAATTATAAGACATTCCCATTTAGTCCCTCCGTTAGTGCACCGTTTATTATCTTTATTAAATACTTGCATCGCAACTTAGGTGGGTAAAATAAGTGTACATGACATGCATATGTGTCATCTTATGTGTCCTACATGACAAAATAAAGCTACATGTGGTTAATCAACACCTTTTTGTGAGTCACATTGATAAACTCTATAATTGTTTTTTCATGAAGGGTGGTGATATAAATCACATAGGGCACATAAGATGACATATATGCATGCCATGTACGCCTATTTTGTCTACCTAAGCTGTCACGCAAGCATTTAACATAGATAATAAACGTGGCGTAGGACACATAATAAACGGTGCACTAACAGAGGGACCAAATAGGAATGTATTATAATTTTTGAGAGACCACTTGGGAAAAAAATTGGGGGATTAGATGAAAAAATCGCGATACTTTTAGGGACCAAAAACATAATTTAGCCACATTTTTTTAATAATTTTTTAGTCTTTAAAATCTATGTTGAATTGACGAATCCATCAATTCTTTCTCTTCTCATTTCCAAAGTTCCTTACCATATGTTGCTTGCTAAAATATTCAACCCGCGTGTATTACCCTTCTAAATAAATTGAAATGCATAGGCATTTTTTAATTTCTTCAACGTTTTCCGGTTTTCCCCCATCATCCTAACATTTAATCATGCATGTTTGGCTATCAAATCAAGTCATCACCGTTATTGGTTATAATATAATAACCTATTCTTCATCTCTAATTAATAAATAGAGCATGAGGTTTTGTCAAAACTGCCCCACATAAAAAAAGAAAGAGAATATTATTAGAATTCTCTCTCTCTCTTATTTTGGTAATGACTAGACAAGATCTAATGTTATTTTTTAATGAGTTGGATTCGTACGAGAAGGGTATGACATGTGGATGAGGATATGGAGATAAGGAGATTGACTTGGTAATAACAAGTCATGATGGGTTAGTATTTGGATATGGGCAACAAGATTGCCACCACATGCTTATACCGTGTTGTGTTGGATGATAGTGGCAAATAGGCCTTATGGTATAACGTTTCAATTGAAAATTAAATAAAAGAAAAATAACGTTTTTTTCTTTTTTGCAAATTATTATCCGTGTCCACGACTGGTTGGAATATGACCCTATTTTAATCCACTGCTTCAAGGTTGAACCCCCTCTGATTTAATGGAATGTTTGGTCCTACATTGCTTGACCCTATCCTTTTGTTTCTTGTTCTCCAGAAAACATATATAAATCAAGGGTATTTTAATTAATGATTAAATATGTTTCTTTGATCCCTCATTTATTTTCTAATTGGGTTTGGTCTTCCATTTTTTAAATCACATTATTTTTGTCCTTATCGTTATTTATATCCCGCTAAATAATGACATAACAATGTTTCAAATAGATTTTTTATGGGTTTTATCTCGACTTTTTTTGGGATTTTAAAATTTATAAAAAATTTCATTTGAATTTGAAAATTTACAAAAGATTTTTTATAGATTTTTCTACGATAAAGCAAAGAAATTTCACAGTAACATTTTTACATAAAAAATATTATTTTTTGAAATTTTACTATAGATGATTTTTCTAAAAAAAAATAAGAAATTTTCGGTGAGTTTTTACCTGAAAAAGCCATAGTGGATATGTGATGACTTGGCAGAGTATAGTTAACAAGAATGACTAAAAACACGTGATTTTAAAATATGAAAGGCTTAGTCACTGGAAAAATAAATAAGGGATCAAAACCAAATTTCATTATATTTTCAGGGATTAAAAACCTATTTAACCATTTAATTAAATTCAATTTGATTTTAATGGAAAAAATCATCCCACTTGAACTAAATTAACTACTTTGTTTCTAATTAGTATATTTTAAAACAGCTGGTTGCTTCAACCGTAAAATCATAATCATCTTGTATTCCATGATCTATTCAATACATTAGATTGGGGGAATAAAAAATCGATAAAAAGATGGTTGAATCAGCATAAAAAATGATAAAATCAATAAAAATATTAGCAGTGTATTAGTTTAAAACTGTACTTTTGATTTAAATTTGTAGGTAGATTGAATATGTGTTAAACTAAATAAGTGTTCAATGACAAGATACAAAACTACACGTGTATATATATATATATATATATATATGTGAGGAGAGATCAACTTACACCAGTGTAAGTTACACCAAGTCTTACACCGCTAATAACTCTAGATCAAATGTGATTTTTATTAATCCAACCGTTGTATTATATTTATTCATCATCTTGATTATCTGTGTAAAATTTCATAAAATTTGAACACTAATAAATTGATAATCAAATGGTCCCTTTTTTCATATATTTCAAATGTATATATAACGTTAATCTTGAGACATCTCAATGACATATCAAATAATTTTGGATTAAAGTAAAATTTTATATGTATGATCTATATGATTGTAACTTTCAATCCATCGGTAGATTACTTAATACAATGATCTGATAAAAAGTTATTCAGCAGTGTAAGACTTGGTGTAACTTACACGAGTGTAAGTTGATCCCTCCTCTCTCTATATATATATATAGAGAGAGAGAGAGGAGGGTTATAATTACACTGGTGTAAGTTACACCAAATATTACACCGTTAATAACTACAAATCGAATATGTTTTTTAGTAATCCAACCATTGAATTATGTTTGTTCATCCTTATGATTATATGTGCCAAATTTCGTAAAATTTTGACACTAATAACTTGATAATCAAATGGTTGGATTTTTCATATATTTCAAATGTATATTTAACGTTAATCTTGAGACATCTCAATGACATATCAAATAATTTCAGATTAATGTAAAATTTTATATGTGTGATCTATATGATAGTAACTTTCAATCCAACGGTGGATTATTTAATACAATGATCCGTTAAAAAATTATTCAGCGATGTAACACTTGGTGTAACTTACACTGGTGTAATTATAACCCTCCTCATATATATATATATAGAGAGAGAGAGAGGAGGGTTCAACTTACACCCGTGTAAGTTACACCAAATATTACACTACTGATAACTACAAATCAAATGTGTTTTCTAGCAATACAACCGTTGAATTATATTTATTCATCATCATGATTATATGTGCCAAATTTCTTAAAATTTTGACACCAATAACTTGATAATCATGATGGTTGGGTTTTTCATGTATTTCAAATGTATATATAACGTTAATCTTGAGACATCACAATGACATATCAAATCATTTCGGATTAATGTAAAATTTTATATGTATGATCTATATGATAGTAACTTTCAATCCAACGGTGGTTTACTTAATACAACGATTCATTAAAAAATTATTCAACGGTGTAATACTTGGTGTAACTTATAGTGGTGTAAGTTGAACCCTCCTCATATATATAACATACTTATCTAAAATTTAAAATTTATATATTTTGTTTTTACCATGTAAATTCTCATAATATCTCAAATAATTTCTAAAGATATTCTTTAATTATTCATTGGGGATAATTTTATCTATCTAAACATTATTTTAATTGTTAAATTTATTTTAATATTACTTTATAAGACTTAATTTTAATTTTGATCCCTTTAGTTTGAACTATGTGTAATTTTATCCCATCTCAACTCTCAAATATATTTGAGCAAATTAAGTCTCTTTACTTTTAAAATTAAGCAATTTTGATCTCTATAACAATTGTTTTGTATAAAAAAAACCCTCAAATAATCACCTATTTAACATTTCCTCAAATAATCATCTTAATTTCACTTACAAAATCTTTCAAATTTTATTAAATTTCTATTAAATTTTTTACTTGTGAACCTTCAAATTTATTTCAGATCTCAAATTTATCATGAACTATCAAATATTTGGATTGAAAATGAGAATTTAGGTTAAGGGTTTCAGGTAAAAGACAATTGACACATAATCAAATTTACTTATTTTTTAAAAAATAATAGATTTAATTTATAAAAAAATAACTTGAAGAAGCAAAGTTGCATATATATAATCTAAATTAGAGGGATAGAAAATGTAATTCAATCTATGATATTATATATTTATTTATTTATATATTAAAAAATTATTTTGACCCCTCTAATAATTATTCCAAGTTCCGCCACTGAATGAGAGGTAGTTTTAGCACTGCAGGTTGAGTTTGGCTCAAAGATGTAGGTAAATATGATTCGTAAAGAGATTAATAGTAACAAACAAAAACAAACTATTTTACAAGTCAGTTTCAGGAAACTGCAATTAAATTAACAAGCTTAGGACTGATATTGGTATAGCCCAGTTTGGATAGAAGAACTTTTAGAAAGAAAAAAATAAAATAAAATAAAGAGTTTAATGAATTTAACTTTTTCATAAATTGAAATTGGTTACTTATGAAAAAGTTAAATGAGAGAGTTTTTTGAAAAGGTGGTTACAAAGACTAATTTCAACTTATGAAGAAATTAAATTAAATTATTTAACTTCTTTGATTCATTCTATATTTTACCTGAAAGTTCTTTTACAGAAATGCATCAATTCAAACTGACTCAAAATATATTTCTGATATAACTTCAAGAAAAATTTCTCTTATAATGGTTATGCTGTCACATACAAATTTTACACACCACATAACAAGAAATTATATGCGAAAATTTACAGGAGGTTCCAAGCTACCTAGGTTTGAAACTGAAATGAACAAAAAATCTATCATGGTCTTAGTGAGCTAATTTCTAGACATTTTTGTGTATATTTAACAATTGCAAATTTATTGTACAGGGATTTTTCTTTTTTGTTTGTTTAAAATTAAAAAAATGCAATTAGTGATACAAAACTGTTAGTTATGACAGTTATGACTTAGGAATGAGTTTGTTATTCTGTTAGGTTGTTATTTCAGTTAGGTTAGTTAGTCGTTGCTCTCCCTAAACTGCCTATATATATAGTACCTTGCTGTATAGGGAAAAGGTGGTGCAAGTGTAAGCAAGAACGATTACGGAGAACCTGTCTGAAGTTAACAGGTGAAACCTTGTCTGAAACAGCTTGTCTGAAGCTGGTTGTCTGAAATAGAGAAACATTTTTCTCTTGCATATTTTTCTTCTCTCTCTTCGTGTTCTTTGATTCTTTTTCTTTTAAGCTTTCAATTTCTTGTTCTTACCCAACAAGTGGCGTCGTCTGTGGGAAGAAAGTAAAAAGGAAAGATAATCAAGAATGGCAACGAAGTTTGATATTGAGAAGTTCTCTGGAGCAAATGACTTTGGGCTGTGGAAAATCAAGATGGAGACTATCTTGATACAGCAAGGTTGCGAGGAAGCGTTGAAGGGGGAGGTGAACATGTCATCATCTTTAACGCAGGAAGAGAAAAAGAATATGGTAGACAAGGCAAGGAGTACAATCGTTCTGTGTCTTGGTGATAAGGCACTTAGAGAGGTAGCGAAGGAGAAAACAACTGCAGGTATGTGGTCAAAGCTGGAATCTTTATACATGACAAAGTCTTTGGCTCATAGACTCTGTCTAAAGCAACAACTTTACTCGTTCAAGATGGTGGAGTCAAGAACGATTGAAGAGCAGTTGGCAATTTTCAGCAAGATTGTTGATGATCTTGAAAACATTGGTGTGAAGCTTGAGGATGAGGACAAAGTCGTTATTCTTTTGAATTCTTTACCTAATACCTTTGAGCATTTCAGAGATGCTTTACTGTACGGGAAAGATCAGATGATCACTCTGGAGGAGGTTGTGACCTCAGTTCGAACCAAAGAGTTGCAGAAACTTCAAGGTTCGAAAGGTGTAGAGGAGGTTCCCTCTGGTCTAGTTACAGTGAAGGGCAAGGGAAAGAAGTCAGAGAACAAAGGGAAGAAGACAAAGTCTGAAGGCAAGAAGCAGATCAAATGTTACAAGTGTCAGAAGTTGGGTCATATCAAGAAGCATTGTCCTGAGAAAGATGCACAGGAGCCTAGGAGACAGGAAACTGCAGACGTTGCAGAGGCTTCTGAAGGATATGAATTTGCAGGTGTTTTGGTAGCTTCGTCTGAAGATTCTCTGAAGAGTTGGGTCATGGATTCAGGGTGTACCTATCACATGTGTCCTGTGAAAGATTACTTTGAGACCTTAGAACTGAAGGAGTATGGGTCTGTACTTCTTGGGAACAACAAAGCTTGCAAGGTGCAGGGCATTGAGGCAATCAGACTGAGGATGTTTGATAACAGAGAGATGGTGCTGCAGGATGTGAGGTTTGTTCCAGAGCTCAAAAGGAACCTTATGTCCATTAGCATGTTTGATGTTATGGGGTATTCCACTAAGGTGGAGGGTGGAATGATGAAGGTGTCCAAGGGAGCATCCATAGTTGCTAAGGGGAGAAGAAGTAATGGGTTGTACATTCTGGAAGGATCAACTGTCATTGCACATGCATCAGTTGCAAGTCAGTCAATGGTTGACAAGACTAAACTATGGCACCTACGTTTGGGCCATGTTAGTGAGAAAGGCTTGGTGGAGTTGGAGAAGCAACAACTGCTGATGAGTGATAAGCTTTAGAAGCTGGATTTCTGTGACCAGTGTGTTTTGGGTAAGTCTCATAGAGTGCAGTTTGGGACAGGTAAACACACTTCCAGCAGACCTTTTGAATATGCACATGCAGATCTGTGGGGTCCATCTAGGACTCAGACGCATGGTGGAGGGTCTTATTTTCTGAGCATTATCGATGACTTCTCAAGGAGGGTATGGACATACATTCTGAGGAATAAGACTGAGACGTTTCAGAAGTTCAGAGAATGGCATACTCAAATTGCTAATCAGCAGGGGACCAAGCTGAAGGTACTGAGAACAGACAATGGGTGGGAATTTGTTTCAGATGAGTTTAACAGTTTTTGCAGGAACCAGGGAATCAAAAGGCATAAAACTGTGGCAGGGACTCCTCAACAAAATGGACTTGCTGAAAGGATGAACATGACCATTCTGGAGAGAGTCAGATGCATGCTCTTGGGAGCAGGGATGCCTAAGGTCTTCTGGGGAGAAGGTGTAAACACTGTTATGTATCTGATTAACAGGTGCCCTTCGTCTGCTTTGGGGTACAAGACACCTATGGAAGTTTGGAGTGGAAAACCAGCTGATTACTCTAATCTGAGGGTGTTTGGGGCTCTGGCATATGCACATGTCAAGCAGGATAAGCTGGAGGCACGAGCTGAGAAATGTATTTTCCTTGGATACGCTGATGGAGTCAAGGGATATAGGCTATGGAGGTTAGAACCTAAACCTTCAAAGCTTATTATCAGCAGGGATGTAACATTTGATGAGACGAGAATGGGAATGCTTGGTGGAGACTCTGAAAATGGGAGGGAGAAAGCTCACATTGAGGTGGAGGCATCTACGAGCAAACTCAGGGAGGATCGTCTGAAGACTTCAGAAGGTGCTACTTCAGAAGGTACATCAAATGATACTTCAGCAGGTTCAGACTTCAGAATGTCTGAAAACTTCAGACGGGCTGAAGACTTCAGAAGGTCAGAACGCGTTGTGGATGACTATCAGCTAGCTCGTGATAGAGAAAGGAGGGTTCCAAAACCTACCAAAAGGTTTGGACATGCTGACCTTATCTGTTATGCTCTTAGTACGGCTGAAGAGATACAGGGTTCAGATGAACCAAGAAACTTCAGACAGGCACAGGAGAGTTCAGAGAGGCAGGAATGGCAACATGCCATGGAAGAGGAACTTGATTCGCTGAAGAAGAACAACACATAGAGACTTGTAGACTTACCTGAGGCACAGAAGGTAATCAGATGCAAGTGGGTCTTTAAGAAGAAAAACGAGATTCCTGGTGTTGAGAAAGCGAGGTTCAAGGCAAGGCTTGTGGCTAAGGGGTTTACACAGGTTGAGGGTGTGGATTATAATGAGATATTCTCACCAGTTGTGAAACACTGTTCTATCAGGATCTTGATGTCAATTGTAAACCAGTTTGACCTGCACCTGGAGCAATTGGATGTCAAGACAACATTTCTGCACGGAGATCTGGATGAAACCATTTACATGGAATAACCAGAGGGGTTTGCTGAAGATCAGAGAGTGTGTCTACTTCAAAAATCATTGTATGGTCTGAAACAGAGCCCAAGGCAGTGGTATAAGAAGTTTGATGATTTTCTGATGAGAATGGACTTCAGCAGGTATAGTTATGACAGTTGTGTCTACATTTTAAGAGAAGAACAAGACATTTTGTACCTGCTCTTGTATGTAGATGATATCCTGGTGGCTAGCCGTAACAAGCATATGATCAATCAGCTCAAGACAAGGTTAAATTCAGAATTTGAGATAAAGGATCTTGGAGTGGCCAAACGCATACTTGGCGTTGATATAGTAAGAGATGAGTCAAAGGGTGTACTGCGTCTAACTCAGGAGGCCTATCTGAGGAAGGTTGTGAAGAGGTTTAGGATGCATGAATCTAAACCTGTGGGCACACCCTTAGGACACCACATGAATCTCTCAAGGAGTCAAGCTCCTGATTCAGAAGATGAAAGGAGGAAGATGAATGATGTTCCTTATTCTAGTGGAGTTGGAAGCATCATGTATGGGATGGTTTGTACCAGACCAGACTTGGCTCATGCTGTGAGTGTTGTCAACAGGTTCATGGGAGACCCTGGACAAGCACATTGGGAGTCTCTGAAGTGGATCCTCAGATACCTGAATGGAACTCTGGATTCAGGATTGCTATATCAAAAGAAGCGGTACCTTTCTGAAGGTGGAGCTGCAATTGAAGGTTTCGTTGATGCAGACTATGCAGGGTGTGTGGATACATGAAAATCCTTATCAGGGTATGTGTTTACTCTATTTGGAACTGCAGTGAGTTGGAAGGCAAACCTTCAATCAGTGGTAGCACTGTCTACAACAAAGGCTGAGTATATTGCGTTGTCTGAAGGAGTGAAGGAAGGTCTGTGGTTGAAAGGCATGCTGAATGAGTTGGGAATCGAACAGGAGTGTGTTCAGATTCATTGTGATAGTCAGAGTGCTATTCACTTGGCCAATCATCAGATGTACCATGAAAGGACCAAGCACATTGATGTGAAGTTTCACTTTATCAGAGAAGTGGTTGAAACAGGGGCAGTAAGGATTGTGAAGATTGCTCCTGAATATAATCCTGCTGATATGTTGACCAAAACACTACCAAGATGCAAGTTTGAGAAATGCTTAAACTTGGTGGGCTTCGTCTGAATGATGTCATTCCAAAATCAAGGTGGAGATTGTTAGTTATGACAGTTATGACTTAGGAATGAGTTTTTTATTTTGTTAGGTTGTTATTTCAGTTAGGTTAGTTAGTCGTTGCTCTCCCTAAACTGCCTATATATATAGTACCTTGCTGTATAGGGAAAAGGTGGTGCAAGTGTAAGCGAGAACGATTACGGAGAACCTGTTTGAAGTTAACAGGTGAAACCTTGTCTGAAACAGCTTGTCTGAAGCTGGTTGTCTGAAATAGAGAAACATTTTTCTCTTGCATATTTTTCTTCTCTCTCTTCGTGTTCTTTGATTCTTTTTCTTTTAAGCTTTCAATTTCTTGTTCTTACCCAACAAAAACAATAATCTTTCTAGTGTACCACTGGTTATGTGTTTTCTTGTTGGTCACTACTTGTTCTTCTTAATGAGCATGATTATATATCTAACTCTCTGTTTCTCTATTTCTGTCTCTCATTCATTTATTTGTTTGGGGTTGTGGCCTGTCAGAGATTTTATGAACATGGAGGGGAGAAGTAGGTGGCACAAGATACCCCCTTAAATGCTTATATGGATATATCCATATTTGCTGTCAGGTGAACATTCTTTGCTGCAAGAATTTAATCTCGTAGAAAATGTTTTAGTTTTTCAATAGATCTGGATAAGAAATAAATAGGAAGAAAATAATAGTGTGCATTATTGAAGTGATCACTCTCCAATCTCCATCCCTAACTCTTGAACTAGTGGGGTACTCGAACAGGGACAAGAAAGAACACTGTAACTATCTAAAGAGTTAGCTATGGTATTTCCCTGCCTATTTCTTCTGATGTAAACTTTCTTTATTGGAGATTTACTATCATTTTTCATTCATATTTGAGGCTTCAAATAAGATTTTTTCTTTTCCTAATTAATAGCATATATCTCATTAGGTGTATTTTATGCTAACTTTGGTGAAGCTTTTTCTGGTTGAATTCTCAAGTTGGATATGTATAGTTGTAAGGGTAGTAACCTCTATATTGTATAATGGTATCCCTTAGACTGACTTTAATTAATTTTTTTGCTTAACAAAAAAAAGGAATTTTTATGTGCATTAAGTTTAATAAGTTGACTTATCAATGAAGAAAATAATCATGTATGTGTTATTGAATTAATATGATTTGTAAGACATTAAACTGCAGTAATAATATGGTGAGCTAAGAGATGTCAATGGGGCGGGGCAGATAAGATAATACACTACTCATGTACTCATTCCCCCATGCGGGTAGTGAGTTTTTACATGTATCCATTAATATTTAAGAATTTAAAATTTATAAAAAGAAAAAGAGAAAATGTCACATAATATATTATAATATCATATTATATTAATATTATAATACAAATTATTATTATACAATATCATTATTGGTTAAATTATTAAATATATCATTATAAAATAATATAAAATAAGTTTTATTCCATCATAAAATAATAAAAAATGCTAATATTCTAATATATTTAATAGAAAATATATTTTAATGAGTATGCGAGTACTCGCGGGACGGATAATATAATATTTGCCCTCACCCCTCACTCCTCACTCATTTTATAAATATGAGAATACTCATTACAGGTATATCTATGAGTATGCACGTGTATGAATTTTTTTTGTCATCCTTATTGGACCTAGTGGTAATGTTTTACTTTACAATTGAATTGGGTTTTACATAAATTTATATTGAACCTGAACTCTTTAGATCTATTTGTTGAAGCAGTAACTAATATGGTAGTGTAGTTATACTGCATTTTCAATTACTCCCTTTCTTCTTATTTATAAAGCACTATTTAGAAATTTTGCGTTCCTCTTTATAAGTCACTTTACAATTTGAATGAAACATTTATTATCATTTTTTTTATATATCCTTATTAATTTTAATGTCTTTCCAACTATCAAATGATACTTTTGAGTTAGTTAATATATTAAATAAAATAAAATTAGAAAGTTAAATTGTTTTTTAAAACCCCAATAAAATTAATTAGTTTTAACTATTTTTTATATGTGTAATCTGGTAAGTGTGAGGAATTACTTTGCAATGTGATCAAAGCCAACATCTTGAAAAGTACTCTATTTGTATGGGTGTGTCTTATGTGGTCCTCCCATACGATGATTAAGCACATTAGAACCAGAGGCTCAAACTCAATTTTCTGCATTGACCAAAAAAAAAAAACTCAATTTTCTGCAGAAAGATGTCTAAAGGGATGTGCTGGAGTTGTATTCCCGACCTATTTTTCAAAGTTTCTGCATGATTTCTACAGTTGCTGGAGTCCTCTCCATTATGATATTAGGGCATATGGTTTTAATGAAACATTTTACTAATTTAGTTCATCAATTATTTGATGCTTTCTGTAAGTTACTTATTTTATCTTGATGCTGTGTGAACAATCTATGTAGGTTTTACTACGTCAAAGTGCTTTCCAGGAAATACTTAACAAATGATGAACAAGCAGTCAACTGATGATGCTTGTGTTACATGTGGGGAACTTGATAAAATCACTAAAAAAATTAGTAATGTATTAGTTTAAACAGTTGTTTTTTCCTTAAAAGATTAAGTCGATTAATATGTTTTAAACTAATAAATATTCAATGACAAGAGACAAAAGTCCAGGTACAAAATCAATGAGACTTAGCACTGCAAGTTGAGCTTGGCCCAAAGATGTAGTTAAATGAGATTCATAAAGAGAGTACCGTAACAAACAAAACTATTAATCTATTACTAGGGTAAAGGAAGGGCTATACCGCTGTTCTTTCTAAGAACCGTGGTAATTGATAAAAGAATTTTTTTAAAAAAAAAATAATTTAAAACATAATTACCCTGGGCGCGAAAACTAACCACGTTAAAATGTCATTTAAAGCTTTTTACCCCAGTTCTTTTACGGAACCGCGGTAATTTCTTGTAAACCTTAAAAAC
Source organism: Sesbania bispinosa (assembly GCA_026901365.1). Lineage (NCBI taxonomy): Eukaryota > Viridiplantae > Streptophyta > Magnoliopsida > Fabales > Fabaceae > Sesbania > Sesbania bispinosa. Next base: position 120,096 of record QLOH01000538.1, read on the forward strand.
AATAAAAAAAAATCATGATTTTAATTCTATTACCACGGTCAGAATTCGGAACCGCGATAAATTGTAAACTTACTGCATTTTAACGCGGTTCCTTATAGTAACCGGGTTAATTTGAGCGTGGTAAAAGCCTAATTCTGGCATAGTGTGTTAAAATATTAAAAGGATTTTAATGATAAAAAGGTCGGGATATTGAGATGGTGTCAATTAAGATAAAATCTTGACATGGTAAAATAGTGTACATGTGGAAACAATTTGAAATATTAAATATATTAAGTATAAATATAATATAATTTTTATGTTTCGATATGAAATTTAATAAGAATTATATATTTGATAGAAAATATTGTGTTTTTCGGTGAATTAATAATATTTTAAAATATTAAAAGGATTTTAATGATAAAAAGGAAAAGATGAGTGAACTTATATTGAATTAACCGTTTCAAAATACTAAAAATATTTTAATGATGGTAAAAGGAATGTAAGTGAATGAACCATTTGAGTGTGAGAATTGAAATATTAAGAAGTTGAAAGGTTAGGAAATTGAGATGGTGCCAACTAAGATAAAATGTTGATGTGGCAAAAATAGTATACAAGTGACAATATTATAATCCGCGACTCAGCTTTAATATATATAATAGATAGATAATAGATAGATAGATACTTCATGAGAAGCAATTTTATTTGAGTCGGATATGACAGGGCTCAAACTCGAGATCATTAGTTAAGTTGGAACAACCCCTTAAAATCTGATGCAATGCTCGGTAGTTACACTTTTCAAAATTGATTACACTTGAATGATTTCAATTTTAGTTATTTAAATTAACAATTTTATCCTTAATATTTTAATAAGGGAAAGGTTATCGAATGTACTAAAACTAAAAATAATTTTTTATATATATAAATGAATAGAATTGACATAACCTTGTGTGTTACTTAATAGCCTGCAATAATTAGGGAAGGTTGACAGGACCATACCATTCTAGATAGCAATGCAATTTACTCGTAAGTCATGGCAGTCTCCCACCACTGCAAACAGCCCATCAAAGGAATCAACCTCACATTACAGTTCCCAGCCTAATAGGGAAGCAAGTAATTAACGTGCAGAATCATAATGAAAGAAATAGGGATACTTTTCTTTCTTTTTTCACAGCTTTCTCAGCAGCCAAACAGAAGTATCATTATCATGTGTTCTAATTTTCCTTGGTTAACTAAAAGGAGCAGGAAGCTTTGGGAAGAGGAGAATGAGGTGCTTCGTTATGTTGCAGTCTCAAGACTAGCTTCAGAGCAGGTATTAAACATGACATGTGTTGGATTCATGCACTATTAAATTGTAATATTATCAAGGTTTTAATTGATTAGGGTTTAGGGTTTAGGGTTTAATGAAGCGTAAAAATAGCAATTGCAATGTGTACTAATGAAGCGTAAAAATAGCAATTGAATAGCAATTGAATACAAGATTGGTAGCATAGTAAACTTGATTCTCTTATGAAGTGAGGTTTGAGGCTATGGACTGTAAATGTTTCTGGTAATCATGAATAAGGTCATGGATGACAATGTGCTAAAATTACTAATGTTTGTACCTATCATCAAAGGCTTGCTTGTATATCTTATGCCAAATGTTAAGGAGTATGACATTTAGCTCGTTCAATACATACATTGTATAGCATGATTTGCTCATGCATAAAATTTTGGTTCTCAAAGTTAAAATTGCAAATATTATGGTAGTATTATACTTATTTATAGAGCAACCATATCTTCAGAAACGTTCTTTCTAAAAGGTTTTACTAAAAACTTAAGGTTTCCATTGAAACACTATTCAACCCCTTTTAGTGTTTCCCCGTGTATTTTCACGCCTTTGCTAGAGAAGGATTCAATTCTATTGCTTTATTCGCATCAGCAACCGCCTCTAAAAAGAAAGCAAGAAATTGAGTTGCAAAAATCAGTAAATCATTACCCCTTTATTTCTAAATCATGATTCCTCTACTTTTTTTTGTGGTGTAATATTTCCTCTCTTATGGATCTGAATTGACTATATATATTAATGACGAAAAAAAAGAATCCTTATTAAAATATTTTTTAGAAATAACTAAATAAATTAAAAGTAAACATTAAAAAAAAGAAACTTATAGCTGAAAAGTTCATGTGCATTTCAGTTTTTACAAATTAATAGATAATAGATGTATGAAAATTAATTAAACATTAAAAAAAAAGAAACTTATAGCTATAGAAAAATTGTATTTACTAACATCTTTGATAATATATTAATGCTTTGATACAAAATTGCAAGCCTTTTTATAAATTTTTTCAATAAAAATCTTGTGTCATGTGAATGATAATTGTGTGAATGCAATGCAAATTTGGTGAAATATTTTTATTTTATTATTTTTAAAATTTTATACAAAAAATATATAGAAATATATGAAATCATGAAAGAATGATTGGATTATATGAATTATATAAATTATTCTTGTTTTACTTTGTTCTTATGATATAATTGTGTGAATGCAATGCAATTTTGGTGAAATATTTTTTATTTTATTATTTTTATTTTTTTATACAAACAATATATTGAAATATATGAAATCATGAAAGAATGAATAGATTATATGAATTATTCTCATTTTACTTTGGGCTTATATGTGTGTGTGAAAATGCATAATTTACTGAAATGGTGGTGGAAAAAATATAATAATAATTATCTAAAATTATTTAGAAAAGAAAAAACTTCAATATTTTTTAATAAATTAAAAAATAACTTCTTCAAATAATTTTAATATAAAAATATATAGTAATTTTTTTTTAATGTTTAAACAAATGTATACTCAAGTTACATAATTACAATAAAAAGATGATAGAGTAACATGAATGCTAATTGTAATTATCATTTGAGATAAATGCTAATTGTGTGAGTAGATTTGAGAGATGGATTGCAAGCAAAAAATATAGAGGTGACACCTCAGATTTTTCTTGACATGGCAAATATAGAGTTATGTGGTATTAAAGTGAGGTGAGTTGTCAAGACATCATTACACAACTCAGCTTTAATATATATAATAGATAATAGATACAAGTCAGTTTCAGGAAACTGTAATGAAGTCGTTTAGGACTGATAGTGATATATATTATATATGTCTAATATAATATAGCATTACTAACAAGAGAAATTTCTCTTATAAGAGTTATGACTGTCAAGTACAAATTTTACATCACATTTCAAGAAATTATCTGGGAAAATTTACAGGAGGTTCCAAGCTGCCTACCAAAATCCCAAGATCTAGATCTTTATCTTCAAACTTTTTTATGAAAGGATGGCCCTGAAAGTATAAACGCACAATGAGATGAGATTATAAGAATCAGCATAACAAAATATAACAAATAAAAAAGCAGCATTATGTTACTAACCAGAAGCTCCAAGGATGTCAATCTATCTCGAGGATCCTTCTGGATGCTGTAATTACACCAAGAAATGAACTTAGAAACAAGTCAAAACGGAATATGTTCATAATTTGGAACGATTTTGGTACTATTGGGTTACATACAACCAACAAATGGGTCAAACAGTAACCAAGCAGAAGACTAGCTAACAGAGTTACAGAAGTGGAACAGAAGGTACCAAAGGCACGAACATTAGGTTTTGAAATTGCAGAACTATGCAAGAGATGATCAATATATATGTTTATTTGAAGGTGTTAATATTTAATCACCACATTTCTCAGATAGATAAAGCTAAAAGGGCAACTCGGCATGTGATCAAAGTACAAAAGTAGCTTACAATGAAGTGCCATGCTTGAAAAACTTGAGTACCATATTTCAATTTTCTTGGTATTGAAACTAAGAAAGTATAAAGAAATCAACAATTACCAGGATGACACAAATGAACAGAACTCCGGGGAGAACTGATCAGGTGGAGCAGAAGGTGGGGGGCTTTCCACAATTGCTGCCAAAAGCTCATAGAAACTAGGCCAGGCTTGCTGATCTTCAGATTGTATATAAGGGAACCGTCCTATGGCACACTCAAGCACTACCATGCCCAAACTCCAGATGTCACTACTATAGTCATAAGTACTCCCACTGATTCTTTCTGGCTAAACAATGAAATCAACCAAATAAAACATGATCATAATACTCTTTATATGTCTGTTGATGCAAGGGAGAGAGATGAAAGGGGGCATAGAGTTGATATGAGATACCAAGCAGATTTTGGTAATATGGCACAAACTTAAAGAAAGAAAAGTTACATACCGACATGTAATTATAAGTTCCAACAAATGTATCTCTTTGGCCCATTGAGCTGGCCAGCATAGCACTAACACCAAAATCAGTAATCTTCACCTCCCCTTTGTGATTAACTAGTAGATTGGATGGTTTAATGTCCCTGTGTATTACATGTCTTTCATTATGCAAGTAGACAAGGCCTTGTAATACCTGGAATATGGAAATGAATAATTAACTTTTAATTAAGAAACATAACATGGCCTCAACTTTTGCTAGGACTAGAATATGTCAATTTTAACAAGAAATAGAAGTATGATCCAGCATACCTGCTTACAAACCACAGCAAGATATGGTTCCAAAATTGTTTTAACTTGTTTGATTATATCTGCTAGAGAACCACGGTCCATGTATTCTAATACAAGAGATATAACTCCATTATGATAAAATGAGTGGTAGCAAACTACAACATGTGGACATTGTGACGCTTGGTTTATTTTCAATTCTTGAACAATCTGTTTTCGGATATCCTCTTGTATATTCATCTGAATGACCTGCAATAAAGAAGTCAGAAGATGTTTTTCTATCATAAAAAAGTTCAATTTACAAGCTTGAAAATTATTTTCCAAAGCAATATACTTTGTTTCAGAAGGTAGTATTTAACAACAGTACAAGATCACAATGGTAAACTATTTTATGATTCAAGGTGTTAAAACAAATTTAAACTCTGAATATGATCTTCACCATTGATACTCAGAAGACATAAGAGACAGCATGCTTGGACAAATATTCCAAATCACATTTCCAAAAGCCATTTATTTGAGATTTACTGAACTCCAACTCCATTTGGTTATTTTCTATATATAAAAAAATCCATTTAATTATAGTACATCCTCCATGTTCACATATCCTAAGACATTTACAAACATTTGTTAAAAGCAACTGGAAAACCAATATTTTGTTTTCTTTTTGCACGACTCTATTGTTATAGAAGTAAAGCTTTGTCAAACTTAAAACAAGAGATGGGATGAAGGGTATATACTCAAAAGAATAATCATATTCATAGGGAAAATCTATTGATAAGAAGCAATTATAAATAAGAATGCATGACAACCTTTAGAGCAAACAATTTCCCAACCCACTTATGACGAACAAGTTGTACTACACCACCACTGCCTTTTCCAATTACTTTGATGGTCTCAAGGTCGTCCAGTGAGAAGTCAAATTCAAGCTCCTGACCATCTGAAGGCTGTTCAAAGAGGCAAATTACAACTCTTCAGATTAGATACTTGAAGCCAGAAGGGGATGGGGGGAAGACATGAATCTGTGAATGATGCATGCAGAATGATGGTGATAAAGTACCACAAAGTAAACAAATAAGAGAAATGTTATTCATACAACAGAAACTTATAACAATTCTCACAACACATTTTTTCTCTTTATCTCTCTACATCACATCTCACAATTCTCTCTTTTCTCTCTCACCACTTTGATGTACAAATAACATTTCTCAACAACTAAACATAGTGAACACTGGACACCATTCTTGAATGGAGGTATGTAAATTCTAGATTCTACCCAAAAAAATTGGAAAATGCAAATTGAGATCGAAATAGTATATATTTAACAGTATATATATAATAGAAACAACTGGTGGGGGTGTGAAGTAATAGAGTTACCCTTGATTCCTTTTCTTCTGAGATGAGACGCAACCCTTTCTGGTTCAAGAGCAGATCTCCATCATGGAATGTGCCACTTGCAGTCCTAATGAAAATTTGATGATAATCAATTCAATTTCCCAATTATAACGAAAAAAATGAGCTCTTTTTGTTCCGTTGGTTGTAAATCAAGTTTTGAACTCTATTTTTTTCTCTAAAGCAGATTGGTTTTTAAAATCATGATAAGAAGACAAAATTGTAAGTCTAAGCTATTGCAGATTAAAGGGTTGTTGAATCCTTCGATCCACATTCACGCTAGCAAAGTTTGGGGAGCTAGCCTACAAATGGGCTCAGCAACAAAACAGAGCATAGGTAGAGATAAGAGAACCATTAATAAACTATAGCGAACGAGAGTAAAAAACGAAGCTTTATAGATGAATTAAAGTGCTGAAGCAAAAAAGACGAAATGGGATGGTAAAGGAAAAACGAAAATGAATATAATTACAGGAAGGTTGTAATAGGTGTTTCTTGAGCAGGAACCGCTAGCTTCAGCTGCTTCAATGGTGTCTTGGTCTTCATTTTGGTTGTTCAGTGCTCTTCGGCTTAGGATCCACAATTTCACTCAGACTGAAAGAGAGAAGAAAGTGCGATTGAATTGAAGTGTTAGAAAGTATTAATATGAATAAAATAAATTCAAATCCAAGAGGCCGCGCAAATAAATCGTGTATTATTTATTTATTTAGAATTATTATTATGTAGGGTGAGTGAGGCTGAGAAAAAACACGTGTCTTTTCAAAAAATAGGGGTGATGAGTCGGATCGGGTTTGCTATGTTTTTGGACCCGATCATATTTTGGATCCGAATGTATATGGATTGGTTCGGGTTTATGGCTTAGAATAAAAAACAGAAAAAGTGAACACTGGATTTGGAAGCAAGCAGAGAAAGCAGCATAGCAGCAACTCACAGGAAACACAGAAAAATAAAGAAAGAGCAGAAGCCGCAAAACAACGACGCGCCAGACACACCTTCAACGACGGCGTCACGGACGAGGGGCTCTGCTGCAGACCATATCGGCGGTGTGGAGCTTCGCTGCAGAGATCAGCGACGTGGATGAGGGGAGTACGGTGAAGACAAGGTACTGTGTGTTGATTTGAAGATTCAGTTAAGATTGAAGCTTGAGGCTGTTGAGAGAGGCTAGGGTAGACGGTGGAGGAACGAGATGCTCTTCAGCGGTGCGGTGGTCCTTGGTGATTGAGACTTGAGAGATGAGTGCAGAGTTGCAGTGAGGGATTTCACCGCGGCTGTGTGCAGAGAGGGATTGAGATAGTTTCGTAGAGAAAAGAAAAGGTGACTGCGTGAGAGGGGCGGCCAGCACTAGGGATGTCAGGTGGGGTGTACTACCGGATTCATATCCGTATTAAAATTAACGGGTAGCGGGTATGGGTATTTATCAATATTTAAAAATTACAAATTTATTAAAAAAAAGAAAAATCATCATATAATATAGAATAAACCACCACTTTTATCCTCGGATTAGCATTTTCTCTCCTATTTAGTCTCTAAAATAAATAAAAAATAATTATAAAATAGTAAAAAAATAATTTTTATATTATCATAAAATAATAAAAAAATTTAATATTTTATTTAATAGAAAATATATTTTAATGAATATACGAGAGTAAATATGTGGGTGCTCATTTAATAAATATGTGGGTATTAATTGCGGGTATATCCACAAGTATATGTGGGTATGAGTTTTTTTGTCATCCCTAGTGTTCCGGGTTACTATAGGAAATGAATATTAACTTAGATTATGAGATGCTTACAACTTTGGAAGGGATGATCCAGATGATATCCCTATTCCTCCTTTTATACTCCTTGGTTGTTCCCATTGCATGAGATTGTTCCCATGAGATACTAGAGAGTTTTACAAAAGACAAAAAATCTATTCCCCATACTTGTCAGGTGAGCAGTTTTGCTTTTTACAAAAGTTCCCTTTTGTCCCCTTTCTTATCATTTATATAGTTTATCCTCAAAACTTCTTAAAAGATAGCTTTTTCCCTGTTAGTGCAATGTGGCTTGTCTTATTCTCTTTGCTTAGCGTGTTCTGTGCTTCCCTGGCGCGCCTCCTTCTCCAGATAATCAGATTCTCATGCTAGCGTTGCCATTTTTCCCTTTGAGGAGACACACTTTCTTCTTCTACACGCTTTACTTGTTGACCATCTCTGGCTCAACCCATAATCTCCTTTTTTTCTCATAGGCCCAAAGCCTTGTTGGAACATTTGGCCCCTTGTGTTTTTGAAATCGTTTCAAATTTCGAAAACACAATTTTAGATCACCCCTGAGTAGTTGGAAATTATGACCATTTATTTGATGGCACGGCTATCACTTCGTGCACGCGTCCCATTGGTGTGAACAGTTTCCTTTGGGTATTTGAGAGGACTTAACCTTTCTCCTTCCTGAGTTCATCCTTTCTTTCCTCTCTCAAAAGAAATCCTCCAATGGTGAAACTTCGCCCCTCTCTTTCAGAGCGCTCTCTTGAAAAGTCTTCTTCTTCTGATAGTGACATTGAAACTCCTTCCACAGAACTTATCCCTCGTTCAATTTCCTTTGCTACCTGGGCTCACTTGCCTTCTGCTCGAGTCGTCCCTGTAGATTCTTCTCAACGCAAATGGGCAGATGAGCGTGACCCCCTCTTCGTCCTTTTCTACCGGCTCCCCCATCTGGTGATGCCTTCTTCAAAGATTCCTTAGTATCTTTAGTGGTTCATCCTGAGGAAGCCCTTTTATTCCATGACATCTCGAACACTCAAACTCATTCAATGGGTCCTTCTCTGTTACGATCTCGTGCTCGCCGTGAGGAGTTCCCTTGGTCTGCTATTCTCTTTGCATCTCGTTCCACATCTACAGGGTGTTGGTCGGAATGGGTGGATCACGTTTTCACCAATGATCCACCTTTCGTAGATATTTTGACGCAGATTGGTGTTGCTGACGCCATAAAATTATCCACTCGTCTGGGGACTTACAGGCGTCTCGAAGATTTGGATTTCTTGGTGCAACGATGGTCTCATACGATCCACACATTCTTCGCTTCTTGGGGGAGTTCACCCCAACTCTAGAGGACGTTTGTGTCTTGTTAAAGCTCCCTGCTTTTGGAGATTGTGATATTTCCACCCTTTCTATTGATAGCCATTTTATTGACATGGCTAAAAATCTCAAGGCAGCCGCGATTTCCTCGTGAAGCTTCGTGCAACACCCTTACCACCGGCAGATTCTTCATCCAAGACGCCTCCTCGTAAGGTCAGAGGCACTGGGAACGTTCTGCCCCCTGAACGTCGTAAAACCGCTCGCGAATCTCTGAAATACACTTACGCATGGGTGCGCTATTTCTTTGGAGATTATGATGTGAACAAGGTATTTCTTCTTGGTCCACATATTCCTCAGTCATTGAAACGCGCTGCTTTTCTTGCTTTCTGGCTCTCAAAATATGTTTTTCTTCGTCTGCCTTGGGAGTCTGTGAGCCGTAGTGTGTTCATTTTAGCTTGCGTTTTAGCTGAAGGCGTACGTCTTCCCCTCGCTTCCTTGTTCTTGGGAGGTTTCTATGGCCGTCGGCCGCCTTGATCAGATTCAGGATCAAATGTTTACTTCTTTCAGGCGATTCCCAATTAATTCCTTCATCGACCTTGTCTTCCTCCAGTATTTCCTCTACGAACGCTTCCCAGAATATGCCCTTGTTAGGACAATTCCAAAGCCTCCTCAGGTTGGTGAAAGCCGCCCTCTAGAACCTCGAGCTTGGGGTTGGTCAATGGGGCATCCTCGCCAGTTGTTGTCTGAATTACTTGATGAAGAGGACCAATTTGTTCATCGTCCTTACACTTTAAATTTTTTCCCTAGCATGGAAACTATTCACCCTCTTTACCAGCAAAGTGTCTTCTCTTCTCGTAACAACAAGGCTTCTAGGTCTGAAGGCGTCTTTGATCTTTGGCAGTTAATCTTGTAGCCACGGGTGAGCATATTTTTACTTGGCTATTCCTTTTCTCTTATCTTCTTAAACCTTAAAAGTGTTTTCTTGTTGCAGTTTCTCCCCGGGTTCATAATTACTAATACAGTCTCTGCTGTCGGGGGCGCATTTTGGCCCTTTTCCTATCGTCCAAATCGTGTGTGCCGTCAATTTGGCCTTGATCAACCTCCCCGCTGCATTAAATTGGAGTTTTGTGACGTGAGCGGGGCTATGCAGGCTGTTTTATTCAAGTCCGCAGATGATCTTCCCAAATTTGACCCTGCTAAATTTATTCCTCCTGACCGAGTGGGGCGCGTTTTGGACGTGTGGGTTTCTTATTACCATCGTCTCAAAACTTCAGTGAAGCGTTTTGAGGGACAAGTATCAATATAGGTTTTTCCAAATATTCGTGTCATGCATAAAGATCCTTATTTTGTGACTACCACTTCCAAGGGGCTCGAGAGGACAGGTACCTTGATTCATCGTATTTGAAGGCTTATTGCATTTCTGGGGTCTGACCTTTTCCTCTATCTCTTATTCTTCTTCTCTTTTTTTTAGTTTCTGAAGGTACCAGAGCTAGGAAGCGCAAACTTCCTTCCTCACAAACACTCAAAGGCAAATCCAAGAGCTTGAATGATGATGCACCTCCTGCTAAGAAAATAATTTGTGGCCGTAAAACTCCTCATCACACTCCTGTTGAGTCTCAGAATTAATTTAAGTATTTAAATTAGATTCAAGACTTATTATTCTTGGTTTTAATGAGTAACAAATTAGACTAGACTATAAGAAAACAGGTGCTAATGAGAAAGGTATTTTTCCGTGTTTCAGGAACTTTGTAAAAGCAACCTGCTGAAAGAAGAATATTGCTGAAGAAGAACAACATACTAAGAAAAAAGACTAAAATAAATGGAAGAGGAGAAGGATGAAGCAACAGGCTAAAAAGGAAGAACAATAAAGCAAATTATCTAAAGATTTGATCAACCTGCTGAAACTATATGGATTGAAGAAAAGAAGCACATCTGCAAGCTGAAATGAAGAAAGTCTTCAAGAAGATCGTCAATTAGAAAGCACTGAAGAAAGAAATATGGTTAAAATAAAAGCAACCTTCTGCCAATAGCAACTATCTGAAGGGTCAAGCTATCTAAAAACGTCAAGAACTAAGAATAGTCAAACACGCTGAAATAATCAACATGCTGAAGTGATCAACCTTCTGAAGACATGCAACATGCTGAAGAATGTGAACTCACTGAAGACTCTCTCAACTCTCTGATGACGTGTTTAAATCTTCTACGATGAGAAATTTCAACAAAGGCAAAAACTCTTTGCACAAAGACCTAAAAGTTTGTAAACGTCTTATTCCATCATCTACAAAGGAAGTAGAAACAAAAGTTGTGTTCCTCATTCTAAGGAACATCGTACATAAAAGAGGAAACCTACTACAGAAAAGCAAATGGAGGTCAGAGATAGGTCAGCGCTGCTGAATACCTACTTCTGTACCGACTCTGCAATACACAATCAGAATTCTGAATCCTTACAAGAAGAAAAGCAAAACTCACAAAGGATAAAAGAGAAGTTCAACGATTAAACTCTTCATTTCTATCCAGACAACAAACTTCGTACAATGAAGAAAGAGAGAGAGAAGAAAGCCAACCTGCTGAAGAATCAACTACACTCTCAAGAAATATTCATGAGCCAAAAATGTTGTGTGTCAGAACAAAATTTACATCTACACACCTACTCTGCTCAAAGTCAGAAGCTAAGCAAAAAGAAGCTATCTCACAACGGCTCTATGAGCTTAATCATCTCTTCTCAACGGTATACCCTATATTCCTCAATGGCTAGTTTCTCAAGTCTGAAGACAATAGAAGAGAAACTCTCCAACGGTATCTCCAACAGTCATATTTCCAGATTGTATAAAATACGTCCTCATATTCTTCTATGAAAAGAAGAGAGGGGGACGATGGAGTGATGAGGAGAAGATAAGGAAATTGGAGAGAGAGAATGCAAGCCATGAATCAAAAGATAGGAATTATCAAATGGCAAGGCATCAGAAAGAATCAATGGAAGAAAAGAATAGAGAAAAGAAAAGAGGCTGCCATGGATCTCAAAATATGAAATATTAATGGCAAGGCCACAGAGAGAACTGAAGAAAGCTCAAGAGAATATACTGTCAGTCTAACTCTTTGAAGAAGAAAAGAAGGGTGAAACAGAGACTAGGTAGAATCAAAATTATATACATGTATCTATGTCCTTCCTTGTACTTAGAATTTACTCTCTGTATTCTGAGTTGTACTCAGTAATCTCTTTGTACAAGAAAACTGAAGTTTAAGTTTCTCTGAAACTTAAATCTATTCATCATTGTAAACACAATAAGTGTCGGAGAGCCTGGAGAGGCTTGGAGGAATAAATAATACTCAGTGAGCCTGGAGAGGCTTGGAGGAATAAATAATATTTTGAGAGCCTGGAGAGGCTTGGAGGCAGAAATAATACTCTAGTAGAGCCTGGAGATGCTTGATAGAAAAGAATGCTTGTGTTAGAGCCTTAAGAGGCTTGGTTGATAAACAATACTTGGGTTAGATCCTGGAGAGGCTTGGTAGAAAAGAATACTTGGTTTTTAGCCTGAAGAGGCTATGTTCAAAGAATACTTGTATCTGTGATTAGATAGTGGAAAATTCAGTGGTGGTTCGCCCTGGGACTGGATGTAGCTCACTGGGTTAGTGGGTGAACCAGGATAAATTCTTTGTGTAAATTTCTCTCTACTCTTAACTCTTTACAATCTGTTATTATCTGTTTATCTCTAACCAAGGAAGGGTGTGAAAAATGAATTTATATTTAGCACAACAAAACTTAATTTATTAAGAAAATCTTTTTGAAAAGAGTATTTACTGAACCTTCTGAAGTGGTTCAACAAGTTCACTAATAACTCAGTTTTCAGCAAGTAACTGAACCAATTGGATGATAATGTAAAACATTTTTAAACAACTAGTTTTATATTTTGAAGTTGATATTTAATTTGGTTTAAACAAATTTCTGAAAAATGTTTTTATTGAACCTTCTGAAGAAAACTTAAACTGATTCATCAAATTCAGCAAATCTCTGAAAAACTTATTTCCATAGCCTTCACCTAACTCTGATAATATTTATTATCCGCTAAAAGAGTTTTTCATAATAGCTTGCAAAATTTTATTTGATGTTTTGAAATGGGTTTTCGAAAATTAGCTTAAAGTTTTAAAACACTATTCAACCCCCCTTCCTAATGTTTCCTATGGTTCCTACAATTGGTATCAGAGCTCACCTTCGGGATGAGCATCTAACACTGCTGAAGGAGTAGATCCTCAGAAGATGGAAACGACATCTAGCTGAAGCAACTCTGTGAACAAATGAATGAGAAGAGAATATATTCTCTTGAGGCTCATTATTTAAGTTGCTGAAGCATCTTTCAGAAGGGCATGATGAGAAGAGGAAAGCACGTTCAATTTAAATACCCTATTTGGTAACATCTTTCCTATCTCAACCTATATGCATTATATATATGTGAATTTTCTGAAAATTTCATGTAGTCTCTGATGTATGAGAAATGATCTTTCTGATACATGCTTATCTGATATGTGCTTACTTGCTGAAATTTTATTTTTCAAGATTCTTTGAAAAACTGTGTTAAATCTCTATTTTAAAGGAATTTGAAAGGATTTTAAAATTCAAACATTTTTTTTCTTTTTTCAACTGTGATCTGGCTCTATGTGAATTAATGGAATATCAACCGTCTCCTCAAAGTGGCACGATGCACGTCTCTCCATAACTGTTCAGTTCATGTAACCATTATCATCAATGCTTCAAGCATGCCTATTTATAGAGTTTGAGGGATCATCATGAGAACTTCACTTCAATTCTCTGAGCAAAATTCTATCTTCTCCAAGAACCTTAAATCTCTAAGTTCAAAACTCCACTCAAATGGCCGTTGTGTATGCTACTTCATGTGGTTCTAATTCATCAAGGATTAATGAGAAAATCATTCCTTCAAGGATGGTTTGTCTCTCTGATTTTGAAGAAGCAGGACATAAAATTGCCGAATATTTTGATGCAGTTGGCTGGACCCCATTCTTTAACAATATTTCCTCTTCATGGCACGAGGAAAGTGTTCTGGAATTCTGGAACAACTCTGAGATTGTTTCTGAACCTGGTTGTACTGGGATTAAGACTATGGTATTGGGGAGATCACTGTTTGTGGATTGCAAACTGCTGGCTGAGGTGACTGGTGTTCCTATAAGAGGAGATAATTTTTGTCAAAACTGGGAAGCCTATCATGGAGGAGCATTGGTGCATGATGAATTACTGTTTGGTGGAAGACGTTTTGGCCCCACCAAGCACTATCAACTTCTAAATATCCCCAGAATTTTGCTTGTTGTTCTTAACTGCTGCATCCTTTCGAAAGGAAGTAATAACACTTACATCAAGGAACTGGAAAGGTTTGTGTTGAGACACTTGTTGATGAAAAGTAGAATCAGCCTTCCATGGGTTCTTCTGTATCAGATGATCAGAGAAGAGTTGGACATTGAGGACCTCTGCCCCCACAACACCTTAATCATGAATATCTTTATTCACAAGGGCTTTCCAATGAACGGTCTCTTTAATCAAGCACCTCATTCCTTCTTCACCCCGACTATGTACGTACAGTTAGACCTAACTCTATCTGAAAGGGAAGAAGCCCTAGGGAACATGGCAACTGAAATTCCTTTCGTGGCATCTCATGTCAAAAAGAGAAGAACAAGAGCCTTTCTTCATCTGGGTGTTCATGGAAGAATTCACAAGGTGTTTGCTACTTACAATGTAAAAAGGCTGCATGCTCGCGTGGGTCGGCTAGCAAAGAAGCTGAAAGAAACTCAAAAGGAGTTACTAAAGCTGAAGGCAAAGAAGGAGAGTGCTAGTGCTGCTGAGACCTTGCCTGCTGATAGTCTTTAATTCATTCAACGAGCCTTGTCATTTTTTTTGTTTATTGATAAGTGTAAATTAGGCGTTATTTTCCTATGTTTTTATTACACTTATCAAGGCTAAAATATTAATTTATGCCCCAAAATAATCCCTTTTTGTGAATAATTGTAATAATTGTAATTATTTGGTTTGAATTTGAATTTGATGCTATTTTGATTAGAAATCTGTTAATTTATGCAGATTTATGGAATATTTGAAATAGGAGAGAAAATAGCATTAAATGGGGAGATTGTTTGCAAATTTGAAGTTTAAATGAGGACAAAATAAAGATGAGATCAACAAGCATTTAAACAAAGGATCCTGTGGATGACTTTCCCCAATTTGAATTCAAGCTTAAATAAATACAAAATCAAGCCAGAAAAGGGAAACAAAGGAAACCAATCAAGCAAAGGCAAGATCAGAAAGAGATCAAGTGGATAAATGAGGAATTGAAGAAAGTTTATAGCGTGTTTCACGCTTCACCTGCGCTTAACGCAGGTGAAGCGCAGCTTACAGGGGGACACGCTTCATCTGCGCTTAGCGCAGGTGAAGCACAAGTTACGCAACAGTTTTTTAAATTCAAATAATAGATTGATCACTTTCAGTTTTAGATTAGGTTTTCCCGGTCTATAAATAGGACCTTTTTGCGCAGATCAAAGGGAGCGTAGAATTGAGGATAGAAGCATAAGGATTTGAAGAAGGTGACAGATTCTTCAGTGGTTTGTAATGGCTACCATAAGTAGCTAAGCTCTCCAGTAGGATTGGATGTAGTGGATTCAATCCCCAAGTGTATGTGAATTCTCTTGTTTTTAATTATAAATCCTTGTTTTTATTTATATCGGTACTTTTATGTTGTTCTTAATGCATTACTTCCGCGCGTGCACCGGAGTCGTAGGCTAGTGATCAGGATACAACGAGAATGAGATTCCCAGCTAGTATTAGAGTTTAGGGGAGCCTAGACATAGGAAACCTAACCTATGATTGCTAAAAGTACTCATTTAATCATATAGGAATATAGTTCTGTCCCGAGGATTGAAGTGTTTTGGTGAGTGACATCCCCTTCATAGGCATTCTATAGGAAAGTATGATTAAATTGATAGCCCAATTGTACTAATATAGGAGGTTGTCCTGGGTAATGGCTACCATTGGATACCTATAGATAATATGATCGGCGCCTAGTTATAGTAATATAGGGGAATATCCTGGGTAATGGCTACCAATGGATGCCTTATAGATAATATAATTAAGCAAAAGCTAAGGTATAAGTATTAACAAGTTTATAATTAAAAAGAGAGATTCACATACAGTAGGGGTGCGAAGAAGCGAAATCCAATCCTAGTCCAAGTAATTCTATCTCATCTCAATTTTATTGTTCATTGTTTACTTTTATTATTCTGCACCACAATCACTCTCTTAAACAATTGCTCATTTGCTAATTCGATCACTAAAATTATACGAAGTGAACCGCTCCCTGCGGATACGATATCTTCTACTTACTATTATACTGCTGATATTTTGGTGCGCTTGCCAGAACATCATCAAGTATTTTGGCGTCGTTGCCGGGGAGCGGTGTTTCAACTCGTATAACCTTGGGAGGTCGAATTATCAAGTTTTATCTTAGGATTTTAGGATTTTTATTTTAGGATTTAAAAAAAAATAATTTAATATTTTTATTTTATTATTTTCATTTTTAAAAAAAATAAATAAAAATTAAAAAAAATTAAAAAAAATTATCATTAAAAAATATTAATTTTTGTTCCTCTCTCCTGAGCTAACATTTGTTTGAGATCCTTGAGAGGACAGGTAACAAAAAAATGGGGCAAGGCTAAGCTTAAGGAGACAATCTCAACACTCTCTGTTCAACCACCCCAAGTGAAGTAAATGTTTAATGGATTTTGGATGGCAAAATCCACCAAGAAGAACCCTTGGAGATTATGTTAGGCAGCAAAAACCAGATTATTTCTCCCATACACCGATTCAAGGTAACTTCTCTGATTACAATAATTATTCTAACAATTTTTCACAGGATTGGGGAAGTTACCAGAATCAAAATTTTGGGTGGAAATAAGATGCTATTTCATCCCATAAGCAAACTTTTGAAGATGAACTCAGGGCAAAAAATAAGAGGTTGAAGCAGTCATTAGAAGCACTCAAAAAGCAGCTAGACAGTCTTTCTCAGCCACCGTAGAAAGTCCACTCTTATCCTAGCCAGTCACCATAATTAATTTGTGATTTTTGCGGAGGTAACCATCTCAATGGTTACTGCTCTTATCCAGACATTCAAGAAGAGCAAGATAATGTTTCATTCCATGTGCAACCTTCTGTCCAACAGCAGCAAAGTTACTCTTCAGTTCAACCAAGGCATTCAGATGGGGACAATCTTATTGAAGACAAGTTGTACGAATTGATACAATTTCAGTTGGCTTGTGAAAAAACAGGACTACCCGCTGACCCCATACTAACTGAGATAGTAAAAAATATGACCAAATGTTGGAACGAACAGAGCTCAGCAAATGCTCAACCCGACCCCGTAAAATTTTGTCCCACCATAAGTGTTAAATTGATAGGGAGAAACCAATGGTGATCGGGCTGAAGAGGAGGGATCAGACGAAGCAAAAGAAAAAGCAGAAATAGAAGAGGGAAAAGAAGAGGATGGAACAGAAAAGATTGTGCTTGAAGAAGAACCTGAATGTGAAAGGGAGATAGAGAACAACACATATGAGGGTGTACATGATGAAAAAGATCAAGAAAATGAGAAAAAAGATTGAACAGGGAGATGGTGAATCAAAGCCCGAGGAAGGAAGGGAAGTGGTATCAAAATCAAAGACCTTGCCTTATCCAACCAGTCCTCTAAAGAAAGATCAAGAAAGGCATGGTGCAAGTGACAATCCTTCCAGACCTCACAAAAGAAAGGCCTGCAATCACACTGACCAAAACAAGACAAAGAGAAGAAAAGTCAAGTTGGAATTAAATTCAGAGCCTAGAGCCAGATTGAGATCAAGTGGTCAGGTGTGTTTCATATCAAAGAGCCCTATGAAGCAAAGAAATTGAGAGCAATCAACTGTAAATCATCTAAGCTTCAGGAAAAGAAGACTCATGCACATGAGATCAATAAAATAAAGAAAAGGAGAGTCAAGCCAAGGGATTCAGAGGCATGGTCTAATTCCAGGAAGAAGCCCAAATGGTCAAAGTCATATCACACTACAGGTTGTTCCAAGGCAAGATTATGGGGAGGTTTATGGGCCAAAGAAAGGAAGGGTGCAGCTCACAAGCTCACCAAAAGATTTCAGTTTCAGCCACCTTGACAGAACAGGCGTCGAGCTATCAGACGTTAAAAAAGCGCTTTCTGGGAGGCAACCCAGAGATTTTTAAGTTTTCAATTAATTTTAGTTGTTTATTAGGATTTTTTATTTTTTAAGATTTAGGAAATTTTCAAAATTGATTTGAATAAGTTTGTGGAAGATAAAATTTGTTAAACAATAGGAAGTAGTAGAAAACGTGACTAAAAATTGAAAAATCTCATTCTGTTTTATGCGCTTCACTTGCGCTAAGCGCAGGAGAAGCGCAAAATTATAATTTTAGTCACTGTTTTCTGCGCTTCACTTGCGCTGAGCGCAGGTGAAGCGCAGCATTACGAAATTTTAAAACCTTCTATTTTCTCATGTACTGTTTCTCTACTTCCTAAGATCTTCTTTTCACTCTTTCCACTCACAACCTTCCATCAATTTTGAAACTTTCAGTTATGTTTTCTTTAATTTTCACTGATTAAGATCTTCATCTACTCTATTTTTCTGATTTGCACTTTAGGGTAGCAACCTTAGGATTGTGAATATTGTTGATTATTGCTATCTTGAATGTGATTTTGGTTGTGTGGATACATGAAGAACAATTTGCTTGATTGGAATGCTCTTTGTTTTGTGAGTTATTGAATTTGAAAGTGTTATGCTCTGTTTCTTTCAAAAATTTTAAACCTTCACTTTCAATGGATAGATTGAATGCTTGCAAAACAAATGAGTATATTTTTAGGAAGTCATCACCAAGTGCAATGAAATTCTGTTGTGAAGAGAGTAATTATTTATGCATGCAAATTGGTTAATGATAGGCTTTCATGTTCTTCATGAATTGGTATTTACAATAAGGCATCATTAAAATGAATGTGTTTTTAGCATTTAATTATTGTTATTTGACTTTTCAGATGCCTAGGATTAAATTGTTGGTCTTTCCCGTGGCTTTAGCTCACGAGGAGAAGGCATTGTATGAGAATCAAGAGTGCACAGGCTGCTGCAAAGTATAAAGGTCTTAAATCATGCAACTTTTTGTTGAAAAGACCACTTGACCCCAAATCAATCAAGAGTTACCAGACCCATACCCAGGGGGAGGTGAAGCAGCAGCAGCTAGAGAAAATGACAAGGACTTACAAGATACAGAGGATGAAGATTGACACTGGTGTTTTTCTTTCTTTTCATTCTTTTATTTTCTATTTTCTTTTATAGGATTAATTATTTTTTTTATTATTTATTAGTTAATTAGGATTTTTGTTTATTTTTCATTTCAATTAGGAAATTTGGGATTTTTTTTAAATTTTTAGGAATTAGGAAAATAAAAAGAAAATTTTTCAAAATTTCTGAAATTAGGCAGTTTAACTAACCAGATTAGGAAAGAAGAAAGGGTTTTGTGATTAATTCCATAATTAGTTAGGATTGGGATGTTTCACACGAGAACCTATCAGGGTAGTTAATTAAAATCAGTAAGTGCTTTATCAAGGAATTTAGCCAAGAAGCCGGTGAGTTTGAGAGCCCAAACACTTGAATTGAGAGTTTTTCACCGTTGCTTGTCAATTTTTATTGATTGAGTTTTTGGATCTTACTCTGTTTGTAGAAAATATGGAAGTGACAAAGGCAATTTTTGTTTTCAATATATTTGCTCAGTGCCAAATAGCCAACCCTTGATATAATTTTTCCAATTTTTTTGGTAACCCATTTGAGCCTTAATGATTATTCTTGTGCACCCAAGCCATAATTGATATCTATATCCTGTCCCTTACACATTTGGGATAGAGAGCAAGGTGCAAGCAAAGACAATGGGAAGAAAAGGTTGGTGAATTGAAATTCAAGGAATTCAAAGAGCAGGTACATGAAAGTAGGGGTGTTCGCGGTTCGGTTTTGAGGTAAAAAACCATCCGATCCGATCATTGCGGTTTTATCATTTCATCATCCAATCGGTTTTGATATTTTTTCAAATCCGATCCAATCCAATTTAAATTGGATTGGATTGGATCAGTTTTCGGTTTTTTAAAGCGACAATAAATATTTGATAAAATTGATAAAATAATGAAGTAATAGTAAACATTTTCTTATTGGAATTATATTTATTAAAAATAATATAAAATTAAATAAAAAGAATGACATGAGACATGAAAACTAATTCAAAACTAGTTTTATATTGATATATTTTTAGAAATATTAACACGATATTAGCTAATAAAATCATAAAAAATATATTAGTATAAGTATTTTTATCAATATATATGTATACAAGTATAAATATATTATTATTTTATAAATAATAATATATGTATATATAAGTTCGGTTTGGATTTGATTGGATTGGTTTTCAACATAGGATCCGAAACCAATCCAATCCAATAAAAAATTTCAGTTTTTTGCGGTTTGCGGTTTTTTGGATTTCGGTTTGATTCGGTTTTCGGTTTTTTCGGTTCGGTTTTTTGCAGTTTGCATTGGATTGGATTGGATATGAACATCCCTACATGAAAGCAAAAAGAAGATCACTCCCCCAAAATTCAAAAAAGAAAAAAATGAATAAAGTGAATAAGTTGGGGGAGTGCATTGTCAAACAAAGAAAGGGGCCTGCAATAATGAGAAAAATCAAGAATGAGATGGTGGAAGGAGAGAAGTTCCAAATCAAGCAACGTCAAAAGATGCTCTCTATTCCAGGTGTTCATTGATTATCCAGAAAAACCATGATTTCTTGATAGCCCAGCCTCATTACAACCTTGAAAAGACCTTATGATCCATATTGACCATGAGCATGTTTAGGAACTAGAAACAACTATCAATCTTAGTTGTTCAACTGTGGTGAAAATATTGAGGGAAACAATACCCGTGAGCATGAGTGAAATTCCTTGGTTTATCATTTATTGCTTTAATTGCTATTTTTTTTAGAAAGTTTGACTGTTGATTGTATTATGTTATGGTTGAGGACTGGTAACATCTCTTGATTCTGATTTTTTTTATATTTGGAAAGTGACTTCTGCCTAGTGAAGAGATGTTGAAAATTTTTCTTTATAGTTGTTTATGAGAATTGTACAAGAGGGTGATTTGATTTTTGATTGCAAAAGGTGTCTTGCTTGAGGACAAGCAAGAAGTTAAGTTGGGGTATTTGATAAGTGTAAATTAGGCGTTATTTTCCTATGTTTTTATTACACTTATCAAGGCTAAAATATTAATTTATGCCCCAAAATAGTCCCTTTTTGTGAATAATTGTAATAATTGTAATTATTTGGTTTGAATTTGAATTTGATGCTATTTTGATTAGAAATCTGTTAATTTATGCCGATTTATGGAATATTTGAAATAGGAGAGAAAATAGCATTAAATGGGGAGATTGTTTGCAAATTTGAAGTTTAAATGAGGATAAAATAAAGATGAGATCAACAAGCATTTAAACAAAGGATCTTGTGGATGACTTTCCCCAATTTGAATTCAAGCTTAAATAAATACAAAATCAAGCAAGAAAAGGGAAACAAAGGAAACCAATCAAGCAAAGGCAAGATCAGAAAGAGGGACACGCTTCATCTGCGCTTAGCGCAGGTGAAGCACAAGTTACGCAGCAGCTTTTTAAATTCAAATAACAGATTGATCACTTTCAGTTTTAGATTAGGTTTTCCCGGTCTATACTTAGGTTAGAGCCTGGAGAGGCTTGGTAGAAAAGAATACTTGGTTTTTTAGCCTGAAGAGTCTATGTTCAAAGAATACTTGTATCTGTGATCAGATAGTGGAAAATCTAGTGGTGGTTTGCACTAGGACTGGATGTATCTCACTGGGTTAGTGGGTGAACCAGGATAAATTCTTTGTGTAAATTTCTCTCTACCCTTAACTCTTTAAATTCTGCTATTATCTATTTATCTCTAACTAAGGAAGGGTGTGAAAAGTGAATTTATACTTAGCACAACAAAACTTAATTTATTAAGCAAATCTTTTTGAAAAGAGTATTTACTGAACCTTCTGAAGTGGTTCAACAAGTTCATTAATAACTCAATTTTCAGCAAGTAATTGAACCAATTGGATGATAATGTAAAACATTTTTGAACAACTAGTTTTATATTTTGAAGTTGATATTTAATCTGGTTTAAACAAAGTTTTGAAAAATCTTTTTATTGAACCTTCTGAAGAAAGCTTAAACTGATTCATCAAATTCAGCAAATCTCTGAAAAACTTATTTTCATAACCTTTACCTAACTCTGATAATCTGTATTATCCGCTAAAATAGTTTTTCATAATAGCTTGAAAAAGTTTATTTGATGTTTTGAAAAGGGTTTCCGAAAATTAGCTTAAAGTTTTAAAACACTATTCAACCCCCCTTCTAGTGTTTCATGTGGTTCCTACAACTCCTACTTCTTCAAAGAAGTCTCAAACACGTTTCCCAAAGGTGAAGAAAGAACCGGTTGCACCTTCACGGGCTTCTGAGCGTCTTAAAGCCAAACCTTTTCAAAAGGTTTTCCCCTGAAATTCCCCTTCTCATCCAATTGTGATATCTGACATTGACTGTGAAAAGCAGGTTTGTGACCAGGTGGTGAAGGATTCTCCTCCTCCTTCTATGACTTCTCATGTTGCCACTCAGAGCTCTTCATCTACTTCACTGGGTCATGATTCTGCTCAAAGTTGTAGGAATACTCTTGAAGGTTGAGGAATTTACCTTATCACTCCCCCCCTTTAGTGACTTTGTCATGTATGCTCATATATCCTTCCTTCTGGGTTTTCTCAGAAATGGAATCATCTCCTAAGGATCATGATGCGAGCGTTTGTTCTTCCAAGGGTCCTCCCTCAAATGATCCTTCTCCGGCTCTCGCAGCTCCTTCTAATCCCAATCATTCTATTGCTCAAGAAGATTCTTCTGTTGTCAAGGCGCCTCTTATTATTCTTCAAGATCTGTTTTAGGTGCTTTATATATATTCTTTGTGTTTTGGTAATGACTGTTTTTCTCCTTTCTCTCCCTCTTTTTTTTAGTTTAACCCTTGGAAATGGTTCTGGTGCTAGTTGTATTATTGAATGAGGATGATGCTCGTCTTCTTAGTGATTTTTCTTCTCGGAATGCCGGTTTTCTTCTTCCAGAGGACATGTTTCCCCCTGCATTCATGAAGCCTGCATATTCTCTGTTTGCTGATTTTTTGCTTTTTGTGCGCTCCCAACCTCTTGTTGAATTGCTTCATTCTCATAAGGCTAAAATATCGTCAGATTTGAAGGCTCTTTCTTTATTTGGTTTCAAGGGTGATTGGTTTGACGCCTTATGTCATTGTTTTGATCAGCCTATTCCTCCATCAGCTTTGGAGAATTTGGAAGAAATTTCTAATGCTATTCTTACGCAGGAACAAAGAAATGTTGAACTGAGGGTTGAAATTGATCGTTTGAAAGCTGAATTAGTCCTTGGCAAAGCTAAATTGGAGCAGTTAGTTGCCAAGCGTAAAGAGGTTGAAGATGCTCGTGTTAGTCTTGCTGTTCCCCTTTAGTTTTAACCTGCCAGAAGATTTTTGGTGTTTCTCTCTTTTTTTAGGTGTTTTTTTTCGTGTAAGTCTGTTTTCTGTAATGTTTGCCCCCTCTTTTTCCTTTTGGATGAATCGTGACTTATGTTTTGAACAACTTTTATTTTCATGGTATTTTATTTTTCAAAAGGAAAAATAAGTTGTAGGTCTTGTGTGTTTTTAGGACTATGGAGTGCATTTAATTTCTGTAAGCGCCCTTTCAAGGGAAACAATGCCTCGCAATTTCACTAAGGTTTTGCGCTTTTATGAATGATGGGAATATCCTCCCTCTTTAGAGATTTTCAGGGCGTTTATTCCCCTCTCTTTTTTGTTGTGTGCATTTATGATTCCCATTGGTGCCTGCAGGGGAAACAATGCTTTGTAATTTCCCGTGAGATTCACACTCTTATGGTCCTGGATGATTTCGTAAAATATGTAAAAGAGAATATCCTTTTTATTCAAACATAATATTTTTTAACATACTTGAAATTGATAGGGCCAATTACACGTTGATCTTCTGGGTCGATCAAAGTGCAATATCTATTGTTGTGGGCTTTTTGAACAACACATGGACCTTCCCAATTAGGCGCCCATTTGGAAACATGTTGCTTTCTCATTACTGCTTCAATAGCTTTAAGCACCATTTCGCCTTCACGAAACATGGCCTAACCATCTTTTCATATGATAGAGTTAATCTTCTATGATGCTTCAACAACTCATTTTCCGCCTTCTCTCTCTCTTTCTTCTTCCATTGTTTCGGCAACACTACTTCTTTCTTCTTCATTCCCCAAAGCCATCCTTGCCGAGGGGACTAGTGTTTCTACTGGGAGTGTTGCTTCTGCTCCATATACTAAAGAGAAAGGAGTAGCCCCGGTGCTTCCATGCTTGGTGGTCCTATATGCCCATAGAGCTAGAGATACTTATTCTGCCCAATCCTTGGGCGCGTCTCCTACCATTCGCGCTAAAATGCGTATCAAGTTTTTATTGGTAGATTCGGCCTGCCCATTGGACTGTGGATAATAGGGAGATGACTTATCATGTTTGATAGCATATCTTTCTAGCACCCTCCTTACCTTATTATTTATGAAATGAGTCTCATTGTCAGTCACTATCCTTTTGGGCAATCCAAAGCGGCAGACAATATTTTCTTTTATAAAGTTGGTTACCACTTCGCCCTTTGTTTCTTTGGTTGCTATTGCCTCGACCCATCTGGTGTAATGCTCTGTTGCTACAAGGATCCATTTCTTTCCCTTTGATCCTGGGGTGATGGGTCCTATGAAATCCATAACCAATGTGTGGAAAGGGTATGGCGACATCACTCCATGCATACTGGTTGATGGAGCGTGTATCAGTCGCCCTGGTATTGACACGAGCTGCACTATTTAGCAAATTCAATAGCATCCTCCTTCATAGTTGGCCAAAAATATCTATTTCTAAGCACTTCTACCCACAAACTCCTTCCTCCTTGGTGTCTTCCACACACTCCTCCATGTATTTCCCCCATTACCTTTTCTTGCTCTCCTTCCCCTAAACATCTAAGCACATCTCCTTTAAAACTTTCTTTGAACAATTCTCCCTGTTGTAAAAAATATCTCTCTGCCTTTTTTTAAAATTTTTCTGCTTCTCTTGTTGCTTGTGGAAGTACCCCTGAGGTCAAGAATTCTTTGATGGGTCGCCTCTAATCGCCCTCTACAATATTTACAGACATGAACTCACGTCCTTCCATGCATTCCATGCATTCACCTTGTAGTCTATCACACTGTGTTTTCATGGATGGCCAAAACACGCATATCCTTTGCATTCTCTTGTACATACTAGGTCCGCCTTTCCCACATATTGCTTGGTGCAGATCCCTCATTTTTTTGTTACCCTCTTCTTCTGTTATGCACTTCATTAATAATCCTTCTGAGCTTATCTTGTGTAAAACTCCCTTCAGGTCTTGGTAGTCACGTGTTGTTTTTTAAACAACGTTTTGCTTTAATTGTGAGAGTATGGAGTCTCTCCAATTTGCTCTTCGTTCCAGCACACTCAAATTTGGCTTTTCTATCATTTTAAACATTACAATAACTTTCCCTGTTTCTCCTTCTTCCTTACTCCCTATTGTGGCCAAAGCGTCAGCGCGTTTATTTTCCACCCATGGTACGTGTGACAGTTGAACTTGCTTGAATAGGGATAATAAACTTAAAGCTTTGTCCCTGTATAATGCTAATGATGCTTCCTTCACACCGTATTCTCCTTTGAGCTGTTTGACAACTAAGTTGGAATCTCCCTGGATCTGAAGATACTTGGCTCCTGCTTTGTGCGCCATCTGCAGCCCCAATATTAAGGCCTCGTATTCCGCTTCATTGTTTGTGCAGGGGAACCTTAGTTGATATGCAAATGAGTACACTTCCCTTTCTCCTTTTTCCAGCGTTATACATGCACCTCTAGAATATTCAAAAGGTGTGCCATCAAACTTTAAACACCACCATTCTTTTTTTTCTTTACAAAAGTTTGTTTCCAGTGTTTCCCCTTTCATATCTTCTGAAATATCTTCCTCATGTTTTTCTACTCATAGTGCCATCATGTCTACCAAAGCCTGGCAATTCAACCTTTGTGGGTGCATGATTTGGATATCATATTCCACTAGCAATAACGCCCACCTGCTAACGCGTCCAGTGATGAAGGCGTTGTTGAGCATGTATCTTATCCCTTTTGATTTGCTTATTACATGTATTGTGTGCCCCTGGAAGTAATGCTTGTATTTTTGTGTCGTATACACCAGACCCAGGCATTGTCTTTCTTGGAGAGAGTACCTTGTTTTGGCATCCTTCATCATTCTACTGAAATATGCTATGGGCCTTTCTTCTCCTTCCGCTTCTTGGGCAATCAAACCATTTATGGCATGTTGAGTCGCTGCAAGGTATACCCTTAATGGCTTACCAGGTATAGGTGGGGACATGACTGGTGTTGAAGTAACAACGTCTTTGATTCTTTCAAAGGCTTTCTGGTGCGCTGAAGTCCAGGTGAATTTACTCGTTCCTTTCAACAACTCTCTCATTGGCCCTATAAGTTCGCTGAGAGCAGGTATAAAGCGTCCGATGTATCCTATTTTACCCATTAACTGTTGCATGCCCTTGAGATCCTTTGGGGGTTCCATTTACTGAATAGCTTTCACCTTGTGATTTTATGCTGATATCCCTCCTTTATGTACTCGAAATCCTAGAAATTTCTCTGAAGAGACTGCAAACATACATTTCAAAGGGTTCATCCGCAGCTGGAATTTGCGGCACCTCTCAAAGATCCTTCGTAAGTGTGCCTCATGATCCTCCCTTTGCTTGGATTTGAAGACTAAGTCATCAACATAATCCTCTAAGATGTTGTGCATCAGGTCATGAAAAATGGTCGTCATTGCCCGTTGGTATGTCGCCCCCGCATTTTTCAAATCGAATGGCATCACAGTATAGTGCAAATTTCTAAAAGGCGTCCTGAATGCTGCCTTTTCCTCATCTTGTTTTGCCATTTTGATTTGATTGTATCCACTAAATCCATCCATGAATGAAAGGAACTCATGCCTTGCCGTTGCATCTACCATACTGTCTATGTGGGGCAAAGGGAAGTCATCTTTTAGGCATGCTCTATTTAAATCTCTGAAGTCCACACAACATCTGATTTGCCCATTCTTCTTTCGCACTGGCACAATGTTTGCTAGCCATGTTGGATGTTGAATCAATTTGATGAATCTAGCTTCCAAGAGCTTCTCTACTTCCTTTTTTATTTCATGTTCAATTTCGGGGGCGAACCTTCTGGCCCCCTGCTTCACGGGCTTTGCTCCCGGCCGTATGGCTAGATTGTGAGTTACCAAATCAGTGCTTAGTCCGGGTATTTCTTTATATTTCCATGCAAACACGTCTTTGAACTTCTTCAGTAACTTTATCAAACTTTTTCTTTCTTTTTTGTTCAGGGAGGAACTTATGAACAACGGTCTTATTTGTTCTTTGTCTTCGCTTATGTCTACTCCTTCCAGATCTTCTTCTTCACAATTTAGAGGGTCCTGCAATTCTCTTGGCACGTTTCTAACTTTTGCTTCTTCAACTTTTCCCAAGTCAATCATGCATCCGCCTTCGGGGCTAACAAGGCGTTGATTAGAGCACCCTGTCGAGCCCCAAAATCCCTATAAGATGCGCCACCTTATTTCTCCATTGGGGAGATATTCCTTTTCAATTCATGTGGCCCTTCCTACTTTAGGTCGCTTGAGTGCCTGAGTGGGATGATATACGCCATTTCTTTTGATGAACTCGCTTTCTCTTTGCAGCGAGACCTCATTCCTTGTCTCTACCGCACCTCTCCCTGGAGGTGCTACTTCATCAAAGAGGGATGCATCTATCAGGTGTGCTTTTGTGGCTTCAAAAGATGCCCTGACTCCTGTTATTTCTATATCTTTCCCTTTGAAGTTGGACTTGATGCATTGATGGAGCGTAGATGGCACACATTGGTGTAAATGTATCCATGGTCTTCCTAATAGCAAATGATAGCCGGAGTCACCTTCTACAATTTGGAAAACGTTGGTGGTTTTGATAGGTCCTACCTCCAACACTGCATATATACATCCTAAAGTTTCAACAACCTCTCCATGAAAGGTGCTCAATCTCATATGAGACTTCCATAACCTGTTACTTGGCAGGTTCAGCTTTTGAAACATGTAAGTAGGAATTATGTTCACCCCGGACCCATTATCCACCAAAGCGCGTCTTACTTTGATGCCCTCTATAGTGGCTTCTACATATAAAGGGTGATTGTGACAAAACTGGGGGCTCAAGTCGGTAGGCTCTCTGAATATGATAGTTGTGGAGTGCGATCGTGCCAAGCGTGTTAAGGGCGCATTTATAACGCTCAAATCTCCTCCCAACTTCCTGACGATACGTATAACGACCTTAGCTGCTTCCTTTTGAGCATCATGACCCATCCCTAGCTTTCCAAGCAACACTCTGAATCCCCTGGTTTTGGATAATCCGACTGCTAACACGCCTTCTTCAATATCTACTTCTTCCTCCACCTCCTCAATCCTTAGTCTCCCTGCTGAGGAATTTATCGTGCTCACGCTATGGTTTGTCGATGGCCTTTTATACAAATAACCTCCTCGCTCAGCTTCTGGCAACAACACCCTCCCCGATTTGACCTGTTTGTGAAATGCTCAGCGTACAGTCCAACACTCTAGCATAGTATGACTATTGGACCTGTGTAGAATGCAATACATTGGGTCATCATACTGCTCTTTTGTCAACGGCGGCTTGTCTGATCTTGGTCTTAACGTGCCATCTTTGATCCACTCTTCTACCAACTGACAAATCTGTGGCGTTGCTAATGGAATAGGTGGCAATTCATTATTGTTGCAGGATGTCTCCCCACCAGATGTTCGTCCATTTCGAAACGCTTTCTTCTTTTCCTTTTCTTCCGCTACACATATGTCAAATACTCCTTCAGTTTCTTTGGTCCTTTTCCCTTGTCTTTTCAGGACGTCTGCTACATCAGCGACTTTTCTCATTAGTTCTGCAAATGTTGATATCCCGCTGAGGCTAAGAAATATTTGAGAACCATCTTCTATGTTTTTTATGCATCCATAGACCAAATCAGCTTCCGGTAGCGTTTCTTTACA
The DNA here is from genome assembly GCA_026901365.1 of Sesbania bispinosa. Taxonomy (NCBI): domain Eukaryota; kingdom Viridiplantae; phylum Streptophyta; class Magnoliopsida; order Fabales; family Fabaceae; genus Sesbania; species Sesbania bispinosa. The sequence continues at coordinate 149,326 of QLOH01000538.1, forward strand.
CTGCAAGGCGCGATCTCGATAATGTTTGATGAAGGCGATCAAACTTTCCCCGTTTTTCTGCTTCACTCTTCCGAGATCCATAATATGTAAGGCGCCTTCTTCTTCAAGAAATTTTCCGCAAAATTCAGTCACTAATTCTTCCCATGTATTTATGGAATAAGGCCTTAGTTTTGTGTACCGGGTGAATGCTCTTCCTGACAGTGACTTGGAGAATTCCTTAGGTCTCAAATCCTTGTCGTTTCTATGTATCCCCAAGTCATCCAAGAAACTCATAATGTGCTCCTTGGCACTACCCGTTCCATCAAATTTACGGAACGTGGGCGGTTGATACCCACTCGGATATGGAGTTGTCATTATCGTGCTGGTTAGAGGTGGCTCCAGGTCAAACACCGCATTTGGTGGGTTGTGCTTATTTTGCAGAAATCTCCGCAATTCTTTTTGTGTCACCGGAGCGTCATCGTTTGCTCCCTTGGTGTTTCCAGGGTGTTTTTCTGCTCCTCTTTCTGTGGTCATGCGCGCACTGAGATTTGACACAAGGGTAGCCAAGTTCTGTTGACCAACTATGATGCTGTTGAGGAGACTTGCCGAAATGGTGAGCTGTGTGGTGAGCTGTGTGTCTCCTCCTTCATCTTCTCCTACAGCACCTGCAGCTGCTCCAAATTAAATCCTCCTATCAGGTTAAGCTCAGTTCGGGGTGTCTCCGGGGAGTTTTCTTCGGCGGTAAATGGGATGCGGTTATCCCTTTGGGCGCCATTGTTAACTGGTTGTTGGAAATCTTCCAAGTTAAATGATAACCTTCTGGGTGTTACCCCATGTGTTCCTTGTTGTCCGTCCATGTCGTTAAAGGCACCTCCCCAGTGGAGTCGCCAAATATTCTGGGCTACTATAGGAAATGAATATTAACTTAGATTATGAGATGCTTACAACTTTGGAAGGGATGATCCAGATGATATCCCTATTCCTCCTTTTATACTCCCTGGTCATTCCCTTTGCATGAGATTATTCCCATGAGGTACTAGAGAGTTTTACAAAAGACAAAAAATCTATTCCCCATACTTGTCAGGTGAGCAGTTTTGCATTTTACAAAAGTTCCCTTTTGTCCCCTTTCTTATCATTTATATAGTTTATCCTGAAAGCTTCCTAAAAGATAGCTTTTTCCCTGTTAGTGCAATGTGGCTTGTCTTATTCTCTTTGCTTAGCGTGTTCTGTGCTTCCCTGGCGCGCCTCCTTCTCCAGATAATCAGATTCTCATGCTAGCGTTGCCGCTTTTCCCTTTGAGCAGACACACTTTCTTATTCTACACGCTTTACTTGTTGACCATCTCTGGCCCAACCCATAATCTCCTTTTTTTCTCATAGGCCCAAAGCCTTGTTGGAACACCTAGTCACCACTGAGGCGTGATTGCGTTAAGGGTATAATAGGCAACAGGAGCAAAAAGAAATATTGGATCGGTTTGGATTGGATTTGTTCTTACATGCAGAATTGAAATTCAATCCAATCCAGTAAAAAAATTTGATTTTTTGCAATTCGCAGTTAGTTTGATTAGGGACTGAAAGCAAAACTCGTTAATTTTATAGGGAACAAAAACATATTTTACCCTAAAATAAATCACCACAGTAAATTATGATAATGGTGGAAAATAACTTACTTAGTTATAGAAGTTATTATTTTTTTTTACAAAAATCTTTGCGGTAAAATTGAAATTGATATTGAGCTAACATGTTTTAATATGTTCGGTTTAAAATTTACTGTTGCTAAAAACACATCATACTACATTTTATTTTAAAATAACTATATCATCCTTTAAAAAAATGTGCGTTTGGGTGGGTTGCAAATGTAAAAACAAACATACACTTTGTCTCCGACTTAACTTAATATTGAGATTTACAGCATATTTTGTAATCTCTTGGCATGAGATACTAGTTTTATTGGTTAGGACCTTCCCAATTGTAAAAAATCACGCACTAATAATTTGTTACTTTGCAAATATTCAACACAAGATTTTGTCTTTGACTGTGCAAGGATATGCTTTGACGGATCAGGAGAACAGTGCATTAACCGGCTTCTCCAAATCGCAATTGATGCTCACATCATTCCTCTTAGATTCCATGCCACTGTCTGTCAATATACATCTTCAGTCATTCTAGGACACTTGTTCATGTGTGAATGAAGCCTTCTATTTCTATTCTACCAATCGCTAATAATAAACAAACGTACATTTCTATGAAACTAATGCATAATCAAATATTAGTCACCAAAAAAATGTTTAGATTTGTTCATATTCAAGACAAACACACCGATAACTCAACTGGTCGCATTTCATATTTTAAAGAAAAAATATGAGATAATTTAATGTAAATTTTATGTACACATTAACCCAAAAACAGCAAGATCATCTTATTCAGCCTTTTTAAGATGACATTTGAGTTTGACCCACATAAACACAATTATACATCCTTAATTAACTCGTCCTTTCATTCTAATGTCAGGACAATTTAGGCATAGAGACTAGAGATTAAGGACGTGGGGTAGTGGGAGACAGAACAAACATCCTCTTATGCTAAATGCCGGAATCGAGAAAAATTTATAAACTGAATTTAAGAAATAAATTTGAGTTCCGATACTTTTAAGCTGACAACAGTACACCCTGTGACTTCACTGTGTTGAGTTGCTGTATTCACTTCTGCATTGGGGATTGGATAGCCTCTGACCTCTGTTACCTACAAAAAGCAAACATGAAAAGAAGAAACTATAATTAATAAAACATATTTTTTTTAAAAAATAAATTTACTCACACATTCATTTTTTATATAAATATAAATATAATTATTATTCAATTAATTTTTACCTTATATTTTGCATTCATTATTTTGAATATAATTGAATTTCAAAATAATGTCAATGTGGAAAAAAATATTATTTTATAATAAAATTAAATTATCTCATTATCCAATAAATTTGAAAAACTTATGCATTATTTAATTTGGTTGTTTAAACTTATGCATTATTGATCTTGTTGAAGTGATTTTAACAAATACAGTGCACTCCGCTCTAGAGAAATACAGAGAGGGAGGAGACAAGGACCGTTACTTTCAGAAGCAAGAAGTGCCTTCAGAGCATACAGAGAAGAGATAGTAAGCAATGGCGAGAGGGTTTAGATTCATCTTCGCTGCATCACTTTTGCTTATGCTTCTGGGTTTGTGTTTACTCCTTCCTTTCATTGCATTCCATTCCATTCCATTTATCTCTCAAGTTATAGCTCAGTGTCCATGCTTGTATGCTAGTTTTTGTTTTTGTTCTTTTAGTACTCTAGCCAGTGTTAAGTACACTTGTTTTCTGTATCTTGGTTCATAGATGTGTATTTTTCAATATCTCTCAGAGCTATGTTCTCTGTTCTTTTTTTTTTTTTTGTGACTCTAATTTAAGGTGCAGTACCACAATGTCCTTTATTTCCAATGGTTTGAATGCAAGTCCTTCAGGCATACCTGTCAGATGGCCCTTTAGCTATGTTGTATTTCTATTGAATATTGACATTCCCTGGGTTCAAAACTGAGGTATGATATGAGTCTACCTGGAAGTTGTTTGTGAGGCTGGTGAACCTATCTATAATGTTGGGGGGTTAAAAGGAGTTCAAAAACAGGGAGATCTACATGGCTAAGTGACAAACCACAATGTTAAGCTTCATAACCTTGACCCAAAAACCTTGAGATAATCAGTACTTGGTTTATTTTATATATGGCCCTCACTTAACTTATTGTCAACCACTCACATTCCTTCAAGGCAAGGGTATGGGTCCATTTTACCTATATAATCCTCATTTATTCTATTCCTAACCAATGTGAGACTTCATTACTCACACTTAAATTTCCAACATATAAGATAGTTGGAGGTCCAAGTCCAACTTCTTAAATAGAATATAGAGCCTGTTTGGGTGGAATTTATGTAGAAGTACTTCTAGATGAAAAAAATAGCATGAATTAAAGAGGTTAAATGCATTTAACTTTTTCATAAGTTAAAATTAATCTTTGTAGACCACCTACTCCAAAAGCTCTCCCATTTAACTTTTCCATAAGTAACTAATTTTAACTTATGGAGAAGTTAAATGCATTTGACCTCTTTGATTCATATTATTTTTTTCACCTAGAAGTACTTCTGCAGAAGTTCCACCCAAACAGGCTCATAATCATATCAGATGGAGTGTTACTAATGTTCTTACCAGAGATATCAATCCCATGAAGTGGCTTGGTAATTCCATTATTGATTGATTTCTCTTAATATTGATCTTTCCTGCCTAACTACCATTAACCAGCTACTTTGCCCATGTTTGGATGGGGTGATGGGTGTTTGACCTTGAACTCATGTTTGTGGGGGGGGGGGGGGATGTGATTTTGCAAAAAAGAAAAAAACATACAATGTTTAGTTGTTTTGAAACCAAAAATATTTTTGCTCCTGAAAGTGCATTTGATTAAAAGAAAAAAAAATTATAGCTTTGTGTTGGTTTCAGTATTTCATATTAAGTTTTATTGTTTTATTTCAAACATACTTTCAAGATTAAAGTTTCCCAACATTTCAGGTCAAACCCACTTTTAACCAAAATCAACTTTGCAAAATCAAGATTATCCAAAACATGCTCACTCAAACACTAAATTGCAAGTTAACTATTGATTATTTTTGTTGCATATACAACTACTAGAGCTAGCATTTTCTGTCTCTCCTTCTCTCAAGTCTCAAATATAACAGACACAATCAATTATCTTTGTAATTTTTTTTTTCTTATGAAATTCTGCTAGATTGTTGCTATGGAGGTTTTGTTGGGATCTGTTATGGAAGAAATGCTGATGACCTCCCTACACCTGATAAGGTGGCACAGTTGGTTCAACTTCAAAAAATCAAATATGTCAGGATCTATGATTCTAATATACAGGTTCTGAAGGCTTTTGCAAACACTGGAGTTGAACTTATGATTGGGATTCCAAATTTAGATTTGTTGCCATTCTCCCAGTTCCAATCTAATGCAGACACTTGGCTGAGAAACAGCATCCTTCCTTACTATCCAGCCACTAAGATCACATACATAACTGTTGGTGCAGAAGTCACTGAAAGTCCTGAAAATGTTTCTGCACTTGTAGTGCCTGCCATGAACAATGTCCTTACAGCACTCAAGAAAGCTGGACTTCATAAAAAGATAAAAGTTTCAAGTACTCACTCTCTTGGGGTTCTGTCTCGATCATTTCCACCTTCTGCTGGGGCTTTCAGTAGCAGACATGCTCATTTCCTGAAGCCATTGCTAGAATTTCTTGCAGAGAATCAGTCACCTTTTATGATTGATATATATCCTTATTATGCTTACAGAGACTCCCCAAACAAAGTGTCCTTGGACTATGCGCTGTTTGAGTCATCCTCTGAAGTTATTGATCCAAACACTGGTTTGCTGTATACAAACATGTTTGATGCCCAGATTGATGCTATTTATTCTGCACTGATGGCCCTGAATTTCAGAACAATTAAAGTCATGGTCACTGAAACAGGTTGGCCTTCCAAAGGATCACCTAAGGAGAAAGCTGCTACACCTGAAAATGCACAAACATATAATACCAATCTGATAAGGCATACTATCAATGACACTGGTACGCCTGCAATGCCCGGAGAAGAGATAGATGTCTACCTTTTTTCGTTGTTCAATGAAAATAGGAAGCCTGGTTTGGAATCTGAGAGGAACTGGGGATTATTTTATCCAGACCAGACAAGTGTGTATAATCTAGATTTCACTGGAAGAGGTGCTGTTGATATGACTACAGAGGGAAATGTAACTGGATTAAATGGAACAACATGGTGCATTGCTTCAAGTAAGGCCTCACAAATTGACTTGCAGAATGCCATAGATTGGGCTTGTGGTCTTGGCAATGTGGACTGTACTGCTATCCAACCTAGCCAGCCTTGTTTTGAGCCAGATAACCTTGTCTCACATGCATCATATGCTTTTAATAACTATTACCAGCAAAATGGGGCTTCTAATGTGGCTTGTAGTTTCGGAGGGACAGGTGTAATAGTCGATAAGGATCCAAGTATGTTCATTACATCCCATCACTGATTTTGCTTTTTTTTTTCCTATCAATTTTTGTCATATACTAATTTGCTTGCCAACTATTGCATACTTATTTAGTTACTTTAATGCCTATGTGATGGGATGGGATGTAAATGGTATAAGTTGTATAATGCATTTTGCATGTTAATTTGGTTGTCTCCAACTCCGCAAATATTTTAAAGAATCTCCTTGTTTGACATTATATTATAGTCCATAATACTGGATGCTGTGCTGGCTATGTTTGTAAGAAAACTAGTCAAATATATAAAAACATAAGTAGAAGAAAGTAATAAGAGTCTGTACAAGGATATGTATTTTATATTTATCTTTGCTTCTAAGTGCCACAAAGAATGCAAACGATGGGAAGTCACTGGATTTTATTGTCTGTCATTCTGGCTTTCTTCTGTGTTATTACCAAAGTAATGCTGTAGACTGTTTGGGAACTGAACAACTACCTGTCTTTGACTCTGCAGCCTATGACAACTGCATCTACGCCAGAACTGCTGGGTATGTTCATTCCTAAGATGTTGTTTTATCTTTAGTTTTATTTAAGATGTCCTTAAATTATTATATTATATAATAACTTTTTATTTAGACTGTCTGACATTTGTGTCTGTTCTTCCAATGTGTTTATGCAGAAATAACAATACTGTTTCAAGTAATACAACAGCAATATCTTCAACTTCAACTCCATCTTCCTCACAGAATAAAGTTTCCACATCAATCTCTAGTTTTCTTTTAACATTTCTCCTCCTACTATTGAATCTTGAACGGGCCTAATGAGCTTCCGTAATGGAAAAATCAAAAGATCAGCTTTTTATTGTTGAAGCAGTGTGATTAATGATTTTACAATGTTGTCATCATGCATGCTGCTTTTGGCATGAAGAGTAAGTAATGATGTGAGAAGCTTTCTTACTATCAGAAAAATGCAAAATTCTATGAAAAAGTTCAACTAGTGTAGAGAGTTTAATAGTCGTGTTGTAGCTAGTTTTGTATTCCAAGTGATAGGCCAAAATAGCAAGGTAACCAAATTTTCTGTGATTTATTGAATTTTGTAATAGCCCTTCAGGTTGCTGCAGCTTTTTCAATGTGCAAGTGTAGGTTTAGTTTGAATATGTTCATCCAACGGTTTGGAGTTATCAGTTCTAATTGTATATCATTGTCATTTATTTCTCATTCTTATATATAAGTTCTAATGTGGTTTTTCACGTAGGAATAATAGCACTAATCGATCAAATGTTCAAATGTATATAAACACCAATTTCAGATGTTCAGATGTTCCACTTCTTCACATAATCAATCAGACATAACAAATGATTGATTACTAGTCATTGTTCTCTGTAACATAATCAATTAAATGATTTTGTGAGTAAATTATAAACACAATTTTGAGAAAGGTAATGAGATAATTTTGTTCGAAACTTTATTTTCCACTTACTTTTTCTATTGATCCAAGTAAGATGAGAGAAAACTCATCACTTATCTCTCTTTTACTTCATTCTTCCTTCCTTTAATTCAATGGACTTAAAAGAGCTATTTATTTTCTATTTGGTTTCTCTTCTCTTTATTTCTTTCCATTTCTTTCTGGATCCAAACAGAATGTTAAGTTGACAAGCTGGCCACTTGGCGTTGCAATTTCTTTTCCCCATAGAAGTTCCTCAGGGGGTAATTTGTTCTAATAGCAGAGCACTACAATCTTATACGAACAAACTATTAAAGAGTCTGAATATTCACATGGGCACCCGCCAGAAAATGAAAACGAAATTGTAAGAGGTAAATTTAAACCGTTAATCAATATTTCATGCTTTGTTAAATCTAGTACGAGTAACTGTATATAGTCTACAATCTACATGCTTTGTTCTTACGTGATCCACCTATAAATGCATACATTGATTCTGATATATTTGGTAAATCATTCTATAGTTTTAGAAAAATGTTTATTATATTTCATTATCAAGCAAAAGCTGCATTATAGAAGTAAAGATTAAAAATACCTCATTATTTTCGTGTACAGGGTCATCATAGACTTAATCTACATTAGATATCTAATAACAACCTAACTGTAACTGAAGTCCACCCAAATGGTAGCTCAAGTTACCAACTCATTCACATCTCGTGGTTAATTACAATGTACAACATGTTACGTATTCCTTGCATGTTTACGGACTTATCAACTTGTAAAAAATTTCCTTCCAACAATTTGTTCCCTTTAAACTTAAAGAACACATATTAATATTACCCCAATTTACACAAGCTGTGATTTATTTATAGCTTTGATTTTTGGTGTTCAAAGTTTACACGTTCCCTGTTCCAAGCTGTAGCTAAGTAGCGCTGATTTACCATCAAGTTAACGGTACACCATAGTAGAAAACAACATCAGGATAATGACATTTAAACATTCAAACAACAGACAACTGTTTAATTCCTCACATGGTTATTGTCTGCGACAACTCCCAATCTAGGGTTGAAATGTAAGCAGACCAAAATTGGAAAAAAAAATAGTTTAGTACCCTGAAAAATAGAAACAAATGTTCAAATCTTGAAAGATCTAGGTCTACAGACCCTGATCAACGAGGTAATCTCCCAACCTCTCAACAACCATGTTGCACTGTCCAGGAGTAACAGGTTCCTCATAGATGCCAAAAACCAGAGCTTGGCCGGTTTTCTTTATGGTGATACCTCCAGATCCCTGCCCAACAAGCACAGAAGTCAGTTCTCTTAAACTAAAACAAACACCATAAAGCTACTTATCCAAATCAGTTGCGACTTGCGAACCATCAATCACATTTGATTTTTACAATAGAAACTTAACTCACAATGTGAGGACTTTAGTTAAATAGGAAAACAGAGCAGATATGTATGTGCAACAGCTAATGGGTGACTAAAATAATATAATATAGGTGTTGGGTCGTCCAATTGCATCTTTGTCCTTTTCATATCATTTCTAAGAGAGGAGAAAAGCAATAAGTGTATGAGAAAGATGCGAATCATCCACAGATCCAACTGTGTAATAAATGAGTAACAACAGACACCCCGATGAAAAAAGGTGTCACTTTTATGGTAAATAAGCCTGGAATTTGAATAATTCTTTTTTTCCCCTTAAGAACAGATATCATCATGATTCATACTAGAGAGGAAGACCAATTTTCCTATGGTGGCTCGCCATTATTACCATTTACCTGTGAAGTGGTTCACCATTCATACACAAAATCAATTTGTCTTTCTCCTATAACATGACATTACTATGCTTTTTATGGATAAAGCGAGAATTCAAATCCTAAAGTTTGCTGAGTGATAATTGATTGTAGTCTGTAAAAGAAATCTTAGAGACAGTTTGTTTTAGAAAACCTTTTTTTTGTTTTTACTTTTAATTATATTTTCAAATTTTATATAGGAGATTGTATAAAACTTTGAAAATAGGAAACAAAGTGTGTGTTTGGATCACTCCAAAATCACTTTTCAAACGTGGATCTGAGAAAACGCTTAAATGTGTTTGGTTTGGCGTTGAAACTGACCAAACTTAAATTTGGATTCTGTAACGCAACTATTTCTAGCGTTTGAAACGTGCATTTACTACATTTCAACGCTAAACCAAGCATGTTCTAAGAGTAGCTTCTGCCCGGATCCATGTTTGAAACGTAGATCCAAGTGTAAACCAAACACACTAGAAGTGGGGGGAAAAGGTAGTATTCTTGTAATTAAAAGTAAAAGTAAGAAAATGTTTTCTAAAGAGGCCCTTAAATTTGCTATCCACAAACTATTCTTGGAGCTTTGGAGGGTAAGTAAAAGGAAAAGAGAATCATCAAATTTCATGAGATCACATGAAAGGACAATCATCAACAGAATAAAATCAGGACCATGAACATTCTTCAGAATGCACTTAGCTATGTACTGATTTAAAAAACACAAAAGTAATGTTAATTACACACAAAACTGCCCCAAGAAGAATTAGCATTGGAAAATCAAAACAAATAAATATTAACAGCGATCAATCATTCACTCTGATTGAATATTTTTTAGTATAAATCTAACAAATTAAGTTACCTTCTTCCCACGGATGACAGCTCCTGGCTCTCCCTGGATTACCATGTATTTGGTGCCACCAAGGTGCAAGCCAGTAGGAGCAAGATGGCCTGGTTCGTCAAAATCTTTCATGATACCAGTGATCTCATCAGCCTTAAACTGAAAACGAAGCATAAACGGATCAGAACTTCAAAAGATTCACATTCTCGAGGTGCAAGCAGCAAGCACAAAACCTAACAGCATCAAATCGAATTTATTTTTGTTTTTTATTTTCACTTTATAAACTCAAATTCCATACAAAAATCATTCGGAAAGAAGAAATCGGATTCCACACATACAAATAAGTCCAAAACATAATTCTCGAAGAATTCTCCTGTGACCGTTCAAAATACGATTGCATGCAAAACTAGGAAATCAATCGATCAATCAGAGATCAGTGAGGGCAGATCCACTGAACCGCATTGTTATGCAGAGAGATCGGTGATCGAATGCAAAATGAACAGATCAAAGTATGAAAGGAGGGATTTGAATTGATTGGATGAGATACCTGAGGGAAGGAAGAGCTCTGAGCCCAGACGGAACCGTCGTGGCCGACGATGGCGGCGGCGGAGAGGTGTTGCCCTGTGCCATCGATATCGCACATCAAGTGATCATCTACGTAAGTTTGCCACGACATTTTTGTTCTTCTTCAATGGGTTCTCTCGCTCTGGTTTCTTGTGGTTTTGTTTTTGGTTTCGCGTTATGTGTGGGCTTGGAGTGTTGTTTTAAATACATGGATGCGAGGGAGGGGCTAATGCGGAATGACATATTTTTTTATGATGACCGTCCCTTTTGCTCTCCCCATTCAATTCCTGCCATTCAACTTTCCCTTCATTTTAGGACCCCCAACTCCTACTCTTTTTTCCTCTTATTCTTTCCCCAAATAGATTAGATTAGAGAGTCATCCCTTCCTATTTTTGTCTTATGCGTAGTAAATTTTGTAACATAATAATTCATCTGAAAAGTAATAGTATAACCTATGGGAATTTTGAATATTCAAGAGTCATATTACATCTAAGAACAACTTAGAGAGTATTTACGAGTGGGTTTGGTTCGGTTCAATAAGAAAAACAAATTCGAACCAAATAAAACTGTTTGATTCGGTTCGGATTTTTCAATTTTTCTGTAAGTGACTCACACCAAACCGAACTGATCAAGAACAGGTTGGATCGGTTCGGTTCAATCGAATCATATAATTTATCATGTCAATATAGTCACAATTATTTTTCAATTTCTTTTGTAAATAATAAAAAGGTTCATTTAAGAAAAAAATAATCCATGATAAAACCTCTTGTTGATGTTCCTCTATGATAAAAATTCATATTGATATTTAATCTCTCTCTTTTCCAATTTTTTAGTATAGTTTTTTTGTATTAAAGGGTGTTCGGTTCGGTTCGGGTAACGGGTTCAGTGTCTTTAATCTGTTACCCGAACCAATCATTGACGGGTTTGATCGGTTCGGTTCGGTTTCAACCCGATTGACCTAAAAAATCCAATCCAATCATATTGGTTCAATTCGGTTCATCAGGTTCATCGGGTTCATCGGATTGAACCGAACCAATGAATACCCCTATAACCACTTAGATCGGAGACTCATCCCTTCCTATTTTTGTCTTACGCACAGTAAATGTTGTAAAATAATAATTCATCTATAAAGTAATAGTAAAATAATAATCTACCATCGAGCACATGGATCGACTGGTAAGGGACTGTTCCAATTTAATCCGTGGTTTCGAGTTCGAGTCCTACCGCCCATAGAGGTCATACCCGATTCAAACAAATTGCCTCTCATAAAGGATAAATGTGGTCTTGCACAAAAAAAAATAGTATAACCTCTGAGAATTTTGAATATTCAAGAGTCATATTACATCTCAATTAGTTGATTGGACCACTTCAAGGGATAATACTCAAATTCAAAACCTAAAAGAAATTAAACTCCTTGTCATTTGGATCAATACTCGTTTGGTTTACAGTTGAGTAGAATTGATTATAGAAATCAATGGTTGAGATGAATAATACATGTTTTATGAAACACGTTGGACGAAAGTGATTTAAATTCAATTCCACGGAATCATAGTTTTGCACTATAACAACATCAAAACAAACAAGCACATAATAAACCCTCTTATGGCTCTTTATTGTATTCTAATATATTTACTTTAAAATGACTTAGTTTATTATTGTTATTATTTTAAAATATCAAATGTGTTTTTTTATCACCGAGCACGTGAGTCAGCTGCTAAGGGGCTGTTCCAGCTTACAACAGGATTGTCTCACGTGAAAGATATATGTGATCTTGCAAAAAATAAATTTCATAACCAAGTTTCTTTCAAATCTAATTATGTATCCTTGTTTAAATTTTACATGCATTCTCACCTTTAATTTATATTATAAATTTTTTTAATAAATTATTAAAAGAGACTCATATAGTAGTATCTTTAATTGGTTTTGCAGCGAGTAGTTATGCTAATACTCATACTATGCAACCATATTTGTCTACAGGGCATTTATTGATTAGCAAACATTAAGTGTGTGTTTGGTTTATAATTGAATAGAATTGATTCTAAAAATCAATGATTAACATGAATGATGCACAAGTATTGAGCATGTCAATTCCGAGGACTAGCCTTGATACTGAAAACAACATCTAGAAAGTAAATAATTCAATGTGAAGAAGAAACAATCTACTCCCTTTGATCAATCCACTAAATCGATAGGATCTTCCCCTGAAAGCCACTCCCGAACTCCTCTCTTGTTGGGCACTATTAATAGGCTGGGTTGGGCTCATTGGTTGCGCTCCTAATCCCCATCCTGAATCCAATTTAAGAACACAACAAATATAGCTTTCTGGACACACTTGATACCAATGCATTTTTTATGTCTACATCTACACTTGATACCGAAGCATCAAAATCTTGCCATTTAATGCCACAGTGCCCTGCATACCCAATGCCTTGCCTCTTTCTCCACATGAAACAATCATTTATGATACAGATATACATATATAAAAATGAAAATAACAAATAATATGGTTGGCCACTGAAGTGTCTGCCAACATAGATCATATCCAAACAATTGTACATAAAACCAATAAAGCCTCTTTGATAAATAATGAAAACAAAAAGGGAGCTTTTAAAACTTCCTTGACGATTGACATAGACTGTTAGAGATGTAATAAAAAACCGTTCATGTGTCACCTAATAGTTTAAACTTTTAGGTCGGTTGATTGATGACATAGTATCAAGGTTTTTATGACTAGGTGATATAGAGTCTACTCTCATTTTTCATATAAAAAGTTGAATCTAAGTGTGAGGTAGGTGTACCAATGCATTATCCACACTTCAAACACAAAATGCTCGTGCATGGGGTGCATATTAGAGATATAACATAAAACATTCATATGTCTTTATCTAATAATGAAAACTTTGGGAATTTTTGGTTAATGATAATAACAACTATCCACAGCAAAGGCATGCTGACAGAATTTTGGAAACAAAGCTTTAGGATAAATGCATTATTTTATAATTGCATCAACAGTATATTCCTCATTCTCCCATACTAAGGATTTTGTGAAACCTGATGGAACAGTTCTTTGTATATTAGTGCAATGTTAGCTGGATTCTATAATCCAAGATGAGAAGCTACAATAACCAACAGGCAACCAGTGCCATAACCCTTGCTTATATGAGGAAGATAAAACCTGAAACTGAAAGGAAGAAAATATTATGAAACATATTTATTGGTATAACATAGTGAGTCAAACAATTCTAAATTTCAAACAGAAATTTTAAATATAATTCAAGCGAACTGATTAAATGCAAACTAAACAGAATACAACATTTTAGTAAAACAAACAAAGAGAAGAACATTAATCCACACACAATTACTCAAATTATTAACATAGCAAAAGAGATTAAGAGTCTGTTTGGGTGGAACTTCTCCAAAAGTACTTCTATGTGAAAAAAATAACATGAATCAAAGAGCTAAAATGCATTTAACTTCTCCATAAGTTAAAATTAATCTTTGTAGACCACCTCCTCCAAAAGCTCTCTCATTCTAATTTTAACTTATGGAGAAGTTAAATGCATTTTAGCTCTTTGATTCATACCATTTTTTTCACCTAGAAGTACTTCCAGAGAAGTTGCACCTAAACAGGCTCTAAATTGCTAAGAATTTGCAAAATGGCATCAATTACTATTTCAAACACAGAAAAGAAGCCAACATTGGCGAGCACAAGAAAGAGGGAAAAGTAAAATTACTCAGCAGGAGAATACATTGACGATTGAATAAAGATAACGCGAACATAATGCTCAGTTCACAATTCAAATGCTTCTCTTTGCAAAAAAAAACTTGGACGCTAAGAAATGTGAAAACTTCTACTCAAATTTGGCAAAACCGACAAGTTTGTGTTCCCACTTGCAATGTTGCATGCTCCTCACACGTGCACAACTGAAACTCGTGGATGGTCCCTATTAGGCCCAATTTTTAGCAGGCTTGGGCTTTCCTCAGCGTCGTTTTATAAAGCATAGCCCAAGACAGAAAAAGCAACAATTCTAAATTCTAATGCAGATCGTTTTAATGGCTTAACCTAAGCTAATTAATCAAAATCTAATCATTAAAAGCACAATTATAGTATCAATGAACAGAATATAAATAGTGTAGGATTCTTTTTTAAGATAAGTAATAGTGGAACAGAGGATAAGGAAGTGATGAGTGGTGACACAGCTAAGCTATTTTTTTTTCTTTTTATAAAAATATAATTATCATTTATCATTGAGAAAAGCATGGCTAGAGATGATCTTTAGTAATCTGCAAAACTCAATCAACAAAACAACACATACACACAAAAGTTAAGTAAGGGTGTATGGGATAATTTATTCTCTATTGGTTATCATTCATGACACCAAACTTATGAAGTAGCTAGTGGTTTTTATTTAACAATTAAGATATGTGTCTATTTAAAGAAATAAAATATAATAAAAAGAAGAAAAAAAAGTGTCATTAGCACCTTAGATAATTGAAGATAGCTTTATCCATTTCTAATATTTTTATAGACAATCAAATTCCATCCTGTTCTTGTTGATAGCATACGACCACCTAATACCTATGACACCTCTCACAGTCACAGCTATAAAAGTCGAAAGTTATTAAGGTTTCCGTGCATGAAATTAAAAAGCACTAAAGGGGACATATTTTTTAAGGGCCAATTCCATTTTATTCATGAGACCGTTTTCATTTCAAGCGTCGAGATGATGTTTCTGTGGATAATAATGAGTTCAATTTGATAATTTGTCCCCGTTTAATATAAAAAAAATGATAATTAAATTGAAAATCAATTAATAATTCAATAGACATATATATTCATCAGTATTTATAATTACTATATCTAAGGCGTGTTCTAGAGGGTCCTAAATTACGATTGCTAACTAATCACCATTTATTTGATTACCATATAGTAGGTGTTTGTGCATGCAATGGATTCAGAGCCCGTCTTGTTGTTAATAGTAGGAGTATTATGCAAAGTAAAGCAAAGCAAAACCATAAATGCATTTGGGGGTCCACAGGGAGGTGTTGTGTTGCAGTGATGGACCACACTAAAATCAACATCAATCTTGACCAAAGACCAAAATTGCAAATCACAACCCAAATGGCCTGTCTCCCCACCAACTTCTCCTACATACTTGATGCTGGCAATGGATATGGAGAATGTCCCTTTATACATTGCTAGGGATGTAGTACGGCCCATCACATTGGTCATTGCCAACCTGGATTCACGTATAATACCAAGTAAAAGGAAAAATGAATATTCAAATGTTACATTTTGAGATCTTTTTGTCATATAAATTTTTTATGTTAATTTCTTACATATTCATAAGCTTTAATATAATGCCAAATAGTGATGGGTCGGAGTGGTAATGAACCGTGACCCCAGACAGATTTTACCTACAAAAGAAGGACAATGGTTCGAATCATGAAGTTGGTATTCTTGGGAAGGTTTTACTTAATCATCCATAATCTGAAAGTTAAAACCCACAATTATGTATGTGGGTATTCTCTCAATCAAAGAAAAAAAAACTTTAATTTAATTTTACTTATTTGATGTGTACAAAGAGATAAATATATATATATATATATATATTTTGCATAATATTAAAGAGTCATAAAAATTTAACATGAAAATTAAAGATTCGTTCTCACTGTCACTATATTCATATTATTGGGAGACATATAAATGCTTTTGATTCAGCAAAGGATCCTTTCTCACTTTTTTCGATTCCTACCCATACCTCTTTGAAGACTTTAGAATTGGCAAAAATCCAGAAGAATACTGTACCTGATGCATGATGACATAGTTATATACTATTGTACAATTAAGTGTGTGTATGTTAGGAATATTAGCTACAATGTACATTATATATAATAATGCATTAATTCATGATATACATTACTGAGTTAATAGTAATTAATACATTCTCTTACAGTCAGGACGAATTTAATCTTTGTAATTAATTTATTACCAAAATTAAAATCACAGTAGATTACATTGATCACATATTAAAAATTTGAGGCATGCACTTAATTACATTATGTATAATTATTATTATTATTTTCTTCCATTTTAGGTTGGAAGCGATTGGTGATTAATTAATTAGAAGCATGAAAGGTGAAGGCTAGCTGTAGGCTAGCTGTGTATTTGCGTAGGGGAAGGGGAACCGGACAAATTTGGTATTGGAGCAAAACTACAAAAGAGAAATTGTTTTTGTACATGTTGTACATGTATAACATGGAGAGAGAATGAGAGAAAAGAGAGAGAAATGTGAGATATGATGAGTGATATGATGGAGAGAGGTAGAGAGAAAAAGTGTGTTGTATGAGTTGTTGTATATTTTTTTTATAGAAAACTTATCTCAACTACAAATGATATACTATATAGTATCGTGGCTATGTCCTGTTTGCATTAATGCTCACAAACATTGATGTAACATGCCAGATTTGGTTTTGCTAAGGATCCATATGCAATGAACGTTCTTTTGGGATAAATTAATTCTTCTCATGGTTACTGGATTGACAACTATATATACTACACAGTGATACTGATCGGTTCGGTGAATTAGGCTAATCAATGATTTCTACTTTTCTAATATAAGTTCAATGATAAGGATGTGTAATTCCACTTTCCAGCCATCATATAATTTTCTTTTCATTCTAATTAAAGACAAGTCTCCATAAGGTAGCGAGTGTATATATAGTGGTCCTTGCCTCCTTGGACCTTGGTCGTAGATAGGTTACAATACAGTTTTCCTAATATTTTATAATATAGTGCGCGACTTTAGAAGTATAAATTCATAAATTTAATCTTATACAATGAGTTAATATATACTTTTATTTTAATTATTGTTACAGAAATGAATTGGACAAATCAGCTCATGATATAGCCCTATGACTTTGTAAATTAAAGGTGAATAAAAATGATTGTGACAGTTGTATATATAAAATTATAAATAGCTTTCGCATAAAAGACAATTTACTTATGATTATAATTTGACACTTCTCTGAACCCCACTATTTTAAGAAGTAACAAACAGTAAATTTTTCCATTTCAGTTAATACTAATTATGTTTGGTAAGTTGAAGCTCACTCGCATGATTGCCAACGTCCCTTTAAACAAAGATTTATACGTCAAACTGAGTACCCTGAATATACTAGATCCATTTTTTCTTTTTCCTTTTTTTTGGGGGGGAGGGGACCATTAATACTATGCAAGAAAAGAGAAAAGGGATCAATATATTAATTTGGCTAGCGTAGCAAGGCAACAAACATAATGCAGTGAAAATCACAAAACAGAATATCACCAAAAACAATCTGTATATGGATGGCAAAACATGCTTGCCTCCCACGCTCCGATCACAGAAATGTATAGTATAGAGAGAACTTTGTTGGGTCACCTTCTATTTGAAATCCATGAGAGAGAAGCCAAAAAAAGTGTAAAAGTGAAGTTACATATATAATAGAGATCCTACTAAGAGTATTTTCATAGCTTATAAAATAAAAAAATTATGAAAAAGTTACATTTAATATATTGATCATAATTTAAAAAATTATAAAATTTAATGAATGTTTAATAAAAAAAGTGATGAATGTTTAATATATTGATACACAATATATTTTAAAATAATGTGGGCTCTAGAAATATCTAATAATTAAAATATAATTATATGCATGTAATATCTTTTAAATTGGTACACTGTAAAAAAGTGCCCCAGACCCCCACCATAATAATCATTTACTTATTTGTTGGTGGAAATATTTAATTGTATTTGTCATCAAGTTGAAGCATATGTTTTGTATACGGTGAGAAGACGCATAAATTTTTAATTTCCTTTTGAAAAATATATTCTGAACCTTGGTTTCCTTTCGTTTACTACGGCCAAACAAGTATACAAGTAGAGGCTTTAATAGTGACTCATTGGAGTATACTATTATAGAATACTCCAATATATAATGCATGTTATACATCTAGTTACATTATACTTGAAGGCATTGGCATGTGAATATTAATTAATGAAAATTACAATCTTTGTTATAACTGACAGTTTCATATATAACCCAATTGTTTTATTTGATATTTTTGTCAAACTAAAATCAGTCTCACTGATACGAACCAGAAGCGTATAGATAGGAACGTCTTGAAGATCAATTAACAGTAAATAACGGTAAGGAGCTTGGCACAATTCAAGACCCGTTGGAAGCACCAAAGCTATCAAAGATAGGAACTTGACACAATCCGTGACCTGCCGGAAGCACCAAAGTTATCAAATATAGGAACTTGAATCCGTGACCTGCCGGAAGCACTAAAGTTATCAAATATAGGAACTTGACACAATCCGTGACCTGCCGGAAGCACCAAAGTTATCAAGATATAAGCAACTAGATCCTAACCAAGACCTGCTGGTAGAATCTAAGTTATCAAGTAGTTCTTTAATCCAAGAACAAAGGATAAGCTCTCACAATGAGAAAACTCAAATTTTATTGATCAAATAATTGTCTACAAACTGATTCTCAATGCTAATATATAGCAAAGGAATTTCCTAAAATAAACTATCTAAAAGATACATTCCTAAATTAAATAGATTTAATTCTAGATAAAATAAAATATAATCCTAAAAGATTTAATCCTAAATAAGATAAAATATAATCCTAAAAGATATAAATATAATCCTAAGAGATCATGATATTAATTGATTCCTAACTGATCTCATCCTAAATAAGTCAGTTATGATCTGATTAGATACACTTTCCCGAAATAGGCTCTCCTAAGATTCGGATAACAGACATAACCGATTGTCAGATCGAATAACACTCTTGTACTTCAACCCGAGCTAAGTTAAACCACTTCTTTGGTTCTTCTTCTGCTCGGTGGTCTACTTTCCTTTGGACTTCAGTGATCAAGAGTTGCAAAACTCTCTTTAACCGCTCAGATCTGACCCCGGTCATTGGATCTTCAATCCCTTGCAATGCATCTGAGGCATCCTGGTTGAGGTCGGATGGGATCGTGTCATTCCCCCCTTCTTTGAAAGGATTCGTCCTCGAATCTGATTAATCACCTACATCAAATAAGGATAAGTAAGTTACATTGAATGTTGCACTAACATTACCATATTCACTTGGAAGATCTATCTTGTAGGCATTGTCATTGATCCTCTCTAGAACTTGGAATGGACCATCTCCTCTTGGTTGAAGCTCGTTCTTCCTTTGAGCTGGAAACCTTTCTTTCCTCATGTGAATCCAAACCCAGTCGCCTGGTTCAAATATTACTTTCCTCCGCCCTTTATTGGCTTGTTTTGCATACTGCTCATTTTTCCTTTCAATATTAGCTCGAACCTTTGCATGTAACTCCCTGACATAACCTGTTTTCTTTTACCATCTAAGCTGGAAAATTCAGAAATAGGTAATGGCAAAATATCCAAAGGAGTTAGTGGATTAAAACCATATACAACCTCAAATGGTGAAAAAGAAGTAGTATAGTGTATCGTCCGATTATATTCAAACTCAACATGTGGCAAACATTTTTCCCTTAATACTTTAAAAACAACATGGAAGTGTTCAACATGTGCATTATAAGATTTGTTGTAAACCAAAATGTTATCAAAGTAAACTACCACAAATTTTCCTATGAAAGAGCGCAACACATGGTTCATTAACCTCATAAAGGTATTGAGTGCATTAGTTAAGCTGAAGGGCATCACTAACAACTCATACAAACCATACTTTGTTTTAAAATCAGTTTTCCACTCATTACCCTCTTTCATTCGAATTTGATAGTAACCACTTTTCAAATAAATTTTAGAGAACAAACATGCACCATGCAACTCATCAAGCATATCATCCAACCTAGGAATTGGATACCGTAATCCTGTTAATGGCTCGACAATCAGTGCACATACGCCAAGAACCATCTTTCTTTGGTACCAATATTACCGGTACAGCACATGGACTAAGGCTCTTCCTTACATACGCTTTTTCCATTAGCTCACTGACTTGTTTTTCGATCTCCTTGGTCTCATCTGAGTTGGTTCTGTATGTTGGCTGATTTGGTAGAGTACAGTCGGGTACAAAGTCAATCTGGTGTTCTATACCTCTTGAAAGCGGTAATCCTTGAGGTAGCTCATCCGGAAAGACTTCTCCAAACTCCTGCAACAAAATTTGAATTTCAGAAGGTAAGAATTGTTAGAATCATCAGAGAAGTATATGTCCTTAAAAACAAGGATCAATAATTGCCCTTTATCTAACAATACACTTTGAACTTCCTTTTTTCTTGCAAAAGCGTTCACTTTGCTTCTGCCCTGACTTGGTTGTAATTTCGAACAGACATCCATTCTTGAAGTCGGATTCGATCTCATGCTCACTTCTCTCTTCTCTTTTCTTTCTTTTTCTTGAACAGAAAATTGTTCTTCCAACTCCTTGCTTTCCCTAGAAATTTTTATTTGATCTGCATATGCTTCAGAAGGCTGAAGAGGGGTTAGCACAAAGGTTTTATTATTTAATTTAAAACTATACCTATTGTGATACCCATCATGAGTTACTCGCCTATCAAATTGCCATGGTCGACCAAGTAGAATGTGTCCAACGTGCATAGGTGCAACATCACACAAGACTTTGTCTTCATATTTTCCAATGGAAAATGAAAGCAAAACTTGTTTTGCTACCCTTATGTCCCCACAATCATTTAGCCATTGTAGTCTATAAGGATTAGGATGTTTTATGGTAGGTAATTTTAATTTCTCAACCATCAAAATACTAGCAACATTGGTACAATTACCACCATCAATTAAAAGACTGCAAACCTTATCACTTACACGACACCTTGTATGGAATATGTGCTCACGTTGCTCCTCAACTCCTCCCAACTTTGGTTGTGCATTCAACACCCTCCTGGTGACTAATGCATTACCGTGGTCTGGCTCGGTGTATTCCACATCACTGCAATCCTCCAGATCGGGTATTTCATCATCTTCTTCTTCACTTGCACTTTCCACTTCACTATTGTCACGCATGAGTATGACCCTCTTGTTCGGACAATTAGAAGCAATATGTCCAAGACCTTGACACCTGGAACATTTAATTTCACGTGCTTTAGAAGATGAATTGAATTCAAACTTACCTTTACTGGCTGAGGTCGGTTGTCCTATCTTTGCCTCTTCTTTTGGCCGAGTTGCTGGTTTGTCGATTGGCCAGGATTTCCAAGAGGTACTAGGAGTTTCTTGAAATCTTACAACTCTAGATTTGAGTTGTCTCTCTACTTGAATTGCTTTGTGTAATAAATCTTCCATCTCCACATAATGATGGAGTTCCACTACATTTGCAATTTATTTTTTTAACACTCCAATGAATCTAGCCATTGTTGCTTCTCGGTCTTCTTGCACATTGGCTCCCATCATGGCTATTTCCATCTCCTTGTAGTAATCATCTACACTCATAGAACCTTGACGTAGGTCTTGCAATCTTCTGTACAAGTCTCTATGGTAATGACTTGGTACAAATCTCCTTCTCATCACGACCTTCATCTCCTCCCAAGATTGAATTGGTCTTTCCCCACACCTTCGCCTGCTCAACACATATTGATCCCACCATATACTTGCATAATCAGTGAATTCTACCACAACTAATTTTACCTTTTTCTCCACAGAATAATTGTGGCAATCAAAAACATGCTCCACCTTTCTTTCCCACTCCAAATATAACTCAGGACCATTCTTCCCTTGGAAAGAAGGAATTTTCATCTTGATGTTTCCAAGATGATTATCCCTGTTGCTTTCTCTTCTAGAACTACTTCCCTTGTCCTCTTCTTCCTCTTCCTCTTCTTCAGTGCGGTTAGGAGATGTTCTACTCCTTCTCCTTGTAAACTGATATTCCATCTCATCCATTCTTGCACTCATTCTCATAAATTCATTTTGTAGTGTCTTGAGGAACGATTTGAGGTCTATTCCTTTAGCATCCTCCCCACATTGGTTTACTGTACTCATGATTATAAGAAATTTGGTTGTAAATGAAATGATGTTAGTGATAAAAATAAGAATCCTCACAACACTCCCTTACGTATTTTCACTCAAAAGTTTTGATTCTCTCGTGTATCACTCTAATTTTTGGCTTTTTCTCACTATATTGTACTCACCACTCTTACATTTTTCCACTCAACGTATCCTTACAAGCTCTTGAAATAAGGAACCTTTGGGATAGATTCTACTAACAAGTAATAGAGAAGGTGTTGATGATAACTTGACAACTTTTAGTGACAAAACACTAGCCCGAAAAGTAATCAAGATGTGTAGTCGGTTACAACTCTTCAATTCAGATGGATTCGTCACCTCGGATGAAATCTTCTGCTTGGACTAAATATTGTGGACAACAGAACTGGATTTGTTGTTGAGAAAATTTAATACTGCACCTTTTTTTTTCTATCTGCACCTTTCTCTTTTTTTTTACTACTGCAGATCTCTTTTTTTTTGTATTGTCTGCACCTCTTTTTCTTAACTAATGCAGTTTTTTTTTTTTAATAAGATAAAGACTAAAATATAAGGATAGATGTTACCAATTGATCTCAAGAGTCGAAGCTCTGGTACCAAATGATATGAACCGGAAGCGTATAGATAGGAACGTCTTCACTACCAGAAAAATAAAAAATAGAGACGGAAAAAATCCGTCTCTAAAAGGAGCTTTTTTCCGTCTCTAACAGGGTTAGAGGCGGAATCAGAGACGGAATCCGGGTCGTGGCTGATCCAGGCGTCGCAAACCTGTTAGAGACGGATTTTTTTATGTCCGTCTCTAGTTAGAGACGGAAATGTTCCGTCTCTAAGAAATAACAAATCCGCCTCTAAGAGAATTATAAATATTCAGTGATTCCGTCTCTACAGAGACAGAATAATCCGTCTCTAATGATTTAGTATTCCGTCTCTAATCAGAGACGGAATGGTTTTTTCGTCGCTAATTTGGAAGGTGTGTTCCGTCTCTAGCTAGAGACAGACTTATTTTCCGTCTCTAATCTGGTGGAATTATGTTTTAGAATTCCGTTTCTAAAATCCGTCTCTATCATTGAATTTTTTTCTGATTTTTTTTATTATTTTATCATTTCAAATATCCTGTATACATTTTTTAGTAATACTACTAATTCAAACATATATTCGACACAGAGGACATCAATAAACTCAAGATCATACTACTCATTAAATTCCAAAACACACCAAAAGAAACCATAATAATGAAGATTTCATTTCACTGAATGCACAATGCCATAGCAGATTACAAAATTCTCTAATTTATACAAAAAAGTTATTCAATTCTGTTTCTGGCCTAAATACAAGACATTATTATAGCCTTCAAATCAAAACACAGCTTTTAGCCTCCTTCCCAACTCCTTTCTATACACAGAAAAAACCATTGTCAGCAGAAGATCAAATTAATGTTTTATAATAATGAATGAAAATTTAATTGAGTATTTTACCTTATAAGTTGCCTATCAAAGCCTGAAGCAGCAAAAAAAATCCTCTGTTCTCTTCAGCCCTTCTTAAGAGGTAAGGCATAACCATCTCTACTGGTCCAAATGGCATATACTTGCTAACCTGAAACCCTGCATTGCTCAAACTAAAGAAAATGGCATCTGACATTCCATATAGTTGTGCAAATTCCAGCCTGTGGTTCACCTTTCCAATCCCCAATTCATGTGCTTTTGCAGCAGCCAATTTCCCTACACAGCATTTTCACATCATATATTAGACATATGGATTCTTGTACTATACATCTTATAAAAATGGAATTGTATTATAATTATATCTAAGTACCTGATTCAATATTGTGGGTTGCAAGAACAACAGAACCAGGTCCATTGGCACCAAGTTTATTTGTTAAATTTTAAGAGGGAAGAGCAAATACCCTAGAAAATTGCAAAAGGTGGAAACTAAGTAAAAAAGAAAAGCAGTAGAGCAGGAAAAAATTAACACAAAAAAAGAGAACCAAATTCACCTTGAATTGTCAATATTCCTGACAGTCCTTGCATTACCAAATGCCTCTAAAAGTGTATTTGACTGAACCAAGAAAAAGGGAAATTAGCATCCCATTTGGTGCTAAATAACAATTGGAATTTGAAAGTAAATTAATCGCTAAACTCATGATTGTAAAAGAGAATATGCATACTCTGGAAGCGTGTTTTCACTGAAATTAAATAAAAATGTTCCAACTTTTGATCAATAACATAGTGCTTCCCACAGAAAACAACATTAAAGCAGAAACTATGGCTTGCTAATAATTCATTCACATACTCTAATGTCTTAATGGATTTTGCGAGCAGAAGTTGCTTCTCCTTGTCATCCTGCATAAATGAAGGGAACCAAACAAACTGAGACCTAGAAGATAAGAAAATAGAATTGAAAGCATTCCCTTTTTGTCCACCCCACAAACCTCTAACTTCTTCAGCTTTCTTTTCTGAGGTATGCTCAGCTTCAGTTTCTTATTTGATTGGACTATTCCGTGCCCCTAATACAACAGAACTTTGATCACACAAAGCATGTAAACATGTAAATTTAATGAACACATAACCATGTTGAACTGTCCTTACCTGTTCCACCCCATTCCTTTTCTTCATCCTCTTAGCTGGAAAAATCAGTGTGTTACTATCACCATCTCCCAAACTACCCCAAAAAAATCAAAATGTAAGGGTCACTCATAGGATTAACCAAATGTGATTTATACATTGAAAAAAGGTTTCTACTGTTTTCTTTGGCAATTTCCACAAAATGAGGTGATTTACCTTTGAGAATTGAGGTTAATATGGTCTCCATAACTTTCCCAAGTTTCCATGTTGTTGTTCTCAGAAACTGACATTACCACACAAGGGAGGAGTTCTGTGAAGTATTAAGAAACAGTTGGATGAAAAAATGTGTACTCTTTTTTATTAACAACATAACCCAATGAACAGAAAAAAAATCAATACATTACTAATAAACTGCACAGATAAAATAATCCATCAACCAATTACAGGTCTAAGTAGTCATCTCCAAGCAACTCTAAACAAAATATAAGGACAATGTCAAACTCATTAAAAGGCAAAACATCTATTTAATCCATGAGCGGATGAGCATGAGTCACAGAAACAACTTAAATCTGAATCACATAATAGAAATATATACGAAACATTATAATCCCAACCCAAGACTAGTAAGTATTTCTAATCCACAAATATCAACTAGGGTGCTATTTTTTCACATAGCTAGTGTCTAGTTGTACATTTCTGACCACTTCCCAGTAAAACACGATAAACACAAGGCCAATCCATGAACACAATAAACCAATAAAACCAATTTTCTATTCTGGTTAAAATGTTCACCAACAATACAAGACACACTGACCTGCTGCGCACTGCTCAAAGCAGCTTATCCATAAACAGAACTATATTGTCCTCCATACTGCGTGGCAGTAGAAGTATGAGCCCTGTATCCACCAACATCGACTTCCTGAGAACCACTTAATATTGTTGAATGCCTTGAAGCTGCAAAATGTTGACCCACATCATTCCCTCCAACGGAACTCCCAGAATAATTAGCACTCAGCTGTAGCCACAAAATTCAAATCAATCACATAATAATCTACCAAACTATGAAAAAGAGGGTTTAACATAAAAAACACCAACACAATCGCACCACCGCGTCCCAGTCGTCCAGCTCCCCGCGCGGCCGCACGTCTCCACTCACCACCGTCGCATAGTCATCTTCCTCACTGTGCTCAACCAGACCAGAGACAGTAGCCTCTTCCTCCGATCATCCGCGCGCGGCTGTCTTACAACACCTCCTCACGCGCGACTCAAATCGGACCTGTTATGCTTGATCGGAGGAGGACGGAGGCAAGACGCGGAGGCACGAACAAAGGGCACGGCAGCAGCGCCGCTCTCTGTCTCAGTGTGTGTCAAATGAGGGAATTTTGGAGATAGAGAACTGCGACACCCTTAGTTATACCGCTAAGAATATCACATTACGGAACGTAACCGTCGAACTTACTGTTTCGAAACTTAGAAAATACTGGATTATTATTTTTTTTTGAAAGAGCTTTAGCCATCATCCACTTATTACCTTCTAATTCCATTTTAAGTATTTATGAAAATGTCCTTTCCTTAAGTATGAAAATTCTTTTTCTAAAAACATCTAGGCGAATCAGTCATTCCACATACGTACACGGCATACACGCAGATATAAGATCGATCATAGGGAGGAAACATAATAAATATATACATACATGCCATAATGTCAAGGTGATTCCCAAATAACAACACCACCATACAAAACAAGAGTTCTAGCAGTAGGATAAACAGATAAGACCTCAACCCAAAACAAAATGAGAGGCCACTAATCAGAGCTACTATCTACTAGACTCAACACTACTCCCAACCACACTATACTACTCGTCATCATCCGACTTAGCTGAGATCCACCCGCAGTTCCTCCCGTCAGTACCTCTGAGATTGATCATCCCACAGTCCTCTGAGGGGTCATCACTGGAAGGATCTTCTTCCGGTTCTGTGTCCTCAGAATTGTCCTCCGGGTCCTCCTCCTCGGATGTAGTATAGTCGATCATAATCAGGTCTGGCACACTCGGAGGGGAACGGCTAAAAACACCAGGACGTACAGACTGTGGAGGTGACACCTCTGGGCTAGGAGTGTAGCGAGGGGAGTCTGGCTCGTCCAACATTGCCATACGCGAAGACGGTGATGAAGATGACGGAGCGGGACGACGACGGCGGTTGAGAAAAGTGGTGTGGCGTCTAAGTCCAGGGGGCGTCTCGAACTCCAGAATCACCGGCACTGTGAAATCTAACTCTGGGACCAGGGGCAGACTGGGGTGAGAAATAGTGACACGTACCTCCCCCGTAAATACACAGCGTCTAGGAACATCGGTGACACGCCACTAGCCCCGTGGCTCCCATGTCAGCTAGACTCGCATAGTCGTCATTCTGCAGTTCTCCAATACCGGCTGTCGACGTAGCGGAGGAATACAACGATAGGAAATAACAGAAGTAGAAAAGGAAGGGTGAGAACATCGCATGAACTCACAGCATGTAGGATGCAATAACTAGAGCATACACGGGACATTCATATAATCACAATCACAATCACAATCACAATCACAATCACAGTCACAATCACAGGGATATAATTTATGCTGTCATGATGCATATAATTAATGCATGAGGGCCCGGGGAAATATCATCGCCTGCAGAGCACACAGCAACTGCCCGACCATATACGTACAACGCATCAGGAGTTAGAGTCTGTACTAGCATTGGTACAAAGAGCATTGCTCAATTTTGGCCAAACAAATATTCCCGACTTCCAGACAATCTCAACTGACCCAAAAATCTTGAGAGCGACAGGCATGGCTAAGCTGGGTTCCCTGATCACGACAGTAGGGAGCTAGTTTACGTCCTCTGTGATCGTCCGGGAGCTAGGCCATCCTCAGGGCTGGCGTCCCTCTTTCAGGACCCGACTGGCGTTCTTTGCAAAACCCAGTGCACCCTTCCCAACCGATTTCACACTGTACCAAGTGCTGTTGTCATATAGGTCGTAAGGTTTTCAAACCTTGATCATCATTTATGCTTTATGATGTATGTCACACAATCAATGCTTACAACATTTTACCCTCACAGGCAAAGCCTAGTGAGTCAATCCACGTCACCACTTCACCATGGCACGCCTTGATTCGAAGTCTTTTTCTTCACAAGAGAAACCAGATCACACTCTCTTACCAAGCTTCTCAAGTCTTATGTAGAGAGAAAGTGTTGGTTATAATCTTTTAAGGTGGTTTGTACTAGTGTTATTGATAATCAATTTCACTTAAGTCCTATAACTTACTAAGACTTATGGATGTGTTTTATGAAAGGCATTTCTTATCCCAGTTCTCTTTGTATGACTAATTAAGATTAGGTTTAGTTTTTAATCATAACTAATCTTTATTAATCGGATTACAATTAAGCTTTACCTTCTTTAATTAAGTCTTAATCCTTACTTAAGGTCCTAATTAATTTCTAATTATCCCTTAATCTCCTCCTTAATCTTGGATTAGGATTGTTAATTACGTTTGATTAAGGTTAATTATAATTAATTAGTTCTTAACCGACGTTAGCGATTAAT
This sequence comes from Sesbania bispinosa, assembly GCA_026901365.1. NCBI lineage: Eukaryota > Viridiplantae > Streptophyta > Magnoliopsida > Fabales > Fabaceae > Sesbania > Sesbania bispinosa. The sequence continues at coordinate 178,144 of QLOH01000538.1, forward strand.
TACTTAATTAACGCTTATATTAAGATTAATTATATTTAAATTTAATTAATCTTTAATTAACTTAAATAAATTAGGTTAATCAACTTAGGTAATTAAATTAATTAAGTTCATTAATTAATTCTAAGCTTAATCTTAACAACTTAGATTAATTATTTTTAATTATCTTTTAAATTTGAGTTTTGACTTTCTTTTAAAATGCTTTGGACCTAAATAAAAAGCCTATAGGTTATTGGACTCATGAGAGACCATTCTTACTCATAGTAAATTAAAAATATGACTTTTAAATAGACTTTTATTTTAATTAAATTAAAAACCCGAATTTAATTATTTATTTTAAAATCTTAACTTATTTGCATTTTAGCCCTTTTTGTTATAATTTTATTTTTTAGTCCTTTTGGACAAACTTAGCCCAAAAACATGTTTTAAACATCCTTTTGATCTTTTTAGGATCAAAAAGGACATTCTTGATGAATTTCATCAAGAACTCACATGAACATCAAGAACATGCTTGAATGTTCATCAAAAACCCTAACTTTTCCAACCATCCAATCTTCACCAAAATCTCACATAATCATGTATATACATTCCAAACAACAATTATCACATTTAATCCATTCAAATCATCCATGCACATTTCAAGACTCAAACTTTCATTTTTAAGCTCAAAATGCCATTTTTTCAAGATTAATCACCGAAACAATTTTGTAATTCCAACCAACCACATGCATGTTCATCAAATCATCATCTAAACACATTACAATCATCAAAACAAATTTAGAATACATGCAGCCCATTCTTTCTCTCTTGGCCGAGAGCAAAAGAGAAAAAGAGAGGATTTTTGCAAAAAATTTAACTTGGCTTGCATGCACCCAAATCCACCAAATAAATACATTTTAAGCATCAACATAAACATGCAAACAACAATATCAACCCAACTCAAAGGATTCAAAAACATACATACAAAATAAGTTCAAAAGATATGATTTTTCAAGTGAAAATAAGGCCAAAAAGCAAGGATTCAAGGGTAAATCCTTGACTCTAGTTACATTTCCTACTAGAGTTCAAGTTCTCCCCCCCTTTACCTCAAATCTTCAAGAGGAAAGTGCAAAATTTTTCTTCTAAAAACAGCCCCTCAAGCTCCTCCTTATGGTCTCCAACAAGTGATTTTAGGCTAAAAAGTGTGTCCTTTTAAGCTTAAGTCCAAAAATGGGACTTAAACTTGGTTGGTGTTTATGGTGGAAGTGAAGAATTTTGAGAGAAAAGTGATGGTGTTTCACGGCCAAGGAAGGAGAGGAAGGAAAGAAATGAGAGAAATGCGGTTAGCTTGGCATGTGTGAGAGAAATAAAGGTGAAAGGTGTGATTAATGCCATCTTTTCACCTTTTTAAAGAATTGATGGCTTGGAAGGGAAAAATAGCCAAGTGTGCACCATGCATGAAGGCTGGTCGCACGGTCTCCAAGGGGAAAAAAGAGAAAGCTTGTACAATTTTTCTGGCCCGGATCAAGAGAATTCGGGCCCGGGTCAGGGTACAGGAGGGCAAAAAGGTCATTTTTCATAGAAAATCCTAAAAATTCCCAGAAAATTCCTAAAAATAGGAAATTCAATACTGAATCCAAAAATATGCATTTTGATGATTAAAAATAATTTTAATCATTCAAAATCCAATAAAACACTCAAAACGGCAAAAACGGCAAAAACGGTAAAACGCGGGCGTTACAACTCTCCCCCTTTAAAAAGAAATTTCGTCCTCGAAATTTGTGCGTACCTTCTTGAAACAATTGAGGGTGAGACTTCCTCATCTGCTTTTCTAATTCCCAAGTTGCGTTTCCGTCATCAGTTGCACTCCAAATAACCTTTACCAACGGAATCTCCTTCCCTCTCAGCTGCTTTATCCTTCGGTCTCCGATTCGCACAGGTAACGCCTCATAAGTTAGGTTTTCTTTTAATTGTATCATGTCGGGCTCTATGACGTGCGAAGGGTCATGAATATACTTTCAGAGTTGTGACACATGAAACACATTGTGAAGGTTTGAAAGGAAAGGTGGCAAAGCAATTTGGTAAGCGACAAGACCAATTTTTTTCAAAATTTGGTATGGACCAATGAATTTAGGTGTAAGCTTTCGAGATCGCATTGCCCTACCAACCCCAGTTGTTGGTGTAACTCTCAAAAATACGTGATCTCCTTCTTTGAATTCTAGGGGTTTCCTCCTCCGATCATAGTAGCTTTTCTGCCTGCTCTGTGATATTCTCATCCTTTCCTGAATCATCTTGATCTTTTCCGTGGTTTGCTGAATCATCTCAGCCCCCAAAACTAGGCCATCGCCAGATTCGAACCAACACAAAGGTGTCCTACACTTCCTACCATACAGGGCTTCATAAGGTGCCATTCCATTTATCGAATGGTAGAATACAATGTTTTTAAAACTGGATCAGTGATTGAACCGGAGAATATTGGATAATAGTTCAATGGTTTAATTATGATTGAACCGTGGTCGAATCAGTATAAATTAAATATATATTTCAAATATTATATAAAATTTTAAATAATAAAATAACAAAAAATTATAAGAAATTAAGATATATAAAGGTGTAAATTAGTTTTATTAGACCAAAAATTAATGGTATTAGTAAAATAATAGATATCTATGTGTAATACTTAAACATATATCTTTATTCATCTTAAAATATTTTAGATTAAATAAAAAATTTTGAAAAGATAAAAAAATTGGAAATATTAAAAAAGGACCGCTTCAACAGGTTTTATGATCTCAAACCGGTTTTCACTAAGTCTTGAGCGGTTCGACCAATTTTTGACTGATTCTCACAGATTTTAAATAGCACAGGTTTTTAGGGGTTAATGGATAAATTATTAGGTTGGTTCCTTGTCAAACCGGTCGGTTTGACTTGATTTTCAAAACTATGGTAACAAAAATGATATGAAAAAAACATTACTTTCAAACAAAAAAATTGCAATTAGAGACGTAATATTTCCGTCTCTAACCTATTTATTAGTTAGAGACGGATTTAGAGACAGATGTTATATTATAGACGTTGTTCCATCTCTAACTTTCGTCTCTAACGTTTAGTTTAGGGTTTAGAGACGAAATTAATTAGACACGGATCACATTCTGTCTCTGATGCCCGTCTCGAATTTTTTTTTGCCAAGTTAGCAACGGAATTAGAGACGGAATCCATCAGAGACGGACAATTCTGTCTCTAATTTCCGTCTCTAATTCCAGAAAAATCACTTCCGTCTCAACCAAACAAATTCCGTCTGTGATTCCGTCACAAATAGCGACGGAAAATTTTCCGTCTCTAAATTTTGTCGGTATTTTCAACTTTTCTGGTAGTGCTTGAAGATCAATTAACGGTAAATAACGGTAATGAGCTTGGCACAATCCAAGACCTGCTGGAAGCACCAAAGCTATCAAAGATAGGAACTTGACACAATCCGTGACCTGCCGGAAGCACCAAAGTTATCAAATGTAGGAACTTGACACAATCCGTGACCTGTCGGAAGCACTAAAGTTATCAAATACAGGAACTTGACACAATCCGTGACCTGCCGGAAGCACCAAAGTTATCAAGATATAAGCAACTAGACCCTAACCAAGACCTGCCGGTAGAATCTAAGTTATCAAGTAGTTCTTTAATCCAAGAACAAAGGATAAGCTCTCACAATGAGAAAACTCAAATTTTATTGATCAAATAATTGTCTACAAACTGATTCTCAATGCTAATATATAGCAAAGGAATTTCCTAAAATAAACTATCTAAAAGATACAATCCTAAATTAAATAGATTTAATTCTAGATAAAATAAAATATAATCCTAAAAGATTTAATCCTAAATAAGATAAAATATAATCCTAAAAGATATAAATATAATCCTAAGAGATCATGATATTGATTCCTAACCTATCTCATCCTAACTAAATCAGTTATGATCTGATTAGATACACTTTCCCAAAATAGGCTCTCCTAAGATTCAGATAACAGACATAACCGATTGTTAGATCGAATAACACTCTTGTACTTCAACCCGAGCTAAGTTAAACTACTTCTTTGGTTCTTCTTCTGCTCGGTAGTCTACTTTCCTTTGGACTTCAGTGATCAAGAGTTGCAAAACTCTCTTTAACCGCTCAGATCTGACCCCGATCATTGGATCTTCAATTCCTTGCAATACATGAAGCATCCTGGTTGAGGTCGGATGGGATCGTATTACCTACTATCACCAAATAAATAAACTAGCTAGTTTAACAGCAATCTTATTTTTTATCCATAAGATTATGTTATACCACGAAAATACTTCTTTATTTTTCCTAAAGATGTTCCCTCTCCAATGAAAATATTAGAAATCGATCCCATCATCATTGTTTTTGTTGTTTAAACAAAAAAATCAATTGAACCGATTGACACACCTTTTAATTAAAAATTGTTCGTTATGTTTTGTCATTATATGAAACAATCTGTCAAATTGCAAATGCTGATATATTGGCATATAAAAATTATTAAAAAATTTCACGTCCTCATCAAATATACTTTACTTGTGTTTTTTTTCTTATAAAATGATATCATCATCAGCAGCGCTATCATGATGGAGATAGTAGAGATGGCTTTCCAACACTTAAGAGCTGGATTTTAGATAACCCACTTCCAACTTGGAGAGGACAAGTAGTTTTTGCAATTAGAAAAAAAATTAAAAACATAAAGTGCCATTAATATTCTATACCAAAAAAACAAAGAATAAAACAAAGTTGAGATATAAGAGTGCAATTAGAAGTGATTCAGTATGAACATCACACCAACCAAACTGTGGGCTTGTACCAACAAAACTGCAATAGAGTTGACGTTGCAAATTTAAACTGCTTTTGATTCCTTAGCATCACGGCCCTTTACCAAACAATAATGATAATAGAAATTAGAAATTGGGAAATTAACCATAAAAAAATTAGAACGCCGTAAAGTCAAGATTATAGGAGGAGAAGAATGTACCAAATGAATGCCACGTCATTGGTGTTTTTTTTTATTTAAATTGTGTGAAGTCCTGTTTGTCCACATCCCATCTCATCTCATCCAATATTGCAACCTCTTTCTTTCAATCCCTTTGACAACGTGATGACAGCCTCAACCCAGCTGTTGAGGACCCTACCGGCCTACCCTCTCAGTAAGTGAGTATGACCCATTTCTCACATATAAATATATATAATAATAAATATCTAAATTAGTCTTTTTATTTATTATTAAATTAATCTTTTAATATAAAGAATGAAATGGATAGGTCAATTTTTATAATATATTATTCTTATTTTCTTGTTTTTTCTTTTTTAAAAAAGAAAGATAAATAAGATGTAAATAAGAGAAAAGAAATAAAAAATTCAAAATGCAATATAAAGTTGTAAAATGTAAGCGTCCAAAAACTATGTTGTTAATTATTTGATAATATACTTTCCAAAAATAGAGGTAAATTTAATTATTGTCCTACTTTTTCATCGCGCGTTTGTTTGAAAATTAACTTTATTATTACTTGTAACATCATTCAATGAAATTTTTTTTGCTAAGTAAAGTATAATTAAATAAATGGGAGTAAAGGGGTAGTCCAACTAATATACCATTAATACAATGTTGGAGATGCAAACAAAGCACCCACTCCAAGAGACAATCTACCAAAATGCAGCACCAGCCTAAACAGAAAAGAGACCTTAGATGTAATACCCCCAGACATCAAGGCAAATTAAGCCAAGTCAAATAACCCATAAGCAAACTACTTTACATGCTAACAAACCAAACCAAAAACTAGGAAAGGCCAAGACCAAGCTCACGTCCACTGGAAGCTCAATAACAACTAATGATTTAATAGAATAAACTCCCAAAAGCTCATGTTCACTGGAGTATGCCGAATACAACAAAACACCAATCGTACAACACAACAATAACACAGCTGAAACAGTAACAAAAAAGTCTAATCTAGCTGCAGAATTTAAGGATAAGGCATAACAAAAAGCCCACACCAAAACTGGCCAATGCAGAAACAAAACTAGAACTAGAGCAACACAAGAAATCAGCTGGATGCAAAGCAAAATGGCCTCCAACAATAACCAGCATCTAACCAGAATGGGATTGATGTGATACCGTACACCACCCTGTCCGCCATAAGAGAACTGACACAATCTTAAAGATAAAAATTCAGGCAAGAACCTAGATCTGCAGACCACAACGAGAAAGGAAACATGAAAGCACGGTCTTTAGCTCTTAACCACCTCCAAGATCTAATTTTGATTAAATCTAAAACATCACTAGTCTTCAGAACTTTGTTGGAGAAAATCAGTTCATTTCGAGCTAGCCATAAGGACCAAATCACCGCCAACCAAATCAAAGACCACCGCAATCTATTCTGGGTATTACATTGTGGTAGCCCAACAAAGTGAATAAAATTCTGCAGGCAATCATTATGCAACATAGAAGAAAAACCACACCAGTCCATACAATGCATCCAGACACGATAAGAGAAATCACACTCAAAAGCAAATGAGAATTGGTCTCAGTAGCCTGTCTACACCAAGCACAGTTACCAGAAGAATCGTGAAGGACTCTCCTTCTAATTAAATTATGTTTTGTAGGAATTCTATTCAACAACGCTTTCCAAACAAAACCTGAAACCTTAGTTGGAACTAATTTAGACCATCGAAATTTATGCATTGGAAAATCTGCATAGATAACATCATTTACAATTATTTTGTATGTTGATTTAACTGAATAAATGCCTTCTGGGTCCACACACCAACGCCAACGATTTTTTTGCTCTTCAAGTAAAACCACCAATTGGACTTCAAGTGAGAGTTGCACAAACAAATAACACTCCCATTGAAATAATCTCCTACGCCATTGCCAGTTACACGTCCACCCCATCTCGCTCCTAACTAACATATTTGCAACAGTCACATCCTTGTCACAGGCAATAAGGAAAAGTCAAACATAGCGATCACAGAGAGGCTCATCACCACACCATAAGTCCTTCCAAAAAAGAGTATATGTCCCATTCTCCACCATCATGACACAACAACTCGAAAACCAATCTAAATGTGGATTACAGGTGGACTCAATTGACCATAAATCACACCACCAAATGGACCCCTTGGTTCTCACCCCTCTCACATCAATGATCCTCTCCCCGTAAATGGATATTAAAACACGATGCCATAGCCTACCTTTTTCCGCTAACAATCTCCATCTCCATTTTCCTAAGAGAGCTAAGTTAAAAGCTCTCAGGTCCCGTAATCCCAATCCCCCATGACATTTCTCTTTACACACATCTTCGCATGCTACCCAAGGTATTTTCCTAACATCACCAGTCCCATTCCACAAAAAAGATTTAAATAAAGAATTGAGATAAGGAATGATACGTTTGGGAGCCTTGAAGAAGGAAAGGAAAAAGATCGGAATGGAATGAAGCACCGAACGCAAAAGGACAATACGACCACCGAAAGACAAGGACTTACGTTTCCATTGTGATAGCCGTTTCTTCACCTTTTGAACAACAGGAGCCCAAGTCTTCTTTCTTCTAGGATTGGCCCCAATAGGCAAGCCTAGATAGGAAAAAGGGAAGGAGTCCAATTTGCAATTAAGAAATTGAGAAGACACCACCAGCCACTCCTCAGTCACATTAACCCCAACAAGCTTACTTTTGTGGAAATTAATCTTGAGACCAGATACCAATTCAAAGACATGAAGTATGGACTTTATTGCCCATAGATTTGTGAGAGAAGCATCACCCATAAGAATTGTGCCGTCCGCATACTGTAGATGTGAAACCATCACCTAATCATTACACACCTTATACCCAGAAAAGAGTCGAGACCCAACTGCTTTACACATTAAAGAGTTAAAACCCTCGGCTACAATGAGAAATTTGCTAGCGTTTTAGCTGGATCAGTTCATTCAGTTGACTCCATGATGTCCATATGACGTAACTGAAAGAAAATTTTCATCTTAGAAAATTAGGTCATGGTATTCTAATGAACATATCATAATTATAATTCAAAAGCTCAATCAATGTTAATAGTAAACAGTTAAACATAACTCAAGTCTATCACTAGTAAATTAAAAAATATATTCTCACGTAAATTTTTTACTTTTTTTTATAAATAGATATAAGTTCGTTTATAAATAAAAAAATTCACAATTAATAGATAGCTTGATTATATATATATATGTTTCATATAAAAAATGGAAAATGGAAGTTGAGATTAAAGGGTTCAATTTCTAGAGAAATATAATTGCAGGAAGTGGGGATTTCTTATTGATGTTTTTTCTGTCTTTGATTTGGTTACCCCTGGAGCTTATATCATTGCTCAAAACTTGGGGCCCAAGCCTTACATAGGATTCTTTTCATTTTAATAATTCAACTATATTATTCTTCAGAAGCACGCCTTTGCCTTAGACGAGTCCTCTTGCTATGATATTGTTTCCTTCCTAATGTATCTTCTCAAAGTTATGTTTAGAGAAAATTGGGAGGTTCCTTCATTTGGGTGAAAGTTCTACTAACTGCAGCAACTACTTATTGCTTCAGACTTGCGCTGTTACAACTGCCCCTCTGCATGCAACTATCATTCTGGACGTTATCAGGTGCTGCCTTCTGACATACGCCCTTTCTTTGGCCAGCGCACTACAGCTTAGCTTCCTTTTCTTTCCTCATGTCAGACCCTTTTCTTCTATTAGGGGGTTTGAAAACCCAATCCGGAACATTTGCCCCCTTGCACATTAAGTATGTAATATTGTGTTGTGCATTTTGTCAGGGAGTGGTTTTCAAGGTGTCAAATGTCAATCAATACCTGTCGCCTTATCATGCCCTTACCTACGTCAGACTCCACTTAATCTTATGCGTATTTGGAATTGCCATACTGATTCTGAGTAAAGCAAAATTTTTCTTGTTTGTGGAAGCCTCTTTCTTCGCCACACGTGCATATGCTTTTGTTTTATGGATTCAGTATGGATTTCAAATGATATACATCAATATTGTGAGGGGGTTGGTCATTACAAAGTGAGAAATAATAGAATACGAATACAAAGAGAAAGAGACTAGGATTCGTATGCTTGAGAGGTGTAAGATGATGGAAGTTGATAGGAGACTTTGGTTCTCTAGATTTTATGGTGAACAGAAGGGCCAAAATGGTTCTTCTTTGTAAGATGGGGTGATTTACAGAATACGCCTTCATTCTTGTCTATGTGATTTTTTGGTTTCTTCAGCGTATTTATTTGTTTTCCCCCTTGTGCAGGTCGCGTGTTAAGTTGCCTCAAGCTACTTTTTTTGTTTTCTCTTTTGAGACTCATTTGGTCATCTGGAGACGTTGGCTTGTTGCAACTAGTTCGCTGTCTGTATCATTGTTTTAGTGTTGATAAAATCCCGTTTCTGCTCTTTCTCAGCGTGTAATAGTGTATCAGAGTTTAAGTATGAGTTAGTAATTGGTAAGGCAAACCTGAATCATTTACCTGCAAAGGACACTAGATATGTCTCGAGCGTCTTATCTAATGAAGTATGTAATCATGTCTTACTAATATTTGTATTTTACATCCTTTCTTGGAAACATAGATGATGAATAAACCCTTTGATTGCAAAATGTTAAGATCGACATATCAGTGTTGAAGTAGGAGAATGATTAAGAAATACGCCTTCTGAATGTTTGTGAATGAAGTATCATGACGGTTCCAATAATAATCAAGGCTCTAAGATGCTCTCAAGATGAAAATAATAGATCAAGTGGTAATAATCAAGACACTTTTGAAATGAAAATAGATGCCTTCTAGATGAGAATGGCCAAAACTTTAAAGTAATTATCGAGGCTTTAAAGATGCCTTCAAAAAGAGAAAGAGAGACGCCTCTTAAAAAATCCATAGGTTGAAACAGAATACTTCACTTTCATTATTACCTCTTGAACTTCTTTGCTTTGAAATTAATTATTTTCATTGTTGGGCGTGTTTCTGAAGACACTTTTGTATCCTTTGTTCCTGCATGACAAATGAATATATATATATATATATATATAGCATTAGGATCTGTAGGCTGTGAAAGTTACGCCTTTGTTCACCCGGTATGTAAATTTCTTCATTGCATGTTCTGATGCACTTTTATACTTGCATTGTTCTTCTAATCTTTTCCTGGGGCTAGGGGTGGGAATAGGCCAGCCGGCCTGTCAGGGGCCTGGGGCCTAGCCTGTTTAAGGCCTGGCTCGTTTATTAAAAAGGTCAGGCTAAGGCTTTTCAAAAAGCCTATTTAGCTAAAAAGGTCACGCTTCAGGCATATGAAAAAGCCTGTTAGGCCTGACAGGCCGACCTGTTTAATATATATTATATAATTTACTAAATTAAATATATATATTTATAAATATAATTATTAAATAACATAATAAATTTTTTAAATCAAATAAAAGTAATTAAAAATAATAATATTCTGATTATCAAAAATTAAAATAACAAATTCTCCTTATATTATCCACACATGGAAGAATTTCATTCAAGGATGTATGTGCAGTGGGGTTCTGAACCCACTCATCCATGGCAACACACGTATCTCCAACAATGCAATCAAGTAACTCTTTTATCATATACATGCAACATAAGTGATTACTGCAGCAATGAACGTCATCAAATGATACACAATAACAGTGTCTTCACGACTTGAAAGTGGTAAACAAAACATAGCAGAGCATTCAAAAAGTATCTATTTTTTTCTGCTCTCAAGTAGGAAGAATTTGTTTCATTTTTACGATGATTGAAAAAGTACAGCTTGAATTGACAAGACATAATCACACAACAAGCATGGTAGGGCTTGTTATAAAAACAGGCTTTCAGGCCAGGCCAGGCTTTTATACAGGCCAAATTAAGCCTTTAAAAAAAGCCTGTAACAGGTAACAGGCCCAGGCTCAGGCATACAGATTAGGTGCCAGGCCAGTCTCAGGCCTGCCAAAGCCTGGCCTGGCCTGTTCCCACCGGCTGGGGCATTTCTACCAATAAATGTCCTTGAGGAGGGCGACATTATGATTCTTCCTATATTGATTGTATGAAACTTGTTATATTTTCGGTGTGCTAGGTTCTAAGCGTTCTTGAGGAGGGTACGCCTTCAACCCCTCCTAAGTTATTCGCTTAAACCCGCAGTGTTTTCGGCGTGCTAGGTTCTAAGCGTTCTTAAGGAGGGTACACTTTCAACCACTCCTAAGTTATTCGCTTAAACCCGCATGGTTTTCGGCGTGCTAGGTTCTAAGCATTCTTAAGGCGGGTACGCCTTCAACCCCTTCTAGGTTATTCGCTTTCAACCCACAATGCTTTCGGCGTGCTAGGTTCTAAGCGTTCTTAAGGAGGGTACGCCTTCAACCCCTACCAAGTTATTCGCTTAAACCTACATTGTTTTCAGCGTGCTAGGTTCTAAGTGTTCTTAAGGAGGGTACGCCTTCAACCCCTCCTAAGTTATTCGCTTAAACTCGCAATATTTTGTTTTGTATTATTATCCTTTTTTTCTATGGATCATGTTGCCTTTGTAGCATCATACCTGCAGGTCTACAAAGCCAATGGCAAAATATCTTGTATGTTTATAATGTTTGTTAGTCATTCATTCATAGTGACATGAATTATATTGCTTGAAATGTAAAATGACAATTTGTGAAAGACGCTTACCTTAGGTCGTGATTCTTCTTGTAATGACTTTTTTAGGAAATATTCCTTACCTTTAAATAGTTCGTCAAAGCGTGTCTTCCTATCCAAAGGAGTATATTATAGAATCAACGTACTTCGAGAGGGCGTATTGTCACATCTGAGTGATCTTCATGTCTAGGCGTCTTATTATGTTTAAGAATCTATGCCCACCCCTTTAAATAACAATGTTTACATCATGTCTATCTGGACGCTTACTACACAGACTGTTGTCCATCCTTCACTTTGTAAATAAAGGAAATGAAATCGATTGTATGAAATATTCAATTTTCCAACAGAAGTTAGTTAGAATAAGTGTATGCCAACATTGTCATACTTCATACCAAGCTAGCAAGTATTTTTCTAAATTTTGGGAGTACAGATAAACACTGTTGAGTTCAGATAATCAGTAGCCTTGATTAAGGTCTGAATTCAGCAAAGCATTGCTTTCACCCTGTACAAAGATACTTAATTTCTTGACATTTACATAAATAAAACATCTGATCTATTGCTGGTTAATGCCAAACTTGTATAATTGAACCTATATTCCCAAAAAATTAATGATCCAGTGAAGTGAAATGAAACCCAATGTTGACATTGTGTTAACATTGAAGACATAAGAGATACACAAACATTAAATGAACATAGCCACTGTACATTATAAATTCAAATTTATTCACCTCTGCCAATGTAAACATCAACCAACTTAGCTTTCTAATGAACTTCGGAACGAAAGTGGTTACAATTATCAATCCACTAATATCAATATATGCAGAAGAGTTATTTCACAGTGAAAAGATGTAATCCAATAGAAAATAACTTTGCCACTTTGTGACAAAACTATATAAACTTGAACAATATGATGGGCTCAGTAAAGAAAGAAATGATCAAGAATTTTATTGTATTAAACATTAGCATTCATATGTGTTTTGAATATTTTGTCACCTAAATGAAGACATATGACAATGTCCCCTCCCAGCCAAATGAACATCATGAAACACAACCCTTAATCGTCTTGCATGTTAGGTGTTAGGAATATGCACTAGAGACTTATATATTTGTGAACATCCATCACTTGTATCATGTTATTTTATAAAGGCAAACTTATTCTTTTAGAATATAATTATTGTCCTTAGAATAGTAAGCTTAAACTTCATAAGGAATCAAGTAGATGACTTGATCGTGAGAGCTTATGAAGAACTATTCTTAAATAGTCCCTAGTCAATTATCATCTTAGGACAAAGATGCATTTAGACTAGTATGTGAGTCCATTGATGATCACATCTCACAGATCATGAATATGAGATATCATGTGCTCACATAGGTACACATTAAGAGTAATGGTGTACTGGACAGACCCACCTTAAGAACGTTGCATAGGTTGTTACATAAGTGTCATGAACGTTTCTTAAATTGATAAATGTTATATGAAGTCCTTCGACCTGAATCACTACGATTCCTACATAAGGAATTATATGTTTTGAATATCATCAAACGTTGCCTGTAACAGGGTGATCATAAAGTTGATATTTGGATATATAATAAATTATGTGGTGGAATGTGAGTGCCCTAGATGGGATTTGTCCCTCCTATGTAACAAGAGTTATATCTTTAGGCCTCTTGATAAAGTGAGACTGCAAAATGCATGGCCATGCTCAGGAGGATAAATATGAGATATTTATTTTCTGTACAGTCTACTTGGAGATCAAGAAAATATAAATTGAACTATACAAGGTTGACACAATCCATGCCCTTGTGTTCAATTAGATATTTGGACAAAGGGACAGAGCATATAAATTATTATAATAAAATAGGATTTATCAAAGTTATTGATAATCTCAATATTTGGATAGTGACGTGTTGCTAGATACCGCTCACTATTTATGATATTAAATATAAAAGGGTTTTATTTTAATATTATAACCAAATATTAAAATGTTTTGGGTCACACGCATACAACATGCCACTAGGAAAGGATAATAATTCTAATTAAATTAAATTAGAATTATTATATAATGGGCCAGGCCCATAAGTGTGAGGGTTAAGTGAGTGAGAGGGTAAAACCCTAGCCACCACTCTATAAATAGAGCATAAGATGTACTACCCAGAGACACATGATCAATAGCTTCTTACTTTCTTAGGCTTCTAGCAGAGCTGAGGAGGGTATCTGTTGGCGTGGATACCAATAGAGACGTGGCTACACTTGCCTCGTTTATAATCCAGGTACGACCTTTCGTTTCAATACCTTTTATGCCTTGATTCGTGTTTTCGCAAAATGATTATAACAAGGGAAGGAATCCATTTATTTCCGCTGCACCTTGACCACATGCTTGATTCCCTTCATCAGGTTCACTACCTTTCTTGAAAGCGTCTGCACTTTTTCTGGCTATTATCGTGCTCACAATATTTATATGACAGGCACAGTGGAAGGAGACATTTAAACACTCAAAAGTAAACTACTACAATACTTACATTGATTAAACTAACAGCTCCACTTAATAAAATTTCAATCTAAAAGAATAAATATCAGTATGATGAAATTCTACCACTACACTTACATGATGACAGTGTGACACTAATGAACTGCACAAGTTTACCTTACATCTAATATTACACAAAATGGACGTGCACGATGAGTTGAGGAAAAAACAAACACTATAGTAAAAATCATCCCATATTGGTGATGGAGTCCCTTCTACAAATACCAGCATGGGCTGCTGTGCACCGAGGAAATTGTTGAACGCGATCCCAGCGCCCTTCGATGGGGGCGAGGAGGAGGGCGTCAAACTTGGCGGTGTTGGCAGATCTAGAGGCTAGGAAGCCTTGGCGCATGGAAAGGAATTCATCGGCGATGATAGAGCTTCAGGGATCCTCCTTCCGGTGAACTTATACCATAACACAGTCGAAGGTGGAGAAGTGGCCGCCCTAGACAGCGAAGCTTCCACTTGGGCAGCACCAAGGAAGCGGTTGCTTTTAGGGGAATATAGTTGCAGGAAGTGGGGATTTCTTATTGATGTTTCTTCTGCCTTTGATTTGATTAGCCCCTGGAGCTTATATCATTGCTCAAAACTTGGGCCCAAGCCTTACATAAAATTCTTTTCATTTTAATCATTCAACTATATTATTCTTTAGAAGCACGCCTCTGCCTTAGACGAGTCCTCTTGCTAGGGTATTGTTTCCTTCCTAATGTATCTTCTCAAAGTTATGTTTAAAGCAAATTGGGAGGTTCCTTCATTTGGGTGAAAGCTCTGCTAACTGCAGCAACTGCTTATTGCTTCAGACTTGCGCTGTTACAGTTGCTCTTCTGCATGCAGTTTTCATTTTGCACGTCGTCAGGTGTTGCCTTCTGACATACGCATTTTCTTTAGTCGGCGCACTGCTGCAGCTTAGCTTCCTTTTATTTTCTCATGTCAGACCCTTTTCTTCTATTGGGGGTTTGAAAACCCAACCCGAAACAATATATATATAATCGCTTTTAGTGTGTCTGGTTTCATGTGCATCCTAAGTTCCTAACACCCTCAAACTCTCGTTTAAAGATAAATCCAAGCTAGTGATCTTTAATTTCAAGAGCTTCTCAAATGTTAGTCAAAGAATATGATTGGTGAACACCTAAAAAACAATGGCATCTTTTTCAGCGTACAAGAATAGCAATGAGGTTTGAACCTAGAACCTCATGTTAAACTATCCAAACCCCCCAACCACTAGACCGACCTTAGTGGGTATAAAAAAACAATGACATCTATAAAATAAATAAAAATTATACATAATGAAATTATAATTGAAAATGATCTTCTTCCGAGCCTCGGGCAGAATTCTAATTCAACCACCATATATCTACCATACGCCATGCACAAAGGGTGGAGCCATAAGGGGGCGTACGTCACCATGCATGACCAATAACTGAGGCCCACGTACGGATGTATTTGGAAGCTTGGACCAATATAGTGAACTGAACTGGAATAGTATTCCATATATAGGTCCCTCCCTTATTTCGATGATAAAAAATAATGCTTTTAAAATCGGACCGGTAATTGAACCGGTGAAGGTACTGGTTCACGGTTCAGTGGTTCAACCGCGGTTGAACCGTGGTCGAACCGGTAATAATTAAATATATTTTTTAATATTATATAATATTTTTTAAGTAATAAAATAAGATAAAAAATAAAAAATCAAGATATATAAGATTATAAATTAATATAAAAGACTTTATTATATGTATTATATGATAAAAAATTCATAATAATTGACTAAATAGTAAATATTTATGTGTAATCTTTAAAAAGTTATTTTTATTTATCTTAAAAATATTTTAGATTAAATAAAAAAACAAAAAAAATGATTTTTTTTTTAAATTGGCCGGTTCAACTGGTTTTCAGGAACCGGTTCTTTACCGGTTTTTACCGGTTCGACCGGTTCCCACCAGTTCTGAAACAATAGGTTTTCAGGGTTGTATAGACCGAACACCAGGCCGATTCCCGGTCGGACCAGTTGAACCGGCCGGTCCAGTCCGGTCCGGTTTTGATAACCGTGATAAAAAAACAAAATGGTGGAATTAATGGAGTGTTAAATTGGGGAACATTCATACAAGTTAATTTTTACCCACTTTAATTTCTCAGAGATGCATGGGTGAATGCATTCTCCTATTTTCTTTTAAAAAATATTGAAATTACAGTTATCAATTAATTTACTCATTTCATTCTTGTAGGTTATTATATATTCTCCAAAGCTTCCAAATAATTAAACAATCTTATTCCATTTTATTTTGAAATTTTTTTCATCTTATTCATTACAATATTTTAATTTGCACTGACCATGAGTTTTTAAGATTAGATTGTGAGAACATCTAATGCCCAATCTTAATTAAGTTAATTTTTTGGCTTTATATATTTATATATGATATTTATATTAGGCTAATATATTATGTCTCGCCTTAGTTTCTTTCACTCACTCACTCACATGTTTCAATAAAATTTAAAGCACAAATTTTCTAAGTTTTAATATAGGGTTTTGCTAACGAGTGTCCTAAGGGCACTGGGTTAAGGATCCATAAATAATAGGTTTTTATTGAAAATCACGATATTGATTGTATCTGTAACACCAAAAGTCATACACTTGAATAAAAGCTTTCTATTTTTTGTTCCTTAACTAGTGCCCTAGGGGCACTCTTTAACATTTCCCTTTAAAATTACAAAAAAAAAAGCATTTCCCTTTAATGTATTCCCTCCATTCCTATTTATATATAAGACACCATTTAGAAATTTTTTGTGTTCCTTTTTATAAGTCATTTTGTAATTTCAATGTAGCATTCATTATTATTTTCCAATCCTTATTTACCCTAATCAATTTTAATGTCTTTTCAATTATCAAATGATAGTGGAGTTAATTAATGATATTAAATAAAGGTAAAACTAGAAAATGAAACTATTTTTTAAAATCCTAATAAATTTTACTAATTTTAACTGTTTTTATTGGTCTGTGTGATTTAATCATAAATAGAAACGAAAGGAGAGTATAAAGTACTTAGAATATTTCTGTCTGAAAATGAAAAGAAAAAAGAAAAGTGCTAGCAACACACTCTTTGACACGAGAAATTATTAGGTGGTCCCGGACCACCACATCATTCATAGTCCCAGCGTGTGCAATGGATTTTTTTGCATTCTCGATCCATCAATTTCTATTTTTTTAATGAAGAGATATTTTATCCACATGTCAAGTACTAATTAGTTGGGACTATGAATTAGTGATGTGGTGGTCCAGGACCACCTAATAATTTCTCATTTGATACAATTTTTCCAAACACACTTATTGTGATTGGTTGAAAGTCACTTGGGTCCCACCACATTGGGAATGGAAGCCACATAATTTGGTGTGACTCATGTGAATTTCAACCAATTAATCACATGAAGTGTGTTGATAAGAGTATGTTTGAGAGTGTATTGGTAGCACTCCTTAATAAAAATGTATAGTGTGTGTGAACTGTGAATGTATTGTTTTTTTGTTCATTGCTTTCAACCTACTTACATGTTATAGAAGTGTTCACAATATAAAGTGAAATGCTGTTTATTATTATTTGTAAGTGTTGGTTACATTTATTTATGTCTTTTCCTTCCATGAAACGCTCTCGTCGCCATGCCCATGCATCTACTTTTTTTTTTAAAAAAAATCACATCAATTTATATTGTCAATTTTGTTAACTTTTCAGGAAATAAAATATTTATTGTGCTTTTGTATTTTTTATTAATGGATACTTTCTTTTTTTAATAAAAAACTACACTTTTATATCCTTAGGGTCATTTGGTTTCATAACATTTTGAGTGTGTTTGGCAAGACCAATAAGTTAGCTTTTAGTTTATTTGACTAACTTATAAGAGTATATCTAATGGGAAGGTTTTGTTCGGGTCTTAAAAATAGGATCTCAGAAAAGTAACTCACATACTATTGGAGCACAATGACGTGACAAGCAAAGTTTTATTTTGAAGTATTATGCTTAAATAAGCAACTCACTATTATGAGTTCTTATGGGGGAAATGGGGGAAATAATGAATGTGTGATTAATTGTGGGTCCATTTTTTTTTGTACAAGACCACAGGTATCCTCCACGGGAGGCAACCTGTCAAGCCGGGTAGGACCTCTATGGGCGGCAAAGCTCTCCCTCCGAGTATTTAACACAACTGCACACCCAGGGCTCGAACTCGAGACCACTGGTTAAGCTGGAACAGCCCCTTACTAGCTGATCCACGTGCTCGGTGGCATTGTGGGTCTATTTAAGAGTTCTTATAGAATTTCTAGCAATAAAGTAAAAAAGTTATTTAAATTATGAAAAATAAAATAAAATGATATGTATGTGTGGAACCCAAAGAAAAAATATTAAAATAAGCAATAGGAAACTCTTGTGATTGCTCCACTAAAGATGATATAAGCTAATTTGATCAATATTAAAGTATTTGATGAGACACAAGTTTATAACTTCTAAGCTATTAGCTACATCAGCTGTCTTATAGCTTATTTATTTACTTTTCTTCTATTTTTATCCTTCATAACACTTCCCAATTTGTTTTTAAATTTCTTTTTACGTCTTTTTATGTCACTTTACATTTATCAACTAGTTTTACTAAACACATATAATTCAATAAACTAACTTATAAGCTAGGAGTCTGTCAACTATGAACTACCAACTAACTTACAAGCTAGTTTTACCAAACATATATAGCCTCTGTTTTATTTCCTATTTTTTAATTTAAATATTACAAAAATAATTAATTTCAGTTTTGGTTATAAAAATATCACACCATTTTCATTTTGTTTTCTGTTTTAAGAATTTTGTATAAGAAATAGTAAAAATAAATATATATTGATATTTTTGTTTTCTGTACAAAACTTTGAAAAGAGTAAATAAAATGAAAAAAACATTAACATTTTTATAATTAGAACTAAAATATAGAAAATGGAAATAGATTAAAATGTTTTTTTGAAAGGAAACTATCCCTTATTATTTATAAGGAAAAAGATTAATTAACACCCTAATTTTGGAGTGTGTGGGAACGTAGAGGAAAGAGGTAAAAAGAGAAAAATGAAGAAAGAACGTGAAAAATATGATAAATGGTATGATGTAAAAGAAAAACAGAGATAAAAAATGTGATGTGAACGAAGGTGTATATAAAATGATAAAATCTAATTATGAAAAACTTACAACTCAATTTATAATGTGTAACGTCCTAATTTTTTTTATTAAAAAATAATGGTTGTTGAGAGCACTATTTCCAAATTCATGAAATTATTTCCGGCATTATTGGTACCGATATACAATACATCACAAGGCTTAGGTAATCCAACAGTTACTTAAGCAGGAATCCAACAGGTCAATATCAATAGATATACATATAATTTTTCCAACAAAGACTCGTAATACAAAGTCAAATAAATAGGCATAATGGGATATAACCATACATATGTCCTAGAACATGAATAATATCTCTAAAGCCCCATATGTACTATTCTATCCCATCAAAATAATAATATTTATGCCTATACAAAAAAGTATCCACAAAAGGGGTTGGGCCACAATGAGACCCAACCAAAAGCTCCAATCCACCGATCAAGCATCCAAACGGGGACCTTGCACATCCAAATATAGTTTCCACATCGTGGGGTGAGACTAACGTCCCAGTGAGCGTGATAAAAGCGTGCAATGTAGGAAATCAGGCAAATGAGATGCAACAACATACATCATGCCTAATCTCATCAAGAGTACAAATACACGGAAGCAAGTAAAACATGATTGTGATGTGTTTTTACCCGATGATGACGTTCTGGCAAGCGTACCAAAATATCAGCAGTATAATAGTAAGTATAAGATATCGTATCCACAGGGAGCGGTTCACTTCGTAGGATTTTAGTGATCGAATTAGCAAGTGAGCAACTGTTTAAGAGAGTAATTGTAGTGCAGAATAACAAAAAGGAAACAGTAAGCAATAAAATTGAGAAAAGATAGAATTACTTGGATTAGGATTGGACTTCGCTTCGTTGCATCCCTCATGTATGTGAATCCCTCCTTTTAATTTTAAATTCGTTAATAGTTATACCTTAGCAATTACCATTTATATTATCTATAGGGCCCCTTTGGTGTGGATATACCCCCAATCGTCAGGAAAAATCCCTATATTACTACAATTGGGCTATCAATTTAATCATATTTTCCTATAGAACACCTATGAAGGGGCTGTCACTCACCTAAACACTTCAATCTTTGGAAAGAACTATATTCCCATATGACTAAACGAGTACTTTTAGCAATCGGAGGTTAGGTTTCCTATGTCTAGGCTCCCCTAAACTCTAATACTAGCCGGAAATTCCACTTTTTGTATCCAGAGCACTAGCCTACGACTCTGGCGCACGCGCGAAAGGAATGCATTAAGAACAACATAAAAGTACCGATATAATTAAAAACAGGAATTTATAATTAAAACACAAGAGAATTCACATAAACTTGGGGATTGAATCCACTACATCCAATCCTACTGGAGAGTTTAGCTACTCATGGTAGCCATTACAAACCACTGAAGAATTTGTCACCTTCTTCAATCCTTGTGCTTCTATCTTCAATTCTACGCTCTCCTCCTTGTTGCTCTGGGGTCTCGGCGACCTGCTTTGATCTTTGCAAAAGGTCCTATTTATAGACTAAGGAAAACCTAATCTAAATCTGGAAGAGATCAATCTGTATTTGAATTTTAAAAAGCTGGTGCGTGACTTGCGCTTCACCTGCGCTAAGCGCAGGTGAAACGTGTCCTCTCTGGAAGCTGCGCTCCACCTGCGCTAAGCGTAGGTGAAGCGTGAAACACGCTGTAAACTTTCTTCACTTCCTCATTTATCCACTTGATCTCTTTCTGATCTTGCCTTTGCTTGATTGGTTTCTCTTGTTTCCCTTTTCTGGCTTGATTTTGTATTTATTTGAGCTTGGATTCAAATTGGGAAAAGTCATCCACATGATCCTTTGTTTAAATGGCTGCTGATCTTATCTTTATTTTGTCTTCATTTAAACTTCAAATCTGCAAACAATCACCCCATTTAATGTTATTTTCTCTTCTATTTCAAATCTTCCATAAATCTGCATAAATTAACAGATTTCTAATCAAAATAGCATCAAATTCAAATTCAAACCAAATAATTACAATTATTATAATTATTCACAAAAAGGGATTATTTTGGGGCATAAATTAATAGTTTAGCCTTGATAAGTGTAATAAAAACATAGGAAAATATCACATAATTTACACTTATCAAATACCCCCCAACTTAACTTCTTGCTTGTCCTCAAGCAAGATATCTTTTGCAATAAAAAATCAATTCACCCTTGTGTACAATTCTCATAAACAACTATAAGGAAAAATTTCCATCATCTCTTCACTAGGCAGAAGTCACTTTCCAAATATCAGAAAAAATCAGAATTAAGAGATATTACCAATCCTCAATCAGAACAGAACACAATCAACAGTCAAACTTTATCAAAAGTAGTAATTAAAGCAGTAAATGATAAACCAAGGAATTTCACTCATGCTCACAGGTACTGTTTCCCTCAATGTTTTCACCACAGTTGAACAACTAAGATTGATAGTCTTTTCTAGTTCCTAAACATGCTCATGGTCAATATGGATCAAAAGGTCTTTCTTTGGTTGTAATGAGGCTGGGCTATCAAGAAATCATGGTTTTTCTGGATAATCAATGAACATTTGAAACAGAGAGCATCTTTTGATGTTACTTGACTTGAATTTCTCTCCTTCCACCATCTCCTTCTTGATTTATTTCAATTCTTGCAGGCCTCTTTCTTTATTTGAAAATGCACTTCCCCCAACTTATTCTATTTATTCACTTTTTCTTTTTGATTCTAGGGGGAGTGATCTTCTTTTTGCTTTCATGTACCCGCTCTTTGACCTTCTTGAATTTCAATTCACCAACCTTTTCTTCCCATTATTTAATCTTGCACCTTGCTCTTTATCCCAAATGTGTAAGGACAGAATATATATATATATATATATATCAATTTATGGCTTGGGTGCACAAGAATAATCATTAAAGGCTCAAATGGGTTATCAAAGAATTGGAAAAATTATACAAAGGGTTGGCTTTTTGGCACTGAGCAAATAAATTGAAAACAAAAAAAAATTGCCTTTGTCACTTCCATATTTTCCACAAGCAGAATAAGATCCAAAAACTCAATCAATAATAGTTGACAAGCAGCGGTGAAAAACTCTCATTTCAAATGTTTGGGCTCTCAACTCACCGGCTTCTTGGCTAAATTCCTTGATAAAGCATTTACTGGTTTTAATTAACTACCCTGATAGGTTCTCCTGTGAAGTATCCTAATCTTAAATGATTATGGAATTAATCACAAGACCCTTTCTTCTTTCCTAACTTGGTTAGTTAAACTGCCTAATTTTAGAAATTTTGAAAAATTTTCCTTTTATTTCCTAATTCCTAAAAATTTTAAAAATCCTAAAAATTGAAATGAAAGATAAACAAAAATCCTAATTAACTAAAAAAATTAAAAAATAATTAATCCTAAAAAATAAAAGAAAATAGCAAATAAAAGAATGAAAAGAAAGAAAAAGACCCGTGTCAATCTTCATCCTCTGTATCCTGTAAGTCCTTGTCATATTCTCCAGCTGCTGCTGCTTCACCTCCCCCTGGAAGAATAGGCCTGTCCCCAGGCCACTGCTAGAATATCTGGAACTCTTCAAACAACATGCCTGGGTATGGGTCTTGCAGCAGCCTGTGCATTCTTGAATCTCATGGGATCATATTTTCTGATCCTTTTCCTCATGCCTTCTCCTCGTGAGCTAAAGCCACGAGAAAGACTAACAATTTAATCCTAAGCATCTGAAAAGTCAAATAACAACAATCAGTTGTTAAAAACACATTTATTTTAATGATGCCTTATTGCAAATACCAATTCATGAAGAACATGGAAGCCTATCATTAACCAATTTGCATGCATAAATAATTACTCTCTTCACAACAAATTTTCATTGCACTTGGTAATGCCTTCCTAAAAACAGAATATACTCATTTATTTTGCGAGCATTCAATCTATCCATGCAAAGTGAAGGTTTAAAATTTTTGAGAGAAACAGAGCATAACACTTTCAAATTCAATAACTCATAAAACAAAGAGCATTCCAATCAAGCAAATTGTTCTTCATGTATCCACACAGCCAAAATCACATTCAAGATAGCAATAATCAACAATATTCACAATCCTAAGGTTGCTACCCTAAAGTGCAAATCATAAAAATAAGGTAAATGAAGATTTCAATTGGTAAAAATGAAAGAAAATATAATGAAATTTGAAAGTTTCAAAATTGATGGAGGTTTATGAGTGGAAAAAGTGAAAAGAAAAGCTTAGGAAGTAGAGAAACAGTACATGAGAAAATAGAAGATTTTTAAAATTTCGTACTGTTGCGCTTCAGCGCAGGTGAAGCGTAGAAAACAGTGACTAAAATTGCAATTTTGCGCTTCTCCTGCGCTCAGCGCAAGTGAAGCGCAGAAAACAGAATGAGAATTTGCAATTTTCAGTCACATTTTCTGCTACTTCCTATTGTTTTAGAAATTTTTTTTTTTCCACAAACTTATTCCAATCAATTTTGAAAATTTCCTAAATCCTAAAAAATGAAAAATCCTAATTAACAACAAGAAAACAAAACTAAAATTAATTAAAAACTTTAAAAATCTCTGGGTTGCCTCCCAGAAAGCGCTTGTTTAACGTCTGATAGCTCGACGCCTGCTTTGTCAAGGTGGCTGAAACTGGAATCTTTTGGTGAGCTTGTGTGCTGCACCTTTCCTTTCTTTGGTCCATAAACCTCCCCATAATCTTGCCTTGGAACAACCTGTAGTGTAAAATGACTTTGACCATTTGAGCTTCTTTCTGGAATTAGACCATGCTTTTGACTCCCTTGGCTTGACTCTTCGTTTCTTTATTATCTTGCTTTCATGTGCATGAGTCTTCTTTTCCTGAAGCTTAGATGATTCAAAGTTGATTGCTCTTAGTTTCTTTGCTTTGCAGGGGTCTTTGATATGAAACACACCTGACCATTTGATCTTCAATCTGGCTCTAGGCTCCGAGTTTGATTCTAGCTTGACTTTCCTTCTCTTTGCCCTGTTCTGGTCAGTGTGATTGCAAGCCTTTCTTTTGTGCGATTTGGAAGGATTAACATTTGCACCGTGCCTTTCTTGATCTTCCTTTGGAGGACTGGTTGGATAAGGCAAGGTCTTTGGTTTTGGTATTACTTCCCTTCCTTCCTTGGGCTTTGATTCACCATCTCTCCGTTCACTCTTTTTCTCATTTTCTTGATCTTTTTCATCATGTACACCCTCATATGTGTTGTTCTCTTTCTCCCTTTCACAGTCAGGCTCTTCTTCAAGCACAATCTTTGCTGTTTCATCCTCTCCTTTTTCTTTTTCCTCTTTTGCTGCACCTTCTTCTTCTTTTTCTTCATCAGCTTCTTCTGATTCCCTTTCTTCAGCTTTTCTTTTTGTATTTCTTCAGTTTCCTCTTCTTCTTTTTTCTTTTTCTTCTTCTTTTTCATTTTCTTCTTCATCAGCCAGATTGTCATTGATTTCATCCCCTATCAGCTGAACAATGTCATCGCACTGCTCTTCGGGGTTGGGCAATGCATTTGCTGAGATTGGTTCTGACTGTTGTTTGACTCCTGTTTCTTTTAATTGCTTCAACAAAGCGTCAATCTTTCTTCTTGCCTCTTCTCTGTCCTTCTGAAATATTATATTGTATCGATTGAGTTCTTCCAAAAACTCATCATATTTTGAGTATCTTTGTTGATATGAAGAGTAACTTTGCTGCTGTTGAAAAGAAGGTTGCATGTGGAGTGAAACATCATCTTGGTGCCATCCAAAATTCTGATTCTGGTAACTTCCCCAATCCTGTGAAAAATTGTTGGAATAATTGTTGTAATTAGAGAAGTTACCTTGAATCAGTGTATGGGAGAAATCTTTTGGTTCTTGCTGTCTAACATAATCTCCAAGGGTTCTTCTTGGTGGATTTTAATAATCTCCAAGTGTTCTTGTTGGTGGATTTTGCCATCTAGAAGCCATTCAACATTTACTTCACTTGGGGTGGTTGAACAGAAAGTGTTGAGATTGTCTCCTTGCCCTTTTTCTATCTCTCCTTTTGTTCCTTCTAGTTGTCCCTTCTATCAATTGATTTTGAGACACCTGTCTTCACAAGAGAACTATTCAAGAATCTCAAACAAATGTTAGCTCAGGAGAGAGGAACAAAAATTATTATCTTTTTTTTTTTAAATAATAAATTTTTTTATTTTTTTTATTATTTTTTTTTAATAATTTTTTTCAAAAAAATGAAAATAATAAAATAAAAATATTAAATTTTTTTTAATCCTAAAATCCTAAGATAAAACTTGATAATTCGACCTCCCAAGGTTATACGAATTGAAACATCGCTCCCCGGCAACGGCACCAAAAATACTTGATGACGTTCTGGCAAGCGTACCAAAATATCAGCAGTATAATAGAAAGTATAAGATATCGTATCCACAGGGAGCGGTTCACTTCGTAGGATTTTAGTGATCGAATTAGCAAGTGAGCAACTGTTTAAGAGAGTAATTGTAGTGCAGAATAACAAAAAGGAAACAGTGAGCAATAAAATTGAGAAAAGATAGAATTACTTGGATTAGGATTGGACTTCGCTTCGTTGCACCCCTCATGTATGTGAATCCCTCCTTTTAATTTTAAATTCGTTAATAGTTATACCTTAGCAATTACCATTTCTATTATCTATAGGGCCCCTATGGTGTGGATATACCCCCAATCGTCAGGAAAAATCCCTATATTACTACAATTGGGCTATCAATTTAATCATATTTTCCTATAGAACACCTATGAAGGGGTTGTCACTCACCTAAACACTTCGATCTTTGGAAAGAACTATATTCCCATATGACTAAACGAGTACTTTTAGCAATCGGAGGTTAGGTTTCCTATGTCTAGGCTCCCCTAAACTCTAATACTAGCCGGAAATTCCACTTTTTGTATCCAGAGCACTAGCCTACGACTCTGGCGCACGCGCGAAAGTAATGCATTAAGAACAACATAAAAGTACCGATATAATTAAAACAGGAATTTATAATTAAAACACAAGAGAATTCACATAAACTTGGGGATTGAATCCACTACATCCAATCCTACTGGAGAGTTTAGCTACTCATGGTAGCCATTACAAACCACTGAAGAATTTGTCACCTTCTTCAATCCTTGTGCTTCTATCTTCAATTCTACACTCTCCTCCTTGTTGCTCTGGGGTCTCGGCGACCTACTTTGATCTTTGCAAAAGGTCCTATTTATAGACTAAGAAAAACCTAATCTAAATCTGGAAGAGATCAATCTGTATTTGAATTTTAAAAAGCTGGTGCGTGACTTGCGCTTCACCTGCGCTAAGCGCAGGTGAAGCGTGTCCTCTCTGGAAGCTGCGCTCCACTTGCGCTAAGCGTAGGTGAAGCATGAAACACGCTGTAAACTTTCTTCACTTCCTCATTTATCCACTTGATCTTTTTCTGATCTTGCCTTTGCTTCATTGGTTTCTCTTGTTTCCTTTTTCTGGCTTGATTTTGTACTTATTTGAGCTTGGATTCAAATTGGGAAAAGTCATCCACATGATCCTTTGTTTAAATGGCTGCTGATCTTATCTTTATTTTGTCTTCATTTAAACTTCAAATCTGCAAACAATCTCCCCATTTAATGCTATTTTCTCTTCTATTTCAAATCTTCCATAAATCTGCATAAATTAACAGATTTCTAATCAAAATAGCATCAAATTCAAATTCAAACCAAATAATTACAATTATTACAATTATTCACAAAAAGGGATTATTTTGGGGCATAAATTAATATTTTAGCCTTGATAAGTGTAATAAAAACATAGGAAAGTATCACATAATTTACACTTATCACCCGACACCCGAGGTCTTTTCTCTATTTGTGACTATGATTGAGCGCTCGGCCATGTGACCAAGGACTGTTGTCCAGGGCCACCTATGATTAAGTTTTATTATCAATCAATGAGTAATGCTTGTTTTCATTTTAACTTGAGGATCCCCCATCTCCCTCTTGGTCGAGAGGTCGATGTGGTTACCTCGTTCTTCTTATACATGATTGCCCAAAAGCTTGTGATGGTCCGAAGACCCTACAATATATACTTTCTTGGCCAATGGCCCTTGAATGCTTATAAATACATACTTGTTTATGAACATGAATGGCATGATAAACACCAGTAATGGTTTCACAAAGATTGTAACATCAAGACCCATACATAATTATAGGGTTTGGGAATATGAACACATACCATTCAAGAAGCAATTACAAACCATAAAATCAACCAATAACACTCATAAACAAGGTAAATAAGCAAGGGGAGAAAGAAATAGGGGACATACAAGAGACCAAACAAAATGATAGTGAGTGGGTGACCACACTCACCTCAAGAGTAGAAGGAATA
This sequence comes from Sesbania bispinosa, assembly GCA_026901365.1. Lineage (NCBI taxonomy): Eukaryota > Viridiplantae > Streptophyta > Magnoliopsida > Fabales > Fabaceae > Sesbania > Sesbania bispinosa. The sequence goes on from QLOH01000538.1 coordinate 205,842, forward strand.
GGGGTGATGGATGGGTGGAGAAGGATGAATCCAAGCTTGCTTGAAGTGGTGGAGTGGCTCAACCTTCTTCCTTTTCTCTCTTTCTCTCTCTATGATTCTCTCACTAGAAAATGGGAAAAAGAATTAAATGAGGATCCCTAACTTGAATCAACATTAAAAGCTGATACGCAGATTCTCGCTCAATCGAGAGCCTTCTCACTTGAGCGAGAGGGATGAAGTTGGCTGGATGTCTCTAGAAGGGGGTGTTGAATAGAGACTTGTCAAATCTGTTCCTATAAACACCACACTAAAAATTGATTGTTGAGATGTCATCTCAAGTCTGTTGACTTGGAGTCTCTGTTAAGACTTATGGATCAAGCGCTTACCATCAGGCCAAAAGCTATAGCTGATAGCAAGGGCGCAACTTTATTTCCTTAAGGGATAGAGCCGCATTTAGCTTAAGGGGCTGCGCCCGTTAGAGGCGCCATGGGTTGGGATGTTAAGCCCATCGAATCCTAAGGGTGACGCTGACAATTAAAGCCAACAATCTCCCCCCCAGTGTCAGCTGGGGGATTCGAACCCATGACCTTGCTCTGATACCACTTTATGGATCAAGCGCTTACCATCAGGCCAAAAGCTATAGCTGATAGCAAGGGCGCAACTTTATTTCCTTATGGGATAGAGCCGCATTTAGCTTAAGGGGCTGCGCCCGTTAGAGGCGCCATGGGTTGGGATGTTAAGCCCATCGAATCCTAAGGGTGACGCTGACAATTAAAGCCAACAAAGACATGTTACACAATTTTAGTAATAGTGTTGATAATTAGATTAACGTCTAAATCTTATCTTAAATCTTAGTTCAGTTACTTCTCTTGTTAAATTGTTGCTTCAGTTAATTTAAGATAAGCTTAGTAAAGATCAAGTAAAAGACAAGAGGCAGAGATCTTATCCTGGTTCACCCACTCCTTGGGCTACGTCCAGTCCTCACAACCTGTGAGATTTTCCACTATTGACAAACCTGTCAATACAAGTATTCTTACAGCCTCTTCAGGACGTCTCACTCACACTAAGCCTAGGCACTCCTATCTTAGCTGAGCCACAAGTATTCTTACAGCCTCTTCAGGACGCAAATACCTCACTCCAAGACTAAGAATCCTCCTATCTTGGATGAGACAGATTACAGATAAACGTTATGATGAGTCTAGCTTACAAACATACACAGTATGGATATAGAAGTGGGTAAGCTAGGTAGTCTCTCTACTTAAGTTACAATATAAGAGTGATGCACAGAAGAGAGATGGAAGAGACAGATGTTGATCTCAAGATGTGTTGAGTCTGTTCACAGACAGCTGAGATGTGCACTTGAGATGTCAGTTGAGATGTGATAAGATGCTTGATGATAGAATAGTAATACAGGCAGTGTCTCTCTCACATGTCAGCCTTTAATCCTGTCTCTTTTATATCAATAGTTAGGAAACTAGTCGTTATGTGGCCGTTGCAAACTGTTAGAGCACACAACAACTGGTACAGTCTTTTCAGTAGGTGTGCAGCAGCTTTTCAGGCTAAGTCATTGTGTCAGTGTCCTTTTGTCCTTGCTTGATTTTATGCTGATTTTACTTGCTATCTCTTATCATTGAGCGTGCAGTTTGCTTTTGTTCAGATTCTGTTATGATTTTCTTGCATCTTTGATGAGATCTCATCTTACTGCGTCTGTCCTTGAGACGACGTCTCAAGCTGTTCTTGCATCTCAAGCTGAACTTGCATCTGTTCATGGCTTGCATCTCAAGTTGTGCTTAAGTCTCTTTTGGCTTTGTGCTGAGATCTCTTCTGTTCGTAGGATAGCATCTGAACATAGGCTTGCATCTGATCTTTTAAACTGACATGGACATGTTGCAGATTTCTTTGAATCATGGCATTACCCAGTTCTGCTCTTGTGTTTCTTTTCCCATGACTTGGCTTATCTTGATGGTCTTTTCAGATCCTTTCTATCTTTTATGAATACCTGCAGTGACTAGATACAGAAGGTCTCTGCCATACTTGAGCAAACAATTAGCAACACAAGATGCATCTCATATGTATATTTAAACTTAGTCAGTTTGTCATATTAAAAACTTCTTGGAGGTGAGCTTGTCTCAACAAGGGAGTGATAGCAGGATGAGTGTAGGATCTAGAATTGAGCAAAAACAACCGATTAGAATCAACAATTAGAAAATAAATTGCGATTTATAGGTGCTAGGCAGCCACTGTAAATGCACAAGAAAGTGATAGAAAATGAGAGAAAATGAAAGAAAAAGTGGAGGGGAATAAATGGTGAGGACGCCACTGAAGCAGGAATCCACCCACAGTAGATAAGTCCAATGCCAGACGCCACTAATTCAGGAGAATTAGATAAGTCTCAGTATGGTTTGAGCAACAACCACCAAGCCTCACTCAACTCACCAAGGGAGGAGAAATTTGGGCATAATATCTTTACTAAAATCATGAATGTCTCATACAAAGAGGGAGCCTCCCTATTTATAGAAAAAGGGGGCGGCCAATACCTCAAAAGAAATAAAAGATGAGTGAATTTCTATCCTATGTGGGAATTGAACCCAAGGCTCCTAAGCCTTTTAGCAAGGCAACCTACTAACCACTAAACCCATACAAATTAGCGCCCAAGTAGGAAGAATTAAAAGAAAATTACAATTAATAAAAATAAAATACAAGAGAGTCCTAATTAAGGGTGGTCCATAGGACAAGGATCCTATCCAGGGTCAAGGTGTCCTTCCGTAGGGTAGTGACCCTTATTTTGTAGGGTAGTGACCTTTATTTGTAAGACACTAATTTCTCTAACTCTTCCTTGCTTGAAGCTCAGGCTTGAAGTTGGTGCATATTCTCCAGTGTAGGTCTTGCAGGTCCAAGCTTCTAGTAGAGTGCTATTAGGGAGGGTTCCCTGGGAGACTCATATTCTCACTCAAGCGAGGACTTGCTCGCTTGAGTGAAATTCTCCCAATAGAATCCCCCAACTCTCTGACTTTGCCTCGTTCAAGCGAGAGCCCCCTCGCTTGAGCGAGAGCAAGTCAGAGAGCAACTCCAAATTTTGGATTGAATTTCACTTGAGTGAGAGGTTCTCACTCAAGCGACCATATCAATAACCAAATTTCCTTATTTTTACTTATATGCTCGCTCAAGTGAGGCCTTCTCGCTTGAGCGAGAGTACCATAATTCAGAACACTCATTTTTCAGTCTCGACCTATTTTTCCCTAATTCCTTTCATAAAAGCCTATTCCCTTTATTACTTTTATTCATAAAAATAGTTACACTTGGGATGTTACATAATGTATATAGAGTGAATATTTCACAAAATAAGAGAAATAAAATGAATATCCTTATCCATAATTTACAATAGCTTTTAAAACGACTAATGTTATATATCCTCTCAAACATCCTCTTAATTACATGAATACCTTCAACATTTAATAAGTAAATGGATTATTAATTAAAAGTAATGATAAGGAATTAAATTTGATTTATTAAATGAAATGAATACCTTAAAAAAAGATAAACACTACGCCAAATTTAGGATATATATATATATAAGAGCACCTATTTTAGGGCGTTCCCATGTGGATTAGTGCTCATATTGAGTTTTTTAACGTTAAGGCGCTTCTAATCTGGGCGAGAACGCCCTGCAATTAAACTAGTTTTCCAATTAGGGTGTGTGACGTCCTAACTTCTAAATTCAAGAATAATACCAGTTGGAGACACTCTTCCCAAATTCCTGAAATTAATTCGCGCCATTATCAATATCTTTACATACACATTCTCAAAATGCTTAAGTAACTCCAACGATTACATAAGCCCAAACATAATCAGTTCATACATCACAAATCTCCTAATCCATATGCCACTCAGTGGCTCAAAATACAACCATCCATAAGTACATATATTCCATTCTAACTCTGCATGGTACAATATATGTATATACAACAATCCCTCCACAGGGGGGTAAAGGATAAATAATAAGAGTGGAATGATCCACCAAGGAGCTCCAAGCTCTCCATTTATGCATCCAGCTGGACAATCCTGCATTTCTAAAATAAACTCACAAACATGGGGTGAGACTAATGTTTTAGTGAGCATAACCATGCAACATGTAGTGGGGGGAAACATGCAAGTGGCATGCAACATAGAGTTCAAAATTCATCATATCATTATAAGCTTAGCAAAAATGAATATAAAATACATGAGCTGTATTGCCCGGTAGAATGGGGTCTTTTCACTGATTTTAAGGCTGGACCTGAGCTCAGACTACAAGGAACGTCTTCCTTGGGGTAATATTACCACAAAATATTCTGGACTGAAGTCAAGTTTTAATGCATGAGTGTCTGGGTTGAAGCTAAAGTTCATAATATGGGCCGAAGCCAAAGTTCATAATCTCAGCCGAAGCCAAACTCATTTTAGTCTTATTCTGGATCGAAGTCAAGCTTGATTAATTAGGGTTTGGTGGACATAGGCCAAATTCATTTCCCATGCTTCTAATATGTAACACTAACCATGCCAATAAGATCTCCAAGAGCTCCTTCTCTCTCTAGAAATTTCTCTCTCTAGAAGTGGAAGGAACGAAAGAAAAATGGGAAAGAAAAGTCTTAAACATGTTTTAAGGGATCCTGTCAGCGCGCTCTCGCTCAGGCTTGCTCGAGAGAGACCGGGCGAAATTTCCACTCCAAAGAGCCCCATTCTGACTCTATTTTCTCGCTCACTCACGCTCGAGCGAGCCTAGGCGAGAAAACCAGAGTAAATTTCCCCGTTTCTGCTGTTATTCTCGCTTGGGCGAGGGATTATAAATTTCCCTCGTTTCCCCGTTTTAGGGCGCTTATGGAACGCCCTCCTACCCCTCCCCATTTTTTTAATGTTTAGGGCGCTTACTGGGCGCCCTCCATATTTTTCCCTTTAGGGCGCTTTGGTGAGCGCCCTCCTTTAGCAAATATATCACACTTCAGTTTTATTTTTTCTCCCGCGTCTCTCACAGCTCCCCGAGCCCTCTCTTTCTAAACCCTCACCTTCTGCCTTTATCTTTGTCCGGTCTCCTCCCTCCCTCACAGTTGGTCCTCCCTCCGTTGGGGACACCAGTCTCCTCCTTCTCTCTCCAGCCGTCCCAGTTGCGAACAGTCCACCGTGTGTAACATCCCAAAATTAGGGCATAGAAGATATAGCAGGAGCCTTAGTCTGCGAATTCGGCCAAGAGAGGAAGACTAGAGGTAGGGAGAGAAACTTGGGGTTAGAAAGAGAAGATAGACAAGAATTATAAAAGTAAACCAAGAGCCTCGAGTTTTAAGAGAGAATTGAAAAGGGTTTAAGGTGGCAGAAATTAGAATGAAGGGAGTTTTGGATGAAAAGAACTAAGTAGAAGAAGGTTTTGGAAGAGAGGAATTAGGTTTGAGAATGAGAGAATTGAATTGGAAATCAAAGAGGGGCAAAAACCAAGGTTGTTGCTTGATTTCGGGTTTTAAGCCTAATGACCTTGGCGCACTAAATTGCAAATATATAGAGTTATAGGTGTCCACTTGAGGTGATTACACTTGGATTAGAAAGCTAAGATCCGGGGCTTCAGTTTGATATTCTATATGATAGTATTCCAAGCTCATTTGCACCCCAAACAGGTGTATTCTCGCTCAAGAGAGAAAGCTGTCGAGAAACAGAGGAATTCCAATCTGTTTTCCTAGCTCAAGCTACGCTCGAGCGCAACTTGAGGGCAAAAAATAGAAAGTTTAGGGGAGAAATTGCGCTCAAGCTGCGCTCGAGAGCAGGAAGGAATCTCTTGTGCTCCAGGTGTGCTTAGAGCGCAGCCTGAGTGCAGGAACGTGTCTGGATTTTTAAAACGTAGAATTAGGGTCCCTTTCTCATTCTTCCTTCGTTCCTTTTCATCTTGAGAGAGAGGGAGAGATATTTCTAGAGAGATAAAGAGCTTGAGGAAGGGGAAGAACTGGTGGGAAGGTGCTCCAACACTCCTATGGCTTGATTCCAATCATCTCCTCCCATCCCTTTTTTTTGTTCTTCTATTTGTGGTGAGTGTAACCCACACATTTTCACCTTCATTTGATGTTTGTTCCTCTCATTACCCCTATTCTCCTACTCCCCTTCCTTTTGACTTGTGGATGTTGTTTTATTGTTGGAATTAGGTGATTTGCATGGTTTAAGTTGATTAGGAGATTGTATGTGAAACCTAGGGTAGAGGATTTGGGGATTTTGGGAATGTATGTGGGATTGATGGTTGCTTGGTGTTTATGATGATGATGTTTACTCTAATTGATATGTTAGAGGATATGATATTAAGGGGGAGTTTGGGAGGTCCAACCTTTAGGGTTTGTTCATTTGGAGGCAAATGGGGGTTTTCTACTAATGTATATGAATGTAATGGAGTATGAAAAGATGGTTGTAGTTGATTAATGTTTTATGTAAAGCTTTACCTTGTATTGTGGGCGTATGCACCGAGTTCAGATAAGGGCGTATTTGATAAGTGTAAAATTAGCGTTAATTTCATATAGTTTTTATTACACTTATCAAAGATTAAATAGTAATTTATGCCCCAAAATATCCCTTTTTGTTAATATTTACAATAATTGTATTTATTTGACACAAATTTGAATATGATGCTATTTTAAATAGAAATTTGCTATTTTATGCAGAATTATAGCAGATTTGGGACAAGAGTGGAAAAAGCATCAGAATGGACGATATTGCAGATTCAGAAATTAAATAAATAAAAGAAAATCAGAGAATCCTGCAAAGAATCTTTTCAAATTCAAATACAAGCAGATAAATACAAAATAATTTGGATAAAGGGATAAAGGGAAAACCAGATAAGATCAGAAGAAGATCAAGAGGTTAGATCCACAAATCAAGGAAAACAGCAGCGACCAGGCTTCATGTACGCTCAGCGCACGTAGAGCGCGGACGACCAGGCTTCATGTGCGCTAAGTGCACGTAGAGCGCTGACGGCCAGGCTTCATGTGCGCTAAGCGCACATGAAGCGCGTGTCCTGATTAATGAAGCTGCGCGCTGTGACGTCGTTTAGTGAAGGGGAAGCTCCTGATTGGTCAAGCTTCACAACAATGACGTCAATTAATGAAAAGACAGCCTCTGATTGGAGTAAACACTCACCAGTGACATCACAACCTGATCCCTTGAAGGTTTTCCAAGTCTATAAATAGAGCCCTTTGCATAGGTCACAAGGAGGTCCTCGGGACCCAACACACTGATACAGAGGGAGAGTAGTATAGGATTGGGAAAGGTGACAGATTTCTCAGTAGTTTGTAATGGCTACCATGAGTAGCTAAGCTCTCTAGTAGGATTTGATGTAGTAGATTCAATCCCCTTGCGTATAAGAATTCTCTTTTCTATTTTATTTATGATTCTATGCTTGTAATTTATCGGTATCTTTATGCTGTGTGTAATGCATCAACTCCGCGCGTGCGCCGAGATGGTAGGCTAGTGCTCTGGATACAAAAAGTGGAACTCCGGCTAGTATCAGAGGTAGGTGAGCATGGAGCTGTTCATGAAGCTTATTCTCGGATTGCTAAAGGTACTCAGGTTAGTCATATCGTAGCATAAGGATTGTATTCTAACGATCGGAGGTTCAGTGAGTGACACACCCCTCCGTAGGTGCCTTATGTGAAAGTATGGTTAATTCGATAGCGCTGATTGCAAAATACGGGGAATGTTCAGGGTCTCCAAATGCCACTTTGAATGCCTGTAGAGAATAGTTTTTGGCGTTTATTTATGATGTTATAGGGGAATTTGCGGGTACGATAATTACCGGGCATGCCTTATAATTATTGTAATTAAACAATGCTAAGGTGATTACAAGTACGATCATAAATAAGGGAAACGGGATTCGAATGCACAAGGGGGGAGATGAAACGAAATCAAATCCTAGTCCTAAATACTATTATCTCGTGTTATCTTTTCTTATTTTATCATTCCGTAAAACCAACCTTTTTGCGAAAACGTTTTATTGAAAATACAATTACTCTAACTTTACATGTTAAAACCGCTCCCTGTGGATACAATACTCTACTTACTCTAAAACTACTGGACTACTGGTAAAACTTGCCAGGAAACCCATCAGTATGCGCTGAGTTCAGATGAGGGCTTATGCGCTGAGTTCAGATAAGGGCGTATGCGCCGAGTTCAGATGAAGGTGTATGCGCCGAGTTCAGTTGTGGGTGTATGCGCTGAGTCACAGTTCAGATAAGAGCGTATACGCCGAGTTATAGTTCAGTTTAGGGCGTATGCGCCGAGTCAGTTGGAGAAATTAGCGTGGCTAAAATGATAACTATATATATGATCTATTCTTTGGTATCATTTATGATGCTTGTGTGTGTGTGTGTGTGTGTTCTATGGTGATGTTTGTTGCATCTCATTTGCCTGTTTTACCCCACACTGCTTGCTTGCATGGTTATGCTCACTGATACCCGTAGTCTCACCACACGTTTCATGGTTACATTTTAGATGCGCAGGTTCCACCCAAGGTGGATCATTGAGCTAAGGGGGCCCGGAGGACTTTATACTTTTCCTCATGTTATATTGCTAGAATGAAATTGTATTTATTAGGTTGCCATAAACTGAACTGAACTGTGACTCCAACTATGTGCTCAAGGAGGCTAGGGTACGTTTTTGCTGCAAGGTTTTTTTTTCTGATACGCGCCCTATTTTTTCTACTACACCATTGTATCTGCAACTGTGTTTTTTATTTTTTGCTACTGTACTGTTTTTTTCCAGTTGCATATTTTTCTGCACTTGTTTTTATTCTTTACAATTAATTTGATTAAGATTAATAATATTGTGAAAATGATTAGGATGATAATGTTAGTACTTTTATGTTATTGGTTAATATTTGATAAAATTGAAACTTGTATGTGTAAATTAGTAATTATTTGATATTAATAACTGTTATATTAGAATTTAAAATGTTATATAAATATATATTATTCATATCGGTCTCTTTTGGAATGGTAGCTGGTGGTTTAGAGTTAAAAATATTTTTCATAAATTTGGGAGGTTAAATAAATAGGGGAAATGTTGCTCAAATTTTTAGTACTAAAATTTTTTTTAAATTGTTCTTTTTTAGGTAAATTTGTCTAACGACTTATTCTTCAACACTGCTTATCGGTGTTTGACTTTAATCAGGTATATCCATTCTCATATTATCCTTTTACTTTCAATTATATTTATTAGGTTATTTGTATGTGCATGCATTTACCTTAGTTTCCTGTTTAAGAAGAAATTGTATATTATGGTTGACATAATATAGAATTTGTTCTTAAATTGTCCACGGTTGGACAGTCTGGATTTGTAAATTTGTATATATTATTTTATGACTTGATTTCTGGTCTAAGATTGATTTCAGTACGTACCTCTTGTTCTCCGAGTTCATACATAATCTATGTGAATTATAACTCATAGGTTATGTCGTGTGCTTGGAGAACCAAGGGGAAATGCTACTGAAAATTTTCATAGAACAAGAACAATAGTCATACAATAATATGATACGAATTTGACAAATCTAGATAGGATAGGAACCTCTCCCTGTGTATTTAGAATGATTTAGGTGTTAAGCATATAGTTTGTCATTACATCTAAATAATGTGTTCCTTTTTGAGCTAATTATAAATGATTTGGTGATATATTTGTAGAATATGAATCGTTCTTGTATGTTTGCAAATCGTTTGACAAATGAGTATGAGAAAGGAGTTGAAATGTTCATTAAGCTTGTTGTTGACCATGCAACAAATCCTAGTAGAACTGTGTGTTCATGTTTGGAATGTTTTTGTGATAAGAGACTAAGTGAAACAGAATTGAGGAACCATCTATTTTGTTTTGGAATTGATTGAAGTTATACATGTTGGACATTTCATGGTGAGACTAGAAGTGAACATAGTGGTATAAGAGAGAATGTCAATGTACAACCTAGTGATGATGAATGTTAGACCAGGTGGGAGGTTGTGACAGAATTGATGAGATTCGGAATGTGGTTGAAGAGGACCTTAGAGATTGTCCCCAAATGTTTGATACTCTAGCTAGTGATGCTGAAAAACCATTGTACAATGGTTGCTCCAAGTACACGAGGTTGTCCGCCGTGTTGAAGTTGTATAATCTGAAAGCAACAAATGGATGGTCTGACAAGAGCTTTACAGAGTTACTCACATTGTTGAAGAAAATGTTACCGGAGGACAATGTGCTACTCAACCAAACATATCAGGCAAAGAAGATGTTACGTTCTATTGGGATGAGCTATGAGAAGATACTTGCTTGTCTTAATGATTGCATTTTATTCAGAAATGAGCATGCATCATTAAGTGCTTGTCCTAAATGCAATATGCCTCGTTATAAGAAAGAGTCTACACCAGAAAAGGTGGTTTGGTATTTCCCGATAATTCCAAGGTTTCGAAGGATGTATCGTAGTGTCATCGATGCAAAGTACTTAACATGGCATCTAAATGGACGAGTCAAGGATGGCATGTTGAGGCATCCTGCGGATTCTTCGCAATGGAGGAAGATAGATGATGAGTACCCCTCTTTTGGGGAGGAAGCAAGAAATCTTCGACTTGCATTATCCATAGATGGAATGAAACCGCATGGTGTCCAAAGTAGTACCCATAGCACATGGCCGGTGTTATTGATGATATATAATCTACCTACCTGGCTTTGTATGAAGCGCAAATACATGAAGTTGTCTATGTTGATATCGGGGCCCAAACAATTGGGTAATGATTTAGATGTGTACTTGGCACCATTGATTGAAGACTTGAAGCTATTGTGGGATACATGAGTAGAGGTCTATGATGGGTACAAAGAAGAATCTTTTCAGTTGAGGGCGTTGTTGTTTGGAACAATTAATGATTTCCCATCCTATGGTAATTTGTCTGGATATAATGTCAAGGGTCAGTGTGCATGTCTTGTTTGTGATGAAAATACTACTTGGATGCATTTGGCACATTGTAAGAAGAATGTATTCCACGGTCATTGTAAGTTTTTGCCTTTATCCCATCGTTATAAGGGATGGAAGAAAACATTCAATGGTAACACCGATGAAGGGAGACCTCCTTCTCCATTGACAGGTGATCAATTGTGGGAAAAAGGTTGGTAACTTGACCAACAAGTTCGAAAAACCTTTTGTCGGACAATTTGTTACTAGAGGGTGGAAAAAGAAGTCTATTTTTTTAATTGTCATATTGAAAGTCATTGTTTGATAGACATTTCCTTGATGTGATGCATATAGAGAAAAATGTGTGTGAGTGTTATCGGCACGTTACTGAATGTCAAAGACAAGAGTAAGGATGGGATAAATGCGAGATTGTACTTGTTGGGAATGGGTATAAAAAAAGAATTGGTTCCACAAAAAAGGGGGTTCACATACATATCTACCCCTCACGGCTTATACTCTTAGCAAAAAGAGAAAGTTATTTTTTGCAAGTTCTTGCAGGGAGTCAAAGTTCCTGAGGGTTTTTCCTCTAACATCATAAATCTAGTATCAGTGAAAGATCTAAGATTGAAAGGTGTGACGTCTCATGATTATCATGTTCTTGTTGGTTTATGCACTAGAGACTTATATGTTTCCATCGCTTGTATCATATTATTTTATAAAGGCAATTCATTCTTTTAGAATACAATTAATGTCCTTAGAATAGTAAGCTTAAACTTCATAAGAAATCAAGTACATGACTTGATCGTGAGATCTTATGAAGAACTATTCTTAAAAATAGTCCCTGGTCAATTATCATCTTAGGACAAAAGATGCATTTAGACTAGTATGTGAGTTCATTGATGATCACACCTCACGGATCATGGATATGAGATATTATGTGCCAACATAAGTACATATTAAGAGTAATGATATACTGGACTGACCCACCTTAAGAACGTTGCATGGTTGTTACATAAGTGTCATGAACGTTTCTTAAAATGATAAATATTGTATGAAGTCCTTTGACGTGAAATCACTACGATTCCTACATAAGGAATTATATGTTTTAAATATCATCAAACGTTGCTTGTAACAAGGTGATAAAAAAGTTGGTATTTGGACATATAAATTATGTGGAGGAATGTGAGTGACCTAGATGGGATTTGTCCTTCATATGTAACATGAGTTATATCTGTAGGCCTCTTGATAAAGTTAGACTGCAAAATGCATGGCCATGCTCAGGAGGATAAACATGAGATGTTTATTTTCTGTACAATTTACTTGGGCATCAAGAAAACATAAATTGAACTATACAAGGTTGACACATACCATGCCCTTGGGTTCAATTAGATATTTGGACAAAGGGACATATCGTATAAATTATTATCATAAAATAGGATTAGTCAGAGTTGTTGACATTCTCAATGTTTGGGTAGTAGTGATGTATTGCTAGATACCGCTCACTATTTATGATATTAAATATAAAAGGGTTTTATTTTAATATCATAATCAAATATTAAAAGCCTATTGGGTCACACGCATACAACAAGCCGCTAGAAAAAGATAATAATTCTAATTTGATTAGAATTATAACATATTGGGCCAGGCCCATATATGTTAGGGTTAATAGAGTGAGGGGTTAAACCCTAGCCACCACTCTACAAATATAGCATAAGATGCATTACCCTACGAACATGAGTAGTCGCTCTTACTCTCTAAACACTACTAGCAGAGTTGAGGAGGGTTTCCTAGTTTGGCTGTTGGCGTGGACACTGATGGGTTTCTGGCAAGCGAACCACAAATCCAGCAGTATAATAGTAAGAAAGAGTATCGTATCCACAGGGAACGGTTATTTATGTAGACCGAAATCGTATTTATCAAGAGAAAGCACAGTTTAGAGAGTATGATTGCATAATGGTAAAAAGAGTAGATAATTAATTGGAATTAGAAAGGTAGAGTTAGAGACACTTTACTTGGATCAGGATTGGATTTCATCTCATCACACCCATTGTGCATATAAAGACTACTTATTATTTTGGTATACTCTATAAAATATGTAGACAAACTTTATTGCTAAAGCCCCTACCCAGCGACCTTAACACTCAAGGATAAATTGTGCGAGCTCTCCCAGGCGACAGATTTATCTCGGCTTATTTTGCTCTCTTTTGTTCACTTTGTAAGAGTTAGACGATAAACGAGGCCTGTTGGTAGACGCATCCTTCGCTCCAGTACTGTCACTACCTTATGCTCATTAGAATACGCCCATGTTCGAACTCCTGGAATTACAACCCCCTAACTCTTTGTTATCGGCTATCAAGTCCTATTTGGCAACTGCTCCTTCACTTAGAGTACTCACACTACCCCTCACTCATTAGAAACAGTCCCTTTCAGCCGTCAGTAATAACCGAGTAATCTTATTCAATCAGAGGTTGAGTTTCCTATGTCTAGGCTCCCCCAAACTCAATCCTAGCCGTAACGTTAATTACAAACTAGCCTATAACTCCAGACGCAAGCGTGGGAATTAGGAATAAGCACAGAATAAGACTACAACCATTATAGATAGGGACCTTATTGAAATAATAATATAGCATTTATATACACTCAAGGATAGAATCGATTACATCCAATCCTACTGGAGAGTTAACTACATGAAGTAGCCATACAAACCATTGAAGACGCTGTCACCATCTTCAATCCTCGTGAAGCGCTCCTCCTCTCCTACTCTAAACTTAGCTCTGGTACATAATCAATGAATTACAATGACTATCTACTGATTAACCAACTAACTCTCTAACTCCTTGGACTGACGCAAGAGGTTCCTATTTATAGATTAAGAAAGACAAAGCAAATTTGGGAAGAGATCCTCTTAAAAACGGCAACAGGGATGCAATCTGCGTGTTCTGCGCTTCAAGCTGCGCTACAGCGCAGGCTGTAGCACAGGTTCCAGAGAGTTACGCTTCACCTGCGCTATAGCGCGGGGTGAAGCGCAGCTAGCGTCCTGCAGCTTCGACTTTCCTCTTTTATTTGTTGATCTCTCCCCGAGACTGGTTTTCACGCGTTTGCCTTTCCTTGTTTCCCCTTATTTTCTAATATCTTTATATTTATTGTGCAATCCTTGTTTATTTGGGAAGCTTGTCTGCAATATCTTTGATTGATTGACTCTGATCTCCTCATTAATGATTCAAATCTTCTTCACATCTTTAATTAATTGTCTTCAATCAATCTACAATCTTGCATAAATCCTCCTCATTTAATGTCATTTAATCTCTGAATTAAATCTTTGCAATAATCCTGCAAAAATCAGCAATAAATCTATTAAAATAGCATCAAATTCAAAACTAGGATTAATAAATACAAATTAGTAAATATTAAATAAAAAGGGATAAAAATGGGGTAAAATTATCATTTTATCCTTGATAAGTGAAATAAAATATATACTAATTTATCAACTATTTTTCACTTATCAAATTCCCCCCAACTTGAATTCTTGCTTGTCCTCAAGCAAGAGACCTCTTTGCAATCACAATCAATTCTAACCCCTAGTGTATTTTTATAAAAACAAAACTAATTCAAGGTAATTACCCCTCAACTCCTTCCTAAGTAGAAGTCACTTCTCAAACATAAGAAAAAAATCAGAATCACGAGATATTACCAATCAGCAGTTAGGACAGAAATACAACATCAATTAAACTTTCTCAATAATAGCAATTAAAGCAGTAAGTGATAAACCAAGGAAATCTCTCATTCTCACGGGTAAGTGTTTCCCTCAATCATTTTCACCCACTATTGAACAACTAGAATTGATAGTCGTTTCCAAGGTCTGAACCTGCAAGCAGTTAGTATGGATCAAAAGGTCTTTCTTTAGGTTGTAATGAGGCTGGGCTATCAAGAAATCATGGTTTTTCTGGATATTCAAGGAACACTTTGAATAGAGAGCATCTTGTGGTTGTGCTTTGGAACTTCTCTCAATTCACCTGATGATTCTTGAATGGTCACCCTTTTTCAGCTTTGGCCTCTTTTTTGAAGAATTTTCTCCCCCCAACTTATTTATTTTCCACACTTTGTGTAGATTTTTTTTTATATACATAACATAAAGAAATTATTTTTGGTGGGGGGAAATCTTTTCTTTGTGATTTCTTGTGCCTTCTCTTGGATTCCTTGTGACCAACCTCTTTGTCAATTGCTTGTCCCATTTTGTTGTGGTGCACCTTGCTCTCTATCCCAAGTGTTAGGGACATGGTATGATCATTGATCATTGATAATGATAATGGCTAGGGTGCATCAAAAGAAACATTCAAGCTCAAATGGGCAATCAATAAATGGAGATATTTATGCAGGGTTGGCTATTTGGCACTAAGCAGAATATTAAAATCACAAATTGTGCCTTTGTCACTTCCATACCTTCTACAAGCAAGACAATTTTCAGAAACTCAAGCAATAACAGTTGACAAGCAGCGGTGAAAAGCTCTCAATATAAGTGTTTAAGTGTTTAGGGCTCTCAGCTCACCGGTTGGGCTAAATTTTCCTTGCTAAAGCACTTACTGGATTTAATAAACTACCATGATGGGTTCTCTTGAGAAGTACTCTAAACCTAACTGATTATGGAATTAATCACAAGACCCTATCATCTTGCCTAGATTGGTTAGTTAAACTACTTATTTACAGAGAAAAAGGAAATAATTACCTTGATTCCTAATTTCCTAAGGTCCTAAAAATTTTAAAAATTTAAGAAAAATTGAAAATACGAAACAGAAATCCTAATTAACTAGAAAATATCTATAAAATAATAGAAAATAAAAGAAAAACTAAAAGAAAGAAAAACACCAGTATCAATCTTCATCCTCTGTATATTGTGAGTCCTTGTCTTGCTGCTGTTCCATCCCCCTCTGGGAAAATAGGCCTGTCCCCAGGCCATTGCAAGAATATCCGAAATCTCCAAGCAGCAAGCCCGGGTATGGGTCTAGTACTCCTGATTGGTTTGGGGTCAACTAGTCTTTATATTTTGCAGCAGTCTGTGCAATTTATGAAGAACATGGAAGTAAACAAAGAGCATTTCAATCAAGCAAATTGTTCTTCATGTTCCACACAGCCAGAATCATATTTAAGATAGCAATTATCAACAATATTCACAATCCTAAGGTTGCTACCCTAAAGTGTAAATCATAGAGATAGAGTAAATGAAGATTTCAATTGGTAAAAATAAAATAAAAAAATATAACTGAAAGTTTCAAAATTGATGGAAGTTTGTGAGTGAAAGAGTGAAAAGAAGAGCTTTAGGAAGTAGTATATGAGAAAGATTTTTAAAATTTCGTATCCTGCGCTCCACCCTGCGCTACAGCGCAAGTGAAGCGCAGAATACAGTGACTAAAATTGCATTTCTACGCTTTACCTGCGCTACAGCGCAGGTTGAAGCGCAGAAAACATAATGCAATTTTGCAATTTTCAGTCACGTTTTCTGCTACTTCCTATTTTAAAAAAAAAAATTATTTTCCACAAACTTATTCCAATCAATTTTGAAAATTTCCTAATTTCTAAAAAAAATGAAAAATCCTAATTAAAAAAATAAAACAAAACTAAAAACTTTAAAAATCTCTGGGTTGCCTCCCAGAAAGCGCTTGTTTAACGTCTGATAGCTCGACGCCGGTTCTCTCAAGGTGGCTGAAACTGAAATATTTTGATGAGCTTGTGAGCTGCACCCTTCCTCTCTTTGGCCCTTAAACCTCCCCATAATCTTGCCTTGGATCAACCTGTAGTGTGAAAAGACGTTAACCATTGTAGCTTCTTTCTGGAATTAGACCATGCCTCTGACTCCCTTGGCTTGATCCTTCTTTTCTTTATTACCTTGCTCTCATGTGCATGAGTCTTCTTTTCCTGAAGCTTAGATGATTCACAGTTGATTGCTCTCAATTTCTTTGCTTCGGGGGGTTCTTTGATATGGAACACACCTGACCACTTCTTCAATATGGCTCTAGGCTCAGTAGCTGATCCTCTTGGCTCAATTCTTCCTTTCTTTGCTCTGGTTAGGTCAGTGTATTCGCAGGCCTTTCTTTTGTGAGATATGGAAGGTTTATCACTTGCACCATGCATTTCTTGATCTTCCTTTAAAGGACTGGTTGGATAAGGCAAGGTCTCTGTTCTTAAAATCATTTTCCTTCCTTCCTCGGGCTTTGATTCACCATCTCTCTGTTCACCATCACATGTTGTATTTTCTTTCTCCCTTTCACAGTCAGTGTCAAGCACCATCTTTTCTATTTCATCCTCTCCATCTCCTTCTTCTACTTTTGCTGCACCTTCTTGTGCTTCTTCAAATCTATCCTCTTCATCAGCCAGAACATCATTGGTTTCCTCCCCTATTGATTTAACAATTATGGTGGGACAAAATTCTACGGAGTTAGGTTGAGCATTTGTTGAGCTCTGTTCTGACTGTTGGTTGGCCATTGCTTCTACTATCTCTTCAATTGTTGCATCGGGAGACTCTCTCTTCTTGTTGAGCAGTTCCAACATGAGTTGCTCCATGGACTCCAACGTTGGGATGTTGAATTGCACTATTTTATTATCTTCTATGAAGGCTGTAAATATCAGGTTCCTATCTTTCATGGAGGGATTCTTTGAGTATGGTAATTCCCTGTCTTGCAATGTATGTGTGAACTCTTCTTTTTCTTCTTCTTTATTTTCTTTAGCAGCTTCCTCTGATTTCTTTTCTTCAATTTCTCTTTCTTGTATTGCTTCAGTTTCCTCTTCTTGAATGTCCAGATAAGAGCAATGACCATTGAGATGGTTACCTCCGCAAAAGTCACAAATTAATTGTGGAGACTGGTCAGGATAAGAGTAAACTGGTTGCAGTGGCTGAGAAAGTCACAACTTTCCTCTTTTATTTGTTGATCTCTCCCCGAGACTGGTTTTCACGCGTTTGCCTTTCCTTGTTTCCCCTTATTTTCTGATATCTTTATATTTATTGTGCAATCCTTGTTTATTTGGGAAGTTTGTCTGCAATATCTTTGATTGATTGGCTCTGATCTCCTCATTAATGATTCAAATCTTCTTCACATCTTTAATTAATTGTCTTCAATCAATCTACAATCTTGCATAAATCCTCCTCATTTAATGTCATTTAATCTCTGAATTAAATCTTTGCAATAATCCTGCAAAAATCAGCAATAAATCTATTAAAATAGCATCAAATTCAAAACTAGGATTAATAAATACAAATTAGTAAATATTAAATAAAAAAGAATAAAAATGGGGTAAAATTATCATTTTATCCTTGATAAGTGAAATAAAATATATACTAATTTATCAACTATTTTTCACTTATCAGACACCACTAGAGACGTGGCTGCTATAGCCTCGTTTACAATCCTCATAAGGTATGTCATTATGTTTCATGCCTTTTATGCCTTAATTCGTGTTTTCGCATTAACGATCATAACAAGGGAGAGAATCCATTTATTCCGCTGCACCCTGACCATATGCTTGATTCCCTTCAATTCTTATGGGTCATTTGCTTCCGGTTGTAATATGCTCCATTCTGCCAAATAAAGTGCGTGTTTCATTAACTAAACTGTGTCATTTCTTCAGAGCTATTTTGTAGTAAAGTGATTAACCCTGGGAAGTTGCCCATTTTGCAAAGAAAGATTGTTGTCACCCTGTGCGAGCTTGAAATATATCCCACCCCCGCTTTATAATGATTCATCTCACAGTTCACCGGGTTCGGGAGACTCAATTGTGTGGACCAGCTTACATGAGATGGATGTTCCCGGTTGAGTGATACATGAAGATATTAAAAGGGTATGTTAAGAATTGTAGTCGGCCTGAGGGTTGTATGGTTGAAAGGTACATAGTTGAAGAAGCCGTTGAGTTTTGCACTGAATACCTTAGTGGTGTCAACTCCATTGGGCTTACAACCTCTAGACACAATAGAAGATTAGAAGCAGAAGGGATTGGGGCAAGTGATGTCATAACTATTCAGAGAGAGGAATGGGTTCAAGCACACCTTTATGTCTTGCATAATGATGATGGGGTAGAGTCATATGTTGAAATTCACAAGGAGATACTTCGACACTCGAATCCTAATTGAGGAGACAATCGGATTGCAAGGGAACACAATCGAAGCTTTATCACATGGTTTAAGTCTAAGATTTTTTTACATGAACCAAAATCCTACTTCAGTCTCTACCAGATTAAGATTTCTAGCATATGGCCCAAGTGTTCATGTCATATTTTACAAGGCTTACCTGACCAATAGCTACACTTTCTACATAAAGGACCATGATGATGGAACAACAATGCAAAATAGTGGTGTCATTTTAATTGCCCAAGCATTGCACATGTCAAGTGCAAAAGATAGAAATCCAATTTATACAAATATGTCATATTTTGGGGGTCATTGACCGCATATGGGAATTGGATTATACTCACTTTCGGGTGCCTGTGTTTGGTTGTAAGTGGGTTGACAACAATACTAGTATTCGAGTTGACAACCTCGGCTTCATGCAAGTTAATTTTAGCAGGGAATGATACAAAGATGAGCCATTTATCCTAGCATCCCAAGCTCAACAAGTTTTCTATGTTACTGATCTTGCAAACGTTGAAGATGATCCTTTTGTTACGACATCACAATTATTACAGGGTGACTCCACAACAGATGATGGTTTGTACATGAGAGCGGACCATGATGAGCGTATTTGGATCAACCCATCAATTCGTCTTAGAAATGGACCCACAACTTTCAAACCAACTAGAAAAAGAAAACAAATGATTAGTCAACGTATATATGTATGTTTTTACATATTTAAATAGATATTTCTTTTGTCTTGTATACTAATAAAAGAAGATACTAATTATTCTCTTATGTTTCTCATGCAGATAAAATGTCAAACTCCGAAAATGATAGTGGTCAAAACATGGATGACCAATACAAGCGTGGAGCAACAACTATGGCACAAGTGATTAAAGAGAGGAACATGGGTAACAAGATTCAAGTAAGCAACACACCAACAAATTTTTACATCATATTATGTTTCTTAAGTTAAATTATGTTACTTTATGTATCATTTTATTTAGGTTGCAAGGAATTCTAGAGGCCAACCTATTATAGAGTTCTTGAATTCTTAATATGGAGTATTGACGATAACTTTACTTGTGTTTGTGTTGTGAATGTGTAAATGGAATGAAATTCTTCCTACATCTAATAATTGTTTGAATGATAAGGAATATGGTTTTAGAGGTACCTCATTGGAATTAAAACTATATAGAATAGAATGCAATAAAATATTAGATTAAGATTTAGCTTGGATTTGAAAAAAAAAAAAAAAGGCTTAAATACATTTTTGGTCCCTATACTTTTGTAGATGGGTGATTTTGGTCCCCTAGTTTTAATTGCTCAATTTTGGTCCCTCTTCTTTAAAAATTGAACAAATCTAATTCTACCGTTAGCCTCCCATTAAATATTTAGCAGAGATTGCTAACATGGATTTAATTTTGTGACATGTAAACTATCATAGGACAAAGATTATTATTTAATTTTATCTCTTAATGTTTTTAAACGAAAAATAGAGCTTGCAGATTTCAGTTCGCTTTCGATTTCATTTTAAATTTCATTTCATTCCCGAATGAGATTTCAGTTCGCTTGGTTGATGGCTTGAAGCAGACCTGCAATTGTTTTAGTTTTAGGACTTGTATTTGCCTTATTGTTTTTGAGAAAATTGACGTGTAGTAGTGTGATTTTGTTTTTTGATTTTGTTTTCTCATTGTATTAAACTAGTGTCCGACTCATGCGATGCATGGGTATTATTATTCAAATAGATTGTTTATACTTAATATTATAATATATTTAATTTAATTAATATAAATATGTAAACTTTAAAAAATGATAATGATTTCTACTTTCAACACCCAAAAATTAACTATCAAAGTATTAATACTTTTAAAAAAGAATAATAATTTTTTCACATTTTGTTGTTTTACACTTCCTTTAACACCTTAATTTTCTTTTCATTTTTCTCTTCATTTTATATCACATTTTTCACATTCTTTCTTTTTATTATTTTTTCTTTCTATTTTTCTCCTCACTAAACTTTCCATATTTATCTACCTACTATCTATGTATCTTATATGTTAGGCTAGATTTAGAACTCTTAAATTTACTACATATAGGAATTAAAAAAAATTAACTCCCAATAAATAATGACAAAAAATCTAGCCAATTGCACCATCATCAAATTTGATGTGCACTACTTTCAAGGGAGTAGTAACTTTTTAGTTATGGCCCAACAGGTCTATTTATTTAAGGCTAAGCTGGCAGCGAAATCCATCATAATAATATGTCTCATTGGTCAAATTCCCACAAAGTGAACCTATTAATTGAAGTTCTAATAGCCATACTAAACCCCCCCATTCTCATTGTTTTAATTTGTCAGTCAATTATATACAAAACATGTCCAAGTGATTCTATTATGCAATCAAAATAGACTTATAATCACATTTAACTCGGACCATACTTTATACAATAGAAATTTGTTAATAAAAATATAGAGTTCAAGATTTATACAGAAAAATAAAAATTATTTTACAATACACCACCTATATTGCTATTTGACTGACTTATAACATATATTCACTTTGGGACAATAGTATTCAGAAAGAAAAATTAACATACAAACAAAAGAAGCCTTTTAATATTAAATAATACATATACTAAAAAGACAAAAACACATAATGATGAATTTAATCCCCTAAAGAGAATATTAAAGACTAAATAAAATTTCACTTTCAATATCTAATATTACACCACTGAAAATCATTAACAATTTATAATAAAAAGTCATTCAGCTACAGAAACTATTAAGGAGTAAATTATTAAAATAAAATAACCAATATTGATCTCATGAAATTTCAGGCAGTTTCTCAACAAAAGGCCAAGAGTTTTGAGAACCTGACAAAAAAATTAAACATTTCATTAAAATATGCACATTTCCTAAAAGTATCTACCAATTCAAAGAGTGATAACAGGATAACAAAAGACTATAAGTGTCATTCCAGCTAATGATTAATTATGACATTAATAGACAATGGTACCCTCCTACTCTGCTGAGGTTAAAAAAAAACAACGCATTAGAAAAAGGTACACATATCTATATTATAGTCTAATTTCTAATATTTGTATTAGTATAGCAAAAGGAATATCAAAATTGGATGTTAAAAGATTAAATCATCACACTTTACAAATACCAACTTTAATTCTTACATATTACCAACGGGGTTGGTTCAAGTGGTACATGCTCCATTCCCCTTAAGCAAGGTCTCGGGTTCGAGTCTTGGGGATAGAAAAAATTCCCGCTGGGAGAGTTAGCTCCACCATGATGTGGATGTTCCCGGCTCGAACAGGATTGCCTCCCATGGAGGATACCTGTGGTTAAACAAAAAAAAAAACTTTCTTACATATTTGCATGTTAAATTCTAAATTAGATCGATAAATCCCTTATGATAATAGAAGGGGATATATAATTGTTGCTGTGATAATTTCTATCAATAGTTGAACATTTACCTTTTTCTATTTTTGTCTTAATATTCAAAATTTGCATCAGTGTATTTGTGCAACATCACTTAAACGTAGGTTGTAGTTGGATTGGTGGAATGGAGTTTCAAATAGACTGAATGAAAAGAATATAAAATCAAGAAACAGGGATAATCAACTATTTGCCATGAATTTGTCGGTGTTTTTCCCAGGGCATGGAGCTGAGTAGGGATGGCAATTAAGCCCAAGCCCTATGAATAGCCGCAAAAATTACCTGCAATGAGTAAGGTAAAAACCCGCAAAGCGGGTATGAGCGCGGGTACGGGCAATAGCACGCATTTTTTCATGGGGACGGGCACGGGTACAGGCACTGTGATGCCCAGTCCGCCCCATACCCGCACTCATATATATAATTATTTAATAAATAATACCATACATAATTATATATACGGATATATTAATTTTATTAAAACATCAAATATATTTATACATATTTTTAAAATTGATATATATATAATATTACAAATTAAATATATTTTAAAATTCTCTATTTTTTTACTTTATAATATATGACTAATTAGTGTTAATAATCATTCTTTTACAGATCTTGGAGAATTCTAACACATGATATCCAAGTTTATAAAATAGTGTGATGTGAAAGTATAATGTAATATTTAATAAAAATTTTAAACATTTGATCATGTGTGTTTTAGAACATTAACATAATTGTGTTTTAATTTAATTAAATTGTTATGTCACTGATATTTAAAAATTATGTTTGGATGATCTTTGAGTATTTTTTCAATTGAGATATAATTTTTTAAAATTATTATTTTTTTAATGAGTTGTTAGTTTTTTACTTAATAAAAATGCGGGTAACGGGACGCGGGTACGGGCATATAGGTGCCCAGCGGGTATGGGGACGGGAACTAAAATTTCTGTCCACGTGAGTTCGGGCGCAGGTACGGACTTTTTTTAAAAACGCGGGTATGAGGACGAACACTGTGGTACCCTGCCTAGAGGATACCCAATGCCATCCCTAGAGCTGAGGGTACATTTATCTTTTGAAAAACATTGAAAGATAAAAGAATTAATATATAAAATATGTTAATATCATAAAATCAAATTAATAAATTAATAAAATAATTAGTGTAAGACAAAAAAAAATTGACCAGATGATGTTCTTCAAATATTGGTTGTCAAATCCTGAACAAAGGCCATCTTCTCCAAATATTGGGCTCAATATGCTAAACATAAAGGCCCAAAGTAGTGACAAAAAAATTTGACCTTGAGTGAACAGTACTAAAAAATATTCTACTATGTAATAGTATAGATTATGCAGAATCTGATTTTATTTTTTGATTTTTTGTTTAAATAAATTAATAGATAAAATTAAATAATAATCTTTGTCATGTGATAGTTTACACGTCACAAAATTAAATCCATGTCAACAAATTCTACTGAATATTTAATGCGAGGCTAACGGTAGGATTAGATTTGTTCAGCTTTTAAAGAAGAGGGACCAAAATTGAGCAATTAAAACTAGAGGGACCAAAATCACCCATTTACAAAAAGTATAGGGATCAAAATTGAGATATTAAAACTATGGGGACCAAAATCACCCATTTACAAAAGTATAGGGACCAAAAATATATTTAAGCCAAAAAGAAATTAACGAGGGCGCTTGGTTTAAGCGTCCTCCCAATTTGAAAAAAAAAAACACACCTGGTTAGGGCGCTCACATGGAGCGCCCTCTATAATATACTTTAGGGCGCTTACCAAGAGTGCCCTCCAGGAGTTGTTTGCCCAAAAACCTAAGGACGCTTCTGAGGGCACTTTTGTGTCTTATTTTAGCGCCCTTAAATGACTTCTGTGAGGGTGTGTCAGAAACGTCCTTCTTTAAACGATCATACTAAAGCAGTTTCTATTAGTACACACGGAAGCGCCCTTTTATGAAATACAGGAGCACCCTAATAGGTCTTTTTTGGCATAGTGAAAAGGGGTTCCAGAATTGGATGTTATTTCATATATAATTAATATTAAAAAACAATTTTTAAAATATGTTTTTCACTTGATATAATTTTAAATTCTTTCATATACTTGTTTAATTATCATATTTAAAAATTAAATCTGTGTATTTAAAGTAAATTGTAAGATATGAAGCGCTTAATAAATAAATTTAATGAAGCTATATAGTTTTTATTCTATAAAATAAAGGAGGATATGTTAAGAAAAATAAATTAAATTTCAATCAATGGAGCATGGAATATTCACCAAACATATAAATCTCTAACTTATTTCAAATATGATATGCATGAGAATAATTCTAAGTCATTATACGTACTCATTATTCTTGATATATAAGTCACTTACTAAATAATGAATAAAATATTATTTTTTTTGTTTTCAAAATATTAAATATATATTCAATTTTTATTTAATACATTTGTAAAGTAATAGAAAACATATTAAAAAAGTTAAAAGAAGATAACGTTCAACAATGTCATATCCTCTTATTAATTTTAAAAGTAACTTTTACTAAAGTTATTTGGCTTGATAATTTTTTATAAAATATAAATTTAATGTATCTAATGGTTGAATAAAGTGGTTTTTTTTTAGAAAAAGGGGGCAAAGACCTTTGAATAATATAATATCAATATTTTAATCATGTATCTCAAGTTTTATATAAAATAAGAGATTCATAGGAATTTAATATTATTATTTACTTATATTTTAAAAAATATATTATATATTAAAATAAAGTCACCTGATAAAGTATATTATATTGATAAAGTATATTATATTTTAAAAAGTAATATCTGACACTTTTTTAGATGAATTTATTGGCTTATCTAAAAAAAGTGTAAGTGATTGTTACTTTTTGACTTATATGAATTTTTATATTGTTTACTTATTAATATACAACTTTCAATTCAATGATTTGATTAATGAAATTTAACATTTATAAAAGGTTAATTGAGTTTAAATTTGACAAAGTTACTCTATTCTTTCCTTTTTATTTATCCATTTCAGAAGAAAATTATTTATTTGTCTATTAAAAATATTTATTTTTCATCTTATTCATTACAATATTTTAATTTGCACTGACCTCGAGTTTTTAAGATTAGATTGTGTGAGAACATCTAATGCCGAATCTTAATTAAGTTAAATTTTTGGCTTTATATATTTATATATATATATATATATATGATATTTATATTAGGTTTAGGGTTTCTTTCACTCACTCACTCACATGTTTTCAATAAAATTTAAAGCACAAATTTTCTAAGTTTTAATGTAGGGTCCTGCTAACGAGTGCCTTAAGGGCACTGGGTTAATGATCCATAAATAGTAGGTTTTTATTGGAAATCACGGTATATATTGATTGTATCTATAACATCAAAAGTCACACACTTGAATAAAAGCTTTCTATTTTTTTGTTCCTTAACAAGTGTCCTATGGACACTCTTTAGCATTTCCCTTTAAAATTACCAAAAAAAAAAAGCATTTCCCTTTAATGCATTCCCTTCATTCCTATTTATAAGGCACCATTTAGAAGTTTTTTGTGTTCCTTTTATAAGTCATTTTGTAATTCTATGTAGCATTCATTATTATTTTCCAGTTCCTTATTTATCCTAATCAATTTTAATGTATTTTCGATTATCAAATGGTAGCGGAGATAGTTAATGATATTAAATAAGGGTAAAACTAGAAAGTTAAACTATTTTTTTAAATCACTAATAAAATTAACTAGTTTTAACCACTTTTATTGGTCTGATTTAAACATAAATATGAACGAAAGGAGTATAAGGTACTTAGAGCATTTATGTTTGAAAATAAAAGAAAAAAGAAAAGTTCTAGCAACACACCCTTTGACACGAGAAATTATTAAGTGGTCCCGGACTACCACATCATTCATACTCCCATGCGTGTGCAATGGATTTGTTTTTGCCTTCTCGGTCCATCAATTTCTATTTTTTAATGAAGAGATATTTTATCCACATGTCAAGTACTAATTAGTTGGGACTATGAATAATGTGGTGGTCCAGGATCACCTAATAATTTATCCTTTGACAAACTCTTTCCAAACACACTTCGTAATTCTTATGATTGATTGAAAGTCATTTGGGTCCCACCACATTGGATGTGAAACCCACATAATTTGATGTGACTCATGTGAATTTTAAACAATTATATGGAGTGTGTTGGTAAGAGTGTCTTTGAGAATGTGTTGATATCACTCATTAAGAAAAATGTATAGTGTGTGTGAATGTATTGTGTTTTGTTCATTGCTCATTTCAACCTACTTACATGTTATAGAAGTGTTCACAGTATAAAGTGAAATGTTTACTTTTATTTGTAAGTAGTGTTGGTTACATTTATTTATGTCTTTTCTTTCCATGAAACGCTCTCGTCGCCGTGCCCATGCATCTATTTTTTTTTAAAAAAAAAGCACGTCAATTTATATTGTCAATTTTGTTAACATTTCAGGAAAGAAAATATTTATTGTGCTTTTATATTTTTTATTTAATGGATACTTTCTTTTTTAATAAAAAAATACACTTTTATATCCTTAGGATCGTTTGGTTTCATAACATTTTGAGTGTGTTTGGCCAGACTAATAAGTTAACTTTTAGTTTATTTGACTAACTTATAAAAATATCTCCAATAAGAGGGTTTTGTTGGGGTCTTAAACATAAAATATCACGAAAGCAACTCACACACTATTGGAGCACAATGAAATCAGTTTTTATTTTGAAGTATTGTGCTTAAATAAACAACTCACCATTATGAGTTCTTATGGGGAAATAGAGAAAAATAATGAATGTGATTAATTTGTGGGGTCCATTTAAGATCGTTATTATAGAGTTGCTAGCATTGAAGTGAAAAGTTATTTAAATTGTGAAAAAATAAAATGATATGTATGTGTGAAACCCAAAGAAAAATTATTTAAATAAGAAATAGGAAACTCTTGTGATTGCTCTGCTGAAGATGATATATATAAGCTAATTTGATTAACATTAAAGTATTTGGTGAAACACAAGTTTATAACTTTTAAGTTACTAGCTACATCACCTACCTTGTAGCTTATTTATTCTATTTTGTCCTTCATAATACACTTTCCAAATTGTCTTTAAATTTTTTTTTACGTATTTTTATGTCATTTTATATTTATCTCAGTGAATTTATCAACTAATGTTACCAAACACTTCTAATTCAATTAAATAACTTATAAGCTAGGAGTTTATCAACTACCAACCAACTTACAAGCTAATTTACCAAATATAGACTCTGTTTTATTTCCTATTTTTTATTTTAAATATTACAAAAATAATTTCAGTTTTGGTTATAACAATATCACACTGTTTTCATTTTGTTTTCTGTTTTCAGAATTTTGTACAAGAAACAATAAAAATAACTATATATTGATATTTTTTTGTACAAAACTCTGAAAAAAAGTAAATAAAATGAAAAAAACTTAATATTTTTTATAATTAGAACTAAATATAGAAAATGGAAATAGAAAATATTTTCTGAAAGGAAACTACCCCTTATTATTTATAAGGAAAAAGATTAATTGACACCCCAATTTTGGAGTGTGTGGGAGTGTAGGAAAGAGAGATAAAAAGAAAAAAAAAGAGAACGTGAAAAATGTGATAAATGATATGATGTGAGAAAAAAAAATGAAATAAAAAATGTGATGTGAACAAAGGTATATATAAAATGATAAAATCTAAGTATGAAAAAATCACAACTCAATTTATAATACATATATTAATATCCTTATCCATAATTTACAATAGCTTTACTAAAGAGTTATGGCTCAGTTGGCAACGCAGGCTGAGATTGTGGGAAGGGCTACCGGGTTCGATCCCCACTAAACACATTCTTCGGGAGGGGTGAGGAGCCTTAACTATGACTAAGCCCCGAATAGCATTGCCCTGGTAATAGGGGATACCTATGGTTTACACCAAAATTTACAATAGCTTTTAAAACGACTAATGCTATATATATATATCCTCTCAAACATCCTCTTAATTACATGAATACCTTCAACATTTAATAAGTAAATGAATTATTAAAAGTAATAATCAGGAATTAAATTTAATTTATTAAATAGTAACATGGATATTAAAAAAAAGATAACGGGATCCGAGATTGGATGTTATTTCATATATAATTAATGTTCAAAAACAATTTTTAAAATGTGTTTGTCACTCAGAATAATTTTAAATTCTTTCACATACTTATTTAATTATCGTATTTAAAAATTAAATATGTGTATTTAAAATAAATTGTAAGATATGAAGCGCTTAATGAAAACAAAATTACGATTTAAACAAATAAATTTAATGAAGAAATATAGTTTTTATTCTATAAAATAAAGGAGGATATGTTAAGAAAAATAAATTTAATTTCAATCAATGGAGCATAGAATATTCACCAAACATAAATCTCTAACATATTTATTAAAATATGATATGCATGAGAAAAATTCCAAGGCATTATACGTGCTCATTATTCTTGATATATAACCCATTTACTAAATGAATAAAATATTATTTTGTATGTTTTCAAAATATTAAATATATTAAATTTTTATTTAATATATTTGTAAAGTAATAGAAAAAAAATATTTAAAAAGTTAAAAGAAGATAACATTCAACAATGTCACTTCCTCTTAGTAATTTTTAAAGTAACTTTTACTAAAGTTATTTGACTTAATAATTTTTTTATAAAATATAAATTTAATGTATCTCATGGTTGAATAAAGTGGTATTTGTTTTAGAAATTAAAAAGGGGGGCAAAGTCCTTTGAATAATATAATATTAATATTTTAATCATGCATCTCAAGTTTTATATAAAGTTAGAGATTCATAGCAATTTAATATTATTATTTACTTATATTTTAAAAAATATATTATATATTAAAATAAAGTCACCTAATAAAGTATATTATATTTTAAAAAGTAATAACTAACACTTTTTTAATGAATTTATTAGCTTATCTTAAAAAGTGCCAGTTATTACTTTTTGACTTGTATAATTTTTTATATTTTTTACTTATAGTATACATTTTAAATTTAATGATTGGATTGATGAAATTTAACATCCACCAAAGGTTAATTGAGTGTAAATTTGACAAAAGTTACTCTATTAATTCCTTTTTATCTGTTCATTTCAGAAAAAAAATTATATTTCTATTTATTTGTCCATTAAAAGTTCAAAAAGAGCATTTATTACTTTTTTTTCTCAGTTATATCCTTTTACCTATGTACTGCCTACTTATTTTTGGTAATAAATTACTACTAAAATGTCTAAAGAGTAATAGAAAGTGTAAAAATATTTTTAAGAAAAATAATAATATTAGTTGTTTTCCTAAATCTATTTGCTATATATATTATCAATAAGGGGTGGTTCAAGTGGTATATGTTTTTCGATAAAAAAAAGTGGTACATGCTTTATTTCTTCCTAACTCGAACAAAATTTTTCTCGTGGGGAATATGTATGGTTTAAAAAAAATCTAAAAAGAAGAAAGAGTAATTATACCGTGGCATCATGTCAATTGATAAATAATACCGCATAATGAAATGATTAATGGATTATGACACTACATATTAATTAAATCTATGAGTTAAATTAGTATGCACTGACAGTGTAAAAGAGTTTTACACTGACGTTTAATCATGATTCTTTATTTATATGATTTTTAAAATATTAATTAGTAAAATCAATAAACTTACCATAAATCAAGGGTTGTGATTAACCGTCACCGTGTACAATCCTTATTCTCTAAATGAATTTCTGATGAGGCATTTTAATTAAAAATATTTTTTATTCACCAAATTGGAGTTATAATAACTTAATAGTAGTCAAAGATAGTAAAAATAAACTATGATTTCATATAAACTTTTTATATTCAATACTATTTCCATAAAAAAAAATGTGTGATTAATTACTAAAATAACCATAAAATTTCCTGTCTATAATATGATTATATTTTATTAGAGCGCACCCCAGTAGTCATGTAAATCATATGCAATACTCTTTATTTACTTATTGAATTCAACCACTATATATTAAGATAAACTCGAACTGAAAATTATTGGTTAATTAAATTGATAATTAACTTCCTGCATTGTGGAAAAAATATTTTTTTATCTTATTTATAAGTGAAATTTAACTAAGAGTGTATTTGACAAAATTAGTTGAAATTAAAGTTAACTGAAATTTTGAAAATAGTTGATAGCTGAAATCTAATAAACTAGCTGATTGTAAAATAACGACTACAAATAACACTAATTATTGAACCAAATATTAAAATTTAGTAATTATCTATTTTCAAAAAATAAAAAATATCTACATTATAATTTATTTAAAATTATTTATAAACTTACAAATTTGTGTAAATAAAATTTAAATAACATTTCCATAATTTTTTCATTATAATTTTAAATTATTGTCAATAAGATTAAATATTTTATTAAAAAATAAAATAAACAGTTCAATAATTGAAACAATTAGTGTAATATTGAAATAAATAATCCCCAAAAAGTAGTATTCTTTAATAATAGAAAAATAAATATATGGTTTAGCATTCCACAAGGTGAATGATGGTTATAGAGAG
This sequence comes from Sesbania bispinosa, assembly GCA_026901365.1. NCBI lineage: Eukaryota > Viridiplantae > Streptophyta > Magnoliopsida > Fabales > Fabaceae > Sesbania > Sesbania bispinosa. Next base: position 236,910 of record QLOH01000538.1, read on the forward strand.
ATAAAATTATAAAACATTTTCAGTTGGTAGCTAAATTTTTGTTTTTAAATACTACTCCAATTTCTTTTTTTTTTAAAAAAAACTAGTCTTTACCTAAAAAATTACCTTATCAAACACTAATGAAATGTTATAATAAATTTGTTAGCTACCGATTTTAGTTTTCATGTAATTGTAATGTAGCTTAAATGACAACATGCTAACAACGCTCTAATTCACACATATTAAGAAGTTGTTTAAAATTAGTTAATTAATAGTCTCAAATTCATCGTAAAATATTATAACTTTTCAAAAGTACTCTTATTGGAAAATTCATCAATTCCATTGATTTTTCTCTCTACCTTAATTTGCTTCTTCATATCCCATTATGTCTTCCAATGAAACGAAGTACTTCAACTTACTAGTAAATATTCATATTGTTAAAATGAAAAAATAATTAAAAGTGTAGAATAATTGAGAGTAAACTTTAAAAAATATTAATATTTTTATAGATTTTATAAAATGACTTATATAAAGGACTAATAAAAACTTTTAAAGTATTACTTATATAATAGAACTAAATGGTATATAAATTCATATAAAGATTCTATGATTTTAATTTGTATTACAAGTGTTATTTGTTATTTAATGTATATATGAGGCAATTCACGTCATATTATTGACCATGTATGTTTATTGTGACATCCAAATTTTACAAATCAATTTCATAAACTAAATAGGGTTAGAAAGATGTTTTCTAATTAAATGAAACTAGGAAAAAGGAAGGAAAAACTAAGTCAAAAGCAAAGAAGAGCAAAAATCAAGATTTTGGGTGCTGACACTCTCGCTCAGAGTTGCTTGAGCCCAGCCTGAGCGAAGGTATCAACAGAATGAGGAATTCTATTCTGGTTTGCTCGCTCGAGCGAGGTCTGAGCGAGAAACAGAGCCAAAATGGGGGAGTTTCTGGCTGAAATTTCGCTCAGCCTCGCTCAAGCGCGCCTGAGCGAGAGCGCGCGAGCAAGAACCTTTAAAATCACTTTTAAGGTTTTCTTCTCACATTTTCCTCCATTCCTTCATTTCTTAGAGAGAGAATCTAGAGAGAGAAAGAGAGAAGAAGAGGAGGAGCTACCACCCGTCATTGGAGATTATCCTCAAGCGTGGATTCACCCCCTTCCATCACTCCATCACCTCGTTTGTTCCCTATTCTTGAGGTGAGTGTGGTCAACCACTCACTTCCATTTGATTGCTCTATTGTATGCTCCCTATCTCCTCTTCCCTTTCTTATTAGCTTTGTTTGTGAGAGTTATTGGTTGGTTCTTTGGATTTGCTTGGATGCTTGAATAGTATGTGTAGATGCCTTAAACCCTAGAATATGTCACAGAGTCTTTGGACTATCACAAAGTCTTCGGACCATCACAGGCTTTCGGACAATCATGTTTAAGAAGAACGAGGTTACCACTCGACCTCTCGACCAAGGGGAAGATGGTGTTTCTCAACCTAAAAATAATCACAGGCATGGTTCGTTGACTTCTAATAAAACTTAATCATAGGTGAAGTTGGACGACGGTCCTTGGTCACATGGCCGAGCGCTCAACCACAGTCACAGATAGAGAAAAAACCCTGGGTGTCAAGTAAAAACACATCATAGTCATGTTCTACTTGATTTCATGTACTTTATGTTTTTTGCATCTCATTTGTCTGATTCCCTACACTGCATGCTTTTTTATCACATTCACTGGGACTCTAGTCTCACTCCACGATGTGGGACATATATTCAGATGTGCAAGGTTCCCGTCCAAATGCCTAATCGGGAGGCAGGAGCTGTTGGTTGGGCTGTATGGTGGCTCAACCCTTTTTGTTGATAATATTTTGTATAGGCATAAGATGATTATTTTTTATGGGATAGAACAGTACATGTGGGGCCTCAGTGTAGCCTTTTTATATTCCCGGACATATGTACAGTTATATCTCATTATGCATATGTACTTGATATTATATTCTCAGCCTTTGTTGGCAACATTAATTATACATATATTTGTATTGACTTATTGGACTTCCTGCTTAAGTAACTGTTGAATTACCTAAGCGTTGTAATGTATTGAATGTGAATATCAATAATGCACAAAATAATTTCATGAATTTGGAAATAGTACTTCCAACTAGGGCTGTAAATGAGCCGAGCCAAGCCGAGTACTTGAAGCTCAAGTTTGGCTTGTGATAAAAATGAGTGGCTCAAGCTTGGCTCATTTATTTAAACGAGCCAAACTTAAATCTTGGGCTTGGCTTGTTAAAGAAAAACAAAGCTTGGGCCTGACTTGTTTAGCTCATTTATAATTTTATTGTTTTTGCTTTTATGAAAATTTTCATTAAATCATTTTTAAAATTTTTGAATTTAGTATTTAATAAATATTTTACTATTAAATGATAATATAAAAATCAAAATATATTCTTAATGTATGATATATATATATATAGTTAAAAAATCTAAAATATTATATTTTTCGAAATTCAATAAAGTAATATAAGAGATATTTCAATACTTATTTTTAAATATATAGAATAAGGGTTAAGTATGTTTTTGGTCCCTAAAATATAGTCGAGATTTGGTTTTAGTCCCTGTAATTTAAAACCAGTAGTTTTGGTCCTTCAAAAATTGAAAATATACCAATTTAGTCCTTATCGATAAAAATTCGTAGCTAATCGGTAGCAAAATCCGTGGCGAAACTATGCAATAAGGACTAAATCGATGTATTTTCAATTTTTGAAGGATCAAAACCACCAAATTTAAATTACATGGACTAAAACCAAATCTCAACTATATTCAGGGACTAAAACCATATTTAACCCTATAGAATAATTATTTATTATTTATTTTTAAAATAAATTTATAACTGTATTTTTCTTTTTCTATTTTTTTATCAATCTTACTTTACTTTAAATATTTATAATATTTAATTATTATATATATAATATGCGAGTTATTCACGAGCTCTTAATGTCAAGCTTTTAAGGCTTGGGCTTGACTCATTTAAACAATCGAGCACAATCTTAAGCTTGGGCTTGTTTGTTTAATTAAACAAACGAGCTTGATCGAGCATTTAATGAGCCGGGCTCAAATAATTCACGAATAGCTTAACTCATTTACAACACTACTTCCAACGGATATTATTTTCGAATTAAGGAATTAGGACGTTACATTTATTAGGAGGGTGGTTACACCATTGATAACTTTAAATTGAATATGAAGTTTATTGATTCCACTCTTGGATTATAACTATTTATCATATTGATTATTTGTGTTGAATTTTATAAAATTTTAACACTAATAACTTAATAATTAAATAATTATTATTTTTCATATATTTTAAAAGTACATGTAACGTTAATCTTAATATATTTTAATGAGTATTAAATAATTAAATAATTTTTTATTAATATAAAATTATATAGATATAATTTATATGATAATTACCGTGAATTTTAAAATATAATTATTAAAAATAATTATTCAATAGTATAATATTTAATGTAATTTTCATCGTGTAAGTTGATTTTTTTATTTTATATATCATAAAAAAATTGGTATTAACTTAGTAGATCCAACCAGATTCCTTTACAAGACTTCCGTCCCCTAAAATCATCAACGAAAAACCATCTTTTCTCACAGCTGCTATTGCTTGGCAGAGTAAGAGAGAGAGAAGTCTACTCTATTGTGTCATCTAACTATAAATTGCATTGTCCTCATCTTCGGTCTTCACTCACACCATGCATCATCGTCTTCTCATTCACTCATTTCCCCGCTAAGAAACCCAACCCCACACACAAAAAAAAGAACCCTGCAAATTAAATAGAGAGAGAAAGAAACAAGTGTAACTGCAAATTGTAATGTGAAAGTCATCGATCGTATCCTTTTCAACACTTTGAAACTTTCATTGATATATATATATATGTTTCCCAAAGTACTCTCCATACCTCCCTGAAAACAAAACCCAGTAATTCTCACAGGAACAACTCAATTCATGGATCCCTGCCCCTTTGTCCGCCTCACGGTGGAGTCTCTCGCTCTCAAACTCCCACTCGCCACCAAACCCTCACCAGTTTCTGGCGTTCATCCTTCAACCACCCCTTGCTTCTGCAAGATTCAGATACCATCTTTCCCCGCCGAAACCGCACTCCTCCCTCTCTCTTCTTCCCCAAATGACTCCGCTCCGGACACCGCCACCTCCGCCGCCGGTTTCCACCTCGACCCCGCCGCTCTCCGGCGACTCTCCGGCAAGCCCGTCGCACTTCGAGTCTCTGTCTACACAGGCAGCATGGCCCGCACGTGCGGCGTCAGTGGAGCCAAGCTGTTAGGCCGTGTCGTCTTGACCATTAACCTCTCCAGTGCTGTCTCTCGCTCCGCCACTTTCCACAGTGGGTGGCTCAGTCTGGGGAAGAAGAAGCACAGTGAACCGGACCGTAGTAATAAGCCTTCGGCTCGGCTTCATTTGGTTGTCCGGTCTGAACCGGATCCCCGGTTCGTTTTTCAATTCGGTGGTGAACCGGAGTGCAGCCCTGTGGTTTTCCAGATTCAGGAGAATATCAGACAACCCGTTTTCAGTTGCAAGTTCAGTGCAGATCGGAATTCCAGATCTCGGTGAGTGTTTTCACAAATTGAATTATATTTTTTTTTTTTCCAATCCATTTTTACTGATGGTGATTTTTTTTTTCATACTATTTTTTCTCACATACTTCTCTTTGTTTCTGTTTCCTTTTCATGTCTCCTTGCATCTCTCTCTCCTTTTCTTGTTGCACTTTATTTTTTACATGGATATAGGTATGGTATAAAAATAAATAATAATTGAAAAAAAAACAGTTATTTTCTTTTCTTTCGTTACTATTATCTGGCGTGGCGCATTTTAGTTTTCAATCACTGGCTCTACTACTGTGAGCCATGGTTGGTGAATCAACCACGGAAGCAAATGCCTCCATCTTTTTGAGTGTGGTATATGTAATTAAATGTTATAGTATTATCAAATCAAATCAAATTTATTTGACTGCCAGAACATGCCTTGACTGTAAGAAAAAAAATGAGTAAATGCGAAGTTGAAATTTTTTTAATGAATGTAAAATTGTTTACATAAGTTGGATTTAGTTAATTGCTCTGACCTGGTTTTAAAGGTTTGACTAAGTAACAGCTAAAGAATATGGTCAAACTCTTTTAGATATAGTAATACTTGGTTGGACAGAAGTTAATATAAATTGATTGATGTATTAATAAATAGAAAAGTTCAATATTTATTACTAGTGGGACAATTATGGTAGGTAAATATATATAGTTACGAAATTAAGGTGAGGTTTAGGCATGTGGGCTGGGTTGTCTATATCTCTTGCGTTGGTACCTAACTATCAGCAGCAGCACATGCTTAGTCGGGTCTCACCTTATCCAGCTAGCTAGCTCAATTCGTTTTCATGTTTCTCTCTCGTGGCTTAGTTGTTATCCTTTTGTACTCATTTTCATTTGGTGGAAATCATCATCTCCATTTGTTTCTTTCTTTTTCTCGTGAAAGAAACATGGAAAATGGCACTGGTACCACGAAAGTTTCATTTTCATATATACAATACACGTCTATTTCCATGCGCTGGGGACAATTCCACTTTTAGAAAACTGTCCACTACAATTTTGACATTCCAAACCAAAATCCCTTTTCAGTTTTCAGTACTCTCCTATGAACAAATATATACCACCAAACCAATTTAGCCCTTTCAGAATTTTCATTCTTTCATTAATCTTTAATAAGATAGGTCATAGGAGTATAACATAAGCACATGGATTACTAAATTATAGATAATTTTGAGCAGGCCACAGTCACAAATGTGACTATTTCCCCTATTTTAAGTAAAACCCCTGTTTTTGCTCAATTAGACTCCTTCAGATAATAGATTCACTACTAAATTATTATGTTGCAGAACAAATGATCTTTCATTAGCTGCATACCCACGTTTGGTCAAACAGACAAGCTGAGATTTTCCAAACTGTGAAACATAACTGCCCTGGATTCCCTCCCATGTGCTAGTATCTGGCTGCAATCTCAATATTTCATATATAATTTATTATCCTAAACACCTTTGACATTTTCATTAGGTTGTTAATTGTTACACTAAATTAATGAATTCTTATTCATATATATATGTATATGTACATGTTTCTTAATTTAATCATACCACTTGTATCTTTGTTAATGATTTATTTTTTTCCCTTGTTGAAAATTCAGGCCTCTTCCCTCAGATTTTACCAACCAGCCAAGTAGATGGAAAAGAACCTTGAAAAGTGTTAGGGAGCGTCATGGAAGGGAGAGAAAGGGTTGGATGGTAATGATTCATGATCTCTCTGGCTCACCTGTTGCTGCTGCATCCATGGTCACCCCATTTGTCCCTTCCCCTGGTTCAGACAGAGTATCAAGATCAAACCCAGGTGCATGGCTCATTCTGCGCCCCAATGGTGCCTCTGTGAGTAGCTGGAAGCCATGGGGGCGTCTAGAGGCATGGAGAGAGAGGGGTCCTGTGGATGGATTGGGCTACAAGTTTGAGCTTGTCACTGAGAATGGACCTGTCAATGGAATACCTATTGCTGAGGCCACAATGGATGTGAAAAAAGGTGGCCAATTCTGCATTGATTATAAAGTGATGAAGGATTATGGATTGGGTTCAAGGCTACAAGGGAAAGGGTTTGTGATGGGTTCAACTGTGGAAGGTGAAGGAAAAATTAGCAAACCTGTTGTACAAGTTGGGGCACAACATGTGACTTGCATGGCTGATGCTGCTCTATTCATTGCACTCTCAGCTGCCATTGATCTTAGCATGGATGCCTGCCAGCTTTTCTCACATAAACTTAGGAAGGAGCTTTGCCATGAAGATCAACAAGTTTCCTTTCCATAATTATAACCTGCTTGAAGATTCTTACATTGGTTTTACCATCTGCTGCAGTGATAGCCAATGTGTTGTTCCTAGTCCATACATCATGAGAACTTTGGTTTGAGCAAAGATGTATAGTACTACCTGAAATCCTGTGCTTTGCAGATTTAGTCAAACAGAGTTGAGTTTTGTTGGTTTTACTTTCAGGTTGAGCTTTTCTCAACATTAGCAATTAGGGGAGTGATTTTAACAGCATTATTTTTTGGTACTCAACTGGAGATTTGAACTGTACAGACAAAACCACAGGCAAATGTCTGTTTATATGTTTTTTCTTTTTATTTTTATAAATGCAAATTTATATTTATTATTTTTTTTTATGTCTTTCATTATTTCAAAATATTTAATGTCTTTACATTTCTATTTTGAACCTGTTCGTTATCTTTCGAGTTTCCATCAATACCATATTATTGATTAATTTGTATAGCTTAATATCACATCAAAGGCTAAAACTTAGAATCTTTTTCTTTGCCTTTTCAAAAGTTCTTTTAATTTGATCTGCTAAAACTTAAGGTATATGAGATGCGTACAGATCCTCTCCATTCCATTAGGAAATGGAGACATCCAGTTGCTTGCCTTGGATGCTTACACGTGGCATAAAAAATATCAATGGCCAAGATTTTATTTCCAAATTCAATTCCTAATTCAATGCTAAAATAGTAGAACTATACGAAACAGAAAAGAACCCAAGTATTACAAGTCTCCCATAAAACATTCAGAAAAGAACCCCCAGTATTACAAGTCTCCCATAAAACATTCAGATGGTGTTTTTTAAAAGTTTCTGACGAAGAACAGAGTTGAATAAAAAAATAAGGTCGAAAAATATATTTTATTCAAAATTTAATAATTACATATATACCTAAAAGTATTTTTTAAAAATTTGGGGGACACCCTGTCACAACAAAGGTTCGCCTCTGGTTTTGACCTCATACAATTTTCCAAAATCATGAGGCTACGTAACTAGTGCTATCAAAATTAATATCAATATATCTATCTATTTATACGATTACAATTGACTAGATTTTTTGTCACTATTTATTTGGGGTATTTTTTTAATTCTTATAATTAGTAAAATTAAGAGTTCTAAATCTAGTCTAACCACTAAGAAAAAATAGGAAGAAAAAATAATAAAGAGAAAGAATGTGAAAAATGTGATATGAAATGAAGAGAAAAATTAAAAAAAAATTAAGGTGTTAAAGAAAGTGTAAAACAAAAAAATGTGAAAATATTATTATTCTTTTTTAAAAGTTAAAACTTTGACAGCTAACTTTTGGGTGTTGAAAGTAGAAAAAAGAAAAAGATAAAAAGAAATAAATCAAGAGATGGTGTGAAATAAATGACAATTGATGTGATAGGAAAGAAAGAAAGATTAAAAGAAAAAAAAATCAGGCGTGAAAAAATCTTATATATTTTAATATTAAACTATTAAATACATAAATACATTACTGGTTGCAATTGAAAATATATATAAATAATAGGAATTTAAGTAAACACAAATGACAAGACAACACTAAATATTTTGAAATGAATACAATAGGAATTGAAATCACCTAAATACATACTCCCTCAATTCCTTTTTTATAAGGCACCTTTTAGAATTTTTTGTGTTCCTTTTTATAAGACACTTTACAATTTGAAGAAAACATTTATTATAATTTTTCTTATTTGCCCTTATTAACTTTAATGACTTTACAACTATCAAATGATAGTGGAGTTGGTTAATAATATTAAATAAGGGCAAAATTAGAAAGTTAAACTATTTTTTAAAACTCAAATAAAATAATTAACTAGCTTTAATTACTTTTATTAGTCTTTGTGATTCAATATAATGTGCCTTATAAAAAGGAATTGAATGAGTATATTATATTTGTTTATATATTAATGTATATAAACTAGTTTTTCATTTTTTTCCCAAAAAATAAGAAATGCGTAACACATTAGGAGACACCTCGCCTCGAATGAATTTAATTCTATTTGATCATCACACTCCATTAAAGTTTCAACTTTCAACGAAGACAATTTTCATTTTTTTTTGTTTTGTTGTGCATTAATAAAAGTCAAAGTTAGACATTGTCACACGTTAGTGTCTATTTACCAAAAACCGTTTTCTCTCGTAGTCAATTATATGTTGCTATATCTAGGGCGAAGTCTCGACATTATATGTGATTATATTTTTAAATGTTATAATTTGACGAAAAATATACTGTATAAAGGGATATTTCAAAAAATATAAATGATATGATATGATATATTTTACATTTACAATTAGGATTTAATTAATATACACTGTCAGTGTAAAGAAATTTTACACAGACGTCCAATAATGTGCCGCCACATCATTTAATGAATGTGACACCTCATGTATTATTAAATTCAATAAATAATGTGGCAGCACATCATTGGATGTCTGTGTAAAATTTCTTTACACTGACCATGTATATATATTAAACTCTTATAGTTATTAATATTTGAAAATTGTTATTTCAAATAAATTTTCTATGTTTTATGATATGTACCTGGAATGCTCTTTGCCATTCACGTTTTCTTTTAGTTTTCAATGGTCTCGCTGTTTTGGCTTGAAGCTTATATCACAGTTGGTTGTTTTTTTTTAATTTTAAATTTAATTAACTAATGGAATCTCAGCCGTTATTGAAATGTTATTACTTGCACAGCCTTAAAAGACACTTGTCTTTATGTAATTCAATCAACTGGAAACCTCCATTTCTTTAAGAAATGGAGAGGATCTCTACTCATATGAGATCAGAGTATAGAGATTGTTATTTTCAAGGCAAGTTTACTCAACCTTCTCTTTTCCTTTATTTCCATTTTTGTATGCTATTTTTTTATATGTGGTATGTTTGACCTCAATTGTTGTAAAGTTCGTAAGAGCTTTAGGAGTAGTTCGTTTTCATAAACTCTATCCAAATGTGAATTTCTATTTCTAAAAAGAATGAAAATATTAAATAATGATAATAAAATTCATGTAACGATTTTATGATGTGTCCACTCTCAAGGAATGTATGTATTGTAAAGTGTTCTGGACTGACTTCGTGCACGACCTGAGCCATCCTATAAGCATATCTTCGCCACATCTTCGCTGACTTCGGAGTCGGCATATCTGACATCACGGACTATGCTACGACGTTATCTAAACCTTGATACGACCTGAGTATACGTACAAATCTCGGGGATTGAAGTCATCCAATATATCCGGTTATTGAGTTCCTATTTGGGACGACTACAATCTCGGACCATAGGAGTTGATCAACACTTGGCGCGTGGCATACGCCTCGGATGGGCGCGTGAGGATATCTTACAAATTCTAATATAACAAACTAACAGAATTTCCCGCCCATTTTTATCTATAAATATACACCTTCAGCAGAGACACAGGTACGCTTTCACTCTCATTACTGAAACTCTGCAACTGACTTGAGAGTCGAAGTCCCTGCAGGTACACTACTACTGTGCTCCTCCATTAACCACTGTCTAAGCTTTCCGCAACCACCGTTGCAGAATCCAGTTCGGACATAAAGGTAGACACATAGTTTGCTATCTCATATTTTTCGCAATATGGACTTATGAAATTCTTCTAAAATATATTAAGGAATTCCTTTTAAATAAAAATCCCTTTTTGTAGAGAATGTTTTTTTTTAAATTAAAACTAACCAAGCCATCAAATTGTTTTTTGAAAAACTACATAATTTTGAGTTCTTCGTTGCACCAGAAGATAATAGGAGTAGGAATACCCCTATCAATTCAAAATTAAGTATTTTCATAATTTAGTTCTTATAAATATTCTCTGTTTTAAATATAATTCCTAGTTATATGTTTTTGTTTTATATTCCTTCTGAAGGTAAAATAAATATTTTCAAAGTTAATACTTTTTTTGCATAATTAATTATGTATCAGAGATGTTATTGGGTTTATCCTCCATCCTTCCATGTTCATAATTGACTGCTAAACTCAGCTCTGACTTCATAAACCAAAATTTCAAATTATTTAAGGGTTTTCCAACTTTTTCCAAATTAAAAAATGGCGTTGACTTCCTTGTTTTATCTCTTTTATTTTTTCTTGTATGATTACTACATTGTGTATTAGAAAATAGAGGATAAGTGTGAAGAAAAAATAATTATATGTGAGATTCTATGGGTATTTATTTATTATGCTCGATTGATCTCCAAATATAATAGTTTGATAAATAAGTTAATAGGATATTAATAAATTTGAGGATTAAAAATCAACTTATCTAAGCATTATTGCAAGATTGTTGGGCTCAACAAACTACAATGCAAAGGTGGATGTATGATTTCTATCCTGATTTATGTTGAATAACTTTAATGGAAGGTCAAATGTTATGATTAGTAATTATTGTATAGTTATTTCATACATTATGAGTGGGATTTTTTTAATAGAGGTGTATATTATAGGTTTACACTTAAAGAGCATCATGTGTACGTACTACTAATGGAGCATTATATGTTTATGAAGAAAAGAATATTGTTGTCATGTTCAAGGTATACTTTGCTCCTACTAAGATAGTATAACAACATAGATATTGTTTTCTTTTTGTGATCTTATCCAAATTTTATTAGATTGATACCATAAATTCAAAATAAGTAAAGAATATAGAGTTATTAGAACATAATAACATTAATGAAAAATGAAGACCCTAAGTTGATACCAATTTTGCAAATAACACTCTCATATCTATTTACTCTTCATTCCAAATGAGAGGGACTTAAACCATTAATTGAAATAAAATAAAGTAATGCATCCTTTTTTGTTAGTTCTAGCTAGAAGTTCATAATGTTTGATTAATTTTTTATATTTTATCACTAATTTATGCACACCATAAATTAACAAAGCGAAAGTAATTAATTGTGTTTAACATAATAAGTTGAAAATTTACACAAAGTTTAAAGATGTTTACTAATGGCATGTGCAAGACTAATCCATTTCAAATTAATTCACTAGGCATTAGTTGTGTAAAAAGGGTTTGTTAGTTCATGAGTTGGTAGTGATATGATAGAATGTGCTTTACCATTCTCCATTTCCATTGTTAACCTAAAGTCTCCAATCTTTGTGTCCAATATCGCCATCTATAAAGATATTATTGTAAAAAAGGTCATGCATGGTGGAAGGTTATACTTATGAAGACATTTTGATATCCAAGTCAGGAAGAACCGAGTAATAGCAATAATGAAAATCATATACCTATCATATGACATCATATGAGTATGCAAGTTCGGGTCCATTAGGTAAAAAACAATCATCTTATTAACATAACAAATTATTAATTATATTACACTAAGTATAATTTTTTCTATTTTATTTTTCAATTTTTATTAGTATATGAATAATGAAAAACAAAGATTACCTAAGAAATAAATGATATAGTACACATAAATGTTCTTTGAACACTACAAGAAAAAAGGCTAATTGCGGCGGTTTAAACCGCTGCAAAATGACTCTTGTGGCGGTTTAACAATCGCTGCAGTTATCATTATCGCAAGGTCATTTTGCAGCGGTTATAAGCAACCGCTGGAATAACTATTTCTAAATGAGTATGGAAATTCATGGTGGTTTGCCACTGTTGCAAGTAGGTTTACAAAGAAAAAGGTTTAGTAATTTTTAAATTTATTCCAACTTGGTTGTTAGGTTTCTTAACCGCCACGATTCAACACATCTACAATTTCACGCTATTTCTATAAATATTTGCAATTAATTATTTTTATTTAAATTTCATTCTATTGTTAGTTTAATTTATGAGTTATTTTATCATTAAATCATCAAAATATATAAAACTATAAAAAAATATAAAAATATAATTCATTGATTCAAGTCATAGTGAAATAACAAGTTCTTTTAAATATATTTTTATAATTAAGTGTAATTATACAAAACATAAGTTTATAATATTGGTCAATAATTTCTAAATAGAAAGCTAAATAGTATATGAAAAAGTCCATGTCTTTTGGGATCATGATCGGCGAAGGAAGAATGTCATGCTTCTATCAGTGAGCCTAAATATGTGACCTGAAAGTAAAAGCAAAAAAACAATTAGTAAAAAGCTCAAAATCAACACAAGAGTGCATACGATTAAGTGACTAAAAAAATTATCGATCGAAACTAACAACATTATTCGTAGTACAAAGTCATAGATCAAACAAATTGAGGAAGTTGAAACAAATATTAATCACATATTCTTTCTACTACATTCATAATTTGCCAAAAATTTCTACCTACCTTTTGACTATATTGTTTACCACGTAATTTTGTTAAACATCAAATAAACTAAATGAAAATTTAATATAATATTTTAAGATCAATTACATGGTCCCTCATCATATCAAAATTAGTACATGCATCTTTAAGAAAGGTGCAAAAATCTAACTTGGCTTAGTCATTATATCATGAGCAAAGTAACACCATTTCTTCTATACAAAGAGGTTGAACCTCTCTCAATTTTCAACATTTATACCATCTTCCCTTTTACGAAAAACTCATGATATTCAATAAATAGAGGGTCTCTGATTAATGTCCAGAGACAAAACAGATGAAATACAACCAGGAGTTTCCTCAATCCTGTTGAGTCTCAAAATCAATTTAAGTAATTGAAATTAGATTCAAGACTCATTATCCTTGGTTTTAATGATTAACAAATTAGTCTGTATAAAAACATGTTCTACTAAAAAAGGTATTTTTCTTTGTATTTCAGCAACTCTGTAGAAAACAACCTTCTGAAGACGATCAACCTGCTAAACTGAAGATCTCTCCGAATCTGCAACCTACTAAAGGAAGAACTTGCTGAAGACATCTTTCGATTGAAAAGCTAAAAGACTTGCTGAAGGATGTCAAGCTTATGAAGGGTTTTTGAAAGATCAGAATCTGCTGAAGCAAATAGAACCTTCTGAAGTAATTGGACTCTCTGAAGAATTAGAAACTTCTGAAGTCTAAAATATCATGCTACCTTCCGAAGACTTAATGAGCCAATCAAATAAAAGTATTAAAAGACTCAAGTCCCTGCAAAGCCCTTTGGTTAGCTGAACCAGTTGCAAAATGAAACAAAGGTTTTCCCGCACAGCTTTATTTCCTGACACAAAAGAGGAAACCTGCTGCAGAAAAGCAAACAGAGGTCAGGGATAGAGTCAGCGTTGCTGCACACCTACTCCTATACTGTCTCTGTGATACGCTATCAAAAGCCTGCATCTCAACAAGAAGAAAAGATAATTCATAACGGGATTGAAGAGAAGTCTAACGGATCTCACCACCTCTATCTAAATACCAGACTTCTTGCAGTAAAGAAAGAGAGAGAAAAGAACATCAACTTGCTGAAGTGCTAGAAAATCTCTCAAGTAATTCTCAAGAGCCAAACTTCCGTGTGACAGAACAAAATCATAGTTGCACACCTACTCTGCTCAAGTCATAAGCTAAACAAAAGAGAAGTTGTTTCACAACGGCTCTAAGAGCATTAATCATTCCTCCTCAACGGTATGCTAAGCAATCTTCAACGGCTATATTTTCAGATCATATATATAGACCTTCATGAAAGACTAAGAAAATTGGCGACAATAAGGCCCAATATAGGCAAATAGAAAAGCCCAAGAGAGAGTGGCTAAGATTCATCAGAAAATCCTTTCAAGCCAAAACACTCCATTGTAGCTCATTTCCTTGTACTTAGATTTATTCTTTGTATTCTGAGTTATTCTCAGTTATCCCTTTGTACAAGAGAACATGTGTTTAAGTTTCTTTGAAACTTAAACTTATCCATTGTTGTAAACACTGTTAAGTGTCTGAGAGCCTGGAGAGGCTTGGAGGAATAAAGAATACTCAGTTTAGCCTGGAGAGGCTGTGTCCAAAGAATACTTGTGTTTAGCCTGGAGAGGCTGGGTCCAAAGAATACTTGGTGTTTAGCCTGAAGAGGCTAGGTTCAAATAATACTTGTATCTGTTCTCAGATAGTGGAAAATCCAGTGGAGTGTTACCCTGGGACTGGACATAGCTCACTGGGTTAGTGGGTGAACCAGGATAAATTTTTGTGGTCAAGTTCTCTCTACCTTTAACTCTTTATATTCTGTTTAAACTAACCAAGAAGGGTTTTAGAACAATTGTTTTATTAATCTAAGCAGAAAACAATCTTTTCTTCAAAAGAAAAATGGTTCAAAAGCTTTTATCCAACCTTCTGAGTCGCATCAGCAAGTTGCTGAACTCCCAGTTTCGGAAGGTTGCTTAAATATTTCAAAATCAATTTGCTTGTTCAAAAGGTTTTCAGAAAAATCTGCAAAGAATTTTAAAACACTATTCAACCCCCCTTCTAGTGTTTCCTGTGGTTCTAACAAATCCATATAAGGTTCAGATTTAAACAAGCAAATTTAGCTAACAAATGAGCTGCTTGATTGTAGACTCTAGTGGAATGTGTAAATTCTAAATAAAGGAAATTATGTCTAAGAAAAAAATAGTCTAAAACTATAGTGTTAAGCGTAGAAGAGCCTGGAGATGTTCCTTATAGTGCAAAGATAAGATAAAGGCAATCTGACTCTGCCACTAAGTGTAAAAAGCCCATATCTAACGCGAAATTCAATCCGAGTCTCATTCCTAAAGCCTCAGCAACAGTGACATCATAGTCGCACCTAACATGCCAAGTGGCCACTTCTAGAACTAGGCTTGTCCATCGGTCGTTTTCAGCCGGATTCGAGGGCCCAAAAAGCCTAATCCATGAAAAACGAACCACTAAATTATCTGGTCCAATTTCGTCCGATGTGGGCCTCGGTTAAATCAGGTTGCGGGTTGGACGGTTTTGCGGTTGGGTTGAGTGGGTAGTAACGAGTTTGAACAAATATTGGGCAAGATTATTTTTTATCAGAATTTTTGGGCTTCTTTTAATTTCTCAGTTTTTTCAAATCCAAATAGATAATCTGAATTGGGTCATTTCAAATCCAAATATATAATTAAATTTTAAAGTAGATACATCCAATTTTTTAAAATAACAATAGTACAAAGACACAAATTAAATAAAAAAACTAAAATTCAATAAAAATTATTTCAAATTTCAACCTACAATTTACAAACTTTTCTACATTAATCTAGATTGAGTCCAAAATCCAAGAATAACTGGAAGTTTGTGATCTTAATCTTCTTATGTATCAAGTACTCTTCGCAGACCTTCGAAACCAACATAATTCATTCTAAACAAATTCTTACTCCACAACGACATTACTAAAATCCTGCAAAAAAAAAGCATAGAAAGGCATAAAAAGCATGGATAAAGTTTGCATCTTTCAACCAGAAAACCCAAAAGTTTCCACCTTTAGTGAAAAAAAGCATAGAAAAAGCATGTATAAAGTTTGTATCATTCAGCAAGAAAACCCAAAAGTTTCCACCTTTAGTGAAAAAAAAACATAAAAAAAGCATGGATAAAGTTTGCATCATTTAGCAAGAAAACCCTAGTGAAAAAAAGCATAAAAACATGAATAAAGTTTGCATCTTTCAGTTAGAAAACCAAAAACTTTCCACTTTTAGTGAAAAAAAAAGCATAAAAACATTGATAAAGTTTGCATCTTTCAGCCAGAAAACCCAAAAGTTTCCACAAAAAGTCCATATCTAACGCGAAATTCAATCCGAGTCTCAAACCCAAAGCCTTAGCAACAGTGACATCATAGTCGCACCTAACATGCCAAGTGGCCGCTTCTAGAACTAGGCTTGTCCCTCAGTTAGTTTCAGCCGGATTCGGGGGCCCAAAAAGCCTAATCCGTGAAAAACCGACCACTAAATTATCTAGTCCAATTTCATCCGATGTGGGCCTCGGTTAAATCGGGTTGCGGGTTGGACGGTTTTGCGGTTGAATCGAGTGGGTAGTAACGGGTTTGAACAAATCTTGGGCAAGATTATTTTTTATGAGAATTTTTGGGCTTCTTTTAATTTCTCAGCTTTTTCAAATCCAAATAGATAATATGAATTGGGCCATTTAAAATCCAAATATATAATTAAATTTTAAAGTAAATACATCCAATTTTTTAAAATTACAATAGTACAATGACACAAATTAAATAAAAAAAACTGAAATTCAATGAAAATTATTTCAAATTTCAACCTACAATTTACAAACTTTTCTACATTAATCTAGATTAAGTCCAATATCCAAGAATAACTGGAAGTTTGTGATCTTAATCTTCTTATGTATCGAGTACTCTTCGCAGACCTTCGAAACCAACATAATTCATTCTAAACAAATTCTTACTCCACAACGACATTACTAAAATCCTGCAAAAAAAAAGCATAGAAAGGCATAAAAAGCATGGATAAAGTTTGCATCTTTCAACCAGAAAACCCAAAAGTTTCCACCTTTAGTGAAAAAAAAGCATAGAAAAAGCATGTATAAAGTTTGTATCATTCAGCAAGAAAACCCAAAAGTTTCCACCTTTAGTGAAAAAAAAAACATAAAAAAAGCATGGATAAAGTTTGCATCATTTAGCAAGAAAACCCTAGTGAAAAAAAGCATAAAAACATGAATAAAGTTTGCATCTTTCAGTTAGAAAACCAAAAACTTTCCACTTTTAGTGAAAAAAAAAAGCATAAAAACATTGATAAAGTTTGCATCTTTCAGCCAGAAAACCCAAAAGTTTCCACAAAAAGTCCATATCTAACGCGAAATTCAATCCGAGTCTCAAACCCAAAGCCTTAGCAACAGTGACATCATAGTCGCACCTAACATGCCAAGTGGCCGCTTCTAGAACTAGGCTTGTCCCTCAGTTAGTTTCAGCCGGATTCGGGGGCCCAAAAAGCCTAATCCGTGAAAAACCGACCACTAAATTATCTAGTCCAATTTCATCCGATGTGGGCCTCGGTTAAATCGGGTTGCGGGTTGGACGGTTTTGCGGTTGAATCGAGTGGGTAGTAACGGGTTTGAACAAATCTTGGGCAAGATTATTTTTTATGAGAATTTTTGGGCTTCTTTTAATTTCTCAGCTTTTTCAAATCCAAATAGATAATATGAATTGGGCCATTTAAAATCCAAATATATAATTAAATTTTAAAGTAAATACATCCAATTTTTTAAAATTACAATAGTACAATGACACAAATTAAATAAAAAAAACTGAAATTCAATGAAAATTATTTCAAATTTCAACCTACAATTTACAAACTTTTCTACATTAATCTAGATTAAGTCCAATATCCAAGAATAACTGGAAGTTTGTGATCTTAATCTTCTTATGTATCGAGTACTCTTCGCAGACCTTCGAAACCAACATAATTCATTCCAAACAAATTCTTACTCCACAACGACAATATTAAAATTCTGCAAAAAAAAAAAGCATAGAAAGGCATAAAAAGCATGGATAAAATTTGCATCTTTCAGCCAGAAAACCCAAAAGTTTCCACCTTTAGTGAAAAAAAGCATAGAAAAAGCATGGATAAAGTTTGTATCATTCATCAAGAAAACCCAAAAGTTTCCACCTTTTAGTGAAAAAAAGCATAAAAACATGGATAAAGTTTGCATCTTTCAACCAAAAAACCCAAAACTTTCCACCTTTAGTGAAAAAAGAATAAAAACATGGATAAAGTTTGCATCTTTCAGCCATAAAACCCAAAATTTTCCACAAAAGCCCATATCTAACGCGAAATTCAATCTGAATTTCATTCCCAAAGCCTCAGCAACAGTGACATCAGAGTCGCATTTAACATGCCAAGTGGCTGCTTCTAGAACTAGGCTTGTCCATCGGTCGGTTTCTGCCGGATTTGGGGGCCCAAAAAGCCTAATCAGTGAAAAACCAACCACTAAATTATCTGGTCCAATTTCGTCTGATGTGGGCCTAGGTTAAATCGGGTTGCGGGTTGGACGATTTTGCGGTTAAGTCGAGTAGGTAGTAACGGGTTTGAACAAATATTGGGCAAGATTATTTTTTATCAGAATTTTTGGGCTTCTTTTAATTTCTTAGTTTTTTCAAACTGATGAGATTCTGGCAAGCGTACCAAATTTTCAGCAGTATAATAGTAAGTAAGAGTTATCGTATCCACAGGGAACGGTTCAATTTTAAATACTAGTGATCACAACTATCAAGTAAGAGCGTATAAATTGTTTGTTGTAGAGAATTGCAATAATAAAGAAAATTGAAATTAAATGAGAGAGATAGAAACAGTTACTTGGACTAGGATTGAACTTCGTCTCATCGCACCCCTTTCGTATGTGAACCCCAATAATATTTATGAATGTGCAATTATAATATTGAAGCACAAATTAAAGTTATTTTACTCTGGTCTCCACAGTGATAAAATACTCAGAAATAATCTACCCTGGTCTCCACAGTGATAAATTACCCCGGATTAAAGATCTGTTTGTTTACGCTATTAATTCACCCTGGTCTCCATAGTCGCAAATTAAGTGTTTTTACCAATCAGAATTCAAGTTTCCTATGTCTAGGCTCCCCCAAACTCGCTATTGATTTTATAGAACCACCTCTCGAATGCGCCCCACAAAACCAACCTATAACTCCGGCACAAAGGCGGAAGCTAAGCATTAAGAACAGATAAGAAACACCAATATTATAAAAACAGGGATTCATAAATAATAAAGAGAATTCACATACAATCGGGGATTGAATCAACTACGTTCAATCCTATCGAGGAGTTTAGCTACGCATGGTAGCCATTACAACCTAACGGAGAATCTGTCACGCTTTTCTCCAATCCTAGCTCTGCTCTGTCGTCTCCCCCAAAAGCTCATTTGATCTTTGCAAAAGGTCCTATTTATAGAGATTGGAAAGCTATTTGAATTCTGGAAGGAATCTGATTTGAAATCTGTTTGAAAAACTGATCCGTATCCTGCGCTTCATCCTGCGCTCAGCGTGTTTTGAAGCGCAGGATCCAGAATGGATTTTAAATGCTGCGCTCCACCTACGCTCAGCGCAGGTGGAGCGTGAGTTACGATCCAGCTTTCCCTGATTCTCTCTTTTTCAGCTTGATCTCTTCCTGATCTTATCCTTGTTTGAATTGCTTTCCTTATTTCCCTCTTTTTAGCTTGATCTTGTGCTGATTTGATCTTCAATTTTGAATTTAGAATTAAATGTGCAGAATCCTTATCCAAATAATTGATGATCTTATCTTCAATTTGGTTTGAATTTAAATTGAGAATTTATCTGCAGAATCTTCATCTAAATAATTGCTGATTTTATCCAAATCAGCTGCCATTTAAATCCTTATCTCGCATATTCTTCTTTCAAATAAATGTTATCTTGTTTCCTCATTTAAATCCTTCCAATTTATCTGCAAAATCAACAGATTTTCTATCAAAATAGCATCATATTCAAATTCAAATCAAATATTCACAATTTATGCAATTATTACTAAAAAGAGATATTTTGGGGCATAAATTCACTATTTTACCCTTGATAAGTGCAATAATTAAACACTAAATTATCATATATTTTTCACTTATCAAATTCCCCCCAACTTAGCTTCTTGCTTGTCCTCAAGCAAGAAAACCTTTTGCAATCAAAATGGATTCAATCCCCTGTCGTGATTCTAAAAATGATTAAGGAAATAATTTCATCATCTCTTGCTAGGCAGCTGTCACTTTCCAAAAGTCAGATTGAAAATTAGAATAAAGTGATATTACCAAGACTCAACCAGAACAGGATAAAAATACATTCAAACTTTTTCAGAAATAGTAACCAAAACAATAAGTGAAGAAAAAATCAAGGAATCCTCTCATGCTCACGAGTAAGTGTTTCTCTCAATTTCTCACCGTAGTTGAACAACTAAGATTGATAGTTGTTTCTGGTCATTGGACATGCACATGGTTAATCATAGATCAAAAGGTCTTTCTTTGGTTATAATGAGGTTGGGCTATCAAGAATTCATGGTTTTACTGGGTATGCAAAGAAACACTAGAATAAAGAGCAATTTTAAATTTTTCTTTGTTCTTTGAGCCTTCTCTCAATTCTCCATTGCATTCTTGACTTGCATTTGTTCAGCTGGCCTCTTCTTTTGTTTAATGGTTCACTCCCCCCAACTTGTTCACTTTTATTCACTTTTTCTTTTTGATTTTTGGGGGAGTGATCTTCTTTTGCTTTCTTGTGCCTGCTCTTGTAATTCTTTAAGTGAATCAAGTCACCAACCAATTTTCCCATTTTATCCAATTTCACCTTTGCTCTCTATCCCAAGTGTGTAAGGACAAGATATAAACATTATCTTTGGCTAAGGTGCATAAGAAAAGAAACATTAAAGCTCAAATGGGTTACCAAAAAATTGGAAAAATTTTCATGGGTTGGCTTTTTGGCACTGAGCAAATAATAAAACCAAAAAAATTGCCTTTATCACTTCCATATTTTCCAAGTGCAGAATAAAATCCAAAAACTCAAGCAATAACAGTTGACAAGCAGCGGTGAAAACTCTCATATCAGTGTTTGGTCTCACAACTCACCGACTTTTTGGCTAATTTTCCTTGATGAAATCACTTATTGAAATTAATTAACTATTCTGATATATTTTCCTGCACAATATCCTAATTCTATTTGATTATGGATTTAATCACAAAACTCCTATTTCTTTCCTACTTTGGTTAGTTAGACTGCCTAGCTTTGAGATTTCAAAAATTAATTCCTTATATTCCTAATTTTTTTTATTATTCCTAAGTTTCATAAGTTATAAAATTATCAAATAAAAAGAAAATAAAATGTCAGAGAGTAAAAGAAAGAAAAACATCGTGTAAAACAATTGTTGGTTGCAGCTGCAGAATCATGAGCTGGTTGATCAGCTCCACTCCCCCTTGGGAAAATAGGACTGTCCCAAGGCCAATGCAAATATGTTGGGAACTGCAGAAAAAGTCAAACAGAAACACAGTTAGTGTCTTTCTGCACTTCACCTGCGCTGGGCGCCGGTGAAGCGCAAAAAACAGTGACTAATTAAGCATTTCTGCGCTTTACCTGCGCTGAGTGCAGATGAAGCGCAGAAAACATAATTGAATTTCTACCAAACTTAGTCAAATTTTCTGTTGTTTCCAATGG
The DNA here is from genome assembly GCA_026901365.1 of Sesbania bispinosa. Lineage (NCBI taxonomy): Eukaryota > Viridiplantae > Streptophyta > Magnoliopsida > Fabales > Fabaceae > Sesbania > Sesbania bispinosa. The sequence continues at coordinate 258,844 of QLOH01000538.1, forward strand.
TCAATATTACCACTTTTCTTTCCCTCACAATCACTCAACCAATTCCTAATAATTCCTAAACTAAAAACACACAATCCTAACTAACGCACAAAAAGTGCAAAAACGATAACTAAAACACTAGGTTGCCTCCCAGAAAGCGCTCGTTTAACGTCATATAGCTTGACACCCGTTCCTTCAAGGAGGTTCTTGAAGATGAATGACAGAGTAAGATCTGTCAACTTTATCTCCCAAATAGGGCTTCAATCTTTGTCCATTCACAACCCAATGCTCCTTTGAATCAGGATCTTCTAATTCTACAGCTCCATATGGCCTGACTTCCTTAATGATTTTAACTTACCAGGAAAAAATTTCAGCCTAGAGTTGAATAACAACACTGATTGTCCTGGGTAGAACCTTCGCTTGATAAGCTTCTTATCATGATATGCTTTGCTCTTTTCCTTGTAAATCCTGGAAGATTCATAAGCATTTAACCGCATTTCTTCTAGTTCATGCAACTGCAGAATTCTCTTTTTCCCTGCTACTTTTGTATCCATGTTCAAGACCTTTAGAGCCCAGTATGCTTTATGCTCTAATTCAATTGGAAAGTGGCAAGCTTTTCCATAAACCAACTAGAAAGGTGAGAGGCATGTGGCAGTTTTGTAAGTTGTTCTGTATGCCCAAAGTGCATCATCAAGTTTGTTCGACCAATCCTTTCTGGATAAACTTACTATTTTTCTCAATAATTCTCCTGATTTCTCTATTTGATACTTCAGCTTGTCCAATTGTTTGGGGGTGGTAAGGTGATGCTACTTTGTGCCTTACCCCATAGTGCTCTAAAACCTTCTGTAGTTGTTCATTGCAGAAGTGTGAACCCCCATCACTAATTAAAACTCTTGGTGAACCAAACCTGGAAAAGATACTTTTCTTTAAGAACTGCACAACTGTCTTTGCATCAGCTTTTATTGTTGCAGCGGCTTCCACCCACTTTGAGACATATTCGACAGCTACCATAATGTATTCTTTTCCATTAGAGGAGGGTAAAGGTCCCACAAAATCTATTCCCCAACAGTCAAATACCTCCACTTTCAAAATGTTATTTAGTGGCATCTCATTTCTCTTATAAATTCCTCCTGTTCTTTGGCAGCTATCACATTGCTGAACATACTTATGGGCATCCCTGAATACAGTTGGCCAAAAGAATCCAGATTGAAGTACCTTTGCATCAGTTCTGTCTTTGTTGAAATGCCCTCCATAGCGTGAACTATGACAGTGCCATAAGATGCTTTGAGCTTCTTTTCCTGAAATACATCTTCTTAGCAGATTGTCAGCTCCCATCTTAAAAAGATAAGGATCATCCCAAATATATCTTTTTGCTTCACTTAAGAACTTCTTTCTTTGCTGCCATGTGAGATCATTCGGTAATACTCCTGCTGCTTTGAAGTTGACCATGTCATCAAACCATGGTCTTTCATGAATCATCATAAGCTTCTCATCTAGGAATTCCTCATGCAATTCAGCTTGTGTAGTTGTCACTTCCTCATTTACCAGTCTCGATAAATGGTCTGCTACAACATTTTCACTTCCCTTTTTGTCTTTAATTACCAGATCAAATTCCTGCAACAATAAAATCCATCTGATTAGTCTTGGTTTAGAATCTGGTTTGGTCAATAGATATTTTATTGCAGCATGATCAGTATACACAGTGACAGTTGATCCTATAAGATAGGGTCTAAATTTTTCCAAAGCATACATTATTGCCAGTAATTTTTTTTCTGTGGTAGCATAATTAATTTGTGCCTCATTCAAAACTTTACTAGCATAGTGTATAGCATGAAAAACTTTAGATTTTCTTTGCCCTAAAACTGCCCCTATGGCATAATCACTAGCATCACACATGAGTTCAAAATCAAGCGTCCAATCAGGACCAACAATGACAGGAGTAGATATTAATTTTTGTTTCAACAAATTAAAAGCATTCAGACAATCAACATCAAATTTAAATGGAGTATCCTTGTTAAGCAAGTTGCTGAGTGGCTTGGCTATCTTTGAGAAATCCTTGATGAAACGTCTGTAGAACCCTGCATGACCTAAGAAGCTCCTAATGCCCTTTACATTTACTGGTGGTGGTAACTTTTCAATGACTTCTACTTTTGCTTTATCCACCTCAATGCCTTTTGCAGAAATTTTGTGCCTTAAGACTACACCTTCAGTCACCATGAATTGGCATTTCTCCCAGTTTAGAACAAGATTTGTTTCAACACACCGCTTCAGCACAGTGTCTAAATTCTTTAAGAAATCATCATAGGAAGACCCAAAAACTGAGAAATCATCCATGAATACTTCAATGCATTTTTCCACTAAGTCTGCAAAAATAGCAAGCATGCATCTTTGGAAAGTGGCTGGTGCATTGCATAGTCCAAAAGGCATTTTCCTGTAAGCAAAAACACCAAAGGGACAAGTAAAAGCAGTCTTTTCTTGGTCCTCTGGATTCACCGCTATTTGGTTATATCCAGAGTACCCATCCAGAAAATAGTAACATGCTTGTCCTGCCAATCTTTCTAACATTTGATCCATGAAAGGTAAAGGAAAGTGATCTTTTCTTGTTGCCTGGTTTAATTTTCTATAATCTATGCATATTCTCCATCCAGTAACTGCCCTAGTAGGAATCAATTCATTTTTATCATTTTTAATAATAGTCATACCTCCCCTTTTAGGAACAACTTGTACTGGACTTACCCAAGCACTATCAGAAATAGGATAGATCATACCTGCATCAAGGAGTTTCAGTACTTCCTTTTTTACTACCTCTTTCATGGTGGGATTTAATCTCCTTTGAGGTTGTGTGACTGGCTTGTAGTCCTCCTCCGTGTGGTTCTTGTGCATGCAATATGATGGATTGATACCCTTGAGATCTGATAAAGACCAACCTATTGCTCCTTCATTTTCCTTCAAAACAGAGAGTAGCTTTTCCTCCTCGGATGGGGTTAAAGCTTTGCTTATAACAACAGGTTTATTTTTATCATCATCAAGAAAAGCATATTTAAGATGAGATGGTAATACCTTTAATTCCAGCTTCTGACTCTCAATTTTCTTGTCCTGTTGTAATGTCTCAGCATCTTTTTCATCTGGTGGTACTGTATTAGCCAAATCCAAGTGCCTTGAATATTCTTCAACTTAATTCCTTTCCTCTTCATCAAAGTCATTGTCCATGCCTGTTAGAGCTTTTTCTAAAGGGTTTGCCTTTATTAATAGCTCCTGAACAGCTAGAGATGTTTCCTCTACCACATCTAATTGAAGACACTACTGCTTCTCTTTAGGGTGTTGCATTGCTTCAAACACGTTGAAATTCACCTCATCATCTTGTACTCTTACCTTTAAGTTACCATCATCAACATCAATGATGACCTTAGCAGTCTTCATAAAGGGCCTCCCAAGGATAAGGGGTACTTCAGCGTCTTCCTCAATATCCATGATTACAAAGTCAACTTGAAACATGAATTTGTCTATCTTGACCAGTACATCTTCAGCAATCCCATATGGATATTCCATTGATCTATCAGCCAATTGTAATGTCATCCTTGTCGGCTTCACTTCTAGATCTCCAATCCTCTTGAGCATAGATAAAGGCATTAAGTTTATGCTGGCACCTAAATCAAGTAATGCCTTTCCTACTAGTAGTTCTCCAATTGTAACTGGTATGGTAAAACTCCATGGATCTTTGGTCTTTTGCGGCAATGACTTTTGAATTATGGCACTGCATCCAGCTTCAAGCTCAATTGTTTCATCTGTAAACTTTCTCTTTTTAGTGAGAAGCTCCTTCATGAACTTTGCATATGTAGGAATCTGTTCCATGGCTTCCATCAGTGGAATATTGATTTGCAATCTTTTCATAATGTCCATGAATCTGATGAATTGCCTGTCTATGTCTTTTTTAGAGGGACTCTTAGGGTATGGTAGATCCCTAAATTGAGGCGTCTGTGTGTCCTTCTTCTCTTTTTTCTTCTCTTTCACCTCAATTTCCTTGTTTTTTTCTTCTTCTTTTCTCTCAGGCTCTCCTTCTTCTTCATTTGTTTCTCCTTTCTCAGTTTTGTCTTCATCATTCTCTCGCTATTTCTTTTCTTGACTTCTCTTTCTACCAAAAGGTTATCACCAATTTCTGGTGGAGATTGACTTGCAATACTCTTTTTGCGCAGCGAATTGCTTCCTTACTTGCTCCAGCTTAGTTTCCAGGTTTTTGAATGTTGTCTCTATGATTTTCTGGCTGGCATTCATATCTTGCATGAGTTTATCGACCAAATATATAATTAAATTTTAAAGTAAATACATCCATTTTTTTTAAAATTACAATAGTACAATGGCACAAATTAAATAAAAAAACTAAAATTCAATGAAAATTATTTCAAATATCAACCTACAATTTATAAACTTTTCTACATTAATCTAGATTGAGTCCAAAATCCAAGAATAACTAGAAGTTTGTGATCTTAATCTTCTTATGTATCTGGTACTCTTTGCAGACCTTAGAAACCAACATAATTCATTCCAAACAAATTCTTACTCCACAACGACAATACTAAAATCCTGCATAAAAAAAGCATAGAAAGGCATAAAGAGCATGAATAAAGTTTGCATCTTTCAGCTAGAAAACCCAAAAGTTTCCACCTTTAGTGAAAAAAAAGCATAGAAAAAGCATGGATAAAGTTTGTATCATTCAGCAAGAATTGTGGGTGTCTCTGGAAGCTTATGGAGAAGGCCTCAAGAAGAGGAACCACCATTGAGATTCTTGAAAAAGAGCTTCAGGGGGATATCAGAAAAGAAGAGTTTAAGCCCTCCAAGCCATCCTCTCAACAGAAAAGGAAGAAGCTCCCTGTCAGGAGTTCAGCAAAGGTGTCTCTGGAAGCTATGAATTTGCACACTCATACATCTGAACCTGGTCAGAAGGCTTTGCAAAAGCCATCTGAAATTGTGGGTCAGAGTTCTGAAGATGTAAGAACTCTCTCTCTTAAGCCTACTTCTGAAACAGAAGGAAAGGCTCATGAGGAAGAGGTAGCTAAGATTGCTGATCCTGAGGCTTTGGCAGCAGCACCTCTGGCTGCTAGTCCTTCTGATCCTGAGCTTATTCAAGTAGCAGCACATGCTACTGCCTTGGAGCATGAAGAAATGGAGAAGAAGGCTGAGCAAGAAAAGACTGATTATGCACTTGCAATAGCCTCTCAGCTAGCTCTTGCCGAAGAAGAAAGGCTGGCTTCCATTGCTAAAGGGTCCAAGAAGAGAAAGAGATCCAGTGCACAGTAAAGAAGAAAATCAAAAACCAAGTTATTTCAGACAGCTCCTGAACCCTCTGTTAGAATCACAAGGAGCATTGCTAGTCAACTGGAGGAAATGGATGAGGCTGGAAAGTATCAAAACTTTGTCAAAGCGAACTTGTTCTTCAAGAGAAGAATAGAAGAGAAGCAAGCTGAAAAAGAAAAGGAGAAGGAACCTGAGAAAGCTAAACCTCCTGTGAAAAGGATGAGGGTGAGGTTTGATAATGTGACTCCATCACCACCTTCATCAACTGAGAAGAAAACAGTAGAAGAGAAAGAAGAAGAAGCGCCCCCTTCACCTCCCTCATCACCACCATCTTCACCATCATCATCTTCAGAATCCACTCAGTTTGAAGCTCCCATAGTTGAACATCAGCAAGGTGACAACTCTGAAGTATGGAAAGGAAGCATGCTGCCTGAACATATAAGGCTAGGACCCAAAAGTAGGGACTTCTTCACAGAGCCTACATTTGATCCTTATGCTTTTCCTTTCACCAAGCATCAATATGATGAAGTTGCTGAAGTACCTCACAAGAAGTATGAGGAACCTTTCCTTGAGAGGGTCAGAGTCCCCAAGTTTCCCAACTTATATGAAGAACTTCAGTATTTCAGAAATGCTCCCCCATCTCTCTTCACCATGGACTTATCAAGCACACTGCTGCTGAAGAAAGGGCCAAGTATCAAGGTAGTTCAGATTAGCTTTATTCAGGACAGATTGAAAAGATCAGAAAGAGTGGGGTTCCACCTGCTCATAAGTGGGCTCCTCTTAACCCCTTCTCTGATGACTTTCTCAAATTGTCTAATGATGAATGGTGTTTTGTAAAGCATCTTTCTACAGAAGCTGAACTTTTTGAGAGGGACTACAGGAAGTCTGTTGGTATGAGGGGCTATAGGCCACCTAGAACAATCTCCATCAGGCCAACCACAGAGATTCTGGTGCAACCTGACAGAATTGTTCCTAGGTACCCCCTGGAAGAAGGCCCTGATGACAAGTTCAAGGAACCCAAGGCTTATCCATCTTTCCAGCACAAGTCTGAACCTTTAACTCCATCAGAATGGAAGAAGCTACCTGCTCTGATCAAAAGACAAGGTGGAGGATTAGATCACATCTACAGGGATCGGGTTTGGTCATCCTACTGGAAAATCAGAGAGGATGCCGGATCCTCTTCTGGAACTGCAGGACCAGATGATGACTCCATAAAGACTATGGTACCTCCATAAATGTGCAATATCAGTATATCAGAGGCAGATTCCGCATGTCTGAACCCTTCAATGAAGATTGGCAGCTAATCAACCCTATCGGAACTTTCTTCTTTCCTGTGAGTCATCCAGAAGATTATGGGCTGCATAAAGGATTCGATCTGCTCAGATTCGTTTGCAGGCACATTCAGATCATTCTATGTGGAACTGGATCCTGAGGAAGAGAACAGGAAGCCGAGGCTTAAAGTGAATAGTTTGGAGGAAAGAAATGTTATCCTTGTTGCTAAGCAAGATCAAATTCTTCAAGAGCAACAACAAATCAGAAATGGGCAAGAAGAATTGAAGAATGCTCTCATTTCTCAGATTGACAAGGCAAAGGATGAATTGATCTCCTTTTTGAAATAGGCATTGCTGAAGAAAGATGGATAGTCTATGATGTTTAGCCATGTTTGTTGTTTACTTCATTTTTAGTGGTTAATTTCTGATATATGAACTCTTTTGCCTGATAATACATTCAGTTTATTCTTATGAATGCTTTTTTCTCAATGTTTTTACTGTGATTATTTTGAAGTTATGCTCTGAAATTCCCTTTTGATTGATGACAAAAGGGGGGAGTATTAAAACTAACAAAATCTGAAGTAATTACAGGTCTCAGGGGGAGTAATTGATAAGAGTAATTGATTAGAATCTGTTTGAGAAATCTTTATCTGAGGGGGAGTTATCTCTTTTTAAATTTATCCTATTTAAAACTCCTTTCAGATTTCTTTATTTTAAACAAATTTGTCATCATTAAAAAAGGGGAGAATGTTGAGTCTCAAAAATATCATAAGGTAAATTATGATGTTTTAGATAGCTCACTTCCCAAGTTTTAATGCTTAACAAATTTGGGTTAAAATATTTATCATAGATACATAAACGTTTAATGATTTATCTATGATTTCAGCAAAGCCATTCTGAACTTATATAAAGACTGACTGAAGTGCTTTCAACCTGTCTAAAGTATTAAGCCTTCTGAAGGATCAACCTGTCTGAAGTGTTGAAGCCGTCTGAAGTGCTCAACCTGTCTGAAGTGTTGAAGCCGTCTGAAGTCTCATTAATGACGTGGCACTCTTTGCTGAAGTTTGTGAAGACATCTCTGAAATTCTGCTGAGTCAAGCGTTCTCTGCTGCACGTACCTTTTCAACGATATTTATGGCAAGGAACACAGAGACCTTTCCTGGTATTGTTGAATTTCATACACCACTGAGGAAATCTCTGCAACGCAGTCTTTGCAGCAACAACAGTGGCAGCTTTGTAGCAGCAACCTTGTACCGTGTCAGAGAAATCAGATCTCTCAGAAGCATGTCTCACAATGGATTAAATAGTATTTAATGCTATCTCTAAACGGTGGTATTTCAACGGATTGAAGTTTCAACGGATTGAAGATTGGTTATAAATACCCCTTCATGAAGACCATCAACAGTTAGTGATTTCATATACAAGAAAGCCTAAGAGAAACATCACGCTGCAAGTTTTTACTCTGTAAAAACACTCTGAAATTATTCTCATTGTACATCATTTGTATATCCTGAGCATACCTCAGTTTTATTGTACACTGTATCTATTTAAGCTTCAAACTTGTGTAGTTTAAAAGCTTAGACATATCTCTTTGTAAAAATTGTCTTTGAGCCTGGAGAGGCTTGTCTGTAAAAGAATACTTGGTTGTTGAGCCTGGAGAGGCATGTCTGTAAAAGAATACTTGGTTGTAGAGCCTGAAGAGGCTTAACTGGAAAAGAATACTTGTAATCTTGGTGAAGATTAAGAGAAAATCCAAGGGCTAGTTGGCATTGGGACTGGACGTAGCTCACAGTGGTAGTGAGTGAACCAGGATAATTTCCTTGGCTAAGTTTTCTTTCCCTTATCTCTTGTCAATTTATTTATACTAATCTAAGGGTGTTGAAAACTGTTCTGATAATTTTAAAAGCAAGAAACCTTTTAAAAGAGTTTTTCAGAACCCTTCTTAAGAAACTTCAGACAGCCTCTTAAACCTGTCTGAAACTGTTTTAAACTTAGCCATTTGCGAAAAGCTTCCATAAATTATTAAGAAACACTATTCAACCCCCTTCTAGTGTTTCCCTGTGTTTCTACAGTAAATATATCCAATTTTTTTAAAATTACAATAGTACAATGGCACAAATGAAATCAAAAAAACTAAAATTCAATGAAAATTATTTCAAATTTCAACCTACAATTTACAAACTTTTCTACATTAATCTAGATTGAGTCCAAAATCCAAGAATAACTGGAAGTTTGTGATCTTAATCTTCTTATGTATCGGGTACTCTTTGCAGACCTTCGAAACCAACATAATTCATTCCAAACAAATTCTTACTCCACAACGACAATACTAAAATCATGCATACAAAAAGCATAGAAAGGCATAAAAAGCATGAATAAAGTTTGCATTTTTCAGCCAGAAAACCCAAAAGTTTCCACTTTTAGTGAAAAAAAAGCATAGAAAAAGCATGGAAAAAGTCTGTATCATTCAGCAAGAAAACCCAAAAGTTTCCACCTTTTAGTGAAAAAAAAAAGCATAAAAACATGGATAAAGTTTGCATCTTTCAGCCAGAAAACTCAAAACTTTCCACAAAAAGCCCATATCTAACGTGAAATTCAATCCGACTCTCATTCCCAAAGCCTCAGCAACAGTGACATCAGAGTCACACCTAACATGCCAAGTGGCCGCTTCTAGAACTAGGCTTGTCCATCGGTCGGTTTCGGCTGGATTCGGGGGCCCAAAAAGCCTAATCCGTGAAAAACCGACCACTAAATTATCTGGTCCAATTTCGTCTGATGTGGGCCTAGGTTAAATCGGGTTGTGGGTTGGACGGTTTTGCGGTTGAGTCGAGTGGGTAGTAATGGGTTTGAACAAATATTGGGCAAGATTATTTTTTATCAGAATTTTTGGGCTTCTTTTAATTTCTCAGTTTTTTCAAACCCAAATAGATAATTTGAATTAGGCCATTTCAAATCCAAATATATAATTAAATTTTAAAGTAAATACATCCAATTTTTTTAAAATTACAATAGTATAATGGCACAAGTTAAATAAAAAAAAACTAAAATTCAATGAAAATTATTTCAAATTTCAACATACAATTTACAAACTTTTCTACATTAGTCTAGATTGAGTCCAAAATCCAAGAAGAACCGGAAGTTTGTGATCTTAGTCTTCTTATGTATCGGGTACTCTTTGCAGACCTTCGAAACCAACATAATTCATTCCAAACAAATTCTTACTCCACAACGACAATACTACAATCCTGCATAAAAAAGCATAGAAAGGCAAAAAAAGCATGAATAAAGTTTGCATCTTTCAGCCAGAAAACCCAAAAGTTTTCACCTTTAGCGGAAAAAAAGCATAGAAAAAGCGTGGATAAAGTTTGTATCGTTCAGCAAGAAAACCCAAAAGTTTCCACCTTTTAGTGAAAAAAAAGCATAAAAACATGGATAAAGTTTGCATCTTTCAGCCAGAAAACCCAAAACTTTCCACAAAAAGCCCATATCTAACGTGAAATTCAATCCGACTCTCATTCCCAAAGCCTCAGCAACAGTGACATCAGAGTCGCACCTAACATGCCAAGTGGCCGCCTCTAGAACTAGGCTTGTCCATCGGTCGGTTTCAGCCGAATTCAGGGCCCCAAAAAGCCTAATCCGTGAAAAACCGACCACTAAATTATCTGGTCCAATTTCGTCCGATGTGGGCCTCGATTAAATCGGGTTGTGGGTTGGACGCTTTTGCAGTTGAGTCGAGTGGGTAGTAACGAGTTTAAACAAATATTGGGCAAGAATATTTTTTTATCAGAATTTTTGGGCTTCTTTTAATTTCTCAATTTTTTCAAATCCAAATAGATAATCTGAATTGGGCCATTTCAAATCCAAATATATAATTAAATTTTAAAGTAAATACATTCCAATTTTTTTAAATTACAATAGTACAAAGGCATAAATTAAATAAAAAAAAGTGAAATTCAATGAAAATTATTTCAAATTTCAACCTACAATTTACAAACTTTTCTACATTAATCTAGATTGAGTCCAGAATTCAAGAATAATTGGAAGTTTGTCATCTTAATCTTCCTATGTATCGGGTACTCTTCGCAGACCTTTGAAACCAACATAATTCATTTCAAACAAAATCTTACTCCACAACGACATTACTAAAATCCTGAATAAAAAAACATAGAAAAACATAAAAAGCATGGATAAAGTTTGAATCTTTCAGCCAGAAAACCCAAAAGTTTCCACCTTTAGTGAAAAAAAAGCATATAAAAAGCATGGATAAAGTTTGCATAATTCAACAAAAAAAACCCAAAAGTTTCCACCTCTTAATGAAAAAAAGCATAAAAACATGGATAAAGTTTGCATCTTTCAGCCAGAAACCCAAAAATTTTCCACCTTTTGGTGAAAAAAAAGCATAAAAACATGGATGAAGTTTGCATCTTTCAGCTAGAAAACCCAAAAGTTTCCACGTTTAATGAGAAAAAAATAATCCAATTTGAAATAAAAAAACAAAACACTTCAAAAACACAAAAAGATAAAAAAATTCCCTATCTTTTGTTCCAAATCGTATAAAAATCAATTCTTTGTTAAAAATAAAATATCCCTGAAATTATTCCCCCGTTGTCTTCTCCATCACAGTACCACCTGAAAAGAGAAGAGACAAAGAGTGAGATAGAGAAAGGTTAAAAACACAAGCATGAACATAGAAGAAGAAAGCAAGAAAAAAAAGAAGAGGGAGTAGGAAAGAAAAAGGCTTCGCAGCCACCACTTTGGCAGTGTGTAACGTCCTAATTTCTAAATGAATTAAGACTATTGGAAGCAAAATTCTCGTATCTTTGAAATTATTCCGCGCCATTTATATATCGCAAGCACATACATCATATATTGCTTAAGTCCCAACGACTACTTAAACAATATATGAAAACATAAACTGAATATGTATATATAAATGCCAACAAGGCAACATGTCTAACCAGTACATAATAATAACTTAGGATACCCCCATACATGTGCCCTAAACAAAATAGAGAGGCCCGAAGGCTGCACATGTACAACCATATCCCACAAAAGAATAAATATACAAAGTAGCATAATCAAAACATCATGGGGCCTAACAAATCGAATACATAATATCCTAAGCCCACAATCAAAATATAAAGAGAACTGCTCCTAAGCTCCTTGCTCATGGACCAGTGAGGGGAGGGACATGTGCATCTAAAATATAGCCCACAAAACATGTGGTGAGACGAATGTCTCAGTGAACATAACCACATGCAACATGTAGTGTGGGCAAGCAGGCAAATCTAATGCAACAGAAAGCAATAAACATCATAACATGATATCTCAACTGAACACAAACATATGTACATGACCTACATTACCCGACAGACGGGGTCTTATCACTAAACTGAGGCTAGACCTGAGCTCAGACTACAAGCAACGTCTTCCTTGGGCATTAATCACTGCCATTAACTGGGTGTCAAAGCCCAAGTTTTAACTGGGGATCGAAGTCTAATTAACTTGGGACAGAAGTCCAATCTTTCTTAATTAAGGGTGAATTGGGGCCGAAGCCATTTTTACTGGGGCCGAAGCCAAATTCATTTTCCCATTATTAACCGGAGCCCAAGGCCATTAATGCAATGCTCAGCCATAAACTTATTCCATGAATCATGCAGTAAGTATCATTAGACATAAACATAAGGAATCCCTAACTTGGGGAAAACCCCTATATATGTTTCTATTTCCATACAACTACACAATACACCAATATATAGAAAATCCACAACCAAACCATTCAACCACAAGTTGAAGGAAAGGGAATAGGAGAGTAGGGTTCATGAGAGGAGATTCACACAAAATTAGTGGAGGTGTGTGAGTTATACTCACCTCTAGAGAGCTCAAATAGAAGAGGGAATGAGTTGAGGGAGGTTGGGGAAGGAGATCCTTGGCTTCCTCTAGCTCCAAAGCTTGTTTCTCTCTCTAAAACCACTCTCTCTCTAAGGTGAAAAGGAATGGAAAGAAATGAGAGAAAAAAATCCTAAAATTGTTTTTAAAGAGACCTGCTCGCGCGCTCTCACTCAGCGCACGCTCGGGCGAGCCCTGAGCGAAATTTCAACCAAAGAGCCCCATTTCTGACTCTGTTTTCTCGCTCAGGCTGCGCTGGAGCGAGCCTGAGTGAGGGAACCAGAGTGAAAAATCCCCTCTCTGATGATACCCTCGCTCAGCACGCGCTCGGGCGAGCTCTGAGCAAGAGTGCCAGGATTCAAAATCTTAGTTTTACTCCTTTTTGCTCCTAACTTAGTTTTTCTTCCCCTTTCCTAATTCCTTTTATAAAAACCTTTTTCATTGCTAATTTGATTTATGAAAATAGTTATGATTGGGATGTTACACAGTGCACTGACACGACCTCGGGAACCACTACCCAGTCACCGAGAGAGACAGAGAGAAGGGGATGAGGGCGCATAGAGGAGGAGAACATGCTCGTGGAGACCGTGACTGTAACATTATAGCTTGTGTAAAGCAACAAAGACAAGGGAGAGAGAGGCTAGGTTTTTTGTCTTTTTTACGAAGGAGAAGTGTGAACGAGTTTGAGAGGTGAGAGTCTAATAGAGGCGGCTAGGTTTGAATGTTTTGAAGAAATGAGCTCAAATTTAGTTTATATATGTATAACAATTGGGCTTGGGCCAAAACAGTATGAAACTTATACTAATATGTCGGACGGTTCAGGTATCGTTGGGTTTCATTTTTCTCACTCGCATCCGACCGCGATAACCCAATTAGACTCGTGTTTTGTATCCGAAAAATCAGAGACTTGATTAAACCCGCCCAATCACCCTTTTTTCAGTTCGGAAAAGTCGGGTTCAGGCGGGTGAAATGTTATTGGACAACCCTAGAGCTTATAGTGTTCCCTGCTAGATGGCACCCATACACACACTGGTGGGCCACGTTGCAAGTTAGGAGCAAGTGGATCAGAGGCTGTAGCATCACAAAAGTTGTTATGCTTCATGATGGCATAAGAAATCACTTTCTGCATTGGAATTTCATGGTCTTCAAAAACTAGGGGTGGGCACGCACACCCAATCCGAACCGCACCCGGTCTAACTGAAACGAAAAAATGAAAGACGGACGGATCATTTCGGGTGATGGGTTTGATCGGGTATAATTTTGAGTTCAAACGGTTTACATTGGTTGGGTTCGGATGGGTCAATAAAAAACCATCAAAATCCGATCCGACCGAATAGCTTTCAAATTATTTTTTGAGGCAGCAGAGAGAGCAGTGTGTAGCAGAGCTGCAGGAAAAAAGTGTTGACTAACCAGGCAATTGAAAGGACACCACAAGGAGGAAGGACACTGGACCTGGACGCGTGTATACTCTCTGCCTCAGTAATAATATTTTTCTTTTAAAATTCAAAAACCTTTCCAAAAGTCACTCACATAGACCCATTACCCAGATGTAACTTTCATCCCTCACTTCTTCTGTCCTTGCCTCTCCGCCTCTTTACTGTTTTTGGGTTTAGCCATTCTAGTTTTTTGGTCACAAGAACCATTCCTTGTTTGCATGCGATAACATAGGGCGATGGTGCAGTGGTCCGTGGCGGTAGTGGGCGGTGGTGCAGCGGTGCGCGACAGCAGTGGGCGATGGTGCAGAAGCGTGCGACGACAATGGGCGGTGGTGCAGCGGCCGCAACGGTGGAGCTAGGCAGTGGTTCGGTGAAGGTAGAGGGCGAAGGTGCAGCTGCTGCTACTGCGACTGCGAGCACATAACAGTGGTGCTATGGCGTACTGGGTTAAAGTGTGACTATGGTTTTTTGGGTAAAGTTTTGATTTTTATCATTGTGGGGTTGATTGAAGATATTTTTGTGTTTGAAGGAAGTTATTTTTTGCGTTTTCTTTTCCTCTTCCCATACCCATAAGCTTGTGTGTTTATGGTTGTTATGTTGAATGTTCTTTGACAGTGTTCCCCTTTCTTCTCCCTTTCTCTCTTTTTTTTTTATTTGGATTTAACATAGATGGTATCCGTATTAACCGAACCGCTCTAACCGCAAACCCGCTAGAAATCTGACCCGAAACAACCGAGAAAATATTTGGACAGGAGCGGTGTATAATTTGCATGTATTGGTTTTGGGCAGTTCGAGATTTTTTGGTCCGAAACCGACCAAAACCGCCCGATGCCCACCTCTATCAAAAACTACTTTATTGTGGCTTGACCAAAGACCATAAAGCAGCGCTGCAAAAGGCCTGCAACCTCATGATTATTGATAAGAAGAAACTTATCAATCCAATCACTTGCACAAGGGTCTGAGTTGGAATCAATTTTAACTCCCAAAGGTGATGTGAACCAAAATTTTCTTGCCCGCCTACATAAAAAAACTAAACAGCGTGGGTACAATGGGGAACTTTGCATTCATCTGCTAATAAGTCTGGCTCTGACCGGAATGCAGCCTTTTTTTATTCTCCACAAAAGCTGACGGTGACGTATGAACTTTCTATATTTTTTCCAGAGGGATTGATCAACTACAGATACGTCACTGCTAGTAGAAGGTCTTGGCATGTTGAAACAATCCACTATAAAGTGATACCCAGACCGTGATGATGAAAATAAAGTATTGAATCTATATTTATTGAGTTATAAAAATCACAACATTGTATCATCACTTATGACATCATAATGTAAAAATCTTAACCTTGAAGGGAATCTGCTTTCTATTTTCTAAAATCTCAATATAAGGGAATCTGTTTTATCAACATATTAATAGGCATTGAATGTTTTTTTTCAACGACATACTCTCATAAATATGATTTTATATGTACTCTTAGATCTATTGTGAAAAAAAGAAAGTAGAAATTCAAATTTGAGAAGACCACTTGTAATTATAGATACTTACATGGCCCTCAATTGATCAATTGTTTAACTAGCTTTAATTCTAGATGCTTATGTGGACTCATATTATTTTAACCTTTTCCTGTTAAAGAAAATTAAATCAAAAGAAGAATACCAGTAAGAATGACTAACCCCGTGTTTTTTTTGCCTCCTATGTCTATATTTATACTAAAAACTATGGTGCAAAGATAGGCTTAGACCCTTACTTAAACTAAAAAACCTTTTCATGAGAAGTCACATATATTAATATTTTGTTCTTTAGCATAGTGTTATACTCTCATCAACTACATAATAAAATATAAAATAAATAACACATTTATGAGGTCTTAAACTGTTATGATACAAATTAAAAGAGAATAAAGTCCAGTTGAGTACGATGATTAAAGGGGAAAGAGAACTTACATGTAGGCCCTATAAATGATAAAATCATTTAATCAAAACCTGGGTGAAGTTGCAGAATGCTAGTTGTTGTAGCATGAACAACAAGAAAATTTCTATCTATTATAGGAAGAGAACCCTTCAAGGCATTCAAAATAGAGCTAAGTATCTTTAACCAACACAGGGCCTTAAACTTATGACACAAAAATTATCAAAAAAATGTTATGAAAAACAATTTAATAGGAATGAATGAGTGGTGGGATCTTTGGAAGTTACAGTATATTTAACAAATAGATGGCTTGGATTTTGGAAGTTACAGTATAAATCATATTGAGAACTTAATCTAGACAAAAGCTTTTCATGGTTTCATCCAGGAAAGCTCCCGTGGAACATGTAACTTAAGATGTATAATGACATCATTCAACTTAAATAATGCATACTTAACATTCATAAAATATAAGGTTTTGTCAAAATAATATAGAATTGTAAGTACAAGAAATTGATAGTGAGGCTTTAGACGAAATAAAATCAACTTTTGTCTGCAAAGTGAATTGAAAATCAAGCAAGCCAACACGAGCAACAAGAATATTTTTAAATAGCATCTCAGTAATTCCTGACTAATACTTTTACACCTACTAATTTCAAGTAGTGGAGACTGGTGATATTTGATTGTTTTTCTTCACATGAATTATTTACATTAAACATGATTTATATTTTAATTTAAAATATTAGCAAAAGCATGATTTCTCTGAAGTTTCCAGCTCAAAGTTCTCACCTTAAATTAATAAACAAAAGATAGACGAAGACATACCAAGTAATAATGAAAAGGCTTTAGGAGTGTAACTTAGATCCTTCAAAAGGAACCAAAGTCCAATATATGCAATCATCAATTGATGAAACTTTTGTTGTATGCAAACCCTTCCAGTGACCCTATCCAGTCACACTTCCTACAAAATCCTATACTGTCAATCAATCTCACAACAGACCATCACATCATGCAATAGTACAAGAGAATAAAAGAAAACTCCAAACCCTAAACCCTATTTTCAGTCATCGTAATCCGCGGAGGTAGCACCATGAAACCCTCGATTGAGGTGCGCCAAACTACAAATCTCTGGGAGGAGTGAATGCAGAAATACGTGAGCAACATGGTTATTCAAGGTGTCCCCGAGGCCCAAACCCATGGTCGAACCGTTATTTCCAAGCTTTGACAATGATACCCACATCCCCAAATCACTTTTTGGCCTAACCAAGAAGAGGAGGAACGAATGTGAGGGGTTCAACATGATAAATAGCAAGAGAAAAAGAAAGAAGAATATTTCCCTGTAGGCTCATTGCGCAATGTTGATTTCTTGGAGAGCGAGGCATCGTTGGAAAGAAGAATAAGGTTGAAAAAAATTGGGTAGAAACGTGAAGGCTTGAAAAAAATTGGGTAGAAACGTGAAGGCAAAGAGAGGAGACATTGCTTACTTGCATTAAGAGTGAAGAAGAAGCTTGCATAAAAAAATGCAAAGTTAAAAGAAAGCATTTGAGAGGATTCGAAGAGAGTACATTTTAGAAAAAGCTTCGTAAAAGCCATAAAATGTTACTTTTACAAAAGTTGTTTTTTACTTGCGGGAGTTTGTTTCAAGTTATAGAAACATATTCCTGGGAATGTAAATTTGGGAATGTGATTTTCCCACGTTTGATTCAAGTTTTAGAAAAAGATTCCTGGGTATTATTGATTCCCGAGAATGTATTTTACTCATTTTTACCCATTTTTTATTCTCATGATAAATGGGTGTGGATCTTGTATTCCCATGGGAATGAAAGTTATATTTTAAAATAACTTCTCACTTCTATAATATTTTTCTATTTTTAATTTTTTCAATTTTTAAATTAAATCATTTTTAAAAGTATTCCTGGGAATATAAAAAACATACCAAACATACATATAATTTTTACCCGGAAATAACATTCCTAGTAATAGGATTCCTGAGAACTTCATTCCCGGAAATATGATTTAGTACCTTGAAATAAACTCCCCTTTGATATAAAATCTTATTTGGCATGACCTATCCTTATAAAGAGAAGATAAACTTGGAAAAAGTCATGCCAAACGTAAACTATAAAATGATGATAAATAATACTTTTACTTGTGCATTTTTTTTTACTTGTGCATTTTATAAACAAAAACATATCAAATTATCATACACTAAGTATTCATTAAAATCATTTTATTTAAAATAAATTAATCAAAAATCAAAACACGCATTATCTCTTTAGATTATATAGGTTTCTATGATTTTTCCTATTTGTTTTTCTTTTTTTTTGGTCAACTTCCTATTTGTTTTTCTAAATTTTGTTTAGTCAAAGTATAATCGGGCCATACAAGCGCCATGGCCCATTTGCTTTACGGGTAGGCTTGGGCTTGCACGGCAATGAGATCTGGGCTTAGTAGAAAACGAAAATTAGACATTCATCTAAGTACAATAATGCTAATTAATAATTTACCTTCATCGAATCGTGGTCGTTAAATATACATAACAATGTATCTAAGTAAACATTTCTGATTTCTCAGTTTCTCTTATAATCTGAGAAATCAAAAGAAAAAAAAAAAGAAAAAGAAAAAGTCGCCGGAAAGCGGTTTCCTCGAACGAAAGGCTTCTCAGTTTTCCGGCGATGGGTTCCGGCGTCTCTTTCCTGTTCCCGTTCCTGCTATTGCTCTCAACGATCGGTTACATTTCTTCCGAATCGATCATCAGGCTGCCGTCGGAAAACGACATCTCCGGCGAGTACTGCGATAGCTGGAGGCTCGCGGTGGAGACGAACAACGCAGGGTTGTGGAAGCGTGTTCCGGAGAGTTGCGTGCAGTTCGTGGAGGATTACATGGTTGGAGAGCGGTACAAGAAGGACAGCAAGGTGGCGTCGGAATTTTCGTCGGCGTTCGCGAAGAGCGTGGCGTTGGGCGGAGACGGAAGAGACGCGTGGGTTTTCGACATCGATGAGACGCTGCTTTCCAATGTGCCATACTATCAAAACGTCGGATTCGGGTAAGTGATTATTGGTGGTTTTGCGTTTAATTTGCAGCCGTTGGATTTCGATTGATTTGTCCACTCGCTACAGAGGGTCCCACTGCAGTGCCAATGGAAGGTCGTTGTTATTCATTTACTACATTTGTTTATACATTCAAAGATTTTGCTGCTGTTGGGTTAATTTAAAAAGAAGTATAATTTTTAGGTCAGATTCAATGAGTTTTATGAATGAAAAAAACACAGGTATGGCTAGAGTTATTGCCTATTAGTGCATGTTAGCTTCTACGTCTCAATGCATGTGAATAGATATTTTCAACGAAACAACAAAATTCTTTTCTTCATGTTTACCAGTATTAATGTGTGCAACATTATAACAGTTTGATGCTTAATCATTTAATGAAATAACTTAGATTGAATGAATAAACTGCTATAAAAGATGAGTGAAGTTATGAATGTGAGGACTAAAATGAAATATAAGCGTGTTTTGTTATTAGCTTGGTTTGTGTTTTTAAAATAGCTTATAATTAAATGTTCCAGAGAGAATCTTTAGTTGAAAAATTAGGCTATTTATTGTCGAGAAACAATGTTGTTTGTACATTAACATCTTGTACAACAAAGAGAGATAAAGGAGAGAAAAGAGAGAGAAATATGAGATGTGATGGGTGATGTGATGGAAAGATATAGTGAGAAAAAGTGTGTTGTATAAGTTGTTGTATGTTTTTTGTTGTATAAATAAGTTATCTCTTTTTTGTCTGTTGTGTTTGGGTAAAAAGTAATCAGATCCAAATGCATACCAAAAGTGCAAAATCGCAATTCATTGATGAATAACACTAGATGTAACTGTAAGTAGCCTTTGGGAAAAGAGAAGTTTTTTTTTTTAGTATAACTGTATAAAAATCTACTTTCTACCACTATACTTGTAATCGTTAAGGGTTATGTTGTTTTGGCAGATTGATTTCGGGATGTTTAGAAGAGCTGTTTTTTTAGCTTATTTGAGTTTATATTAATATAAGCACTCAAATATATGTTTGGTTGAGCATATTCAAATAGCTTATGACATAAAAGAGCTTTTATCATTGAACTTCTCAGACAAGACAAGCTTATAAAACTCATCTTAAACTTATGATAAACTCTGTAAGTATTTATTGAATAACGGATCAAACAATTAGGCTGTTTACCAAACATGCTCTTCATTGGCCAAAGGATGACTTTATGTCTGAACAAATATAGTTTAGAAAGGGGAGTTTACCAAATATCAGTGGCTCTGACAGCTATAGAATTTAGATGATCAATGCATAGATGCTATTTATGTGGTTGTTATCATATATAGCAAGGTGACATTTGTACTTTATTTCAATTACCAAATTGAGTGAAACACCTAATTATGAGAGTTTCCATTGGAAAGCACAAGTAAAAGAGGTAACTTGACCTCACAATCACAACGGTTAAAATCTAACATTGACTTGCTTAACCCATGCCCATTTTTTTATGTGAATTCCTTTTGTTATGTTCATTTTTGTTATGTTCATTATGGGCGATTGGGCGTATGTTGTTTCCAACTTTGGACCACAGGTCACAGATCTTCAATGAGACATCCTTCGATGACTGGGTGAACTTGGCTCAAGCCCCAGCACTGCCAGCCAGTTTGAGTTTATATAAAGAGCTTCAGGAATTGGGCTTCAAGGTATTTCTCTTGACTGGGAGGAGTGAGCATCAAAGGAATGCTACGGAGGCAAACCTTCTATTTGCAGGGTACAGAAACTGGGAGAGGCTCTTCTTAAGGTGCATAAATCATTGATTCTTAGAAAATATGTATGTTGTGTTCTGTTAAATTTCACCTGAAACTCCTTGTTAATGAAACAGAGGATCTTCTGATCAAGGCAAACCAGCCACTAGTTACAAGTCTGAGAAGAGAGCAGAGTTGGTGAACGAAGGCTACAGGATCCATGGCAGCTCTGGGATCAGTGGAGTGATTTGTTGGGTTATGCAGTGGCCTCTCGGTCCTTTAAACTCCCAAACCCAATGTATTATATTCCTTAACATTGAGAAATGGCTTCTTCAATCTGTATTCATTTTTCACTATTGCTTTTTGTAATATTTGGATGATTTTTCATGGTAAATTTCTGCTTGTTACAGTAGAGATTCTGAGTTATACTGGTTTCCTATATGTGCTGCTTGTTACTGTCTTACAGTTACAGATAAGACTTATTCTGAGGTTTCGCGTGTTTTCAGTTTTCACCAAATAGAACAAAATAACTCACACCATTAGGTTGTTGTTCGAACAGTAACACTTGCTCTAAATGAAAATCTATTTCACATTTTCACTGCATTATTACCTGTCTAATAATTATTTATCTTGAAATATTACCATGCTACAGTGGAAATCCAATGCTATTCACATTTGTATGATTGAATTGAATTCAGGTGAATTTTTCCAAGCAATTTGGGTAACTTGTGATTTTGACAGTGTAACCTAATAAAGCATTACAGTGGTGTCAAGTTTCACTATTCAAAAGCAATCAAAAGACAAAAGGCCTTGTCGAATGCTTGGAGTGAAGTTGTTGAAAGGTATAATTTATAGAACCCGTGATAAACTAGACCACATTAAAGTAACCAAATCAAACATGTCACGTGAAACATAAATTATCTATCTTATAAACAGGTCAAGATAGATATTAGATGTTTCACAAGTTGCAAATATTTCTCTATCATAATATAGGCATGTCTTATCAGTGCAGGTGGAGTATAATTACAATTATGCATACTGAATCTATGAAGAATTAATTTGCATGATCTGAATTTGAAATTGGTAGCACTAATTAATGGGACAGCCAAGAACAACCTGTAACTAACTATACGGTAACCATCAAGGAGATGGTGAAGTGGAATCAGTTTGCTTAGAGGTACTTACAGCCAGCGAACCACAAACAAGAGGCTTTGGTGTAGGGATTCTGAGACAACTTAAGCTAACCTCCAGGGATCATAGAGCACTCAGGTTGAGGTCTCTGCATGTTCCTCCCGGGAATACAGTTAAGTGAGAAATCAAAACCCACATTCCTAAAGAAAAGCCTTGAACATTGCTGGCTGAACCCAGAAAAGAAATTGTAGGAAACGGTTAGATTAGCAAGGCTTCTCAGAGAGCAGATTATATCTGATAACTCCCCAGAAAGCTGATTATGTGCCAAATTCAGGACTTCTATATCTTGCAGGCAAGATAGTGTGTCTGGCAAATGACCCATAAGTGCATTGAAGCTCACATCCAGAACTTGCATCTCTGTGAAGAGCCCCACTCCTTCAGGAATGCAGCCAGTTAACTGGTTATTGAGGAACAGAATCTCCTTTATCTTAGAACCCATGAAACCAAAACTTGCTGGGATGTTTTCCACTTAATTTGTTGTTGGCTAATTTATCACCGAGGCAGGGGAATGCCCAAATTTTGGGGAATTTCACCTTCAAATTGATTGTTGTTGACAAATATTGCATCCAGGTTCTTATTGAAAAGTTCTTGAGGGAGGGGCCCTGAGAAGAAGTTGAATCTGAGGTCTAAGTAGATGAGGCTTGGCCATGTAGAAAATAACAGCTGGAAAAGGACCAGAAAGTTGGTTGTTGCTGAGGTCTAACTCTTCCAAAGACATGAGGTCCCTGAATGTATCAGGAACAGTGCCAGTGAATCTATTACTGTTGAGGTGGAGAAGAGACATATCAGTGAGCAAAGAGAGATCTTTGACAAGAGTTCCTTGAAGATTTGCATGGTTGAGATCTATGCCTGCAACAACTGGGACAGCTGATGAAACCCATTTCATCTTGAGGATTTGCACAGAAGACTCCTTTGTAAGAACACACATTAGGACCGACCCAACTATCTAAAATCTTTAGTGGGTCATCAGTAATTGCAGATTTCCATGCCTGGAGAGCTGTGTAAGCTGCATTCAGCTTTGGCACTGATGATCCAGGGGGCTTTGGGCTGTTAATCCCTCCCCCAACCCAAACCACTCCACCGCCGCCGCCGCCGCCACCGCCACCACCTCCAACGCCAACACCTACACCTACACCAACACCACCGCTAACACTAAAAGCAGCTTTTGCTGTACTTAAATGGAGAATGAGGAGGACAAAGGCCAGAATCCAGCCCCTTCTCCATTTTTAGCTCAAGGGTATGCTTCTAAGTTCTAACTTCTAAGAGGTTGTCCAAAATCCAAATAAGGTTGCAGCATTGAAGAGAGAGAGAGAGAGAGAGAGTTGGACTGGTGGGGTTGATTAGCCCTGAATGTACCCTGTTTTATTCACCATTTTCTTTCTAGTTTATGTAATGAGTTTGGGCCATACCTTTATACATAATACCCCTTTTCTGTACAGATGTTGACTTCTGTTGAATCAAAATTTCTGTGTCAGAACACTGTGGTGAGGTGAGAAGAGAAGGGAGAACTAATCAATAATCACCAGTACAACTTTTTGGTGTTAATTATTAGTGGCTACAGACCAGCTATTTTTCAGGAGTTGCGGTTTATACAAAACCTCACAGCATATAGATAATGATAGATAAATGCACTGAGCCTTAGATTTATAATTTAATATACTAATTAAACTAGGCTTGTCTTATAAAAAAAAGGCACTGTTATTTTAATACAGGTGGCAATGGGGTGAAAAAAGAAATGGTGAGGGTACCACATGCTATCTAAACAAGATTTTGGTTACTGTAATTTAAGAATGTTAATCACAGTGGAGAAAGCTACTTGACGCTTGTTGTATCCAGAAATCATAAGAAAAAGATCCAGTTGTTTTGTACGCCTTCTGTATTGCTACCCATGTCTTCTCTTACCTTGGAATTTTGCATTGTTTTTTCTATTTTAAAATTTTGTAGCCATATTTTTCTTTATAAACATTCACATATTTTATAGAGGTTCATATATGTAATTGTAATCATAAAATTTTAACATGATAAATTATTTGAACTGTCAACATGAAAATTAATTCGAATGCATTCTCTATGTATCCTCTAAGGGTCCATTTGGTTTATAGTTGAGTACACTTGATTGTAGAAATGAATGATTGAAATGGATAATACACGTTTTATGAAGTACGTTGAACGAAAATAATTTAAAATTAATTCTGTAAAACCATGTAAAACCATGATTTTGTTATGTTAGAATCTAAAACAAAGATGCACTAAATCTAATACATATCATTGTGATTAGTCTGGTTCTTCACGTGTAGTTATATCGGTATAATCTTAGCCTAAGCTATAGGGGTAAACTATGATTTTTGGAACACAATATTTGTATATGACTATTGACTATGACTCCATGAGCATATAGCTTAATTAGATGACACAGAAACCCAAGCCCTCCAAAACTTGACAATTGAGAAGCTTGATCCCGTGAATCTCAAATCTTATAAAGCAATTAGGAGAAAACAAAAATAAGAAAACTACAAGGTACTTTTACTTGTGGGGCTGGTAGAGGGAATTTAATTTGTGATAATGGTTGCCAGATGGTAGCTACTAGCTACTGATGTCCGTGCCTCCTCCATGTCTGTGTATGGATCGTTGTATAAACTTGGCCTTTTATAATTTTTGAAGGCATACTCTTATGTATGTAACATGATTTTTTTTTTTCAAATATCCTTGTTTTTCTTTCCTAATCAAATTTTTTCCTTTCACCAAATAGTGGTTGGTCGCATTGGAAGTGAACTATGACCGCATATGGATTTTACCTGGACTTTGAATCTAGAATCGCCATTTTTCAGAGGACTTTACTTAACCACTATAATACACTAAAACCATTGTAGACAGTGTGAAATTGATTTTTAACTTGTTTGATTTATAGTTAAGTAGAATTGATTCTAGAAATTAATGATTGAGATGAATGATACACGTGGAAAGAAAGTGGTTTAAATTCAATTCTGTGAAACCATAGTTTTACACCGTGCCAACGCTAAAACAAACGGGCACTAAAGTATTGAAATCAAATCACTTCCATTAAACATTTATTGTAATTCATGCATAATATATTTTCATTCATTAATTTTATCTATTTGAAAGTCAAATGGACAGTTTATTTGTTACAAAGAGAGAATCAAATCTCACTAAAGTAATATGAAAATCAAGAAATTGATGAATTTTATTCTTGATAGCAGCAACCAGGCTATAATAAGGATGAGAAGTAACACAAACTTGAGTAATTTAATTGACTGCAACTCTGGAGTCACTCTCCACTCCACCGGATCCTCTACTGTCTTCCTTCTAAGAAAATTGCTTATAGCTGTAAAAATGGCCCATAACTCAATCATTGTAATGGAATGGTTATAGAAGCTCAAATTATGAGCAAATCTCTTAAGTCAAGAGCAACAAACGTAATGTAAAACACCCCCCATAAGCTGCATGCCCACCTTGTTTTTAATCTTATTGAACTCTATCATTTAATTAACAATAAAAAACCTCTTTTTGTGATTGAAGACTATTTTAATTTTTCTTACCAAAATATTTTTTTTAAAAGCTTTTCATCTTCGTTTTTTAACAAATATTTTTTCATGAGTTGTATTCTTTAATATGAGACGAGTTATACAAATATATTATATATGAAAAGAGAAAAAATTCTTTAAAAAAATAAAAGAGAAAAATAAAAATTATAAAATATAAAAAAAATGAAAAAAAAATCTTTTATAACTTAACATTTAAGACGTGATTTTTTTTTGGGTTTAAAACCAGGTATCCTCCACGGGAAGCAATATTGTTTGAAGACTCGGACCCAAGACCTTGCTTAAAGAGAAACAAACATGTACCACTTGAACCAACTCTGTTGGTTATGAATTACTTTTTATACCAATGAATACTATCCATTTTATACGTAAAAAAATAATAAACAGAGCAAAAAGGCGTGAAAGTGAGTTATTCATTTTCATGATTGCAAAGATATTTAATTTGGAGACCCATTATTCCTATAATAAATACATACAATAATTTATACAATACATTTTCTTCCATCTATTCGTCATATCACCTATCACATTTCACACCTCTCAAGTGTGGATTATGGCTAATTTATAGTTACTTTTTATGAATTGGTATTAGAGCCTAGATTAACACGTTTTATGATTGTTCTTTTATATTTATTAGAATTAATTTAGAAATCAAAATCCTATGAACCCTAATGTAAAATTTGAGTAATTATAATAAAATTAGGATGCCAAAATCAGGGCTCTTGTTTCATGCATGTTTTGTGTACCATGTATGTCAATAACTAAGCAAACAATTTTGTTGTTAAAATTTTGGATAGCAAAATTAGGGCTTTCGTTATTAATGCTTTAAGAAAATACTTGAGCAACAACCTAGGTTTTGATTGTTGCCTTATTGGAAGTCATTAAAAAAAGTTATTAAGAGATAGCTAAGTACCAAAAGATTATATGCTTACCTATAAGAAGTGTATTCAACTTCAAGTTATTTGGCTAATTTGATTTTGATTTTGTAGGTTGCCTTGATGATAGAATGTCTACTTTTGCATTTATTTTTACAATGGTAGAATGAGTTATTTCTTGGATTAATTAATTTTAAAGACTTACAACAACTTCTATCATGGAAGTAGAGTATGTTACTTACTATATATGAGGCTAGCTACTCATCAAAACATATGGTTAGAAAAACTTAATTTCTAGTTTTCATGCTGTTGAAAGTATGTTTAGATCACTCATGATATATTATGATAATATTGTTATTGTGCATTTCTCTCAAAATAATAGAAGTATTGCTCGTTCAAGGCATTTTGATATATGCTCAAATTAAACATCTTAGTACAAAAAACATGTTAGTAGATACATTGATTGAACACTTAACTGTGATCTTTTGGAGCCTTTTAAAATCATATATGCGACTCATATGAGTTTAGTTTGGTCAAATCTTTTGATGTTTTCGGTTAAGAGAATTTGAAATTTATATTTCATTTAAAGATAGAGTTAATATACAATTTCATCCTTAAAAGTGAGACCCTATTTATCTTTGATACATGTGAAAGTTTTTGTTTATATAATTTTGTTCCTGAATATATTTACTTACTTTTAATTTAGTACTTTTAGAGACAAATTAGTTTCTAAAATTGTTAATATATATAATTTAATTCCTAAATTTATTAATTTTATTTATAATTTATTCATATTTATTCACGCTTTTTTGTTTTTTGGTGTGAACCAACGATATTCTAGCCGATAGCTAGAGACTAATCTATTTTAAGACATAGAAATGACTGAAATGAGATTTGTCTCTCCCTTCCATACACACCGCCAAGTATCATGTTGAAGGGACTTGGCTATTTACCAACTGTGTCGGGCTTTATCGGAGTCGGCTATATACTTATGATGTTTAGACTATTCTTTGGAATTGCATTTTTCGGTTTCCATTGTCGGTTTAATGAACCTTCTTAATTTGCAATTTTTAAGTAGTTGTAGAATATTTCATGTAAATTTTGAGTTTAGATGCCAGAGATATCTATAATAAAACTACAAATTTATAGAGAAACAGGGGACAATCGGTGATGCCTCTCTGAAGCAGCTTGGCTTATTCCTCTGCTCCAAAGTGGACGAATGTTATATTTTTTAGTGATGTGCTTTTCAATTTTACAAATTAAAATGCAATTCCTAAAGTTCAATAAAAGTTAGCGACATGAGTGTTCAATTCCCATATCTAAATGATGAGTACATGTTCAAGAAACAAATCATTAGACTGAGCAAGCTTAATGTGAAAACAAGGGGGAGAAAGCTAGCGCATGCCATTTTGACTACTAATTGAAAGCAGCTAGCTTCCAAGTTCCATGGTTGGTCATGAACTTGTGTTCCAATTAACAAAGAAAAGGGGAAAAGAAGATCCATAAAAGATAATGGGAAAATGGAAAGATTCCTTTAGTTCAGCTCTTCTACAACATAAATGGAACTACTTGCAAGTAGTTGCATTTTCAAAGCATAGCACCGGTATACTTTAAAATGGTATAGTACTACCCACCAGCACAAAGGGAAAGAGAGGACAAGTGTACTTCATGTAAATAAATTATGCATTCATCACTTAATTAAACTCTTCCTCTACTTAGAACATAATTAAGCAAAATGTTGAATTCTATTTACAGAAAAATTAAACTAAGTGTTTGTTTGGATTAACGGTGATACAATGCAAAACCATGATTTTATGAAATTAATTTTAAATTATTTCTGTCCAACATATTTCGTAAAATATGCATTAGCCATCTCAACTATTGCTTTTTTAAAATCAAATGGGCACTAAGAACAGACACAATATACAGGATAGTAATATGATGAGCTCCCTTTGACTAAGCATTAAGTAATTCCTAAATTTTTTGTAGCTATGAAACTAGAACTTTTTCAAAGCATGGAGGGTTCATTTACTGCAAAATGCAAATAAATGGCCAAACATAATTAGGCCACTCTATCTATATTGTATAGGCTATCTGCTATATGGACATTCTTCATATTCTGCCATCAAGATCTATTTTAATTAACAGTTGCTAGCTAGTTGCATGTGCTATCACACTATCACCAATCACCAATCACCAATATCAATAGGGTTAGCAGGTTAGGTGTGGTGTTGTCACGTGTCATTATTGCAACATGGGTTAGATTTAGGTACATTTTTTTATCCTTTGGGGTTGTTGCTGCATAAATGTTATGTTCCTTGTCCTTTACTTCTCTGTCTATTCTCATCATCAAGATATTGGTGTCCAGCATGTTTTATTGATGAATTAGGACTAAAAGAGCGCACATGGTACATAAAAATGTCTTTTATGATTATGAACTTGCAAATTTCGAGTACGAAAAGGAGAAAAGAACCATTTGTGTCTCAACTATGAAGGGTTATCACGGGCAACTAGAAATCAAGGTTTTTAATTATATAAAAAAA
Organism: Sesbania bispinosa; assembly: GCA_026901365.1. Taxonomy (NCBI): domain Eukaryota; kingdom Viridiplantae; phylum Streptophyta; class Magnoliopsida; order Fabales; family Fabaceae; genus Sesbania; species Sesbania bispinosa. Next base: position 287,539 of record QLOH01000538.1, read on the forward strand.
TAAGAGAAATTCAATAATATCAATTATAAATAAAAAATTAAATTTGACTAAATTCTTATATTATAAAATATTGCAGATTTTATTATTCTATTAATGTTCTGTTTCATATTTCATTTAATAATGTCAAGATATTAAGATAAATAAAATGAAAAAAATTAACATGACATATATTTTAATATAGAGCTGAAGAAATATATAGCGTTATTGATTGAATAAAAGTATATAAATGTTTGATTTTATTTAATTTATACAAAACAACGTATTTTTAATTGAAAGTTTTTTCAATATTATTTGAATTATGATTTTTAATACACTATAGGCTAATATACACACATTGAATTATATTTGTTTAGTAATTTTCCCTTCACCACATTAATTTTTATTTCAAACCCGAATGAGGCGTGACCCTTTTTACCATGATATTATACTCACTCTAGCCAGAATATCATTCATCCAAACTAAGATACTATTATATACTTGAGCCTATTCTCCTTAATCGTGATTACGGGGGTCGGGATCCTATGCAGTACTGTAGATTTTGCAGTCATAATCCAACGACCATAAATTAATCTTTCAACTTTTTGATATTGATAAATTGCTGCATGAAAAAAATTGAATAGCCGAGATCGTGTCCAATTTTTTTTCAACTGGAGAGTATCCCAGTCCGACTACGGGTGTCTAGGTTGTCATGTCCCAGTTCAATCATATAGCCTCAAACCATAAGTCAACGCCTCACCGGCCACCTATTCCTACAAGGAAACCACAACATTAAATACACCTTTCATCAAATCTTGATCAGTGGCTTAATCTTTGATAAAAGTAATTAGATTAAGTTGGACTAACGTCATGAAAATCCCTCCCCCACCTCATGAATCCAAAATAGCTATAAATACCCCTTTCACAGGGGTTAATGTACACTATCTATTCCCAAATTGCACTTCACTTAAACTTGTTGACTTGGGCATTGGAACATTTCTCTGCATGTCACTACATTTTCACCACCAGAGTTACTTTTCAAGCAATCCTAATCACCTTAAAAGTAATATTCATCCCAAATTACCATTCCAAACCATCTAGAGTGTCTCGACCTCAATCAATTTCTGTGTTTATTTTAATTATTAAAATCCTTAAAAGTAATATTCATCCCAAATTACCATTCCAAACCATCTAGAGTGTCTCGACCTCAATCAATTTCTGTGTTTATTTTAATTATTAAAATTGATTATGAATGTTTTGGAATAATGTGAATTTTTTCATGTAAAACATTTACAAGTCACTAAAAAATATTGTAAGTGTACTCCCCAGGTATTTGGGCCGACCTACATGGCCCAATAATAGGGGTGTCGACCTTCTTGAACCCTTAAGTAGGCCATATAAGCCCACAGTAGGAGGCGACGCTTCTAGCTCGGACGGGTTGTCAGGGGTTAGTGGGAAGGAGACGTGGAGACTTGGCGGTTTTGAAGGGTAGAGGTTTAAATACACGCTAAGGGGGGTAATGAACCCTCATTCCCATTTCGAGAGTAAAGACATGGGAAGATTCCTTGAGCGAGTACCCTACCTGGTTGAGGAGTCGACCGATCATACTTTACTAAGAACATTTGGCGCCCACCGTGGGGCGGCGGTAAAACTCTTCCTGCCGACCACTTTCTTATTAGCAAATATGGTAACCAGACGAGCTAATGGGAGGCAGCACAAGGTAGAAGGAGAAGGGACCCCTCAAGGGGAGGAAGGAAGTAACAATCCGATGTTGCGTCGGATCCTGGAACGTGTAGATCAACTCCAGCAGCAGAATCAGTCGTTGCAGACCAGAATGAACGGTTTTCACTAGAGGCCGAACAGAGGAGGAGGATATTGAGGCAGGTTTAGGCGAATTTCATCCGTTTTCCATGGAAATCGCCGAAACAAAATTCCCAGCAGACTTCCGGGAACCTATCTTGAAGGATTATGACGGCACTACAGACCCACAGGTTCATGTTACAACGTTTAAGACGTAGATGTTGAAGAAGGGAGTTAGTGATGCTTTGCAGTGCAAACTGTTTTCTGGAACTTTGATGGGTTCGACGATGATCTAGTATTCAAACCTTCATCCACTGTCTATAAATGATATTCAGGACTTCTTGAAGAAATTTCTGGCACAATTCTCGGCTCGACGGTCGAGAAAGATGACTTCGGGAAAACTTTTCAGTGTTCGACAGAAAGCAGGCGAACCATTGAGGGAATTCCTGGGTCGATTCAATGAAGCATCACTCGTAGTAGTTAACCCTAATCCAGAGCTCTTGGTGTCAGCGTTTGAGGAAGGACTACTACCATGACCCTTTAATGAATCCCTAGCCTAGAGACCAGCGGCCTCCATGGAAGAGATCAGAAACCGAGCAGCTTGCTACATAAAGGGAGAGGAGAGTAATGCAGATAAGCGTGAGAACAAATGGTGGGAAGACAGACCAGGTCGTAAGAAGGATGCTTTTAACTCGACTAATTATACTAGTCGACAAGGAAGAGGATTTAGTGGGAATGATGGAAAGTTTAAATCGAGACATCAAGGATCATGGTCGACGGACAGGAGCAGAGAAGTAGACCTTCTCCTTTGAATACGTCACGAACACGTTTTTAAAGGACGTCTACCAATCCGATCTTCTTAGACTGCCACCACCAACGGAAGGAGCAAAAGGTCCCGACCTGGACAAATGGTGTGATTATCATAGGGCAAAGGGTCATGAAACAAAGAATTGTTGGACTTTGATGAATAAAATTGAAAAGTTGATAAAGGATGGTTTCCTGGGACGTTATGTGGAAAGGAGACGTTCAAACAGGGAAGCCCGTGATGAAGGAGGAAGTTCGGGACGTGTAAACTATAATAAAAGAAGAAGGGAGGATAGTCGGCGTGATGAAAGGGAAGAGACTGAAGAGACTGAAGAGATAAGGGGTGTGGTGACGACGATAGCAGGAGGATTCTGTGGAGGAGGAGAGACAAGCTCGGCCCGGAAGAAGTATGTCAGATCAGTGATGTCGGTAAGTGCAGAGGTTTTAGGAAAGAAAAAATGCAGATCATCTGTGATTTCTTTTTCTGATGAAGACATGAAGGGGATAAAGCCGCATGAAGACGACCCCATGGTGATCGACATAGTCATGACAAAATACAGGGTGAAGAGAGTGTTGGTTGACCAGGGAAGCTCGACAGATATTCTATATTGGAGCACATTCCAGAGATTGAAAATTCCTCAGGAGTGGCTTTTACCTTTTTCTGGTTCTTTAATTGGTTTTGCAGGTGATTCGGTAGAGGTTTGAGGTTACGTCGACGTAATGACTACGTTTTGTGAAGGAGAACATAAGAAGGATGTTTGTGTAAAATACCTTGTTATCAATGCACCTTCCTCTTATAATATCATAATAGGTCGGGCTGCATTAAATGCTTTAGGTGCGGTGGTTTCTACTGTCCACCTGACCATGAAGTACCCTTTGGACGACAACTGAGTAGGGGTTATGAAGGCCGACCGGGAAGCAATAGTCAGATGTTACAGAGATAGTTTGAAGGTCAGAAGGGGGAGTCAGATGGATAAGAGCACTGAGGCACCTGTGAGTCATAAGGTATATTTTACAGAGCTGGACCCTAGGGAAGATTTTTATGACAGCTGGCGACTTGTTGGTAAAGCTAGTCAACTTCTTGAAAGGAAATCAAGACCTCTTTGCATGGAAAGCATCCGATATGTCGGGTATTGATCCAGATTTCTTGTGTCATCGACTATCAATGGATCCCAGAGCAAAACCTGTGGCACAGAGAAAACGGAAACTAGGAGAAGAAAGAAGGAAGGTGGTAGCAACAGAGACTGAAAAGTTATTAGCAGCAGATTTCATCAGGGAAGTAGTCTACCCGACTTGGTTGGCGAATGTGGTGTTAGTGAAGAAGGCTAATGGAAAGTGGCACATGTGTACTGACTACACCGACCTTAATAAGGTATGCCCTAAAGATCCTTACCCTTTGTCGAATATTGACAGATTGGTAGATGGGACATCAGGACACAAGATGCTGAGCTTGATGGATGCTTATTCCGTGTACAATCAAATTAGAATGCATCCTCTGGATGAGGAGAAAACGACGTTTATGATTGAGCATTCGAATTATTGTTACAAGGTGATGCCATTTGGATTAAAGAATGCGGGATCCACTTACCAACGCTTGATGGACAAGATCTTCACAAAGCAGATAGGGCGAAATCTGGAGGTCTACATTGATGATATGATTGTAAAGTCGACAAATGAGTCGATATATCTGAAGGAGTTGGAGGAGGTTTTTGAAGAGATAAGGCGACATCAAGTAAGATTGAATCCGCAGAAGTGTGCTTTCGGTGTATCATCTGGCAAGTTCCTGGGTTTTATGTTAATAGAGAGAGGTATTGAAGCCAACCCAGACAAGTGTAAGGCGATCATGGAGATGAGAAGTCCAACATCATTTAAAGAGGTACAGCAACTTACTCGGAGAATGGCGGCTTTAGCACGATTCCTGTCAAAGTCTGGTGATAAAGCCCTACCTTTCTTCAAGTGCTTGTGCAAGAACAAAAAGTTCGTGTGGTCTACAGAATGTGAGAAAGCTTTCCAACAGTTGAAGCAGTTCCTATCTAGCCCGCCTATCTTGGTCCGACCTACTACAGGTTTGCCACTACTCATATATCTTTCTGTCACTAATGAGGTTTTGAGTTCTGTTTTGGTGCAAGAAGAAGGAAATGAGCAACACCCGATCTACTTTGTTAGTAAAGTGTTGCAAGGACCAAAAAAAGATACCAAAAAATTGAGAAGTTGGCCTTGGCAGTCGTCACTACAGCTAACTAAGACAATATTTTCAAAGTTTCTCCATAATTGTGAAAACAGATCAGTCAATCAAGCAAGTCCTACAAAAACCTGATCTAGCAGGAAGAATGATGAAGTGGTCAGTTGAGCTATCTGAGTTCGACATATCCTTCCAACCAAGAGGACATGTCCGAGCTCAGGTGCTACCAGATTTTGTAGCTGAATTATCTGCTCCAGAAGATGTAGACCTGACTAAAAAAGACAATTTCATATGGACACTGACTGTAGACGGAGCGTCTAATCTGAAAGGTAGTGGAGCTGGAATTATCTTGGAGGGACCTGGAGGAGTATTAATTGAGCAATCTTTACGCTTTGAATTCCGTGCTAGTAACAATCAAGCAGAATATGAACCTTTGGTGGCAGGTCTCAATTTAGCAAAGGAGATGTTTATTTCTAATTTGCAGATCAAGAGTGATTCTCAGTTGGTGGTAGGGCAGGTCAATGGAGAATACCAGACCAAGGACGTGCATCTTTCCAGGTACTTAACTTTGGTTAGGGAATTATTTGAACATTTTAACAAAGTCAGTTTAGAATTTGTACCCAGGAATCAGAATTCTAGGGCCGACTTATTGTCCAAGTTGGCTAGTACCAAAAGACCGGGTAACAATCATTCTGTTATCCAAGGAACTTTGGCCTCTCCAACAACTAAAAAGATGAAAGAAGTGTTGAACATTACTACGGTTGATTCTTCATGGATGAACCCAATCCATAAGTACCTGAGTCGGAATGAACTCCCAGAAGACAAAGGTTCAGCCAGGAGGAGTCAAAGAGAAGCAGCTGGATATGTATTGACTGGAGATCTACTTTTCAAGAGGGGAATCTCAATCCCACTTCTGAGATGCTTAACAGAAGAGGAGGGGCACAAAGTCATTTCAGAGATTCATGCAAGAACATGTGGAAGCCACATTGGAGGAGGAGCTTTAGCTTTGAAGGTAATCCGAGCTGGATACTATTGGCCTAAGCTACGTAGGCAATGCATGGAGTTTACAAAAAAGTGTGATAAATTCCAAAGACATGCAGATCTACACAAGGCACCTACTGTCGACCTCAGTTCCATATACTCACTGTGGCCTTTTGCAATTTGGGGAGCAAACATATTGGGCCCATTTCCACAAGCCCCTGGTCAGGTCAAATTTTTTCCGGTGGCCATTGATTACTTCACCAAATGGATTGAGGCAGACCCTTTAGCAACGATCACAGCTGAAAGAGTGAAGAGATTTTACTGGCAGAGGTTGGTGTGCAGATATGGTATACCTAATAGGACCATTTTCGACAATGGTACTCAATTTGTTGGTAGGGTTGTTCAGAATTTCTGTCAAGAGTTAGGCATCAAGTTGATCTTCTCTTCGGTAGAGCACCCACAAACAAATGGTCAAGCTGAAGCAGCCAACAAGGTCATTCTCAACGGGCTAAAAAAAAGGTTAGATGAAGCTAAGGGAAGATGGGTAGAACATCTGCATCAAGTAGTTTGGTCATACAATACTACTCCTCATTCCATAACACAGGAGTCACCATACAAATTAGTGTACGGAACAGATGCTATGATTCCAGTGGAAATCGAAACACCAACATGGAGAACTTTGAGTTTTTCTGAAGAGGATAATGACTTAGGTCGCCGTGACGATTTGGATCAGGTAGAAGAAATTCGCGAAACGACTCATATCAGAGAGGTGGCCTGTAAGGAAAGAGCTGCAAGGAAGTATAACTCCAAAGTGGTCCCGAGGAGCTTTCGAGTAAAAGATTTGGTAATGAGGCGAGCTGCGAAAGATTTAACGGCTGGAAAACTTTCCCCCAACTGGGAAGGACCTTACAGAATTAAGCAAGTAAAGGGGAAAGGAGCATACAAGTTGGAAACTTTGGAAGGAAGAAAGATTCCTCGAACATGGAATTCGGAGCATTTGCGCTTCTACTTCAGTTGAGAAAGTTTATGAGGACAACTAGTAAGTAGGAAGTAGATTTATTTTCTTATGTAGTAGATCTGTTTAGTTTCAGTTTCTTTCTGTCATGAAGTAGGTTTGTTTGTTTTAAGTTCAATTGTGATAGGTTAGTGTTATGTATGTTCTAATTTCTTTGTTTAAAATCTCCGTTGTATCATGACTTTTTTAATATCAATGGAGTGGTAGAAGTAGGTACTCTTTTCTCTTCCACACTGGAAGAGTTTTTAATGAGGCCTGCTCGATCTTATCAGAAGATATGTGTTATCATTGAAGAAGTATGTTATTATTGTTATGATAAACGTCGACCTAATAAAAGGCATCGACTTGATAAACGTCGACCTAAGAAAGGGCATCGACTTGATAAACATCGACTTAATAAAAGGCATCGACTTGATAAACGTCGACCTAAGAAAAGGCATCGACTTGATAAACGTCTACCTAAGAAAAGGCATCGACTTGATAAACGTCGACCTAAGAAAGGGCATCGATTTGATAAACGTCGATCTAAGAAAGGGCATCGACTTAAAAGAGTTTCTAAGGTACCAACTCAATAAAGAGTATTGGTAACTCGACAACGTCGACTTAATTAAAGTTATAAACTTAAAAATTTGGCTAAGTTACCAATTCAAGAATATTGGTACTTCGACAACGTCGACTTAATTAAAGTTATAAACTTAAAAATTTGGCTAAGTTACCAATTCAAGAATACCGGTACTTCGACAACGTCGACTTAATTAAAAGCATCAATTTAAGCAATTTGTGAATTGCTATTCAGTGAGGAGTAATGGCAAGGACTGTTGATTTCAAAAGGTGATTAATTTGAGAAATCTTATAACTTAGAGAGTTAATGAAGAATATTGATAATTCTACATCGTCAATTCACTTTGAGAAATTGATTAGATGAAGAAGATTGGGGAGCTCGACGAAGTCAATTACGTTACAAGATTTTACATTACGAAATTTTGAAAAGGTTAAAACCTTTTAAGTCATTGGGAACAGAAGATGGAAGTGCTAAAATATTATAGATATTAATATAACACACCAAAGTTGTAAAATACTGGCTTCAACACAGGAGTCATAACATAACCAAAATGCAGGAAGAAAATTACAGAAGCAAGACATGAAAATCAAATGGTTTATTCTTCATCCTCATCAACGATGATGTCGACTAACTTGCCATCAACCACATGCTTAAAAGCACCGACTTCATCAACCTTTAAGTCAGGATAGAAGAACTTCAGTTGGGTAACAGCTTTGTCAAACCCTGCAGTATGTTGCATGGCTACTTGGGCTTTGGCATCTTCAAGCTCAGCAATGATCAGACCTTTTCCTGCAATCAGCTCTTTGTTTTCTGCAGTCAAAGTGGCGATGTTCCTTTCCAGAGTTTTATTATTCTCCCCCAAAGTCTTTCTACCACTTTCAGCCTCTTCATAAGCCTTTTTCATGCTAGAATATTTTCATCCCAAGTAGTTTTTTCAGCAACCAACTCATTATTCCTTTTTTCACAAGCCTCCAAATCACTTTTCAACTTTTCTACTGATTTAATGTCTGCTTCATACGACTTCAGCTTTTCAGTCAATTCTTTTTTCTTGAGAGAAAGGGTTTTCATCTCTTTCTCCATATAGCCTACCCCCTGATCAATGCAAAGGCCGAGAAAAGCGGTCTGAGCACCATCATGTTTCAACTTTTTTCCAATACCCCTAAGGCCTACTTTGTTTACCCTTGCCCTATCTTCTTTGTGATTGAAGTGTTTTTCTACAATGTTCTCTGTGGGAAACCGACAATCAAGATTGATGTCGCATCAGTGTTGGGAGCACCTTCAAAATCATTAAATAGACACCACCACTTATCAGCATGGGGAGGCACAGGGTTGGCTTCTCCTTGCTTGTTTAAAGATGGTAGAGTAGTGCTAGTAGAGAGACCTTTAGGGTTCAAAGAAGTCTGCGGACCTTCATTATGAACTTTTTGTTTCTTCCTCTATAAAGAGGAATTCCCGGCCTCAGTGTCGGCTTGCTTAGTTCCAGTGTATTCAACAGAAGCAGAGGTTTTCTGTTCATTGCCCTTGGCTTTCTTTTCACCGGCCCAAAGAGCCTTTAGCATGGCGACTTCATCCATAGTCTTGGGTGGCATGTTTCCTGCGAATAACAAAGTAAAGGATCAACGAATGATAGATATAAGTAAGCATAAAACAATTAATTAACATATATAGGCGAATATTATTTTTCCTAGACACAAGATAATATACCAAGCAAGGTTGGAGCCCGGCAGGGTTATCCTCGTTCTTCAACAAGGAACTGCACTCTATGGGGTCTTGTTCCCTCGACCACTCCACAACAGCCTTGTCTTCATCAGAACAGAAGTCTAGGTCGATCCTTGGAGCTTTGTGAGGCTCCAGTGACCAGAATAGGGGAAAATGGGGATTTTCGTTGTTATCAAACAACAAATCAGTCGAAGCATCAATGCCCCTAACTCTAAAGAATTTCTGCTTCCATAATTTATAGGAGGATGTATAGGCAGTGATTACTCCCTTTTTGGGAATGTTGTTAAAGAAACCCAACCGAGCTCATTGGAAGAAGGTAGTTTTACTTGAAAAAAAGAAAAGAACTTTTCTAAGTTCGGGATCAAGGAGTAATATCGGCATATGATCTGAAAAGCTCGGACGAAATCCCAACTATTTGGATGGAGTTGGGAAAGGGGAATGTTAAGAAAATTAAGAAGTTTCTTCTCAAAATCTGAAAAGGGAAATCGGAGATTCAATTTAATAAAAAAGGTATCGTAGAGGTAGGTGTATAAAGGAGCAGAATCTTCAGCAACATAGGAATCACATATCCTTTCATTTTCTATACAGGGTTCAATGATAATAGAATTATTTAGGTCGGCGGTGGTAATGATAGTACTTTTCCTAAAATTGATAATACTAGACGGGGTAGTGTACCTAGATGAAAACCGAACAACCTCGTTCAGGAATTGGCGATAAACTTTGGGAAGATTTTGACCGGAGTCGGGTTCCTGGTCTAGTTCGGATTCATCAACAATATCTGGGTTCCTATCATTTTTAACGGGAGAATCCCCATCACTCAGGTCGACTATGGGAATGTTGTGGGGAATTTGTCCTTCAGGAATTACTGTGTTTTGTGGTGGCTGAGAACTGATTGAACCCTCAGTAGCACTGCTATCATAAATGGGGTCTGTTTTAGTTACACTATTATCACTCTCAGACAACAAAGACTCGGTTTTGGACGCATTTTGGGAATCACTAAAGTTACTTAAAGACATGGCGAGGATGCTAAACAATCAAAAGAAAAAGCTCGAATAGCAAACTAGAACACACAGAAAACCCAGAAAAACCCAGAAGGATTTAAACAGACAACAAAGAGGATTAGAGAAGAAAATTGAATACCCGGTTCAAGGATGAAGATTGGCAACACAGTGAAGAAGGAAGGAGGAAAAACTCGAATTAAGGCGCTGAATAAAACAAAGTATTGGATCAGAGAGTGTTAAGAAGAAAGGGCTGAGTTCAGGGAGAAGAAATAACACTTGGTTTCTTTGGGGGTAGGTTTTGAGGAAGCAGAAATGAAGTGGTGTTGTCTGAAGGAGGAAGATGATAGCATATATAAATGTTATGGACGAATCAGCGCGACAATTCATCTCGTCCGTTCAAAACCAAAGGTCTCTTCATCACAACCATTGGACTGAGAAGTGATATACCATGCCACGTGGTATTGGTTCAGAAACGTCGCAGCCTTTCAAATCACGCCTTTTCATTGCAGAAGCAATTATGGCTATTAAATGACAGGCACAAATGTTGGCGCGTGGCCTTGATCCAATAAAAAAGTAAAGGGAAGCGTTTCAACTCTTCATATTCTACTCTCTTTTGGATTTAGGGAGGTCGCTGGGAATATATTCGACACCCTGGATATTATGGAAACCTCGGGATCAAGAGGTTAGATTAAAGTGGTATAGTTTATCGAGTTAATAATCTACACGACCGACTTGTGTTACCTTTACACCTTACACTCTACTCAATAAGTAGGCTTAGGCTCGTGGGGCTGTGTACTCCCCAGGTATTTGGGTCGACCTACATGGCCCAATCATAGGGGTTTCAACCTTCTTGGACCCTTAAGTACATCACATAAGCGCTAAGGCCGACCTATAGGGCCCGTTTAGATTTATGCCTTGCACACTACCTTACCAGTAGGCTTAGGCTCGTGGGACTGTGTACTCCCCAGGTATTTGGGCAGACCTACATGGCCCAATAATAGGGGTGTCGACCTTCTTGAACCCTTAAGTAGGCCATATAAGCCCACAGTAGGAGGCGACGCTTCTAGCTCGGACGGTTGTCAGAGGTTAGTGGGAAGGAGACATGGAGACTTGCCGGTTTTGAAGGGTAGAGGTTTAAATACACACTAACGGGGTAATGAACCCTCAATTCCTATTTTGAGAGTAAAGACATAGGAAAATTCCTTGAGCGAGTACCCTATCCGGTTGAGGAGTCGACCGATCATACTTTAATGAGAACAGTAAGTAAAATACTTTATTCCCCATATAGTATAGACAATGACGTGATATTTTATTAATTATCATAGAGTTGAGTAAAAAATTACAATCCAATTAATAGTTACAACTTTTATTATAGTAATTAATTAACTAGAGCGTACAAGGCCGTCCTCTGGACGGAAAAAGTGTAACACACTTTTATTAAAAATTGTCTATAATTATTTAAAAAATGATTAATGTCATTTCGGAAAAAAAAATATTAAAAAGTGTATTCGACAGATTTATTTTATATTAGAGATTAGAGAGTAGCTAGTACTTATTCTAATATATAAGTAGGATATGAAATAGGGTTACAAATTCAGTCTGACTTTGGAAAAGGCACAAACTACCAGTGAGTGCTGGTAAGGAGTAGTTAGTTGTAGGCTAATATATGACATGCTTTGCCAAAGTTTATATTAGGTGGACTTAGAGTCAAATATATTTGTAAAGTTCATTACTTAATAGAAAACAATGAGTTTTGCTTAGTGGTAAATGCTAGATTCAAGATCTTCCAAATTAATCTGTCTTTTTGTGAAAAAAAAAAATTAATCTGTCTTTTCTTTTAATGCTTAAAAATATTAAATTACTCTTACGAGTCTGCATTTCGTAGTTATATTTTTCGCTGCGATTAATTTTTTTTTTATTTGTGATCGAAGCTGCGATTAATTTCTTTAACACCTAGTTTGTATTTGGGCCTTCCATCTTGTATTCCACGATCAAAACAATAGCCCGCACTTATTGACAAACAAAAAATAGTCCGCACCTGAACAATACGGCATACAGGTATTGTTTAGGCAATTACTTTTCCCACCCCCCTTTCTACTATCCCAGCCACCTTTTTTTGAAAATTTATGAAAACCCGAAAATACCCCTGGTAAATTTTTAAAATATGCAGGGGAGGAGTGTTAGCAACACACTCTTCTCAACACACTTCATGTGATTGGTTAAAATTCACATGGGTCCCACCAAATTATGTGGGTCTCACTCCCAATGTGGTGGGACCCATGTGACTTTTAACCAATCACATGGAGTGTGTTGGAAAGAGTGTGTTGCTAGCACTTTTCATATGGAGAATCCTTCCCCCCCTCTCTCTCCGTCCTCTATGTACTTCACTCACGGTCCAACCCTCTATGTCTTTGAAATCGCTTCAGCCGTCCCACTACCATCGACTTTGCACTCGTTGCCCCCGGCCAACTCTGACGTTCGACCAGCCTAGCAATTCCGGAGGAAACCCCATTGCAGGCACACTACAAGAAATTCATCATTTTGCGGGGTTTTTCTCACATTGTGGCGGTTTTTGCCCCCCTTAAAATAAGTAACGACGTTTTATATAAACGTCGCAGTTACGTTTGCCACAAGCATTATACGGCGGTTTTTACCAACCCCCGCTACCTTTTTCATTCTGCAGCATTTTGTTTTGAGGGGGTTTTTGACCTCCTCTATTTGCAGAGTTTTTTTGGTCGATTGCGGGGGTTTATGTAGCATCCGGAATTTTTTGATTAAGGGGGTTTTAACAAATTTTTGCGGCATTTTAAAACCTTCTCAATTTGAATGATTTTTTTTAATTTCACAACATATTTTATTTTTTTAAATCTAAATTACATTTAACTTGTATAAAAAAAAAAAGAGGTACTCATAACATAAACCAAATCCCATTGGATAATATTAACTTTTTTTTATAAGAAAAAATGAATTAATGGGAGTACAAGCTACTGATACAAAGAACCCATATAGACAACAAGATGCCAAATAAAAAAGGACAATAACAACATAAAAAACAACAATAACCGAACATTTGATATCTGTGACAGCAAGACCACATTGAGTGCACAATGTAAAGCCAAATTTATGCTTCAACCTTAATAGTAATGGACAATGGATCAACAGTAATGAAAGTAACATACTACAAAAGAGTAACAACAATAAAAGATAATTCATAAGTCCAAGTTGACAACAACTAGAACACCACAATATATAACCAAAAGAAACTAAGTTTTTATAACACTACTATAAAGTCAGAAAACCATAACCTGAAGCAGTCCATAATATAAGAAACTAAGTCTAAATATTAGACTGGCTATTCAAGTTGCTACCACCAAATGATCCTCTAGCATGTAACGATGATTTAGGTTCACTTCCAACATCATTGGGCTGAAATAAGAAAAATAAATCAGTAACAATACAGTTTAGAGATAAAGGAAATGCAATTAGGTCCTAATATATAATTCCATAATTCAAGTGCAATCTCCAAGATCAAACTAATAAATATCTCAAGAAATAAAATAGTATAAAATTGTCACCTCGACATGGCGTTGAAGCAACAAATAAGAGAAAGCAAAAACAAGTAACCTAAGCCTATGCAGTCACATCCATCATTACATTCAATCACCAAATAATAAGTCATAATACTTTACCTGTGAAAGAAATAAGCTAGCCAATTTATCAGGAATCTTTCCTTCCTTCATTATCATACAGGCCTCAAGTGCATTCAAGGTTCCTTGTAGTTGGGATTCCTAAACAATGTATTTCTCTTTGCACTGGTTAGAACATGATAATGATGAAGCAACATTGGGTGAAGAGAAGTTTAAATCATTAATTCGAATTCTAGTATTACGAAATGTATTAGTAAGAGTTTCCTCCATACCCATGCATCTCACTCTCCCAGAGTGTTTTGGCCCAAACACTCTACTAACAACATCATTAGGGGAAATTTCAGATTCATCAGTAGTGCTTTGGGTCGGACCAACTTCAATTTGTTCCTTTAATAAGCATGCAAGATTATCAATAACAAAGTTAAGAGTATTGTAATGTGGAATTTGTGAAAACAACAAACAAAGGTTGTACTTACCCCTATTGCCTTTGTTGCATCATTTACATAAGATCCACCCTTTATCTTATGAGTTTCAATATACAGTTTTCCACGGCTAGGATTTTGAACAGTTTCCAAAAACTGATATAGGAAAAGAAAAGGTAAAAGGAGTAGTTAATTTTGTAAAGTAGTAAAAGTTTCAGCTTTAGTGTGATTACCATCTCATGCCTTCTTCTTGCATTGGACTTAGAACAACCTGTATGTGCAATTTTCGCTTGCTTTGAATTTCTTTATTCCTTCTACAAAGCTCCTATGAACAATGTTAATCTCATGGTAAGGATCATATATTTAGTGGTATTAACAAAACACCAAGAAAAGTATCAAACTCTTACAAATGTCGATGGTTTCATTCGATAATTAACGAAATGAGCCCATTGATCCTTATCTATACCTACTGGCACATTACTTATAATTTCATATCTAGTCTTGGTAAGTGATGGATTCCTAGAAAGTGTACCAAAAGTCCAGCAGTTATAGAGTAAGTAAGATATCGTATCCACAAGGAGCAGTTTTAATTTGTAAAGTAATAGCGATCGTATTTTCAATGAAAACACTTTTATAAAAAGGATTGATTGTATGCAGAATAATAAATAGTAACAGATAAACGAGATGAGAGAATGATACTTTGGATTAGGATTTGACTTCGTTTCATCTCCCCCCTCGTGTATGCGAATCCCTTCTTTTAATTATGATTGTACTTGTAATTACCTTAGCATTGTCTAACTACAATAATTATAAGGCATGTCTGGCAATTATCGTACCCGCAAATTCCCCTATAACATCATAATTAAACGCCAAAAGCTATTCTCTACAGGCATTCAAAGTGGCTTGGCGACCCCGAACATTCCCCGTATTTTGCAATCAGCGCTATTAATTTAATCCATACCTTCCCATCGAACAACTATGAGGGGGTGTGTCACTCACCAAACGCTTCAATCGTAGCGAAGAATGATAGTACGATATGAACCAAACGAGTATCTTCAGCAATCAGAGATTAAGCTTCATAGACAGCTCTATGCTCACCTAACTCTAATACTAGCCGGAGTTCCACTTTTTGTATCCAGAGCACTAGCCTACCACCCCGGCGCACACGCGGAGGCGATGCATTACAAACAACATAAAGATACCGATAAATTACAAATAGAGAATCATAATTAAAAAGAAGAGAATTCTTATACACTTGGGGATTGAATCCACTTCATCAAATCCTACTGGAGAGCTTAGCTACTCATGGTAGCCATTACAAACCACTGAGAAATCTGTCACCTTTCTCAATCCTAGAACTACTCTCTCTCTGTATCTGTGTACTCTGATCTATGCAAAAGGCCCTATTTATAGAGTGGGAAAACCCTAATTCTGCTCCAAGAAGTCAATCTGGATCTAGGTTTAAAGGCTGCTGCGCGTCCTGCGCTTCATATACGCTTAGCGCGCATGAAGCGCAACTAATCTGTTGCTGCGCTCCACTTGCGCTTAGCGCAGGTGGAGCCTGATTAATCTAAGGCTGCGCTCCACATGCGCTTAGCGCAGGTGGAGCGTTGTCACGCGTTGCTGATTTCCTTCAGATCCTGATCTAACTTCTGGATCTCTTTCTGATCTTGTCTTCGCTTATCTGGTTTTCCTTTTTCCCTTTTTCTGAATTGTTTTTGTATTTAATTGGCTTGGATTTGAATTGGAGAGTTATCCACAAGATTCTCTGATTAACTAACTATTAATCTCCTCTTTATTTGGTCTTTATTCAATCTCTGAATCTGTAAATAATCTCCTTTCTGATGCTATTTTCTCTCCCATTCCAAATCTTCTGTAAATCTGCATAAAACAACAGATTTCTATTTAAAATAGTATCATATTCAAATTTAAACCAAATAATTACAATTATTATAAATATTAATAAAAAGGGATAATTTGGGGCATAAATTACTATTTTAACCTTGACAAGTGTAATAAAAACTATAGGAAAATAACGCTAATTTTACACTTATCAAATACCCCCACTTAATTTCTTGCTTGTCCTCAAGCAAGACACCTTTTGCAATCAAATTTCAAATCACCCTTGTATATAATTCTCAAAACAACTACAAGGAAAAATTTTCATTATCTCTTCATTAGGCAGAAGTCACTTTCCAAATCCAGAAAAATTTAAAATCAAGATATATTACCATTACTCAACCACAACTAGAACACACTCAGCAAGTTGAACTTTCTCAAGATTAGCAATTAAAGCAATAAACAATAAAGCAAGGAATTTCACTCATGCTCACGGGTATTGTTTCCCTCAATACTTTCACCACAGCTGAACAACTAAGATTGATAGTCATTTCTAGTTCCTAATCATGTTCATGATTAATATGGATCAAAAGGTCTTTTCAAGGTTGTAATGAGGCTGGGCTATCAAGAATTCATGGTTTTTCTGGATAAATAATGAACACCTAGAATAGAGAGCATCTTTGGATGTTGCTTTTCTTGAATTTCTCTCCTTCCACCATCTCTTTCTTGATTTATTTCACTTCTTTGCAGGCCTCTTTCCTTGTTTAAAGATGCACTCCCCCCAACTTATTCTTTTTTGATTTTAGGGGGAGTGATCTTCTTTTCCTTTTTGTTTTCATGTACATGCTCTTTTTCAACCTTTTCTTCCCATTCTTTTTGCTTGCCACCTTGCTCTCTATCCCAAATGTATAAGGGACAGGATATAGATATTCATTTTGGCTTGGGTGAACAAGAACAATCAAATAAGGCTCAAAATGGGTTATCAAAATTGGAAAAATTATATCAAAGGTTGGCTTTTGGCACTGAGCAATATATTGAAAAACAAAAAATTGCCTTTGTCACTTCCATATTTTCTATAAACAACATAAGATCCAAAAACCCAAGCAATAAAAGTTGACAAACAACGGTGAAAAACTCTCAATTCAGTGTTTGGGCTCTCAACTTACCGGTTACTTGGCTAAATTCCTTGATAAAGCATTTATTGATTTTAATTAACTACCCTGATAGATTCTCATGTGAAGCATCCTAATCTTAATTGATTATGGAATTAATCACAAGACCTTTTTTCTTTCCTAATCTGGTTAGTTAAACCGCCTAATTTCAGAAATTTGAAAAAATTTCCTTTTATTTCCTACAGTACATGGTAAAGAAAGAAAAAGAAAAAGAAATAATAAAATAAAGAAAAATAAAAGAAAAACTAAAATAAAATAAAGAAAAAGAAAAACTAAAACTGATAAAAGAAAAAGAAAACACCTAATTTAGTCTTCATCCTCTGAATTTCCTCCCCTCCTGTAAGAATTAGGCCCGTCCCCAAGCCATTCTACTTCCTCTCGGAAGCGTTCTGGAGTCATGCCCGGATGCTGTCCTTGAGCATTATAGTATAAAAATTCCTGAAGATGCATCATACTGAAATGGAGTGATTTGACCTAGTCTGATAGATGTTCCATGAAATATTGGCCTGGTCTATCTGATGGTGGTGGTGGTGCAGGAACCTCATGAATGTCAACGATTGTTTCTTCTGATGGAATGCACTGAGATTCTATGTATTGCTTATCAATGGGTTTCCCAATAGGTGTGTTTGGGTGGGCCCCAACACCTTTGTATTGGCATAAAGCTGTGATCAAAGCTGGGAATCCCAATTTCATTCGAGATTGTGATCTCCTTTCATCACGAGATACTTGAATTAAACATTCCAAATAGTCAGATATGACTAAACCAATGTCAACCTGCTCCTCCTTCATTATGCAATGTATCAAATGTGCTGTAGGCATATCTAAACTAGAAAAACTTGGTGAAGGTCTATTTTGGCAATTATAAGATCCATCCAAATTCTGGACAAACCTTTCAAATGCTCTCTGGGTATCGTCTTTGCTTCACCATACACATTTGTCTCATAAGTTTTTCTATCCAAACACAAGCGTTGAGCAGTTTGTGCATCAAGTGTATCATTCCCATAAGGTTCAACCTCCTGCATCTTCTTAATATACTTGTAATAAGTGTCATCAATAACTTCTGGTGCAGGGCACTCCAAGATCTCATTAATCGCATCCCTGTGATAGGACACCCAACATCCTTGTACAAAACTTTTTCTTTCACCAGTACCATCTCTACTCCATAAGGCATTACTATAAAATTGTTTGACAATGTCTGGGTCAAAATGTTTGTAAGGTTCCACCAGTACCCTCCAATGTCTTCTTTCAATTTCATAGTTAAACTCCTCATATTCTCCTTCTTTGAGTAGCACCTGTCGTTCCAACAAGAATTCACAATTTTTGATATAATTGTAATTCAATGCGGCTTTAGGGTCTTTAAATTTCCCTTCTCTTACAAAAGGATCTTTGTCCTTCTTTTCTTTATTGGTGCAGAGGTGCTCTTCCTTGTAGTTGTCAAGGTGCGAACCATCTACAAAAAATAATAATGCATTAAGAAGAAGGAATCAAGAATCAAATACCCAAAGTCAAGAATGAGAACCATCTTACTTGAAGTTCCATCAAGATCAATCAAAGAATCAAAGTTAAAATTCATAGCTTGATGGATAGCTACTACTGAGAGACTAAAACAAAGAATCTTTGAAAAACTTTCGCGCTCAAAACCTCTTAAAGTCACCAAGAGTGGTGATTTCTTGGTCTCGGACGCTATTTATCGGCGTACAGGACCTGCGCTCCACTTGCGCTTAGCGCACATGGAGCGCGTGCTTCTGTTAATCTGAATGGTCCCGCACGCTGTGATCACGCTGTAGCGTATCACGAAGCACATTTTCACGCTTTACCTTGCGCTTAGCACGAGTAAAGCGTGCAAGTCAGAGGCTTACGCTTCTTTGCGCTTTAAGTGCGCTGAGCAGGCTTAAAACGCAAAAAAAAATTATTTTCTTTTCTTTTTATGTTTTTCTAAAAATAATTTTTACTCCTACTCTAAAAAGTAAAATAAAAGAAAATATGTTGAGTTGCCTCCCAGAAAGCGCTTGTTTAACGTCTGATAGCTCGACGCCTGATTCATCATGTGTCCATTAACTGAATGACAGATTGGATCTGTCAATTTCTCCTCCCAAATAGGGCTTCAGTCTCTGGCCATTCACCACCCAACAATTCCCTGTGTCAGGATCCTCCAATTCCACTGCTCCATATGATCTTACTTCCTTGATAATGAAGGGTCCTGTCCATTTGGATCTCAGTTTTCCAGGAAAGAATTTTTAATCTGGAGTTGAACAACAACAGTGATTGTCCTGGGAAGATTTTTCTGTTCAAGAGCTTCTTATCATGATATGCCTTTGTCTTTTCTTTATAAATCTTAGAAGACTCATAAGCATTTAGTCGCATTTCTTCCAGTTCATTCAGCTGTAAAATTCTCTTTTGTCCCTGCTGCTTTTTCATCCATGTTCAGAACTTTGAGGGCCCAATATGCTTTATGCTCCAATTCGACTGGTAGATGACAAGCTTTTCCATATACCATCTTGAAAGGAGAAAGTCCTGTAGCTGTCTTGAACGTTGTCCTGTATGCCCACAGTGCGTCATCAAGCTTGTAAGACCAGTCCTTTTTTGATGAATTTACTGTCTTTTCAAGTATTCTCTTCAATTCTCTGTTGGATACTTCAGCTTGTGCATTTGTTTGAGGATGATAAGGAGATGCCACTTTGTGCTTCAACCCATAATTCCTCATAACATTCTGCAAGTGTTGATTGTAGAAATGGGAACCACCATCACTGATCAACACTCTTGGTGTGCCAAACCTGGAGAATATATTTTTCTTCTAGAATTGCTCCACTGTTTTTGAGTCAACTTTCACAGTAGCTTCAGCCTCTACCCATTTTGACACATAATCTACAGCTACCAGAATATATTCTTTTCCATTTGAAGAAGGAAAAGGTCCCACAAAGTCTATCCCCCAACAATCAAACACTTCAACCTCTAAAATATAGTTCCAGAGCATCTCATTCCTCTTTGATATTCCCCGAGTTCTTTGGCAATTATCACAGTGTAGAACATAATCATGTGCATCCTTGAACAGAGTTGGCCAATAAAATCCCGATTGCAATACCTTTGCAGCGGTTCTATCCTTGTTAAAGTGCCCTCCATATGGTGAACTATGACAATGCCACAAAATTTTCTGAACTTCTTCTCTTGGCACACATATTCTTAGCAACCCATCAGTTCCTATCTTGAAAAGTGTGGATCATCCCATGTATATTCCTTTGCAGAGTGCAAGAACTGTTTCTTTTCGTTCCATGTCATCTCTTCTGGAAGTACTCCTGCTGCCTTAAAATTTGCGATTCAGCAAACCATGGTCTTTCCTTGATCATCATTAGTTGTTCATGTGGAATAGTTTCCTGTACTTCCACTTGAGTGTCAGTCACTTCTTTATTCACCAATCTTGACAGGTGATCTGCTATGACATTCTCACTTCCTTTTTTATCCTTTATGACCAAATCAAATTCCTGCAAAAGCAAAATCCATCTTATTAGTCTTGGATTAGAATCTGGTTTAGTTAAAAGATATTTTATTGCTGCATGGTCAGTATAGACAGTAACCGTGGAGCCTATCAGATATGGTCTAAACTTTTCTAATGCATACACTATTGCTAGCAATTCTTTTTCTGTGGTAGCATAATTTATTTGTGCTTCATTTAAAACCTTACTAGCATAATGTATAACATGGAAAATTTTAGTTTTTCTTTGTCCTAAAACTACTCCTGTAGCATAGTCACTAGCATCACATATTAATTCAAAATCATGGTTCCAATCAGGACCAACAATAACAGGTGCAGATACAAGTTTATGTTTCAGCAAATTAAAGGCAGCCAAACATTCATCATCAAATTTAAAAGATACATCCTTGTTCAACAGATTGCTGAGAGGTTTGGTTATCTTTGAGAAGTCTTTGATGAAACGCCTATAAAATCCTGCATGTCCAAGGAAACTTCTGATGCCTTTCACATTCACTGGAGGAGGTAGCTTTTCAATAACTTCAATCTTTGTTTTATCTACCTCAATCCCTTTTGCTGATATTTTATGCCCGAGGACTACACCTTTTGTCACCATAAACTGGCATTTCTCCCAATTTAGCACAAGGTTAGTCTCCACACACCGCTTTAGTACAATGTCTAGATTCTTCAGGCAGTGATCAAAGGAACTTCCAAATGCTGAGAAGTCGTCCATAAAAACCTCTATGTATTTCTCCACCAGATCTGAGAATATTGAAAGCATGCATCTTTGAAAGGTTGCAGGAGCATTGCATAGTCCAAACGACATTTTCCTGTAAGCAAAAACACCAAAAGGACAAGTGAAAGCATTCTTTTCTTGATCTTATGGTTTACCGCTATTTGGTTATATCCAGAATATCCATCTAAGAAACAATAAAAATCTTGTCCTGCTAATCTTTCTAACATTTGATCCATGAAAGGCAAAGGAAAATGATCTTTCCTAGTTGCTTGGTTCAATTTCCTATAATCAATGCACATTCTCCACTCTGTTACTGTCCTAGTGGGTATTAATTCATTTTTTTCATTTTTAATAACAGTCATACCCCCTTTCTTAGGAACTACTTGAACAGGGCTCACCCAAGCACTGTCAGAAATAGGATAGATCATACCTGCCTCAAGAAGTTTCATTACCTCTTTTTTTACTACCTCTTTCATGACTGGATTTAATCTTCTTTGAGGTTGAGTGATAGGTTTGAAGTCTTCCTCCATGTGAATTTTATGCATGCAATATGAAGGACTGATACCTTTGAGATCTGATAAAGACCACCCTAAAGCTCCTGCATTTCTTCTTAGAACAACAAGAAGCTTTTCCTCCTCTAGGGGGTTAAAGCTTTGCTTATAACAACAGGTTTAGTCATGTCTTTATCTAAAAAGGCATATTTGAGATGAGAGGGTAATACCTTAAGTTCCAGCTTCTGACTTTCAGTATTTTCTTCTTGTTTCAATGTCTCATTGCCTTCTTCTCCTGGTGGAACAAAACTTACTGAGTTAAGTTCCTTGAGGTAGTCCTTTCTTTCTTCCTCATCTAAGATATCTCCCATTCCTGTCAAGATTTTCTCCAGAGGATCTGCTTTTAACAATCTTTGATCAAGAGAGATTTCTTCCATCACATCTAATTGAAGACATTGTTGTTTCTCTTCTGGATGTTTCATTGATTCAAATACATTAAAGTCACCTCATCATCTTGCATTCTTACTGTTAGGTTGCCATCATCCACATCAATGATTACTCTTGCTGTTTTCATGAATGGCCTGCCAAGAATGAGAGGTACCTCAGCATCTTCTTCAATGTCCATGATGACAAAATCTACTGGAAATTTGAACTTGTCCACTTGTACCAATACATCCTCTGCAACCCCACTTGGAAATTTCATTGATCTGTCAGCTAGTTGTAGAGTCATCCTTGTGGCTTATATTTCCATATTCCCAATTCTTTTCATCATTGATAGGGGCATTAGGTTGATGCTGGCTCCTAGATCAAGCAATGCTTTGCTCACTGGTTGAGAACCAATCGTTACAGGTATGGTGAAGCTTCCTGGATCTTTCGTCTTTTGTGGTAAAGACTTTTGTATGATTGCACTGCATCTGGCTTCCAATCCTACTATCTCTGTTTTGAAACTCCTCTTTCTGGTCATTACTTCCTTCATAATTTGGAGTAGGTAGGCATTTGCTCAAGGGCCTCCATTAAGGGAATATTGATCTGCACATTCTTCATTAGTCCCATGAAGTTCTCGAACTCCCTATCCATATCCTTTTTTGAAGGTTTCTTTGGGTATGGTAGACGCTTGTCTTGTGGTGCAGATGAGAAGACTTCAATCTTTTCCTTTGTCACCTCCTTTTCTTTTTCTGTCTCAATCTCTTCTTCTTGATCTTTGTGGAACTCAACTTGTTGTTCTTTTCTTTCTAAAACCCCCTCTCAACTGCCAAATTTTCCCCTATACCTCTTCCTATCTCCTTGCCACTTCTAGTGGAAATAGATCAGCAAAACTCTTGGTGCTCAACAAGCTGTCTACGGATGGTCTCCACTTGATCTACTAGACTTTGAAATGCCATCTTTACTGTTTGCTGATTATTGTTCATATCTCGCATAAGATTGTCAAGTTTTTCTTCAATCCTGAGATAAATATCTGGTACTGCTGAATCATTGGCTTGATCTAGAGATGACTTGCTCTTCGTCTACATCCTTCCAAAAAGTTGACTTGCTCTATTTACAGTGTAGGGAGAGAGAAATGGCCATTTGGATGATTACCGTTGCAAAAATCACAATTCAATGTGATGCTTGGCTCTGATGTTGCCATTTGATTCTGCATCAGTAGCTTGATTTCACCCAGCAACATGTCCACTAGCTCAGTTGACTCTTTCTTTGGTTCTGGCTGCCCCCATAGTTGAGCTGATTGACAACTTTGTGCAGAATTCTCAATTATCTCAATTGCTCTTTCTACACTTACTGCTAAGATGGTCCCTCCTGCTGCCGCATCTATGAAGGTCTTGGAGTCTGATCTGAGTCCATTGCAAAAGATGTTTACTTGGGTTAAGTCATCATAACCATGGTTTGGACAATTGTGCAGCAATAACCTGTATCTTTCCCAGGCTTCTCGAAGTGGTTCATTAGTTTCTTGCTTGAATGTAGATATCTTCATTTGTGCCTGCAAGAATCGTGAAACCGAGTAAAACCTTTTGAGAAATCTTTCTTCTACTTTCTTCCAGCTGCTTAGGCTTTGACTGGGGTGTGTCTTCAACCATTCTTTTGCTTTACCTGTCAAAGAGAAAGGAAAAAGACGTAAGTATATAGATTCTAAGTCTCCTTCAAATCCCATAGTGCTTATCAATTCATAAAATTAGAAAGATGACTATGTGGATCCTCATGATCCAATCCTGCGAATTGATTTGCATTTATGAGGTTGAGATGAGCAACTTTCAACTCCAAGGTCTTTGCAGTTGTGGGTAGCACAATGCTGGAGTGATAGCGAGGGCTTTGATTTCTGACATAATCCCCTAAAGTCCTTCTGTGTTGTACTCTTGCCATATCTTGAGGCTCGTCTGCTATTATCCTCCTTCTTCTTCTTTGACTTCTATTCTTCCTAGTTGTCCTCTCGATTTCTGGATCAAAAATCAATTGCTTTGGAGACACCTGGCTTCTTAAAAGCATAAACAAAGAAGCTAGAAATAGGATGAGATAAAAGATAAGTATATATATATATTTTATTTAATAATAAAAATAAATAATAAAAAAATACGAAAATTAAAATTAAAAATTTGAAAATATGACCTCCTAAAACTATACAAATTGAGACACCGCTCCCCGGCAACGGCACCAAAATCTTGATGGATTCCTGGCAAGTGTACCAAAAGTCCAGCAGTTATAGAGTAAGTAAGATATCGTATCCACAGGGAGCGGTTTTAATTTGTAAAGTAATAGCGATCGTATTTTCAATGAAAACACTTTTATAAAAAGGATTGTTTGTATGCAGAATAATAAATAGTAACAGATAAACGAGATGAGAGAATGATACTTTGGATTAGGATTTAACTTCGTTTCATCTCCCCCTCGTGTATGTGAATCCCTTCTTTTAATTATGATTGTACTTGTAATTACCTTAGCATTGTCTAACAACAATAATTATAAGGCATGCCTGGCAATTATTGTACCCGCAAATTCCCCTATAACATCATAATTAAACGCCAAAAGCTATTCTCTACAGGCATTCAAAGTGGCTTGGCGACCTCGAACATTCCCCGTATTTTGCAATCAGCGCTATCAATTTAATCCATACCTTCCCATCGAAATACTATGAAGGGGTGTGTCACTCACCAAACGCTTCAATCGCAGCGAAGAACGATAGTACGATATGAACCAAACGAGTATCTTCAGCAATCGGAGATTAAGCTTCATAGACAGCTCTATGCTCACCTAACTCTAATACTAGCCGGAGTTCCACTTTTTGTATCCAGAGCACTAGCCTACCACCCCGGCACACGCGCGGAGGCGATGCATTACAAACAGCATAAAGATACCGATAAATTTCAAATAGAGAATCATAATTAAAAAGAAGAGAATTCTTATACACATGGGGATTGAATCCACTACATCAAATCCTACTGGAGAGCTTAGCTACTCATGGTAGCCATTACAAACCATTGAGAAATCTGTCACCTTTCTCAATCCTAGAACTACTCTCTGTATCTGTGTACTCTGATCTATGCAAAAGGCCCTATTTATAGAGTGGGAAAACCTTAATTATGCTCCAAGAAGTCAATCTGGATCTAGGTTTAAAGGCTGATGCGCGTCCTGCGCTTCATATACGCTTAGCGCGCATGAAGCGCAACTAATCTGTTGCTACGCTCCACCTGCGCTTAGCGCAGGTGGAGCCTGATCAATCTGAGGCTGCGCTCCACATGCACTTAGCGCAGGTGGAGCGTGTGACGCGTTGCTGATTTCCTTCAGATCCTGATCTAACTTCTGGATCTCTTTCTGATCTTGTCTTTGCTTATCTGGTTTTCCTTTTTCCCTTTTTCTGAATTGTTTTTGTATTTAATTGGCTTGGATTTGAATTGGAGAGTTATCCACAAGATTCTCTGATTAACTAACTGTTAATCTCCTCTTTATTTGGTCTTTATTCAAACTCTGAATCTGTAAATAATCTCCTTTCTGATGCTATTTTCTCTCTCATTCCAAATCTTCTATAATCTGCATAAAACAACAGATTTCTATTTAAAATAGCATCATATTCAAATTTAAACCAAATAATTACAATTATTATAAATATTAATAAAAAGAGATAATTTGGGGCATAAATTACTATTTTAACCTTGATAAGTGTAATAAAAACTATAGGAAAATAACGTTAATTTTACACTTATCAGTGAGGTATTGAACTCATTCCATAAACTTTGCCTAAACGCAGGCCACTTCTTTCCAATACTAAGCTTGCATTATCATATTGCAGCAGCTTCAACGTTGAGTCTCAGAATTAATTTAAGAAATTGAAATTAGATTCAAGACTCATTATCCTTAGTTTTAATGATTAACAAATTAGATTTTATAGAAACAGGTTCTACTGAGAAAGATATTGTCTTTTGTATTTCAGGAATCCTGAAGAAGCAACTCTCATAAGAAAATCAACCTGCTGAACTGAAAAAGCAAGAATCTGACAAGAATAAGAAGAAGGAGATTAAACGGCGCAAGAAGAAAAGAAGAGGAAAGCAATCAAAAAAGAACTCAGAGCAATGAAGGATTCTGTTTGAGCAAGCTACCGAAGGAAAGAAGAACTACCAAAGACAAGCTACCGAAGAAAAGGAAGAACATAGCAGCAACCGTTTGAAGAAAAGAAGAAGCAATTCGCTGAAAGAAGGAACTTGCTGAAAGCGTCTCCATGCTGAAGAACTAAATTATGTTGGAGCCAATCAACCTTCTGAAAGTATGTGCATACTAAAGGAGAAGCTTCTGAACACATACTCGCTGGTGACGTGGCATTTCAAACACTCTGAAGAAGAAGAAGCCAGAGACGTCATGCTACTCTCTGAAGACTTATGGGTCAATTTGAATGATACATTAAAAGACTCAAGTCTCAGTAAATATTAAAGGTGAAGCTGAAATGGTGCAAAGAAAATCAAAGGCCTTCAGGCACAACTTCATTTCCCATCACAAAAGAGGAAGCCTACTGCAAAAAAGCAAATAGAGGTCAGAGATAGAGTCAGCGCTGCTGCAACACCTACTCTGTACCATTTCTGCAATACACTATCAGAAGTGTGCACCTCAAGTAATAAGAGAAGCTGAACTCATAACGGGACAAAGGAGAAGTCTAATGGATCTTAGCTTCCTGCCTCCTTACACTTACAGAGAAGAGAAAGAAAGAAGAATAGAGAGAGAAGGATATCAACCTGCTGAAGAACAAAGAATATCTCTCAAACAAAGCAAGATTAAGAGTCTATCTACTGTGTGTCAGAACAAATTCATCTACACACCTAATCTGCTTAAGACAGAAGCTACCGAAGGAGAATTTATTTCACAACGGCTCTAAGAGCACTAATCATTTCCTCTCAACGGTAAACTAAGCAATCTTCAACGCCTATATTTCACGATCATATAAATAGCCTCAATGAAGGATTATGAAGATTGGCGACATTGAAGCCCAAGGCAGCCATTAATTCCAAGATATACTTTGGCAATCCCATATTGTAAAGGCGAGAATGTAGCCTAAGGGAGCCAATGGTCAAGCCTAAGAGATAACCGGCTAAAGCTCAATTCAAACATCTTATCAAGCCAATTCTCTAAGGAAGTTATCCCTCACTTATAGACGAGATTGTACCCAAATTCATATACTTGTATCTCTGTCATATCCTTGTACTTAGAATTCATTTGATGTATCCTGAGTAGTACTCAGTAATCCCTTGTACAAGATGAATGTTGGTTTAAGTTTCTAGGAAACTTAAACTTTATGTTGTAAACACTTTTAAGTGTCATAGAGCCTGGAGAGGCTTGGTGGAACAAAGAATACTCGTTGATCCTGGAGAGGCTTGTCTCTAAAAGAATACTTGTTGAGCCTGGAGAGGCTTGTCTATAAAAGAATACTGCATGTGTTGCTTGGAGAGGCAGTTGAAAACAAAGAATACTCGTTGGGCCTGGAGAGGCCAGGTGTGCAAAGAATATTGCATGAGTTGCCTGGAGAGGCAGTTGAAAACAAAGAATACTTGTTGTTAAGCCTAGAGAGGCTGGGGTAAAAGAATACTTGTAATCTTGCGGGATTAGTGGAAAATCCAGTGGAGTTTTGCCCTGGGACTGGATGTAGCTCACTGGGTTAGTGGGTGAACCAGTATAAATCTTTGTGTTAAGTTCTCTCTTCCCTTACCTCTTTACTTTCCGTTGATATCTGTTTAAACTGACCAAGGAGGGTTAAAGAAAAGACGTTTTATTAATCTGAACAATCTTTTCTTTAAAGGGAAAATTATTTTAGAAAGGATTTTATAAAACCTTCCAAGTTACATCAGCAAGTTGTTGAACTTCCCAGTTTCATAAGGTTGATCAAATATTTTCAAATCAGTTTTGCTTGTTTTCGAAAGGTTTTCCAAAAATTTGTAAAGATTATCAAAACACTATTCAACCCCCCTTCTAGTGTTTCCTATGGTCCTAACACAACGGTCCTAAAACAATATCGACTATGTAAGTAGGTGGATGTAATTAATAAGCTAGCTAAAATTTATGTAATGGCTAAGGATTTAAGAAATCATATATCGCTGCAAATTTTACAAATAAATACTAGTAATAACAATCAATAAGGACAATCTGATATGGTGGCATCAAATATTAAGTTGCCTTGGTCTACATTTCAAAATACTTCTTTGAAAGAAAAATGTAGAACTATTTTTGTGTGAAATTGGTCGCATTACAATAGTATATTCAGTTGGTTCAACAGGTAAAATGTCTTTGCAATGGATGGATGTATACATGTAATTGTGATTTGAGGTGCAAGTTGGTTTAGAAAGGAAAGATGTCAAGACATTGATATTAAAAATTAGTTTATACAATTGGGATTAATTAACGCAATTGATCTGAACTAATTGATTACATGTTATAGTTGAACCTGATACAAGTTGCGTAACGAGAAAAAGGCATTTAGGGAGACGAAACCTTGTTGTAGGTAAATTGTGATGACAGAAAAAAAAATATATCCTAGGATGCTAAATATTACTGTGATGGTAAATTGAGCCATTAAATATGCTTTGATGGACAATTTTTTTATGTTGACCGAGATGCTTATAGAGCAATTCTAATACTACTAATAATGTTCAAAATGCTATGGAAATCTACTTTAAATGAAACTTTGAAAACAAGTAGCAAAATTCCAGAAAGTAATGAGGTCTAACAATGAAAAAAAATTAACCAGGAAAGTGTGAAAAACCAATCAAGAGAAGATTTTGGAATAGAATAATCTAATTTTGGACCCTCCCTGTTCCTTATCTACCTAAGTGACAAAAGGTTCACTTATTATTTTGGACTCATTAACATTATGAACCACAAACTTATATTTTATTGACTAGAAATTTGTGATTTTGGACCCTCCCTGTTCCTTATCTACCTAAACTCTCCAATTCCATCCTTACTTGTCTGTAACATGGTGGGTGGTTTCACTTGAATTTTTTCCCTAACATTTGGAGGCATTGTTACCTTTCTATTTTGTTTAAACTTGGTTACCACATGCTGGTCTTCACATGTTATGCAATATAGAGTGATATGTATATAAAAGACAAAACATCCTTTTGTTCTTTCTAAAAAGGCACGCAATGGTCACATGTGGAGGAGAAAGTCAAGTGGTGAAAAATATTCTAAAGTAAGAAAAACATTATACATAATGCTACTAAAAGACATACATACCTTGAAAATAAATGACAGTGTAGAAACACAAGCACAGTCAAATCGGAACAGTGATACACTACACCTTTGAGTTGAGAAGGCATTGCTCTAATTTATAATCCAGACTTGAAATTGAAAAACATAAAATCAATCAAAACAATTCACAAGTATTAGGTTCCTAAAAATAAGAATGGAAAAGCACAGGGAAAGGGAAAAGCTTAGGGCGTGGAACAGGGCATTTTGAAGCAACTCTCACTCTCTCAGGATTATAGGAATGGAAAAGCACAATAGCCCCCACAATAACAACGCACACGACACAGTATAAAATAGAAAAGCATGACAAATAACTTCGCAAAATAAAATGTAACTTCACAAAATTGCATTCAAGCCATACCGCAATTTGGATTTCACTGCAACTTCATAAGCCTAATTGCAACTTCAATGAATCATTTTCGTAAGAGTGGAATGAAGAGAAGCATGAAGCTAGCTGTTCACAAAGGATAGAAGCACAGAGGGGAAAGTTAGGGTTCAGTAAAAATTAAGGAGAGAAAGAAAAAATGAGAGTAAGTAAAAGAGGGAAATCATAAAAATTTGTAAGAAAAAAAATAATTTGAGGAGGTTACTAACCTCTTTAAAAAACATAAAAAATAGCACTATTATTACAGATTTAGGCGATTTATCCAAACGCCGCAAGTTATGTTAATTTGAGGGGGGTTTCTATAACCTCCACAAAATAACCCCCGTTAAATACCCTTTTTTGTAGTGTACTCTTTTCTTCTCCTTCGTTTTTCATGAATGGCGTTTCACGGATTGAGTTTTCAGGAACTATCCGGAAAAATCTATTCGGAAGAAATTAAAGACAACCATGTCCGTAATCATAACGTTTCAAGTTTCGAACAAGGTTGTCTATAATTTTGTACGGACAAATTTTTCTGGAGAAGAATATGAAAAATATGTTATGTTTTACTTACGGACATGCTTGTCTGGAACACATATGAATTTGAGGTGTCTGTATACTTTCGGACAAGCCTGTCCGTACAAATATTTATCCAAACTAACTCAGTAGAGCTTACGGACAAGCTAATCTGGAATGGTAAGAACATCACAAATCTGTATGTTCCCGGACAAGTCTGTTTGTAAGCAAAAACATAATAGTATATATACTTGCATTTACGTACATGCTTATCCGAGAATTTACGACCTTGATATGCTTGTATACCTTCAGACAATGGTGTCAGAAGCTGATTGATATAATTTTTTTTCGTTTGCTTTTTCATGCTTTTTAACTGTTATGTTTCCTGGTGATTGCATACACTACAGTATGGTGAACATTAGAGGGTGATCAACCCAGGGAACTGAATCAACTAGCATTGGTCACGGTGACAGGAGGGTATTACTCAAAGACTATTGAAAAAGATTATTGACTGTGAAGGTCATTTTTTAGGGTATTACTCAAAGACTCCATGCACTACTTAGTAGAGGATACTGGTGACAAGAGGGACATGGGATAAGGTGCTGACCCAAGAGGCGTTAGACATGGCCTAGAGAGGTCGGAAATCTCAATGCACAAGGATCACACGCATGTATCAGCAGAAGAGGAAGGGAGGGGACGGTTCCACGTCTTAGATTATTGTAGTTTGGTTATGTATTCGTAGTTTGACTATAATTGGGACTATGTAGGTGTATGAATTATTGTAGTTTGATTATGCACAACTATTTTTCACTGTTAAGTTTCATTTCTATATTTTATGTCAAAGTCAAGAAAAGATACGTCACTATGAAAAATAAATTACAAGATCACTAAAATAAGTCCATTAATTACGAATAACTTAATTATACTAAGTCAATTATAGGGGGGTACATGTCAGGTTTCTTTGATAGGAAATAATGCGTTATATGCATGCATCCTTTCATAATATGGAAACTCCCATGATTCAGCTTCTGGGAGACGACTTGTACTCCATTGTAAAGCAATGGCCAGTGGGGGGGTATTGTAGATCCTTCCTTCAACTTAACTTGTATACGACAAAACCAACTTTTGAATAAAAATTTTGCATTGAAATAAAGAAAAATATCAAGAATGTAAATTGTACACCCATTAAGCCTCCAGATTTTCTGCTACATCTTGGTTGTGATAACCACAAACAACATTAAGCCTCCAACCATCACCACTACGTAATTGTCTCCCTCTCAACCTGAAAGGACAATCACATTTTCGAGTACATGTAGCATTACGGGACAACTCATTCTTGTATGGTTTATAATTTCCACTCCTTTCACAACCTAATACTAGCATTATTTTTCGGTCATTCCCTCCAGCATATGATCTTAAAATAACCACAACAAAACCATGTGCTATTGCTTTTTCATCTACCCGTTTAATTCAAAAAATCATCACAAATGGAAAATATGATCTGTTTAAACCAAGTTTAATATTAGCAACACACCAACAACTTAACCATAATTATCAACCATTTATCAATTACGTTAAGTAAATTTATCTCATTCATGGTAAAAGTATCAATGTAATTAATCCTCCTTTGGATTGGTTTCTCCATCTCATCATATCCTAATTGAAAGTTACATTTAGTTTGTAATTTATTTCCAAATTCTATATTTAAAAAATATATATTATCTCTGCATCATTTTCAAGGTCATTCGCCATATTGAATTCTTCAGAAATGTTGTTCCATCATTTTTCTTCCATTACTATGCAATCTAAAACTAAATAAATTACAAAATAAGTAAAATAAAAAATTGAACTACTTTTGGACGGAGGTGTCCGTAAGATTCTTACGGACAGGCTTTACCGAAATAATACACCATAAAGGTGATCTTGAAAGCATTCTGAACACACATGTTCATATAAAACCGGAAAAAGAGTGTCTGTTTTCTCCCGGACATGTTGGTCCGGGATTGATCTAATATGATTTTTATTCCAAGCTTGTGTGTAAGGTGTTTACGGACACAAGTGTCCATACGTTAATAGTCCGACTTTCGGATATTGTTGTTTGTAATATTTTACGGACAACCCTTTCCGAAATGTGTACAACAGTAAAAAGGGAGTAGATATAATTTTCTAAAATAGTTCTAATTTTTTTTAGTTTTTAAGATATTAAATTATTATAAATTTAATTTTAGTAATATAAAAATATACCTTTTCTCGTGTATTTACGTGAGTTAATATACTAGTTTTTAAAAATATTTTTGTAAAAAAATTTAAAAACTAAAAAAATCAAATCAAAATTAAACACACCCTTACTTTTTTTATAATTTTTTTCATTTATTATATTTTTATCTTCAACCCATGTTTTCAAAACTATAAAATAAATAATTAAAGACATTGATTAAAAAATAAATATTTAAGATTTAAACAATAACATAGTTTATTACATATATGTATCTATTATGACAAAATACAACTAGGGGGAACTAGCCATTTTTTCGATGGGCCAAATCTAAAGATTAAAATTAATACAATGTTCTAAAAATTAATATATTATACTTAACCAATAATCAACAGACTCATAATGATTAATGCTTTTATAAAATTTAAAATAAAGTAATAAAAAATAGGATATGTGCTGTAAGTTTAGTCACTTCAATTTCTTTTCCCTACAAATGAGGTATTGCATCAAGGATGAAATGTTAAAAAGAAAGGAAAAACTTTGATCGGATTTTTTTTTTATTATTAAGCAATGTTTTTTAAATAAAATAATGGGAAGACCTTAAAAATTATATATATATATATATATATATAGAGAGAGAGAGAGAGAGAGAGAGGAGTGCTAGCAACACACTCTTTTAAACACTCTCCCAAACACACTCCATGTGATTGGTTAAAATTCACATGGGTCCCACCAAATTCGTGGGTCCCACTCACAAGTGGTGGAACCCATGTAGATTTTAACCAATCACATGGAGTGTGTTAGAGAGAGTGTTCAAAAGAGTGTGTTCCTAACATTTCTCATATATATATATATATATAATTCTTTTGGATAATATGCACAAGAAGATTAGGGTTGGTATAGGTGGCCCGCATAACCTGTGGCTCGTGTGAGTCTAGACCATTAAATTCTTGATCCATTTAATTTGTAGGCCTATGTGAATTGGTCTGTATAACCCGCAGGTTAAACGAGTTTGATCCTTGTGTTTGCAAGTCAATCCGTTTATATGGATAAAAAATAAAAAATCAATAATTTTAACTCATTTAAAAATCTTATAAAAATAAATATAAGAAAACTATATTTTATAATAAATAAAAAATAAACAACATTGTAAGTTAGCTCATGGAACAACCCATTTAACTCGTGGGCCAATGCTAGTTGGTGTAATATAAACCCGTTTAAATATGGGTTTATGCGGGTTGGTCTAAGCTGTGGGCCAATGCATATCAATGCGACCCGACTAAGCATGTGCTACCTAGCTCTAAAAGAGAGATACTTCTAATTTCAACTATTATTTTCTAAACTTTGACAAAAAAAAACTATTTTTTTAATTAATAGCTATGATTAGGATTTAGGTATGGGGGATGCATTTTAAAAGACAAAATGAAGAATGATAACAATTGATTGCAAAATCAACATATTTTAGAATCTTAAGGAATGTGAAAAACATTTTTTTTATATATTACTGTACGAAAGAATTAATCCTTGCAAAACTCATGCTAGTAAATAGATTGGTGATTAGTCAAATAATGAATTAAATGGAGAATTTACAAACTCATGTAGAATGTTTTCCTTGCTTGCACAGCAAAAGAAAAAAAAACCCGTTAAGGGAGTATGAGGGTATCCCAACATACAATACAACATGACACTGTACATGAAATTGGTATCTGATGGTGAATGGGATTGTATATATATAAATAACTTTGCCAAACCCTTTGTGTAATTTGTTTAATTTATTTATATGTATGATAAACAATAGTTGGAGGGAAATGAAACGAAGCTGTGAAATTGAAACGTACACAACATGAAGTGGTAGGGTCTTGAAAATGGAAACAGGCCCAAAGAGCTGGGCCCTTGTGGAAGAATCCAAAAAAGTTGGGTAACAAACCAAGTTGTTATATTCCTCTTTGCACTACCACCATTCCTCTTGCGACTTCTTTATGGAACCAAATCTTAATTGGCATACCAAAGAAAACCCTAACAGTAACACTGCTAGCTCTAGTACTACTCTACATACATATCTTCCTTTCAAAAGCATCCAAAATCTTCCATAAAGTGAAAGAACTGAATATCACCTTTTTAGGTCTCCTTTAAATTTTAAATGGCATGGAAAGAGACACATCCTCTTGTGTGCTAATTAATTTCATATATATCACCAACCCACCCACCATGATCTCTTTCTTTCTATTCTCTTGTTTGTTTAAAATTAGAACATGCACACAACCTAATTACTTAATCCCATATATCAATCTAAGCAACAATTAATGACAAGATTCTCTATCTAAGCATATGTATAAGTATATTGATATATCATATTTTTGTTACATCATTATATATACTCTCTGTAATTAATTATATTAGATGTATATGACCTCTCTCTCTCACTCACACACCCCCAATACTTAGGGAAGGGTATAGGAGCTAATTAGGTATATATGGTACGTAAGTGATTTAAAAAGAGGACAGAAATAAAAGCAGCTAAAAAGTTTATTCTTGTCTTGTTATTCTCTGTTCAATGTCCTTCTTTCTTTATTCTCTTCAGAAACTACAATGAAGTTGCCCCCTCTCCATGTTGATTTTAGCTTTATCAATTCATGCATGTCCCATGAAAGAAAAGATAGATATGTATATAACATGCACGTTACTCTCTCTTTCTCTTTCAGATGTGATAAGTACATCTTTACACTAATAATACTGAAGGAAATTAAAAGCTCGAATCTAACAAAGAATAAAGCAATAAAGAAGTGTCTGTCTCCTAGTAAGTATATATATCACTCTCTTTCCAAAATACTAAAAGAACATCACCAATAATGTAACTACTTGTATTCTCTCTTATTCAAAATCAAACACTTCAAAATTTTCAATCAAGAAATTTGAACTTCGCTTCCCTCCTTCTCTATCATAGAAAACAAATTTGTTGATCCATATAAATGCCTCCTTTTTTTTGGTGCATTATATAAAGATCTCCTTTAGATCTAGATCTAGTAAATAAAAATTGAATGATTTTCTTGATATGTGTATACATACATACATGTAGTCATAATAGTGGGTGGTCATTTTAAGTATGTATATATAACGTTGCGGTTGAAACAAAGGGATGGTTTGTCAGTTTAAGGGGACCCATGAAAACAAAAAGATTTTCTTGAACTTCATCTCTTAAAGTAAGTTTTCTTTCGTTCACTTAGCTACCAAGGCAGATTTGGTGCAGATTACTGCTGTGCTAGCTGTACATGCCCGTGGCGTAAAGTAGTGGATATATATATTAATATCATGCTGCATGAGATTGAGATCACATAAATGGAAAGAAATTAATACAAATTAAATTAAACTAATTAATTGGTGGCTTTAATTTCATCCTCTATTCATGTCATGATATGAAGTACTTCAAATAATCAGTGACTAATTAATGAAACTACATATAAAAACAAACATATATAGATAAATGGATAGAATATATGTGCTGCGTGCCTTTGAATGTATACGATAATGAATAATGAGTGATTAATGGAACTGTATATAAATATAAATGCAAAATATCTAAGCTTACGTTCTTATCATCAATTTAGCAAGATATGATAATTCATATATATATATTCTTTTTAGTGTGTACACAAACACATGCATATTTACCACCGACCACGTGGATCAGTTGGTAAAGGGCTGTTCCAGCTTAACTAGTGGTCTCGAGTTCGAGCCCTGAGTATGCAGTCGTGTTAAATACTCGGAGGGAGAGCTTTGCCGCCCATAGAGGTCCTACCCGGCTCGACAGGTTGCCTCCCGTGGAGGATACCTGTGGTCTTGCACAAAAATAAAACACATGCATATTTTAAACCGTGCAAAATGAATTTAAACCTAGTCATCAATTTAACAAGATGTGATAATTTCATACTTTTTTTTTGCTATAACAAACCTTAATTAAACATTAATTATTATAAGTAAAAAAATATTAAAAGAGTATAAAAGGTAGGGTAATCTAATCCATGTATGAAAAACATCCTATATTAAGGAATAGTCAACACAACAAGATACAATCACATGTGCTCAGTCTAAAATTAAATAACAAGGAACCATTAAAGCAAAGATTATGACATGATTTTAATCAAATCCAAAACACCAATAACATGATGGATTTAGATTTACTACAGTCAAATTTTGGTGTAATCAATGCAGTCCTACAATCAGACGACTCAGATGCCGAGATATTAAATCAACATTTAAAAAATCTCGACATCTAAGCCTCCGATCAAAATTAGACAGCCCAGAGCCCGTGACTGCACCAAAATCTTACTGCAATAAATCCAGTTCCTAACATCATAGGCCTCATTTTTAAAGATGACCCCGTTACATAACAACCATAGAGAACAAATCACATGTCAAACAATGATACCAATCTTTACCTTTTTTTTCCAAGAAAAAGGCCAAAATGGAACACCTTAATTAATAATCAATTTAGCAAGATATGACAATTTCATATTATTTTTTTCTTTGCTTTCCTATGTAATAAAAAAAAATTCATATTATTTTTTTGCTCTATATATCTTAAACCTAGTGTAAGATGAATTTAAACACTTTTTTGCCATTTAATTGGTCCCCCCCCTCTTTTTCTATTTTGGTTAATTGATGTTTTATTATATATTTTGTGAGTAGTAATTCTGATTTGGACTGAGGCCACCAGGGTAACTTAACCTGGGAATTCATGCACCGCTTGAGGTTCCACGTAAAGATAATAATATTAAAAGAGAAAGCGAAAGGTACATGATTCCTCTCTTAACCTTTCAAAAATGTGAAAAGAAGTAGAAAGTGAAGCCTTAATGCCAAACTCTTTTCAATATTTCATCTTTTTTTTTTCATATATATAAAATACAATTATTATATATAAATATAAACATAAAGAACAGATTCGAGAACAATTAATAATTTACTATATATAATAATAAGAAAGTGAGTTACTACTAGAGCACAAGTAACAAGGTGGTTTGCAGTTTGCACAAACTCATTGGTATATTTCCAGTATAAAACAAGAAAAGTGAAATTATACAAACATTTCAAATAATAAAATAATAAGAATAATAATAATATATGAGGGATATGATATGGTATCGTAATCAAAACAGTGATGATTTTCATGCATAGGATACATATTTAACTTTGGTTCTTCTCTTCTCCCTCTCAATGTGTCAGTAGTGACAGCAGCCTTTCTTGGAGGGTTTGTCCTTTTTCTTTTCTTCTCTCTTTGATTTACATTCTTTTTTTTCACCCCTTTGTTCTTTCTTCTTTCTTTCTTTCCAGCTTGTCCCGTTCCAAGCACACTGTTATTAGTTCCATAGGAAGGAAAGAAAATTAAAGAAAGAAACAAAAGGAACAAACTATGGATGATTTCTTGGCCTTTAATTTGTTGAAAGGAAACTTAATGGAGGCTTCAAGCACTAATCATGATGACAATGATGTTGTCTATATGTATGGTTTTTTTATTCACTCTCTCTATATTTTTTTGGGGTTCTCTCCCTCTCCTTCTATCCATGATGATCCGGATTGTCAGGGTCTGGCCAATAAGATGAGTACTTCAACCATTCAGCTTCTTGTGGGTTTGTGATGGATGACTCCTGCAACACAATTGTAAAAGATATATAAATTAGGGTTAGGGTTTATATAATATGGATTATGATTTAATCATACTCTTTCCACTTTATTTTAGTCAAATGTCAATTGGCCATTTTCCTAACCCGTCCGGTAATTAGAAAACATAATAATTAATAGTGTCACACACACGTGGTTTCGGGTAAATACTACTCTAAGTAGAATTAGCCCAGATTTAGATTTAAAACGTGATTTTAGAGTAAATCAAAACACAGATTAAGTCAAAATCACTTTCTAAATCTTAGTTTGTTTACAAAAATAAGAAAAAAAAAATTAAATGATGTTAGAAGAAGTTTCTCTTTGTACAATTCAAAAATGAACTAAAGAGAAGATCTTTTTCCTTTAAACTTCCATACGGCTTTGGTCCCACAACTATTAATTTTTCTTAAAAAAATGTTATTTAGTTTTTTCTTTAATTTATGTATTATTCCGTGCCCTCTCTTTTCTCTTTTTTTTTCTCTCTATTGGCATTATGACACACAAAGTTCATATAATTCCGAGTCAAAAAGTTGTTTGTTTCTTACTTACCTCTTTGATATCAGTTGAAGTGCAACCCATTATGAGTTCCTCCAAACCAGACGCAGACCTTCCTCCTAGCTTATGATGTTGTTGCTGCCATGTGTATAAATATTACAGATCCATTCCCAAGGTCAACACTCAACAATCAAATATTCAAACACACATCTTAATCATCATGTTCAACAACAATCAAAAAGTGAAGAAATGACAGTTTCATGCTTGTCATTCATCAAGCATTCATAAAAGCTACCCAAGTTAAATTAATGACTCTCCCTCACATGCAAAAAAACAATACCATGCAGACTCACTCCATTCTGGGTTCTCATATGCTGAGTCACTCTTTATTTGCACTACATTCTACCTGCTTACCTTCTTCTTTTTTATTAATTATTATTATGTAATAGTGACAAAGGAATAATTTTTACAAAAGCACAAGACATAATCAATTAAAAAACTAAGATAATATTGAAATAATTTTAGCATAAATTTTGGTATTTTTTCTATTATTGCTTTAATATATAATAAACTTTTTCCACTCATACAAGAATCGCAAAAGTTCATCTTTTGCTCTTTCTAATCCATTAGGGTTGGCTGGAAATTTATGCTAAGTTCAAACTTCAGCATTTTGTTCTTTCTTTATAATGCTATAAGATAAGCTCTAATGATAAATCAAAGGGAAATTATAGATAAAATCATGTTTAATTAAGAAATGGGGTTTGGATGGGGATTATTAATTACCTGGAAATTTTCATTTTGGAGCATTATTCTAGAGACATGGTAAGAGTTGTCATCGAGGATGATGGATGTTTGGTGGAGAGGAGGCGGAGAGATAATGGCAGAGATGGGATGTGAAGGCCTACTTATATGAAAAGCTGAGTTTGCAATCTGATGGTGATGTTGCTGTTGATGATGATGATGAGGTACATGTTGTGTTCTCTGCCGTTCATGTACTTCTTCACATGATCCAGATGCTTGCACTTCTCTTGCTGTGGAAGCCTCTCCCATTCCAACCTGCAGCAATATTATGCCATCATTTTTAATTTATAACTATTGTTCACTATACATATATATAGCTAGCTAGCTAGTCCATTATATATCAACCTCATCTTTTTTCATTTTTATGTATAGATATTTTTAGCTAGCTCTATCATTGTGGTAGGTAAATTAATCAAGTAGTGGTTGGCTGACACTGATTTAAGATCAAGTCAGGTCCATACAATTTCATGCGGTGAGTGCAAGCAATGGTTATGTGATTATGTCAGCAGCTACCTTAACCCTTTCATGTTTTTACCAAAAGAATATTGAAATCCAATGAATTCAGCAGTATATAGCTTATAAGTAAAACATCATGTTCAAAACAAAGTGCTTAAATATTACCTCATCAAAGCTTTTCCTGAAAGGGATGAAGCTGAAATGGTCTGATTTTAGGTGTTGAATATCCAAAGCATGAGTGAAGCTTGTTATTGGAGGGACTCCAACAACAGCAGACATTTCATCTCTATGAGGAACTATTTCCTTTGAAGAACAGCTTCCACTTCCACTGTCTCTTCTACTGTTATTAGGCTGATCTCCACTTCCTTCACCAGTTGTTGCACTTCTATCTGACCAATTGCATTGCCTTGGCTGTGTCTGATAGAATATCTTTGACACCACAAGCTCTCCTTCTTTCTCCTCTTCATGCTGACCAAGATGGTACTGATGCATCACCCAGTTGGTTTTCTCTGGCTTTCTGTTCTTCCCAAAGTTGGTGTAGAGGACTAGAATTTTCTTGCAGCCTTTTTGTTTCCCATTCACCATGACTGGCCTGGTCTTACCTGTTTTGTGCCATCTGGTTTCTCCTCCTTGCAAGTCACATTCATTTTGAATCTTTCTTCTCTTTCTTGTCCCAGTTGTATAAGCCTTTGATGGCCTGTGGAAGAAGTGCCTGCTTAAGCCATCTCTTGTTACTCCTGTAAAATCAAAGTTAGGTGAACTGCAACATATATAAAA
This sequence comes from Sesbania bispinosa, assembly GCA_026901365.1. Taxonomy (NCBI): domain Eukaryota; kingdom Viridiplantae; phylum Streptophyta; class Magnoliopsida; order Fabales; family Fabaceae; genus Sesbania; species Sesbania bispinosa. Next base: position 328,344 of record QLOH01000538.1, read on the forward strand.
ACACTTTTGAGTTTTGATTGAGTATAACTATAAGTTTCTTCTCAACAACAAAGCTAGCTAAGAGAGACTTTTTAGTGTACCTAACTGGGAATTAAATAATTAGAAAAATTAATTCCACAAACACTCAGAGAGTTAGTATATCTCAGACCTGGAAGTTTCTCAGGATGGGTATAACAAATCCCATCTTCTCCTTCAATAGTAGGAATGAACTCATCTATCAAAGGGTGTGATTTCATATTCTTTGCCTCCACTTTAGCTTCAAGATGTTCTATTAGTTCTTGGTCTGTTGGATCAAACTTCACTCCTGCTGGCAGACCTAGCCAGTCCTGCAATAATTAATCTCCATAGGATTAGTTCAAGTGAGAGACATAGAAAAACTGAAAGAAAAAGAGGAAGAGAGAGAAGAACACATGGAAAAAAGAACAAAACAATAAAGAGGGTAGTGAGCTAGACCTTCAACAAATACTTAAACAAATTAAAGCATGAAATTAATTGAGAATGAACAAGTTCAATAACAAAACAGGCAAAAGCATATTATAGACTTTTATTATATATATATGATTGATGATGATTCTTGTTCATGCATATTTGTCAAAGGCTTTTCATTGAAGGCAAGAATATTATTTTGTCCGTACCGGCTTGCCTTCAAACTTGTGTCCGCAACCAGGGCACTGCTTGGATCCACACAACTGATGCTCTTCAAGCTTTGCATCTATCAGATCAGAGCTGCTAACAGAACTCAAGTTGCTCATCTTATTCATGCTGACACTGAGACACACACGTGTGATGTGAGTTTATGCTTTCTTGATGAAACCAGATTTCTTCTTCTTCTTCTTCAATTGGTTATGGAACAGTCCACAACTCAGCATGTCCCAGTAATTTCTTCTCTATATCATTCAGATTGATCAAAAAAATGAAATTTTTCCAAAAGATCAACACAATAAGAATAATATCAACTATTTATCAAGAAATATACACTTAAGAAGAAGATGATGATTTGATTGAGAAACTAGACAATAAATAACAAGAATTGATAATATGCAGGAAAACAAGGAAAAGAAGAAGAGAGGAGAGAAATTAAGGAGGAGGAGGAAGAAAAGAGGAAACTGTTGGAGTAGGATTGAGCTATAAACCTGCTTTAACCATGGAAAACAGCAGAGTTTCCTTCTCTATTCTCTACTTTAACTGAAGGAAGTGAGAAAAATAATAAAGGAAAAGGTGGCTGCTTCAAACAAACATATAGCTAGTAGTACCTTTAAGTCTTTGCTAATTTAAGAAGGGCAAGTATGTAGGCGGTTTGTGAGAGAGAGAGAAAAGAGAAGGATATAAAGAAAGAAAACCTGGTTGGTTTTTCTAACTAAAGCTCAAAGTCCAGCCTCTCTCTTCTATCCTTTCTTTGAGCCTTGACTACAAAAGCAAAAGGCACAAAACGGCCACACACTGCTAGCTGTTACTAATCAAGGATTCTGTTCTAAACAAGACCAACACAACAATTTGTTTATTACTCTAATTATTATTATAATAATTAGGATCAAGATTAATTTTAAACAAAATTATGGACCTTAATCATTTATATATGTATGTGTGTGTAAAATATTCCAAAATATACAATCAACATTGGTTTAATTTCTATCACTAGTTTTCAGTTTAACTCTCTCAAAATCAAAGTTTACAGGAAAAACAAACAGAATTAATATATTATTATTATGGTAAATGTAAACAGTCAATTGTTGATATATATATACGTGTCACAAAGCTTGGATTTTTGAGTAATAAGGAAGACATGAAGTAGAACTATACGGTCTTATTAATTACTTTTACATAACAGATTAATGTGAGACTGAGACATATAATAATAAAGCCAAGATTTTTAGGGGAGAGAGAAAGAGAGGCAGGGTGATAGAAATACGGGAAAAGGGGATGATAGAAACTCACATGGGTTTGAGCTGGAGTGCTGATATCATGATGCTTTTGCCATGAATGTTTTTCACACACACAGAGCAGAGAGAGAGGTATTAAGAGGTTGCTTGATAAGCAAGACAAAGTAGTGTGTACTTGATGGACCACAACCTCCTCTTCTAATTAATTACTAGAATTAATGCTAAATCATAATTTTTTAAAAACATATATAAAGAAAAAAACTTACATAACTTGGACCAGAAGCACCAAATTGTTTACAGCTGCAGGTAATTAAAATAATGGAGGATTAATTGTTATAATTCTTGGGACATATATATAGTACTATTTTTTTCCCCTACCTTTTTGGCAATTGTTTACATATGCAGAAAAATAAATAATGTATACAGAACAATTTTGGAATAATGCTAGTATTTTTCTGTTAATTGTTTTGTCTTGTTCTTCCATTCTTCTTTTAATTTTGGCCTTGTGTTATTTCCATTCTGGGTTATATAAAGCATTGATCACTAGGACACAAATTATGTAGTTACATATATATAAGAAGTAGACCCACGCCACTATGTGGGTCCAGCATGGAAATCTTATGCCCCCATAAAGTATCTTAATCAGATGATGGTTAGGTTTCACGTTTATAACAACATTCTTTGGAGCAGTCAACAGAAAAATGATGGAGGGTCCCTAATGATGTTTGCAGTATAGATAGATGGCTATGATTGCCCCTTTGTCTGCTCTCTTTTTTTTTTTTAATTTTCCTCTGTTTTTCTTTCTCTTTGCAATTTGCAAGCTTTGTTTTGTTTTTTCATGGAGCTGGGAAATGGAATTTTTGCCTAAATATCATAGACAAGCCTAAGGAATATATCCTATTTTAAGGGTATATCTAAGAGAAATTAGGACCAAGCAGATAACCCCAAAAAAAAAATCAACTTGTATAACATCATTATTCATTTCACATTTCTCATTCTGACCAATAAGATTTAATTTTAAATAGAGAGAGAATATGAAAGAATCAAGTTGCTTTGATTATCCATTTGAGTTGACCTTTGACGAACCAACCCAAGGAGCCCACATCCTAATAACATGTACAGTTTCTCATCTTCTCACAACATTTCCTTGCTTGCATGAACCATAATATTCCACTGTTTATAATATTTGTTCACCAATAAAAATGTTTGGTGACACAGTTCCGAGGAATATCATCTCTTATACTAATGATAATTGTAGTAGAAAAAGAAGGATTTAGTTTTATACACACACAAATATTCCAAAATACTCTTTTTTTCTGCATAATTCATCTTTAGAATATTTCTTAAGGGAGTACATTAGTACAATTCTTGGCACGGTGCTTATGTATATTCTAGAGTGTTAAGGAAGATTTAGCCATGAACACTTTGTAATCTAGCATTCTTGTAGCAATCGGGATATTTTATTTATACATGACTAATAAATCAATTATAAAATTGTAAATATTCTCATAACCAAAAGTTATTAAGATCAATAATTAATATAATATGGGAGACAAATTTGACATCATGAGGGTTCTTATTAAATAAGTACAAAGCAGTTAATTAGGAGGTAATTAAGAATAAGAAAAACATTGAAAAAAGCAGATTATATCAACTGGGGACATATTCATCTGATTGCCATCCCACCCCATAGGCCACAATAAAGTTTTCCCCATCTTTGGGGGAATAATAAAACAGAGTTTTAGTTCCAGCTAGGAGCTTCTTCATGATGTCAACGTAAGGTTTGAATGAACTCTTAATTTTCTGACAAAATTGTCAAATTGTTTTTCAGTTTTCACAATCAACCAAGATGTATGTATTATTATAAAAAGGGGGTAGGATATATCTATTAAGGTTTGAATGAACTCTAATTTTCTGACAGAGTTGTCAAGTAGTTTTTCAATTTTCACAATCAACCAAAATGTATGTATTATAAAAAAATGGGTAGGATATATCTATTAATTTAAATCTGCTTTCAAGAGGCTGAAGACAAGTACCTCTCAAGGTAATTATTTTTTCTCATTACAGTTTGACAGTGAAACTTGTCTAAAATTACAGGATGGGCATTGAATTCAGGCCTTATCCACAAATATGTCATTTGCTTAAAAAATACAGGGTTAGCACACATGTTGACCATGGGCAAGATATTTCTTAGAGGTTGGCCTATACTTGATTTGATCCACTTATCTCTTTTATTTGGTTTGGGCCTATTATATTTAACATTGCTTGTGAGGTGGAATTCTTTGGTGGGTGAGAGGTGCTGAAAACTTCAGGGAGCACAAGTCCACCAACATGAGAGTAAGCACTCATTTCAAGAGGTAGGTCCATAAATATGTGTATGGATGTTCCAATTAAGAATTTCAACACTCGGGTAAGAACTATCTATGACTATTGTGTGCAGCAGTAAAGAACAACAGCTAAAGACATTGGTAAATACCAAAGTGGGTATGACCAGTGATAATACAGGAAACATTGATATTTACTAGTCACATCTGATAATAGATTCCTTGGCACCTATTTGGATACAACTTCTGGAAAAGAACTTTTAGAGGAAAAAAAAGAAAATAATCAAAGAGTTCAAATAAATTTAACTTTTCTATAAATAAAAACTAATCTTTGTAGTCTACTTTCTCTAAAAGTTCTCCTATTTAATTTCTCCGTAAGTAACTAATTTTAACTTATGAAAAAGTTAAATTCATCTTATCTTTTTATTCATTTTATTTTTTTTCTCTAGAAGTTATTGTACTGAAATCCAAACTGGGCCAATATCTTACTTGTATAAAAATTTTATTCACATACAGAAAAGAAAGAAAATAAACACCTTACATGAAAATTGTTGATATAAGCTGAATGGTACAAAAAGGATTATATAAAATTTATACGTGTTATTATCTTTTAGAAGATACATATACACCCAAACTCATAATTTCAAAGCATACGTTAATTTATGATGTCTTCTTTATTTGTTTAAACTAAATTTTTGGGTACAAGTTTTAACTAATTTTTCAATTATTATAATGTTTATGAATATTTAAGAAAGTAAATTGTATGATTGAGAAATTAAAGAGTTACTTAATATAAAAAAAACAGAAATTAAAGAGTTACTGATCAGTCGATTATGATTTAGTTTCAGGAATTGGCATTCTATGCAGTATCATGTATGTATGACACAATATGAAATGCCTAAGTCAGAGCAAGTTGAGTCTTCTTCATGGAAAACAAACACAATAATGACAATGAAGTATCATGTATGACACAAAGTCTAGAACAAGTCATTTAATGAATTAAAATCAAGCCAATCTTTTTGCTTCTAAAGCTGGACCCCTGCTTCTGTCATTCCTGCTAGCGATCTTCATGGTTAATTCTTTCTATAGTGACAATAAGATATTCCCTGCTAAAATTTTAATTTTAATTTCCTAATAAATCTGGCAAATATCTTTCACTGTCCTATATGTGTCCTTAAATTCACATTGCACATCTGAATACTGTTACAAAGAAAATGAAATGACAAAGAGGAAAAGAGAAAGAAATTCAGTAAACACACAAGCAAGATAGAAATTCATCTAGAAAGGTAAGTAATGAACTCATTATTATCCATAGCTGTCACCAGTCACCACAAGCCCAATGAATGATGAACACCCATATTGTTAGGAAGGATTTTTTTTTGGTCAACAAGATATTAGGAAGGAAAACTGTTGCTATTCCACTCCTCTCTCTGTTCTGTTGGAACTCTAACTAGCAAGCAATTCCCTTTTTCGGCTCAAACTAACAATCCCTAAACCTAACATAAACTAGCCCAATGACAGAAATTAGCCCACTGGGCTTACGTAACAGTTTATCAAACACGCTTGATTTCATACAAATATTGAGTGGGAAGTTGCTTTTTACAGTCCATTTTACTTTTTACACCCCCTTATTTTATTGTTTATGGGATTAAATTGAGAAGAAATTTTATCATTTAACTTCCGGAATTTAAATTTCAGAAGTATAACTTTAAAAATAAACATCCAAAAAGTGTAAATTTGTTTGGATATCAATTTTTAGAGATGGGCTTAGAGACTAAAGCCCAAATACTTAAAAAAACATAAAATAGTGGTTTACAAGGGGTGAGGAGAGGGGGAGTGTGGAGAAGGGAAGGGGGTGGGTTCGAGGTGGGGGAAGATGGATTACAAGGGTGGGGGACGATGGGCGTAGGGATGTCAACGAGGCGGGGTGGGGGGCGGGTAGTGCCTACCCGTATATATATCCGCTAAAATTAACGGGTACCAATGCGGGTAACGGGTATCCGCGGGTATTCACAGGTATCCATTTATGTTTAAAAATTTAAATTTTATAAAAAATGAAGAAATGTTATATAATATATTATAATATCATACTATAAATATAAATAATCATTATATAATACCATTATGTGTTAATATATTAAGAATATCATCATAAAATAATATAAAATAAATTATCTCTCATCATAAAATAATAAAAAAACATAATATTTAAATATATTTAATAGAAAAATATGTTTTAATGAGTATGCAGGTACCCGTAGGATGGGTAGAATAATATTCGTCCCCACCCATTATATAAATATGCGGGTACCCATTGCGGGTATATCCACGAGTATCCACGGGTATGGGTTTTTTTTACATCCCTAGATGGGTGATGGGAGGCGGGGAAAGGGGGTGGGTTTCAGGGTGTTGGTGGTAAAATTGTAAAATTGGTTAAGCGTTTCTTTTTATAAAAATGTTTCGATTATATTCCTGATATGTTAAAAAAATAAGCATATTTCAATTTTTGGTTAAAGATAACATGAATTTAACCAAGTTTCGGTAACATTGGTCTTGTTAATCAAAAGTTCGAAAACAATTTCTTTGTTGGAAAAATTGAGAAACCTTCTTAAAAGAGTATTTCGAAAGCTTTTTGTGAAAGGTTTCGCGCGCAAAACTCTCCAACAATGAGTTTCGACAAGCTTTTCGTGAAAGGTTTCGTAAAGCTTTCAGAAAAGAGTTTCAAAAAGCTTTTCAATAGAGTTTTAAGAAGCTTTCCTAACAAAATTTCGAAGAGTTCTCATGAGCAAAGTTTCAAAAGGCTTTCTTAGGGTGAAGATTTGGAGATTCTCACGAAATAAATTAGTAAGATTGGTTGAATCTTTCGAATTGTGACTGAATTTTAAGAGAGATTTCGTAGTTACTTCGAAATCATATGACATTTTGATTGTTTGACAAAATTCGAAATGCTCTTGTTAGAATGGGTTGTTTCATGATGAAAATAACTTAGAAGATTTTACAAGATTGAAGGACTTGTTTCGAAGATGATTTCAAGACGCGGAAGATATTTGTTGGAGCAGTTACGAGAAGTTATTTCTTTTAGGCTTAGTTTAAGACACGTGTTTTTATTCTCGTTGTAAAGTTAGTTTTTCATTGTACGTGTCAGGCTGTAATGGTTTAGCCGTTAGACTTTCCAACTCTATAAATAGGTTCATTATTGTTAGAATAGGGGTTGGATTTTCATTTTTGAAACTCTCATAAACCAAACACGTCCATCATTTTATGACTACTAGTGACTTTGAGAGACCAATATATAATCCACCAACTTTCAATTCATGTCATTTGTTTGAAGTTCATTTATCCTTTCTTTCATTGAAGTTATTATTCTTTATTTTACTCTTTTCTAAATTTTGATTCTTTCTATAATTTTCAGTTCTTTATAAGTTTATTTATCTTGTTCTCATTAAAGTAATTTTCTTTATTTTACTCTTTTTTGAATTTTGATTCTTTCTATATGTTTCAGTTCTTTTAAGTTTATTTATCTATTCTTTCAATGAAGTTCTTTTTCTTTATTTTACTCTTTCTCTGAATTTTGATTCTTTCTTTAAAGTTTGAGTTCTTTGATATCCTTTTGTTTTGTTGTCATTTATAATTCTTTTTATTTTACTTTTTTGGATTCTAATTCTTCCTTTAAGTTTTAGTTCATTAGTTTTTCTTTAATTCTTGTAATTATCTGTAATTCTTTCATTCATCTACTTCTTCTGAGAAATTTCTTTCTGAGAGAAAATATAATTTTTGACTGATTATAGAGAATACAACGCTTTTTTTTGGGTAAAATACGAAATCATACAATAACTTGAATTAAACCTATTTCTGAAAGAGTCCATTAAGAGGATTCAGATTCTAGTCCCAGATTGGACATTAGAACCAAGGTGAATTTTTATAAGTTAATTACGAAAAGCTAAAGTTTTCATAGTCATTTACAGAAAGTTAAAGATTTTGTAGTTATTTCTGAAAGTTTTCAAGTGAAGTTTTCTAAGTTAATTACGAAAAGTTAAAGTTTTCATAGTCACTTACAGAACGTTAAAGTTTTCGTAGTTATTTCTGAAAATTTTCAAGTTAAGTTTTCTTAATTACTTACAGAAAGTTAAAGTTTTCATAATTATTTCTTAAAATTTTCACCACAAACAGGGGGCAATAGGTTAAGGGGGTAGGGAAAAGGGGAGAAGGAAAGAGGGTGGGTTTCGGGTGCGGGGGTAGTGGGTAGTGGGTTCGGGAGAGATAGTGGTGGTAATCATGGGGGTGGGTGGGGAGAAAGAAATAAAGGTGGGGGGACGGTGGTCATAGAGGTGGGTAGCAGTGGAGGTGAGGTGGGGGAGGAGAAAGAGGGTGGAGGGTGAAGGGGACATTGGGGAGAGGGGTAGTGGGAGGAGGGGGTGGGGGAGGTGGTGGTGGTGGTGGTTGACGGTGGTCATGGGGGAAGGGAAATAAGGGTGGGCGTAGTTTAAAAAAGAAAAATAAAAACGGGGAGAGAGGGTGTGAATAGTAAAGAAGGGTTCTAAAACAACTCCCTATTGAGTGAGCTAAAAGTTCTAGATTTAGAAAGTAGAAACTATGATTTCTTAACTTAAGAGTCAAAGGTGCTTGCCAAATATGTTAGGTTGTAGATGTTAGTTGAATGCTGAAATTGAATGAATTTGTGAATTCTATTCAATCTCGGAGATCACTTTACATAAGTCTGTGTCGACCCAATATATGTTTATAGTTAATTTTAAGATGTAACAAAAAAAATAGATGTAACCAAAATAGTAGATTTTAAGATGAGGACTTTTATATTTAATAAAAATTATTTATTAAAATGGTATGATTTTATTTAAATATTTTATTTGAAATTTTTAATATATAAAATTACTTATTAATAGATTAATATTTTGGAGACCTAATTACTAATTAACATATAATTGATAGGATGGGAGGCTTATCTTTAGGAGAAAAAAATATCAGATCCGTTTAAACTATATAATTAACATAGGGGTGGGTGTAGAGCTGACAATTTGGGCTACCCGGCCCAGCCCGGCTTGATGTGGGTAGCGGGTTTTATCGGGCTGGGCTAAAAAGCCCAGAAGTTGTTTGGACTTCTAAAATAGGTGTCAGAGCCCTACCCTTTAGCGGGTAGCCCGATATTTTTGCGGGGTAGCGGACTTTATTGGGCTGGGCTAAAAATCTTGGGAGTTATTCGGGCTTCTGAATTGGTGCCCGAGCCCTACGTTTTTGCGAGCTTTTGCGGGCTGGCCCGGTCCATTTTGCCGGCTCTAGGTGGGTGGCAGTGGAGGTGGGGTGGGGGAGGGGAAAGAGGGTGGAGGGTGGAGAGGGTAGTGGGAGGACTGGGGTGGGGGAGGTGGTGGTGGTTGTTAGAACCACAGGAAACACTAGAAGGGGGGTTGAATAGTGTTTTAAACTTTAATAAATAATTTTGGAAATCTTTAAGTTAAGACACCAATTAAAAGAACAACGTTCAAAGACCAATCTTAGGATCAGAGTTTATTTGAAAAATGCAGAAGGCAAGAAAGATAAAACTGAAAATCTTTCTAGACATTTAAGATTGTTTTAAAAGACAGTTTCTCAAAGTATCTTTTGAAGATTGTTACACAGAGTATCTTAAGCACAGTTTCTAAAATACTTCAGCAGACTGAAGACTGTCTGAAGTCTAATTCTGATTTCTGAACTAAGTTCATTTCAGACTCACTTCAGACACTTACTTTAGAAATTCTTCAAGGTACATTCTCTGTAATATCTCAAACGATATACGAGAGACTTGAGGTTTAATTATCTTTAAAAAAAACTTGTTTGATTGAAATTGTTGTGTTATGTTGATTATGAAAATACTTTTCAATCCCCTAGGTAAATGCAAAACTGAAAATAAAAGAGATTAAGGGAAAGAAAACTTAGACACAGAAATTATCCTGGTTCACCCACATCACCGTGAGTTACATCCAGTCCCAGTGGCAAACCACCACTGGATTTTCACTATCTGAGACCACAGATACAAGTATTCTTCACAGCCTCTTCAGACCACAACCGAGTATTCTTTTACAGTCAAGCCTCTCCAGGCTCACAAGTATTCTTTCTTCCACCAAGCCTCTCCAGGCTCAATAACCAAGTATTCTTTTACAGACAAGCCTCTCCAGGCTCACAAGTATTCTTTCTTCCACCAAGCCTCTCCAGGCTCTCAGACACATAAAGTGTTTACAAATTATAATCAAGTTTAAGTTTCCATGAAACATAAACTTAATCTCTTCCTGTACTAGAGGTTAACTGAGTACTACTCAGGATACAATGTATGAATCTAAGTACAAGGGTAAGATAGAGACATAAGTGTTTAAGTTAAGTACAATCTCGTCTCTAATAAGTGAGGTACTTCTCCCTCAACTAATTTGGCCTAAGTGAGATATGAAATTAAGCTCCAGCCTCATCCTCCAACCATTGGTTTCCATGGGTTACATTCTCACCTGTATCATTGAAATACTAAGGTATCTTCAAAGCTTCAAACCGTACCTAGTTTGATAGTCATTTGCTCAGCATGGTTGTCTTCAGACCAACAACCAACTTAATTGATCAAACAGATCAACTGAACAACATGACTAACTGACCAGCTAGTCAGTAGCCTGATTGATTCGAGAACCAACTCTCTGATCAAACTTTGTTGACATATTGATGATCCACTTTAGCTCAAGTCAACTCTTGTTAACCATTTGGCACTCAGCCTAGTTAACTTCACTCATCCTGATTGATTTCAAGAACCATCTTGAAAAATCAACTGACTTACTAACCAGCAGGTTAGCAGCAACTTGATTGATCCTGTCGATCAACATCTTCAAATTCTTTCTTAAGGCTATTTATATGTTCTGCTTGAATATAGTCGTTGAAGATGATTCATAGTACCGTTGAGCTGTTGATGATGTGGCTCATATAGACTTTGTGTAATAGCTTCTCAAACGGTTGCTTCTTCTTAAGCGAATAGGTGTTCAGACGATCCCGTTCTGACACTTGTTATATGCTTCTTTATGAGAGATGTTTCTTGATATTATTCTGCGTATTCTCTCTCTTGAATTTCTTCTGCTTTTGCTTTCTCCTTCAGCTTTCTTCTGCTTTATTTTTGGATTGTATAAATGAGGAAATATCTGTTGAAATACTACCGTTTAGAGATAGGATTGAATCCTCTTTAATCCGTTGTGAGACACGCTTCTGAGGGCTCTGACATGTCTGACATAGTACAGCGTTGGTGCTGCTATAAAGTTGCCTCCGTTGTTGCTGCGAATGCTGCGTTGCAGAGATTTTCTCAGTGGTGTATGAAATTCAAAAGCACCAGGAAAGGTCTCTGTGTTCATTTCCATAAATATGTTTGAAAAAGAAACGTGTAGCAGAGAGCGATATTTCTCAGCAATCTTCAGAGAGCAAAAGTCTTCATAGTCTTCAGCGAGTAGTGCCACGTCAGATTTCAGAAGGCCTCAATACTTCAGACGGATTGAGACATCAGACAGATTGAAACTTCAGACAGCTTCAACACATCAGACAGGTTGATGCTTCAGACAGCTTCAATACTTCAGACGGGTTGCGTCCTTCAGACAGATTGAAACTTCAGACAGCTTCAACACTTCAGACGAGTTGCGTCCTTCAGACAACTTCAATTCTTCAGATGATTTGAAACTTCAGAAAGCTTCTTCCTTCTGATAAGAGGATTGTAACTTCATTCTTCTTTGTATCTTCTTCTTCTTCTTCTTCTTCTTCTTCTTCTTCTTCTTCTTCTTCTTCTTCTTCTTCTTCTTGTATCTTCTTCTTCTGAGATAAATAAAGATGTTGAATTGTATGTACTTTATTCAACCATCTTCCTTGCTTGCTTTTGTTTAGTCTTCTAACCCATTCTGGTCATTGGCAGGCGTACATGCAGTAGGTCTGCGCACACAGATCCTTTTGTTGCAGGTGCAGCAGGCGTTGCAGAAAGTCTTTGCAGTATTTCCTTATTTGTGCAAGACTTTGATCGAGGTAGAAAAGCATGTCTATCTTTATCTACTGAGATGAGTGTACTCCATTTGATGGAGTGTGCTTTACGCTTTGCAACGTCTCCAAGAGATCATTTCTTGATTCTGACATCTTCATCTTTCAGTCTCAAGACTTCTTTAGATCATCTTCAAATCTTCAAGTCTTCGTAGTCTTCAATTCTTCAGATCTTCAAAGTCTTCAGATATACCGAATTTCTTCAAAATTGCTTCAACTTAGTTGTGGATTACTCTTCTTAGGATTCTGCATTTTGTTCTTCTGATCCTGATCTTCTGAATGCGATTCTGATTATCTTCTTTTGATGTGATCTTCTATTCTTCTTCTTCAGATAATTATTGTGACCAGAAACACAATCAACAAACCAATACCTTTCTTAGTAGAACCTGTTTACGTAATCTTATTAAGTTCTTATACAAACTTATTTGTCCTTAATATAATCTTATTTGTTACTATAATCTTATTTGTTAATTATTAATATAATCTTATTTGTTAATCATTAAACTTAAGGATGCTAATTCTTATAATCATGTTTAAATACTTAAACTGATTTATAGACTTCACAATCTCCCCCTTTTTAATGATGACAAATAAATTATATATTACTGACAAAATGTGTATAAAAAGAAACGAGAGATAATAAACAAAATATTTAATTGTATTACTCCCCCTGAGACAGGCATTGATTCTTTTAGCTATCTTTTCTATACCAATTGTTAAATTATTATTATTAATATTTTAGATACCGATTGTTATTCTGATTGTTATTATGTCTTTTAGTTTGTTATCCTCTGAGTTTCCTTACTGTATTTTATATTTCTTTCCTATTTATGTTTCCTCCTATATGAATTTCCCTTTAGTTACATTCTTTTTAGCATTTTGTTAGTTTATATTTCTCCCCCCTTTTGTCATTGATTAAAAAGGTTTGGTGATTAGTTTTCCTCTACTTTCATTTTTATTAGTTTGGTTTTTATCCTCTGAGTTTCCTTACTGTATTTTATATTTCTTTCCTATTTATGTTTCCTCCTATATGTATTTCCCTTTTTATCTTGCATTAAACAGAATAAGGTTTCAAACTACTTGTTATATAGACTATTATAAGCCGAAAAATACTGACCAAAAAGAACATTTTATTAGATTAAATTTGTTACAGTTACTCAGATACAAGGTTTTGAAGAGAAACAAAACATAAAAGAAAGGGGAAAACCAAAAAACAGAAAATACATTTAACATTGCTAACGCCGGAGATTCCTTCGAAGGCCTGAGGCATAGCCTTATCAGACTTAATCTCTTTCAAAGCCACCTCTACTCCTTCGGCTGAAAAGCCTCAGAGATGCCTCTTGAGCCAGTAGTCTCCCTTGTCAACCGTGCGTTCGACACGCATTTCCCTTGTGACTCCAGAAACAACGGAGGTACATCATTTAAGATAGTGTTGCGACCTCCAGCCATCACCTTAATTTCAAGAACCACTTTGTCAGTAGTTCTCTTAATAAGATTAGCTGTACTGGGATCTCCCAGTGGTCTTCCAATGCCCTGATGATGCAACAAGATCACCATGGTCCAAGTATAGAGAAACGGGTTTTCAGATGAACCCTTTCCCTTACTCTTCATTCCATACATCATCCAAGATGACTTGATCTTTGCTCCAACATGTTCCAGAAATCCTTCTGGTATTTTCCTTTGCTTCTTCATTGTCCTTCAGAGAGCAACACACTCAGAACCTTTAGACAAAGCTATAGAAGAGCTTTGAGGATATGAGTTTGTGCAGAGAGCTCCTGTGAATTTATAGGACTCGAAGCAAGGGTAAAATAGAGAAGTGAGGGAAATGAATCCATTGGATTGTTGTTCACGAGATGTATATAGGCTCAGATAGCTTGATGATGACGGTTTCAGACTTTGGGAGTCTTGAAACGTACATCATTGATTGGTCATAGATGAAGCACCATAGGAAACTGAGTCATTAGCATTGATAAAGTAAGTTTTGGAAAATGTTTTCGAAAAAAGCAGAAAAAGCAGATATACAGAAATATTTTTGAAAAACATATTTGAAGAGCTTTTCGAAAAGAGAGAAGATAAAATAAGGTTAAAAAAAATTTTAAAAGGAATTTTTGGAAGAACAGAATATTTTAAACAAGGACAAGAAAAGAAAGAGAAAAATGTTTTATAAAAGCGAGTATCTGAGAAACTGTTAAGGTTTGATTTTCTTAGGTTTTTACTTATTAAAGAATTGAGGTTTTATAATCAGATTTTGAAGGTTTTACTAAAAGACAACTTTCACAGATATTAAAGTTTTAAGATGAAGTGATGTTACCAAAGATCTGGTTGTTGTTCACTGGATGAAGAGGTGCTTTCTAACATTACTCCTTTCTTTGAAGACTTTTTCTTTTTCTGTGGTTGCTTGATGTCTGCACGTCCTACTTTTGTCTTTTTGCTCCAGAGAATCTTTGAACAATCATCTTAACCTTTCTTCAAGAATTGAGATAGACTTTAATGGCTTAAGTATCAGTCACCTTAGCATTCTTGACCCACAATTTTAGCAAGTCCATAGAGAACTTTCTGAACAGGTTCAGAGAATAGGGATGTTACTGAGTCAATATAATCTTCTCAAGAGTTTAGTTAGGTTTGGTGCATAGAGTGTTAACCATCTTAACATTGTTGACCCACAATTTCAGTGAGTTCATCTCGGACTTTCTGAACAGGTTCAGACAATGGAGATGTTATCACACTAGCCATCCTTTTAGATTATGTTGCTTTGATTTATCTTTTCAGACGGTATTCTGATGGTCTTCTTGAGATTATCTTCAAGAACCTGTTTTTCTGAAACATACACAAACTAAAAATACCTTTCAGTAGCATCTGATATTAAGTTAATTATTAAACCAAATGTCTTAAGTTATTGATTACACTTTACCAAATTAATTAAAAAAAATTATCTTAGAGTATAAATTTTAATTCTGTTTTTATCTTATTAAGTTAATTAATTTTATCTTTCAGTTGAACCTATTAAGGAAGTGTGTTGCGTTAAAGATTCATACATACTTACAGAAATGTACAGTATAAACAATCACAAAATTTAATAACTTATAAAAGAAATTTATATCAACACAGGAGCAGAGCAGACGATTAAAAAAATATTGATCATAACAACAAAGAGGATAATAAAAAGACACAAGAGAATCATTGATCATCAGTATTCTTCTTTTCAGCCATGAGCTCTTGTAGCTTCTTCTCAGTCTTCTTCAGCTTCTTAGCAAGCCGCTTAACCCTGTTATTCACCTCCTTTAGATGATATGCACCCAACACCATCCTTTTTCTTCTTTGAGACTTCAAGTGGGTATGTTTAGTTCCTTCTTCAATGCGTGGAGCAAACAGAGAAGGAATGGTCACTTGATTCTCAGAGGCTTCTTCTCTTTCAACAAGAGTATGTTCTAACTCAGCATGTGCACCCGGAGTGAAAAAGTCAGGAGACGGTTGATCAAAGAGACTTTCCATAGGAAATCCCTTGTGCAATAGAATCTTCATAATTAAGGTGTTATGAGGATAGAGATTCTCATTGCCCATCTCATTTTTTAACATCATCTGAAACATTAGCACCCAAGGGAGACTGATTCTCTTCTTCGTTAGTAAGTTTCCCAGCACGAATCTTTCCAGCTGATTTATTTCTAATTTGTTGCGTCCTTTGGGAAGGATGCAGCAGTTTAGCACAACAAGAAGTGCTTTGGGAATCTTCAGAAGTTTAGAGTGTCTATAAGGTGCTAGACGTCTTTCTCCAAAGAGGGCATTATCAAAGGCAAATGTCTTCTCTTGAATGGATTCCCACTTTTGAAAGTATTGTTCTCCTCGAACAGGCACTCCAATCACTTCAGCAATTAAGGCATAGTCCACACAGATTGGTCTTCCCATCACTTCCGTTTTAATCCCAGACCAGTCTTCATTAGATATAACCTTGGAGTTGTTCCAGAACTCCAAAACGCTTTCCTCATGCCATGGTGAGGAAATGTTGTTGAAGTATGGAGTCCATCCAACAGCGTTGAAGTGTTCAGATAACTTGTAGTCTGCCTCATCAAAATCTGAAACATTAACCGCTTTGCAGGGTATAATCCTTTCATCAAACACAGAAGGGTTTGAGTTGCTTGATGATGCAGACATGTTTGCCATTGATTTCTATGGATCAAATGATCTTTCTGAGATGAAGATACTTGAGGAGACTTGACCTTTTAGGGAAAGGATTGAATAAAGTGTAATTTCCATGTTGATCATCCAATCCTTTTAAATAGGGAGCCAGACATGCTTCAAGCATTGATGAGAGACGGTTATGTGCACTGAGCCGGTGTAGGGAGTAGTGAATCGTGCCAATAATGAGAGAAACCGGTTGATGATACAATGATTCACATTGCGCCGTTTCGCATTTATCAAAACAACACATATGACTCTTCATTATCTCAAATGCAAAATATTGTTCTACTAAACATGCACGACCATTCAACTGATTTAATTTAATAAAGAAAACATGCAACAAGTATATACATAAAACAGATTAAAACACATAGCATGCAATAGTTTATTTTCACATAATTAAAATGAATACACATTCAAGAATTAATGAGTTCAAACAAACAGATCATGAAGCACATTTTTATACTATAAACAATTTCAATAAAACAAATCATGCAACAGATAGGTAACTATACTTAGATTTAAATTTAAATTTAGCAGCAACTTGATTGATCCTGTCGATCAACATCTTCAAATTCTTTCTTAAGGCTATTTATATGTTCTGCTTGAATATAGTCGTTGAAGATGATTCATAGTACCGTTGAGCTGTTGATGATGTGGCTCATATAGCCGTTGTGTAATAGCTTCTCAAACGGTTGCTTCTTCTTAAGCGAATAGGTGTTCAGACGATCCCGTTCTGACATTTGTTATATGCTTCTTTATGAGAGATGTTTCTTGATATTATTCTGCGTATTCTCTCTCTTGAATTTCTCTTGCTTTTGCTTTCTCCTTCAGTTTTCTTCTGCTTTCTTTTTGGATTGTATAAATGAGGAAATATCCGTTGAAATACTACCGTTTAGAGATAGGATTGAATCCTCTTTAATCCATTGTGAGACACGCTTCTGAGGGCTCTGACATGTCTGACATAGTACAGCGTTGGTGCTGCTATAAAGTTGCCACTGTTGTTGCTGCGAATGCTGCGTTGCAGAGATTTCCTCAGTGGTGTATGAAATTCAAAAGCACCAGGAAAGGTCTTTGTGTTCATTTCCATAAATATGTTTGAAAAAGAAACGTGTAGCAGAGAACGATATTTCTCAGCAATCTTCAGAGAGCAAAAGTCTTCATAGTCTTCAGCGAGTAGTGCCACGTTAGATTTCAGAAGGCCTCAATACTTCAGACGGATTGAGACTTCAGACAGATTGAAACTTCAGACAGCTTGAACACTTCAGACAGGTTGATGCTTCAGACAGCTTCATTACTTCAGACGGGTTGCGTCCTTCAGACAGATTGAAACTTCAGACAGCTTCAACACTTCAGACGAGTTGCGTCCTTCAGACAACTTCAATTCTTCAGATGAGTTGAAACTTCAGAAAGCTTCTTCCTTCTGATAAGAGGATTGTAACTTCATTCTTCTTTGTATCTTCTTCTTCTGAGATAAATAAAGATGTTGAATTGTATGTACTTTATTCAACCATCTTCCTTGCTTGCTTTTGTTTAGTCTTCTAACCCATTCTGGTCATTGGCAGACGTACATGCAGTAGGTCTGCGCACACAGATCCTTTTGTTGCAGGTGCAGCAGGCGTTGCAGAAAGTCTTTGCAGTATTTCCTTATTTGTGCAAGACTTTGATCGAGGTAGAAAAGCATGTCTAGCTTTATCTACTGAGATGAGTGTACTCCATTTGATGGAGTGTGCTTTACGCTTTGCAACGTCTCCAAGAGATCATTTCTTGATTCTGACATCTTCATCTTTCAGTCTCAAGACTTCTTTAGATCATCTTCAAATCTTCAAGTCTTCGTAGTCTTCAATTCTTCAGATCTTCAAAGTCTTCAGATATACCGAATTTCTTCAAAATTGCTTCAACTTAGTTGTGGAATACTCTTCTTAGGATTCTGCATTTTGTTCTTCTGATCCTGATCTTCTGAATGCGATTCTGATTATCTTCTTTTGATGTGATCTTCTATTCTTCTTCAGATAATTATTGTGACCTGAAACACAATCAACAAACCAATACTTTTCTCAGTAGAACCTGTTTACGTAATCTTATTAAGTTCTTATACAAACTTATTTGTCCTTAATATAATCTTATTTGTTACTATAATCTTATTTGTTAATTATTAATATAATCTTATTTGTTAATCATTAAAACTTAAGGATGTTAAGTCTTATAATCATGTTTAAATACTTAAACTGATTTATAGACTTTACAGTGGTGGTTGACGGTGGTCATGGGGGAAGGGAAATATGGGTGGGCGTAGTTTAGAAAAGGAAAATAAAAACAAGGAGAGAGGGTGTGAATAGTAAAGAAGGTGTTAAAAGCAACTCCCTATTGAGTGACCTGAGAGTTCCGTATTTAGAAAGTAGAAACTATGATTTCTTAACTTAAGAGTCAAAGGTGCTTGCCAAATATATTAGGTTGTGGATTTTAGTTGAATGCTGAAATTGAATGAATTTGTGGATTCTATTCAAACTCGGAGATCACTTTACAAAAGTCTGTGTCAACCCAATCTATATATGTTTATAGTTAATTTTAAGATGTAACAAAAAAAATAGATGTAACCAAAATAGTAAATTTTAAGATGAGGACTTTTATATTTAATAAAAAATGATTTATTAAAATGTTATCATTTTATTTAAATATTTTATTTGAAATTTTTAATATATAAATTACTTATTAATAGATTAATATTTTGGAGACCTAATTACTAATTAACTTATAATTGATAGGATGGGAGGCTAACCTTTAGGAGAAAAAATATCAGATCCTTTTAAACTATATAATTAACATACGGGTGGGTGGCAGTGGAGGTGGGGTTGGGGAAGGGAAAGAGGGTGGATGGTGGATGGTGAAGGGGACAGTGGGGAGAGGGGGTAGTGGGAGGAGTGGGGTGGGGAAGGTGGTGGTGGTGGTTGACGATGGTCATGGGGGAAGGGAAATAAGGGTGGGCGTTGTTTAGAAAAGAAAAATAAAAACAGGGAGAGAGGGTGTGAATAGTAAAAAAGGTGCTAAAAGCAACTCCCTGTTGAGTGACCTAAGAGTTCTGTATTTAGAAAGTAGAAACTATGATTTCTTAACTTAAGAGTCAAAGGTGCTTGCCAAATATGTTAGGTTGTGGATGTTAGTTGAATGTTGAAATTGAATGGATTTGTGGATTCTATTCAAACTCAGAGATCACTTTACATAAGTATGTGTCGACCCAATCTATATATGTTTATAGTTAATTTTAAGATGTAACATAAACAAAATAGTAAATTTTAAGATGAGGACTTTTATATTTAATAAAAATGATTTATTAAAATGTTACGATTTTATTTGAAATTTTTAATATATAAAATTACTTATTAATAGATTAATATTTTGGATACCTAATTACTAATTAACATATAATTGATAGGATGGGAGGCTTATCTTTAGGAGAAAAAAAATCAGATCCGTTTAAACTATATAATTTAATTAAAAATATTTTTTAGGTATATATAATTAAGAGAAGTGCTAGCAACACACTCTTTTGAACACTCTCCCAAACACACTCCATGTGATTGGTTAAAATTCACATGGGTCCCACCAAATCTGTGGGTCCCACTCCCAAGTGGTGGGACACATGTGAATTTTAACTAATCACATGGAGTGTGTTTGGGAGAGTGTTCAAAAGAGTGTGTTGCTAGCATTTTTCTATAATTAATATCTATTGGGAGAGAGAAGATCATGATAGGATGAGGGAACAAGCTTTGCTCAATTAATTATAGGTAACTTTCTTAGGGCAAATGTTGTAAGGTGTTAGCATTTTATTAACATAAACTTTAGTGGTGAATTTGATCCATTAAAACTTACTTGTTCTAATTTGTACGTCGACCCATCATGGCCCTGATTTCGACCCCAAAAAATGTGTATATTTCTCTCGTGCGATCGGATCAACTACCTAGTCATGGCCTTTTAAAACATATATAAACTCTTTTGAGTGTGCTTGGTAAAGTCATTAAGCTAGCTTTCTAGGTTATTTGACTAACTTATAAACTAGTTTGACCAACATAAAAGTGTTTGGTAAGGTCCAAGCTTCTAGCTTATAAGCAACAAGCTACTTTAGTTAGCTTCTAGCTTGTTTATTTTTATTTTATTTTTATCCTTCATATTTTAATACACTTTTTTATTTATCTTTTTATGTCATTTTACATATATTACCTAGTGTATCAACCGGTTTTACCAAACACTTTTAATTCATTAAGCTAGCTTATTAACTCATAGCTTATTAGCTCAGAGCTTATCAAATAATAGCTAACTTATAAGCTTAAAGATAGCTTATCAGTTACCAGCTAGTTTTATCAAACATAAAGAGTGTGTGGTAAAACTAACTGAATAATTGGGTGAAAGTTGAAAAACTAGATAAAAGCTGAAAAAACTAGCTTAAAGCTGAAAAACTAACTAACTGATTTGATTAAAAATGATTGGTAAAAACTAGCTGATTTGATTAAAAGTGTTTGGTAAAAACTAGTTGAATTGGTAAAATGACATATAAAGGCATAATTAATTACTAAATAATAATGATGGGTGAGAATTGTTGAGTGATTCAATTGTAATAAATTTTCAACTATTAACTGAAATAGGAGCTTTTTTTTAAAAAAAAAACTACCTCAAGTAGCTTCTAAAAAAAACTATTAAAAAACTAATAGCTACTAAAAAAGATACCTTACCAAACACAACTAAAATAATTTCAGCTACTGTTGAGCATAAAATTAAAATTCGAAGCAAAGGTAATTCAAAGGTATAAACCACAATGAGTTCGAAGTAAGAAAGTTTGGAGAAAAGTCATAAGGCTCGAAGTGGCTCAGACAATAGCCAATCAAAGGAAGTTGTATTAACATATGATTCCATTGATATAGCTTCTTACAAAATGGAACTTTCTCTACTTAAACTATTGGCTAAAACCCTAAGTTATTTTGGCAAGTGTTTGCTTCGAGTGGTTGAAGGCTTCGATCTTTAATGCCTCATGCCAGCGTCATGTCTTCGAAGGAGAAAGGGACCAAGGGATCAAAAGGAAGAGAAGATAGGTTCGATGCTTGAATCTTCCAAATAATCCAGCCTTTTCAGCTTTGCATCTTCATCATCTTCTTCTTTGGCCTTGCCTCCTCAGCACCTTCCTCTTCCGTACTTTCCTCCACCTCCCAGGATCAGAAGACTGGGCGAAGAGCAAGCATGTGATTTCCTGCCCCGTTCTCGAAGCAGGAACCAAGAGGTGGAAGTAAGGCCAGACCTTAAAATTGGTCAGGGCCTGGTGTTTTTGCTGTTTTGTTCGAACTAAGGTGGCTAGTGCACTCGAAGTAACCTTTAATGTTGGACATCCTGACGGCCTAAGGTCCAAGAAACTTGGAAGTTTTAGGCCGTACAGGACAACCAATATTAAAAGTCCCTCCATCAGAATAAAAGGTAATGCAATTCCAGTGCTGGGGTTCTGCCTTTTATAGAGGTTTAGTTTCGATAACTCTGAGGAAGCCAGCATTGAAGGCCAATGAGAATTAACCTTGAACGCAACGACCAAGGTGGCCGGTGGTCAAGCAGGTTTGAATGGTCGGTGGTTCGAAAGAAAAAAGGACAGGGTTGTGCTCGAAATGAAGATTGTGCAGGTAAGTTGCTTTTTGCTTCGAATAAAAGGAAAGAAAAGGTTTCAATTAGAAGGCATAGGAGTTCAAAAGGTCGAAGCTTTCACGACGAAGTTCGAACAGAGTCATTCAAGAACCAACAGGATCGAAAGAGAAGTTACCCTCAAGCATTCTTGCATCAACTGCCAGTAGCCACGTTAGCCGGAGCAGTTACTAAGAGGAGCACCAGCGTTCGTGTAGCAGAACGTGGGAGAAGCACCAGGCCTATAGGATGGAGACGGTTACAAGGGTGAAAACTATAAATAGGAGAATCCTCCTCAGAACAAAGGTCGGTAACCTGAATACTTACAAGCACCCTGATAACGCCGTAGCATCCACCACAGCGATCAAGGCAAACCAGCAAGCTTAGAGGAAGTAGGGACTTTGCAGACCAAACCTTTTTACCCTTTTTGTTTGTTGTTTTAATGTTTCTTTACTTTTCTTGTAACTTTTACGTATTTTATAGGCTAGAAAACCATGGCACTGTGACTGATTCCTTCAGTTGCTTGCTTTTGTAAGTTACCCTTTTCTTTTAATGCAAGTTAAGGCCCTGTCAGGGGCCATTGTTGCATCACCGTTTCTGTTTGCTGGTAACGTCACGTTTAGCACGCTCGAACTGCTCTCAGATTTCACACTAAGGTAGAACCCACACAAAATAACAAAGGATTCGTATCTCGTCCTAGACTGAGCAGAGATACATTTGTTTGTACAAAATCCGAGGACAAACAACTACTAATTATAGCTTTCAGCTAAGTAAAATGTATTATCAAAGACACTCATAATCTTTTATATATATGAATGCTGAAGCTTCTAGACATCTTGTGACTCAAGACAAACTAAAGTTGATTGAGCCATTTTTCTCTAGAAACCAAGTAGACGAGAAGGAAATGAACCTGCCAAGACAATACGAGGCTCGATCATTTCTTTCTATTGAACAAGAGACCATTGATTTCTCATTCACCTAGACCGGATCTTGTCTCCAATTACTTTCCTTCAATTCAATTTAAGCCTCTCCATGAATGTGTGGCCATTTTAGAAGAGCTCATGTCGAATAATTTAAAAAGGACATTATATATATACAAAATCGGTAGATTGCATTACTTTTCTGAAAAGTTTTTTTTAATTATGCATAGATTCTCAACATTATTATTTTGATTCTCGAAATACGTTTTAATCTAAGTCCTAAAACATATATATTTGTTCTTCTCCATTTCATATCACGTAATGATCAGGTAATGTGATTGATTAAATAATATGCTAGTAGAAAGAAAAAAAAATCCGTGATGGATGGCAAACCATAGCTTGGCGGTGACACAAGTCATGCAATGTGGCATGTAGGGATGGCTAGGAACCACTCATTAATGTTTTTTCTTTGTTGGACCATTTTTATTCTGAATAATAAAAAGATTAAAGATTACATATGGGTCCACTTAGATTTTTATCAACGTCCATGACCATGACGACCCGGGGACCTTCATATGGTGTTGTTCTCTTTCTAAGTCTCGATTACCGCATAATTTGCTTTTTTTTTTTAATCTCCCATATACATTTTACTTCCAACATCATAGAGTTCATGTGATTCAATACCTGTGTGCTGTCGATCTAGATTGCGACTTTCCACGCGGGAATATATTACTATTTTCTATCACATTGCAAGATTCATACCTTTATTATTCAGGAAGCCGCTTGAAATAAATAAAAGAATTCTGTAGATGACATTGATTTATGTATATGATACAAAATAAAGAAATTTTAAATAAGCACATAACATAAGGGTACTACTAGTATGGCTGTATTAACGTGATGCACAAAAAAATAGTTTTTTTTTTTATTTTCAGAAAGGCAAAAATTTATCACGTAATCTACCATGGAATCAGTATAAATTGATTTTAAATCGATTGCAATGCACACAGGGGATGGATCTTCTTTATGGCAGCGGAGCCCTGACTCCTTCAATTTTTTTAATATATATATATATATAGGAGGATCAACTTACACCAATGTAAGTTACACTAAGTCTTACGCCGCTAATAATTGTAGATCGAATGTGATTTTTATTAATTCAACCGTTGTATTATATTTATTCATCATCTTGATTATCTGTGTAAAATTTCATAAAATTTGAACACTAATAAACTGATAATCAAATGGTCCCTTTTTTTCATATATTTCAAATGTATATATGACGTTAATCTTGAGACATCTCAATGACATATCAAATAATTTCGGATTAAGGTAAAATTTTATATGTATAATCTATATGATAGTAACTTTCAATCCAATGGTAGATTACTTAATACAATGATTTGATAAAAAGTTATTTAGCGGTGTAAGACTTGGTGTAACTTACACTGGTGTAAGTTCATCCCTCCTCACACACACACACACATATATATAGGAGGGATTAAATTATACTAATATAAATTACATCAAATATTCCACCGTTTAATAACTTTTTAATGGATCATTGTATTAAATAATCCACCGTTGGATTGAAAGTTACTATCATATAGATCATACATATAAAATTTTACATTAATCCGAAATTATTTGATATGTCATTGGATCTCAAGATTAACGTTATATATACATTTGAAATATATGAAAAACCCAACTATTTGATTATATATCAAGTTATTTGTGTCAAAATTTTACGAAATTTGACACATATAATCATGATGATGAATAAACATAATTCAATGGTTGGATTATTAAAAAACACATTCGATTTGTAGTTATCAGTGGTGTAATACTTAGTGTAACTTACAAGTTACACTGGTGTAAGTTGAACCCTCCTCGTGTGTGTGTGTGTGAGAGAGAGAGAGAGCCTTATTTACACAAGTGTAAGTTGAACCCTCCTCATGTGTGTGTGCGCGCGGACGTATATTTATTAAAAAATATTTATATTTTGCAATGAATTAATGGATATATATTTTCAATGTAAAAAAAATTACACTCATGAAATAATATAGTAAAACATCATTGGATGATCGTATAAAGCTTTTTTATACCGTCAATGATTAAATCCATTTTCAATTATTTATAGTTGAATTTTTCATAAAAGTTTAATTAGTATATACTGTTAGCATGAAAAAAGTTTTAAACCGTTAGTTATCATATCATTTAATTATTGAGTTTAATAACATATAAAGTACTGTCATATTCTTTAAGGTTATGTTCAGTAAATTTATTTGATTGGAGAAAACTTTATTTGTTTACATATTACTATCTTCGGTCCTTTTTAATGGACCTTTTAAGAACTTTGTTTTGGTCTTTTTTATAAGATCTCATCCAAATTGTCTATTGGATTAATTAATTATTTTTACAAAAATACCCCTATTTATTCAACAATTTTTTATAGTCCACAAATAATAGATGTACAAAGAGAAAGACTTGAGTGGAAATACATTACCACATTTGATCTTATTTATAAGATAATGTTTGAATTTCTTTTATGGTTCTATTTATAAGATAAAACACACAAATTTAGAAATATTTAATTTTTTTTCTCATATTTACCCTTGGTGACCATTAAAGGCTTTAAATTTTATCATGGCAGTGGTGTTTAATTTTATATAGGGGTAAATTTGGAATGTTGTAGTGTAATTTTTTAAAAATCAATGCATTAATTATTTTTAACATGTTTTTCTTAATATGTGTGATTTGGTTTGAATTGTCTTATAAACAGAACCAATACAGTAATAAGTTCAATGGAAAGAAGAAATAATGAATCTCAATAATTATAAAAAAAATTATGAAAAATATTAATTATTGATAAATTTAATGTTATGAATTATATTAATTAAGTTTCTTAATTCACGAACTTTCTCAAAAGGGCCAATACAAAAGATGGAAGATAATATTTTTATAATTCATAATCAATATTTATGTTAACATTATATTTTAAATTTTAGATATATAACATTACATATTTAATTTATACATATAGAAATATTATTTTGGCTCCACCAAAATTTTAGTTCCTCCACTGAATACACAAACATATAGGTTGAACAGACATAATATACTAGGAAAAGTAATATATATTAAACTCATTTATTTTATCATTTTCTTAGGACAGAAGTACTTTTACAATCAAAATGTATATATAAAAAACCTCAATTTGTATATATACACTATTAGTTTAAATATCTATGTTGACCGGATATGTACAAAATACAAGAAAAAAAATGAAAAACTTAATTCGTTTTTCTTAAAATTAATTTTGTTGTAATGCTTTTCAAAATATTTCGCTACAAGAAATTTGAGAATTAACGACGGCCAAAAGTCGTCACTAGAAGAGGAAAGCCCTCGCTACTATGCAATTAGCACTATGCCAAAAAAGGCCTTAGAGGGCGCTCCCGTGCAGGCTTAGAAGGCGCTCCCGTGCGCACTAATAGCAACTGCTCTTGTTTGGTCAACAAAACGAGGACGCTCATGGAGCGCTCTGATATAAGGCAAAAGAGGGCGCTCCCGTGCATGCTAATAGGGCGCTCCTTGGAGGGCCCTCCAATACAAAACACGCAAAGCTATAGAGGGCGCTCCTTGGAGCGCCCTCTTTTTGTTATAACAAGGGCGCTCTTAGGAGCGCCCTCTGTTTGATTTTTTTTTTTCAAAACAAGGGCGCTCCATGAGCGCCCTGTTTGTTCTTTTTTTTTTTTAAACTGATTTAACCTGCATATTTATTTCAGTCTGATCCCAATGGCTTAATCCAAAATCATGCATATTAATTCCTTAAAATTCAAACACTTAGTCATACTATGAACAACACTTAATTAGTAAACAACACACATATCAACTTGAAACAAGAATTCAAACTTGTCATAATATGAATAGTTTCTTATGCAAGATATAACTTAGTGGTGTAAGTATGAATTACCTATACAAGTATGAATTACAAACAAGTTACTCTATGAAACTCTTGTCAGACCAACCATTTGTTGCTTTTAAGTTATACAACTTCAACACAGCTTACAACCTTGTGTACTTGGTGCACCCGTTGTACAATGGCGTTTCAGCATCACTGGCTAGGGTATCAAACATTTGGGGACAATCTCTGAGGTCATCTTCAACCACCTTTCGAATCTCATCCATTCGGTCGCAATCCTCCCACCCGGTCCCAAAGTCATCATCACTTGGTTCTACATTGACATTATTCTCTCCCATACCACTTTGTTCATTCCTAATCTCACCATGAAATGTCCAACATGTGTAACTCTTATCAATTCCAAAACAGAAAAGATGGTCCCTCAAGTCGGTTACACTAACTGGCTTAGAACAAAAACACTTCGTACAAGGGCAGAGAATTCTACTAGGGTTTGTTGCATGGTCAGTGGCAAATTTTATAAACATTTCCACTCCTTCCTCATACTCATGTGTCAGACGGTTTGCAAACATCCAAGAACGATCCATATTCTATCAACATAACATGACATCATTTATAATTAACTTCAATAGTATAAATGAAATTCTTTAGATCTAATGACTAACTACATGCCTAATTAACACCTAACATACTAACTAGAAAAGGTTGAGAGTTCCTATCCTATCTAGATTTGTCAAATTCGTATCATATTACTTTATGACTATTGTTCCTAGTCTATGAAAATTTCAGCAGCATTTCCCCTTGGTTCTCCAAGCACACACGACATAATCTATAAGTTATGTTTCACATAGATTATATATGCATGAACTCAGAGAACGAACAAGAGGAAAAACGTACTGAAATGAATCTTAGACCAAAAACATACAGTTCATAAAGTAATATATTTAATACGAATTTGCAAATCCAGACTGTCCAACCATGGACAATTTAAGAATAAATTGTATATTATTTCAATCATAATATACAATTTATTCTTAAACAGGAAACTAAGGTTAATGCATGTACATACAAATAACCTAATAATTATAGTTGACAGAAAAAGGATAATATGATAAAGGATATACCTGATTAAAGTCAATCACCAATCAGCAGTGTTGAATTATAACTAGCCCCAGGAAAAAATACCTTTAAGAAAAAAAGACAAGTCAAAAAATATACTCGCTCGTAATAAAAATTATTAGTCCTAAAAATTTGAGCAGCATTTTATCTATTTCTTTAACATTCCCAAATTAAGGAAAAATAATTTTAAGTCTAGACCACCAGCTATACCAGTCCAAAAGAGATCAATATGAGTAATATATATTTATATAACTTCAGAAACTTCTACCGAAAATCCGGCAGAGTTTCCCCTGTAAATTGGACATTTCCAATTTTTAGAACTTCACCTGAAACCCAGAAAATACCAGTGCAGTTTATAATGTCCAAAGCGCTAATACAATTCAATAACAATAGGCCTCCGTGGCCAAACATAGTACAATTTATTCTTAAACAGGAAACTAAGGTTAATGCATGTACATACAAATAACCTAATAATTATAATTAAACACAATTTTAAGTCCAAACCATCAGCTACCAGTCCAAAAGAGATCAATATAAGTAATATATATTTATAAAACATTACTAAATGCATAATAAAGCACCACCAACAAATTTATAAAACAATATTTTAACTCAAACCAACAACAATACCACCAAAATGGTTCAATAAAACCAATAGTGTTCAATAATAATAATATGTTCTTAGTTCAGATAGCAAAATAGTAGGTGCAGATAGCAAAAAAAATACATGGTCAGCAAAAAAGGTGCAAAAGTTGGACAAAAATGGAGGTTTAGGGTTTCCCTTACCCTATTGATGGCGGCGGCCGAACGGAAACTGGGGGGAAGGACTGCGCCGGAGAAGAAGAAGACAGTTGCCGCACCGAACGGAAGCCGCGCCGCGCCGGAGAAGAAGAAGATGACTGCCGCGTCGCGCCGGAGAAGAAGAAGGTTGCTCCTTCGATCGAAGCTTCAAGCCGCGCCGGAAACGGAAGGAGAAGGAGCAAGAGGATTGACGGAGAGGAAGGAGGAGCGGCCGTGGGAGGCGGAGGAGCGAGAGGGAGACGGACGGGGGAGTTAGAGAGAGAGAGGGAAGAGCTTAGAGAGAGAGACGCGTGCGGCGAACTGAGAAAATAAAACTGGTTTAATAACATGTCCAGGCAAAGAGGGCGCTCCTGGGAGCGCCCTGGAAAGTCACCTACGAGGGCGCTCAGGAGCGCCTTCCTTTCCTAATATTTAAAAAAATTCAGGCATGTAACAAGGGCGCTCCAGAGAGCGCCCTGTAAAACAGGAGCGCCCACTAATCTAGACAAATAAAAATTAATTAAATAGGCTTAAATATCTTTTTCATCCCTGTAATATTAGCGAGTTTTATTTTTCACCCCTCCAAAATTTTTTTTTATCAAAACACCCCTACGAAATAAGAAACTGTTGAAAAGCATCCCTGTCGTTCACTTCCGTTAAACAGGATAACGGAGATGCCACGTGTCATATTAGCGAGTTTTGTTTTTCATCCCTGTAATATTAGCGAGTTTTGTTTTTCACCCCTCCAATTTTTTTTTAATCAAAACACCCCTACAAAATAAGAAATTGCTGAAAAGCATCCCTGTCGTTCATTTCCGTTAAACAGGATAATGACGTTGCCACGTGTCAGCTGCCTGATTAACTACATTTTTTCTTTTTTTTTTTATAATTAGAATTTCTAAATTATCAAAATTTTAACAAAAGGAAAAAAAAGAAACAGAGAGCCAAGGAGGTGTACTTCATGAGAACCTCAGAACCACTTTCTCTTCTCAGTTAGGGTTTACCAAATTTGGGAACAGAGAGACCCAAGGAGGTGGCCTCACGACCATGGCTGCACAGGCTGACGGAGACGCTAGCAAAGGGGGTCTCGTCGCTGAAGGGACGACGCGGTGGTGACTGGGAAGCGAATCGGCCACGGGCAGAATAGGAAAAAGCTTCGTGTTGTTCATCCATTCACGCATTTTGACCAGAGAAGAAGACCACCTTCGCTCGCACCGCTGTTTTTAAATGTTAATTCTCTCATATGACAGGTTCCCCGTCCTTTTTTGAAGCATGACTCATCATAGAAAAATATGCTGAATTTTGTATCTACTATATGGAGATGTGGATGTTTGTCAATTCAATTAGATGGTTTTCAGGAATAAAAACAACTTGTTATAACAGGGGATATAGATGTCATGAAGTAGAAGGGCATTAAGGGCACGCGGCTTAATATTCAAGCAACATATATAATACATGATTTATTAATCATTGCTTAACTTGTGCTAGCTCCTAGTTGTATCTTGCAATGACATAATCAGACACACGAAAAATAATTAGATATAGAATAAGGTTAAGTCTCTCCTATATCTCAATTTTCATTATTGTAATAGTAATTTTGGTTTGGAGTCCATGTCTTATTTCCTTTTTATTCCTGAACTTAATATGTTGTCTTGGAGTTTTAGAATGATATAATGATGCCAGTGCTTCATCTTATATAGGATCTTGGTTGGGTCACTGTTGTATTTACCGGGAATTTAAACCCCCGTTAAAGTTTGTGTTTTTACCCGCGGTTTCTAAACCCCAAGTAAATCTTGATTTTCCAACGTTTCCCTAACGGAAGTTAACGGCAGGGATGCTTTTCAGCAATTTCTTATTTCGTAGGGGTGTTTTGATAAAAAAAAATTTGGAGGGGTGAAAAACAAAACTCGCTAATATTACAGGGATGAAAAACAAAACTCGCTAATATTACAGGGATGAAAAACAAAACTCGCTAATATGACACGTGGCATCTCCGTTATCCTGTTTAACGGAAGTGAACGGCAGGGATGTTTTTCAACAATTTCTTATTTCGTAGGGGTGTTTTGATAAAAAAAAATTGGAGGGGTGAAAAACAAAACTTGCTAATATTACAGGGATGAAAAAGATATTTAAGCCAATTAAATAAAAGAAAAAGAAAAGAGGGCGCTCATAAGAGCGCCCTCTATTTCACAGAAATAAAAAATTTTGAAGAAAAATAACGAGGACGCTCCTGTGAGCGCCCTCTATTTTAGGGATATAAAAAAATATTAAAAAAGAAAAATGAAAGGAGGGCGCTCCTCTATTTCACCTTTACAGGGTGCTCCCGTCCAAATTTTGGAGCGCCCTCAATTTAAAACGATCATTGTTAACACAACCTAACACGGGAGCGCCCTAAAGAGAGTGCTCTAACACAAGTGTAAGTTGAACCCTCCTCATGTGTGTGTGCGCGCGGACGTATATTTATTAAAAAATATTTATATTTTACAATGAATTAATGGATATATATTTTCAATGTAAAAAAAATTACACTCATGAAATAATATAGTAAAACATCATTGGATGATCGTATAAAGCTTTTTTATACTGTCAATGATTAAATCCATTTTCAATTATTTATAGTTGAATTTTTCATAAAAGTTTAATTAGTATATACTGTTAGCATGAAAAAAGTTTTAAACCGTTAGTTATCATATCATTTAATTATTGAGTTTAATAACATATGAAGTACAGTCATATTCTTTAAGGTTATGTTCAGTAAATTTATTTGATTGGAGAAAACTTTATTTGTTTAAATATTACTATCTTCGGTCCTTTTTAATGGACCTTTTAAGAACTTTGTTTTGGTCTTTTTTATAAGATCTCATCCAAATTGTCTATTGGATTAATTAATTATTTTTACAAAAATACCCCTATTTATTCAACAATTTTTTATAGTCCACAAATAATAGATGTACAAAGAGAAAGACTTGAGTGGAAATACATTACCACATTTGATCTTATTTATAAGATAATGTTTGAATTTCTTTTATGGTTCTATTTATAAGATAAAACACACAAATTTAGAAATATTTAATTTTTTTTCTCATATTTACCCTTGGTGACCATTAAAGGCTTTAAATTTTATCATGGCAGTGGTGTTTAATTTTATATAGGGGTAAATTTGGAATGTTGTAGTGTAATTTTTTAAAAATCAATGCATTAATTATTTTTAACATGTTTTTCTTAATATGTGTGATTTGGTTTGAATTGTCTTATAAACAGAACCAATACAGTAATAAGTTCAATGGAAAGAAGAAATAATGAATCTCAATAATTATAAAAAAAATTATGAAAAATATTAATTATTGATAAATTTAATGTTATGAATTATATTAATTAAGTTTCTTAATTCACGAACTTTCTCAAAAGGGCCAATACAAAAGATGGAAGATAATATTTTTATAATTCATAATCAATATTTATGTTAACATTATATTTTAAATTTTAGATATATAACATTACATATTTAATTTATACATATAGAAATATTATTTTGGCTCCACCAAAATTTTAGTTCCTCCACTGAATACACAAACATATAGGTTGAACAGACATAATATACTAGGAAAAGTAATATATATTAAACTCATTTATTTTATCATTTTCTTAGGACAGAAGTACTTTTACAATCAAAATGTATATATAAAAAACCTCAATTTGTATATATACACTATTAGTTTAAATATCTATGTTGACCGGATATGTACAAAATACAAGAAAAAAAATGAAAAACTTAATTCGTTTTTCTTAAAATTAATTTTGTTGTAATGCTTTTCAAAATATTTCACTACAAGAAATTTGAGAATTAACGACGGCCAAAAGTCGTCACTAGAAGAGGAAAGCCCTCGCTACTATGCAATTAGCGACGACCACAAGGACGTCCTTAAAATGAATGTCGTTAATATAGTAACGACGAGCAAAATCAGTCGTCGCTACGTAACGTCTGTTCGCCCGACGCTAAAGTCGTCATTATGTTGTTGATCCGTCGCAAAGTGAAATGATCATAGGCCGTCGCTAATAATTATATTAATTTTTTTAATTAAATTTACGGTTTTATATTTAATTTTATTTTAATTTACGATAGAATTATTATAGAAATTAATTTTTATTTATTTTATAAATTTTATATCATATTTGTTAACGTTCTAAAATATAAAGAAAAATAATAAATACTATATAAAAACACTCACATAGAAAATAAAAATATATATAAACAGTACATATACAAAGTGTATACGTACAAACATAAGTCAATAAAAAAAATCATGACTGACGGCGACGACGCTAGTGTGGTGGTGGCCCACAATTCTCATCCTCATCCAAGGGCTGGTAATCCAGGTCGCCATCGTAGTGCGGGTGCGCCTGAGCCTGACTAAGCTAGTAGAACCGCGTGTATTGCGGGCATCCAACACTAATTGCAATTGTTGTCGGAGTTGTAACGTTCTAATTTCTCAATTCAAAAATAATGTCCGTTGGAAACACTATTCCCGAATTTCCGAAATTATTTCACGCCATTTTCGATATCGGTGAACAAATCATGCAATCGCTTAGGTAATCCAACGCTTACTTAAGCCTTCACTACAATTCAATCTACGATACAACATGAAACATTATATTCAAATCTAAGGGAAATGAACCTAGACACGGAGTGTCATGGTTCCCTAAAACTTTTACCGAAAATCCGGCAAAGTTTCCCCTGAAAACTGGATGTTTCCCAATTTTCATCTTCACCTGAAAACCAACAAAACCACCAATACATTTCATAATAATATGATTTCTAATCTAATTCCAAGGAAAATGGGCCTACGTGGCCAACTACATGTTTCTACACCAATTACCAATTAACTGTAACTACACTTAATCCTAGGGATGTCAAAAAAAACCCGTACTCGTGGATACCCATGGATATATCCGCAATGGGTACCCCGCATATTTATATAATGGGTGGGGGCAGATATTATACTACTCGCCCCGCGGGTACCCGCATACTCATTAAAACATATTTTTCTATTAAATATATTTGAATATTAGGATTTTTTATTATTCTATGATGAGATATAATTTATTTTATATTATTTTATGATGATATTCTTAATATATTAACATATAATGATTATTTATATATATATAGTATGATATTATAATATAGGGTACGTCTAGGGTGTTTCAGTAGATGGGTGAAACACCGGTGTTACACAGCTTCACAGCCGTTAGATGTAGTTTTTGTTTAAGGAACGCT
This sequence comes from Sesbania bispinosa, assembly GCA_026901365.1. Lineage (NCBI taxonomy): Eukaryota > Viridiplantae > Streptophyta > Magnoliopsida > Fabales > Fabaceae > Sesbania > Sesbania bispinosa. The sequence continues at coordinate 362,432 of QLOH01000538.1, forward strand.
CAGGATCTTATACTGGAAACCGGTTTTACTAAGTTATTCTGAATTAGGAATCGGTCCCTCCGCATTACTAAACTAAGGAGTTGTAGAAAATTAAAAAACAATTTATGGTCCCTGTGTATTGCGCGTGTGGCGGAGAGACAATCTTCTTCAACACTCTGTTTTGAGAAAAACTCCACTTACGACTACGAGAATGGCCAATCTCTGATGTACGGATCCGGTGGCGACCTCTTGACCAACTGCAAGAATTGCTAGGCCTACTTCAATTTGTACTGCATGCTTGAATAGTGGTCCTAGAACACAGCTGCTTCTCCAACACTCTGTTTGATCTCAAACCTAACTGACAGAGGGAGATCAAATTTAATAAAGCAGACAACCACGTGCATTAAAAAATGAGAGCGTTTAATTTGTATTTTAATTAGACGACAAAGGTCTATACATTGATATGTACTATTTTATTTAACTACAAGCAGGCCCTTCGTTTGATAAAAAAACTAAATGGTTACTATTGAATTTGAGTTGCTATCAAGAGCGTTTAATTTTAGTCAACTTGTCTGTATGCCATTCTTTGCAATTCTTAGCGTGTAATTTTGCAACAAGAGCTTTTACGTTTTGTGGAGTAAAAAGCTGAGGAATCTCTCACATGCGTTCTTTTGAATTATGTAATAGTTTTGGACTTGTTGAGACTTGAGCATTAATTTTGAAATTTCAATTTAAAAGGTTCTTTTGAATCTCTCACATATGTTCTTTTGAATCTCTCACACTTGTTACACTTTAAAAGGTTAATTAGTAATACTTAGTGAGTATCAAAGAAACGTAGTTACGGCTGAAAGAGAACAAAATTAAAGAATTACATTAAACAAATAATATGATAAAAATATGAGATGGAATCTGAATAATGATGAAGAATTATGGGAATTTTGGTCACGTGTATAGGAATAAAAACATATAAAACAGACCCCTATCAGCAAATATCTAAACATGAAATAAAAGATAACCAACAAGTCAACTTACCTGTAATAACAGGCCATTTCTCTAAAATAGAGGTGAAACACCAGTGTTTCACCCATGAGATGAAACACCCTAGAACAACCCTATAATATATTATATAACATTTTCTCTCTTTCTTTTTATAAAATTTAAATTCCTAAACATTAATGGATACCCGTGAATACCCGCGGATACCCGTTACCCGCTTGGGTACCCGTTAATTTTAGTGGGTATATATACGGGTAGGCACTACCCGCCCCCGCCCCGCCCCGCCCCGTTGACATCCCTACTTAATCCTTTACTGAAGAATTATATTAACTTACATCAGTAAACCAATAACTACACTAAAAGAACTTCGATGACCGTCTTCATAATCTACCTCAAGTCAGTCCTCAGCTCCTTTGCTAAGTACCAGAACAATGACCTGCACACTGAAAGATATTTCCCACAGCGTGGGATGAGACTACGTCCCAGTGAGTGCGGTAACAGTGTGTGCTGTGTGGGGAGGCAAAGCACAAGATATAAAACAATATACATCACTTGATAAATTAAGAAAACATTCATAATGACAATTAGAGACATGTAATGTTAGTCATCCAATGACAAACATAAATGCAGGGTCAGTCATGAAGTGTTTTTACCCAACACCCAAGGGGTCTTTCCACTTATCTGTGAGGCTAGACTGAGCTCAGACTAACAGAGACTGTTGTCCCTGAAGGCCATAAGACCTTAACCCATTAACTGTGACAGATTCAAATAATTTTACTTAATTCTTTAACATGAGTCCATGGACCAAGCAAGGCCTTAAAACATGAGTCCATGGACCAAATCTTGCTTAATTAAAATGAGTCCAAGGACCGGAGACGTAGTCTAAAAAACATGAGTCCAGAGACCAAAACATGATTATTTACATGAGGTCTAAAGATCCAAAACATTTTCATGAGGTCATGAGACCCAAAACCATTTCCATGAGGTCCAAAGATCCAAATCATTTTCCTTTACCATTATCATGAGGTCAAAGACCCAAAACATTTCCTTTTCCATTTTCATGAGGTCAAAGACCCAAAACATTTTCCATGAACATGATGGGGGTTAGAAACATGTACAAACATTCATTCAATGCATAAACATGATAATAAGAATGAACATAAGCAATTATAAGCATAATCTGTTAGTGTATGCACTAGAGACCTATATGTTTTTGGACATCCATCACTTGTATCATATTATTATTTATAAAGGCATCTCATTTTATTAATTCTTTTAGAATATAAATATTGTCCTTAGAATAGTAAGCTTAAGCTTCATAAATGACTTGATCGTGAGATCTTATGAAGAACTATTCTTAAATAGTCCCTAGTCAATTATCATCTTAGGACAAAGATGCATGTAGACTAGTATGTGAGTTCATTGATGATCACATCTCACAGATCATGGATATGAGATATCATGTGCTCACATAGGTACACATTAAGAGTAATGGTGTACTAGACAGACCCACCTTAAGAACGTTGCATGGGTTGTTACATAAGTGTCATGAACGTTTCTTAATTTGATAAATGTTATATGAAGTCCTTCGACCTGAAATCACTACGATTCCTACATAAGGAATTATATGTTTTAATTATCATCAAATGTTACCTGTAACAGGGTAATCATAAAGTTGATTTTTGGACATATAATAAATTATGTGGAGGAATGTGAGTGCCCTAGATGGTATTTGTCCCTCCTATGTAACAGGAGTTATATCTGTAGGCCTCTTGATAAAGTGAGACTGCAAAATGCATGGCCATGCTCAAGAGAATAAATATGAGATATTTATTTTCTGTACAGTCTACTTGGGGATCAAGAAAATATAAATTGAACTATACAAGGTTGACACAATCCATGCCCTTGTGTTCAATTAGATATTTGGACAAAAGGACAGAGCATATAAATTATTATAATAAAATAGGATTTATTATTTTATTAATAATCGTAATATTTGGATAGTGATGTGTTGCTAGATACCGCTCACTATTTATGATATTAAATATAAAAGATTTTTATTTTAATATTATAATCAAATATTAAAATCCTATTGGGTCACACGCATACAACATGCCACTAGGAAAGGATAATTCTAATTTAATTTAATTAGAATTATTACATAATGGGCCAGGCCCATAAGTGTGAGGGTTAAGTGAGTGAGGGGGTAAAACCCTAGCCACCACTCTATAAATAGAGCATAAGATGCACTACCCTGAGACACATAAGCAATCGCTTCTTACTTTCTAAAGCTACTAGCAGAGCTGAGGAGAGAATCCTAGTCCGGCTGTTGGCGTGGATACCAATAGAGACGCGACTACACTTGCCTCGTTTATAATCCTAATAAGGTGCGACCTTTCGTTTCAATACCTTTTGGCCTTGATTCGTGTTTTCGCAAAACGATTATAACAAGGGAGGGAATCCATTTATTTCGGCTGCACCCTGACCACATGCTTGATTCCCTTCATAATCAACATCCCGAACCTCCAATTTCATGAAACCCTCAAATGGGTTTTATCCAAAATCAAGCAATCCAAGGCAATCCAAAGCAATCCATACATAAATCCTCTTTTTAACCTCCAATAATCACATAATCATGGTTCAATCATCCATCATGCAAGAAAATCCTCAAATCCCCAATTTCCTAACCTAGGGTTTGGCCAACAATTCATATATTCAATTAATCTATAATCAACCCTAGGTTTTGCATAAACTCATACATAATCAACTATAATAGCAAGGGGAGGAAGAATAGGGAGCATACATAGGAGAATAACTAAGAAATAAGTGAGTGAGAACCACACCCACCTCAAAGGAGCAACAATAGAGGAAGAGGAGGAAGAAGATGATGGAAGAATGGTGGAAATCCAAGCCTTAGGAATGATGGAGCACCTTCAATCAAGCCCTTCTCCATCTCTAAGCCCTCTCTCTCTAAAACCCTCTCCCTCTCACTCTAAAAACTCAAGGAACGGAGGAAAAATGAGAAAAGAAAGGGGAAAACGCGTTTTAAAACGCTTCTGTCGCGCGCACGCTCGAGTGTGGGTCTAGTGTGCCACTCTAGCGCTCACTCCTAAAGCGTGCTACCTGTGCACCGCTCAAGCGCTCACTCTCTGTTACAGCACGCTCAAGCGTGCTACCCGTGTACCGCTTGAGCGTGCAACCACCAGAATCCATTTTTACGGTTTTTGATGCTTTTACTCATTCCAAGCTTTTCTAACCCCCCAAACCTTCCCTAGAAACCCTGAAATCAATTCCTTATCCTCTTAGTTCCTTTACCAAATTCCTATCTAAATTCTCATTCAATTCCCCAACATCTCATACCACTTCCAATTCTCTGTTACTTGACCGGAACCACAGCCTAAAGCTCCCACTATAGTTTCCAGGCAATAATTTTTGGGATGTTACAATTCTACCCCCCTTAAATTAAATTTTGTCCTCAAAATTTGCTCTGATCATACCTACAACATGCTACTCTCCTACTGTTAACTACATTGTACACTTGGAGTCCTTCCAAATTATCGTTCGTTAGTTAAAACCTTTATTGTCCAAGGTGACTCAAGGGCTCTAAGGGTTGGTTGATCTCTTAATCTTGCCTCTTCTACCTTCTTACCCCAATCCCGGTACTCCTTGTTTCCCTTAAATCTCGTTCTAAGTCTGACTTATTATGTTTCTGCCCTAACCTCTCTTTTTGCCTTTCAGCTCTGGATTCAAGTTCCTACTCTGAATCTTAACTTATTCATGACGTCCGGGTCACCTAGAAGTATACCCTTACGGTCCCTTAACCCTAAGATACTACCCCTGCTGAAAATTACGTTGATCTATAACCTGACCTCAACTTGAAAGGTTCCTAATGAGTTCTAACTTGCCCCCTGGCTTTCTTAGCACGGCTTCCAGATGGCTACGGGTTATCTCTTGATAAATTTACTCCTTCCTAGTCTTTCATCTAGTCTGAGGGTATCTTAATGTCAAAAGAGAAATGGGTGCCAGCTTCTGCTGCACACTCTGATTAAAAGGGCCGGGTTGGGCCTACCCCATAATCCCTACTTACCACTGATTCCTTGCCTATCTCTGGCCTCCCATACTAGGGTAACTTATCTGTCTGGTTAGATATGCTATGGGTCCCCAAGTCTCCTTCTGTATGGCCACTCCCTAAGGGCTTTGCCCTTCCTTAACTGTTCTCAAAGTTCAAGTTTATCACATGAAACTATATCGTATCTCTTACAAGAAAGTTGTCCCGAAACATGATTTTCTGTTCAACTCTACTTCACCTTTGGGTTCTGAGACAAAAAACATACAGGTCTCAACAACAGAACACAGAGTTGCACCTATGTGGTACTCCTATGGTACACTTACAACAGAGAATGGACAAACTCTCACAGTTCATCCAAACTCCAAACTTAACATACAATACATGATGGTGTATAGGTCTGCTTATACATATCATTCCATCATGTGCACAAGAGCAGAAAACAAAATCGTCTCACACTCCAACTAGGGGCTGAGTATGGACACAAGCTCTATAATACAATGTCAACCTCTACTTTCTAGAGCTGACAACTGCAGTAATTGACGGGCATGCAATTGCCTCGGTGGCCAGGGGACACACCAAAAACCTAGGGGGATAACGTAGGTCCTCGAAATAAGGGAAAAAGAATAAGAATGTTCGATACCTAGTGATGGACTCAGTACACCAAGCTTAGCACTACTCCTTAACCAAAGCATAGACTAAACACGAACCGCCAATCCTTCTTGGAGATATACAGTGAGTAACAATTTCACATCCTGTGTAATTCTCACCACTAAGGTCACAACGAGGAAGAGGCTAAGGCGTTTAATTTATAGACTTAGTTTTGCCATTAATAACTTAGAAAAGGATCATTATTCATGCACTAACAACATAACCCCATAACACTTTGGCTATAATCAAAAGAACTTATCTCTTAGATGCCTACAACCCAACATGTCTAAACTAAAGGAACCGACCGTGATTGCTTCCTACAAGGTACCCTTAACCATCCAAATCTCCACAGCCACTCACTCTCCTTAAACTCTGCTGTTTATCCTCTAACTCAACTGAAACTGATCAAGGGGTTCCAACTAGGTGATAGTGCCTAACCGGAACTCAAATGTAAACCACATGGTGGTAGTCACAAAAGGGCCAATAGACCATAAAGCTCTAAAGTGGAACAAGGTAGCTATAGAGTCATGGGTTGACATGGTACCACAAATTCTCACTTGGTTCCTAAACTAGGAAACCTTCCAATCAATCACGTAGCAATCATGCACTAAATGGTTAGAGGCTTAACATGTGTCTACAAGGGTCGGGGTTACCTCTAATAGCCAATTATGGGTTCTATGAGCATTGGTCTAGTAACTTAGGAGACAAAGGATTTGGCTTACCACTTGCATACTAAAACAAATCACAGGACATAAGGGTTTAAACAATCTTACCACCATCATAACAAAATCATTAAACGCCTAATGAGAAATCTAACCGATTACATAACGACTTAGGCATCTACTAAGGAGGTTAGGGTTGAAGGAACATCAACCATCAACATAAGCATGCACTAACAGGGACCTAAAGAAAGGAAAACAAATATGTGGGTCTAGAGGTCTTAATTCCATTCCTCATTTCGTCTTTAAGATCACACCTACCCATAGAGGTAACTTACCCAAAATCTAGGATTACACCCTCCATCACTAAAGGCATTAAGTTCCTATACCTCCCATGAGTTCCACACTCCCATTCTAACCTCTACCTACCATCTCCCTAGTCTTCTAAGCATGGAATCCTAAATTTACAAAATCCCAACTCTAAAATCGTTCACCCTGACCTTATAAGATCACCATTAACCTCCCACTTACATGTCCCTCTAAACCTTAGAACCTAACATACAAGTCATGCAACATCATCACAACTCACTCATCAGATCACCACCTAGCACACAAGACATTCAATCTTTCAGGGAATACATACAACAGTCAATTCAAGCAGAAATAAGAATTATCATTCTTTAAACACATTACATCGCCAAGGCTTACTTGCCAACAATCAACACTCCACTCGCCTACTAGGGAGCCTATTGATCATTCTCTCTAACTGTGACACCCTTCTACCCCATACTCTTAGATGTTTAATAAATCGAAGTTTAGAAAAGGTAATGTCCCACGATGGGTAAAAAGGTTCACAAACACTCTTATTAAAAACCTCATGAGTTCAAAAACACTTAATTAAATGAAAGTAAACATCAAATATAATCAAACAATTATGCAGCGGAATCTCTAAAGAAATAAAACAACTAAAACGACCTACTTGCCAAACAAGGTATCCAAAATAGTTCATAAAATAATCCTAACTAGAAACATAATAAAGACTCCCAAGTACACCCTGATGTCACATCTATCAGAGCACATCCCTTAATCATACTCGACACCCATCGTGTCCTCATCAACACCTATAAAAATATATCCACAAAATACGGTGAGGAAAAAAAGATACTACTCATATACACACATAGGAAATGCCCTATCCTCACCCACAGATAAACAACATCATCATATATCATACTACCAATACATCAGATAAACCATCATATAACAATTATCCCAAAACTCAACATATAGCTATTCATCTATATCAACATATATATTTCATACCATCATTCACATTTACACACATAATACATCCATCATGTATTCACCACCCATCATCATCATAATATAACTCGAATATCATCATATATATCACTCATCAATACATGCACCAAAATCATTAACATTATCAAATAACTCAATTCCATCGTTGAGTATTCCAATTTTCACATGCACCAACACTCATCTCATCATCTACCCAAAGGTCATGACTTGGAACTCCGCACAATGGGTTCACCTCGTCAATCACTCTAGTTAGTACCAAGATAGTCTACCGGAGTCACCACACATAATCCGATAGGTTGTACCCCTTCTATGGGCCCGCACAACGACATTCGACCCTAGGTTGCACCCCATCTATGGGCCAGTACAATCACTCCTAGGTTGCACCCCCTCTATGGGCCCGCACCACTCAGTTCACCTCCCGAATTGTACCCCCTCTATGGGCCCGCACAATCCAGGTCTCATCACACATGCTCAAGGCATCTCTCTTAAGTTGTACCCCCTCTATGGGCCCGCACAACTCAAGTAACATCATCATTAATTATATCGCATGTTCACCAACCACATGCATTCCAAATAACATAGCATATTAACCAACCATATGCATTCCAACATAACATCAATTACATAGAATATTAACCAACCATATGCATTCCAACATAACATCAATATATAGCATATTCACCAACATATGCATTCCAAATAACATCAAATATATTAAGCATATTCACCAACATATGCATTCCAAATAACATCAAATATATAGCATAATTACCAAACATATGCATTCCAAAACATCAAATATATCGCATAATTACCAAACATATGCATTCCAAATAACATCAAGTATATTAAACATCATTAAGCACTTAGGCTCTCAAAATCCTCTCTGGTAATCGATTACCAACCTCTAGTAATCGATTACCCACAAACAAAGTCTCTGGTAATCAATTACAACCACCTTGTAATCGATTACCTGCAAGAAAACACTCTGGTAATCGATTACAACACCCCTGTAATCGATTACCTGCAAACAAACTCTCTGGTAATCGATTACCACAATCCTGTAATCGATTACCAGCGAACAAACAACACTTATGGGTTTCCCAGAACACCCTGGTAATCGATTACCACACCTGGTAATCGATTACCCGCGACGCAGATCGCAGATCGCAGATTTCACGATTTCAAACATCTCTAAACCCTTCCAATCAATCTCTAATCGATCCCTTTCGATCAAACATCATTCATAATCATAAAAATTCATCAAACTCATCAAACTTTAACAGTTTTACATGGATTTCCCATCAAAATCCCAAATCATCAAAACCCTTATTATCCCCTTTTCGCTATTCTCATTATTATCATTCAAATCACTCAAGATTCATCAAGAATCATTCAAACAACCATAAATCACAGTTCATATCATCCATTCTCAATTATATCATACATTAATACGAATTTCTAATCTTAAATTACTACCCAAGCACCCCTACATGCATATACAAGCAGCACCCTTTTCCCCACCGTACCTTAAACGAAGCTCAATTACAGCAAGTAAGTCCCTTTTTGGTTCTTGATGCTTACTCTGCAGCAACTCTCTCTTGAGACTCAGTTTCTCCCCTCCTTAGCGTTTCGCTCTCTGAGGATAATACGAATAAGGATTAGGGTGAGCTGATAACCCCTCCTTACTAGAATGTCTAATTGGGCTTGGGCCCACTCTCAACCCCTTATCTTCTTTTTAAATTTTAAACTATCTTTATGGATAAAACTAATAATAATATTAATCCTATTATTTATCCGTCTATTTAATTAATTATTTCCCCTACTCATTTATTTAATTTAATTAATATTTATCCTAATAAAATTTAGAATGTTACACTAACCTACTTGCCCTAAACAATCACACCTTACCTCTCCTTCTAAGTGTGCCTCAAGTCCCCACAACTAAAGGTGCATTCAAAGAGACTTCTATGGTGAAGGTCTAACCCTAGGAAGTGAACTATGTCTTTTTCCTCTTTACGTACTAGATGGGTGGCTCTAACCTCGTTAGGGAAGTGTCCCAATTCCCTCAACAAGGCACCCTATTTACAACACTAACCATAATGTGTACAACGCACCCAGTAGAGGGGTGATCAGTCCCTAAACTGAGCATGAGGCACGGTGGAATCATAGTGAGTCACGGGCAACTAACCTAACCACAGTCCAATTGGATTGAACTGCTCTGATACCAAAATATAACGTCCACGGTTTCTACAATGACATTAAAATCTAACTAATCAACTATTAATCTAGTTTCATTGCAAAGTCCAACAGATACTTTGAGATTCGTCATTAGCATAACAATCACTTCAATCTTTAACACCAACTTATGATCATGGAGTCTAGAGCACCTAATATCTTTTAAGAATTCAGTTGTCAACCAATCAACTTCAATACCAACTTCTTCATCCACCTTCCATATAGTATAAGAACTCAATCATTTCTTCTCCTGGAAATAATGTCATGACATATTCATTGAATGAGTAAACAACATTCAATGTAGGAGCAAGAATTGCTTTATCTTAAAACAATTCTATGTTTTCAAAATTTGATAGCAAATTAGGATAGGAAAAGGAAACTATATCTCCAATTGTATTACCTGTAGACTTTATCAGTAAATCCTTTGGTATTTCTATATCAGTTTGACCATCAATAATTCTTATCTATATTAATATGACATGTAATCTTGTTCAATATCAATTTAATACCACATATAGATGTAAAATTAAAGGTTTATTTCATGTATCTCATTTTAAAATTAATTTAATATAGAAGTGATATATTCATCCATTTTAAGTATTTAGACTTTAATACGATGTCTAACAGAATAAAAAATTATATTCCAATAATAAATAAATTGATAAAAATAATTGACAAGTAATCTTTTTGTTAATTTATCATCTAACATGTTTCTTACTTGATATGTTTATAAGTGATCTTTAATTGTGACCACAATTGTAAAGATTTGACACTAAACCCAACTCATCCATTTCAAGTTAAAGCTCGTATATTTTATGATATAATCATATACATCAATTAGTAGAATGTGAATATCATATTGTTATCATGTTTATAGAAAATAATAACAAATACATCATTAATATAATAAATTTAAAGTATATTAACATTTGAGATCTCACAATGCAATCATTTCAAAACTATATAAAAGTGTATGGAAAAAATATTATTGAAAGAGCTAACCTCACTAAGATGTCGATATTAATTACCGGAGCAGGACTAATTAACTTCGATGAAGGGTATTCATAGTTTATTAAAAAAATTACTTTAAACCTATAATTGAAAATTTTGCTTAACTTTTAAACGTACTATATTAAATATATAATAAATCAAAATATAATATAATAATTTAATTCAAGTAAAAGAGAATAAAATAATTATAAATTTTATAATTCTAATTTGAAATTTTGTCCATAAAAATTATAATCAAGACATCATAAAAGTAATTATAAATTTGAATTATATTGGTATTTGAGATCTCTCATCTTAGTAACCTAAAATCTATATAAAGTGTATGGACAATACCGTTGTTGGAAGAGTTAGTCCATCCATTATATGGTTGTTCATCGAAGGAACATGGCCGCCTCATGTGGAGAGTACTTGGGGTCATAAAAAATTTCACTTTATTGAATTGAGAATAAAAAATCTAAAAAAATCTAAATAATGAATGTGAGAAAATGTGACATGTGTACCGAGCAAAAAAAAATTAATATAGAGTAGATAGAATAAATAAAATAGATAGTAAGTGAAAATATTAATGAATAAAATAGACAGATAATTATTTTAATATAATAATAAAAAAGAAAATGAAAATGTGATAAAAAATAAAAAGAAAAATAGAAGAAAACGGCTGGAGAATGATTGCTTTACATGAAATATAGTTGTATGGTTCGTAAAAAAAATTACTTTATTGCCTCACATGGAATATAGTTGTATGATTCGTAAAAAAAAATCACTTTATTGTATTGCTAATAAAAAAATTAAAAAAAAACGCAAGTGAGAAAACATGACTCATGTTATGGATGAGCAATTTTAATATAGAGTAAATAGATAAATAAAATAGATAAGTGAGATAATAAATAAAAATATTAGCGAATAAAATAAAGAGATGAATGATATATTAAAATATCATGTTAAATTTAATATAAATTAATACATTTATTGTATTGCTTAATGTAAGTTTTTATGTAACGAAACATATAAATAGGAATAAATAATGAGAGAAATTATTTTAAGATAATAATAAAAAAGAAAGTTAAAGTGTGATAAAAAAAAGGAAAAAAGGTAGGAGGAAAACTGCTTCACATGGAGGATAATGGATATTCATGGTTTATAAAATATCACTTTTATAATGAAACAAATTAATATGAACGGATAATTAGAGGAAATGTTTTAATATAATAACAATATAAATTAATTTGTGAAAAAAACAAAATGAAAAAGAAAAAAACAACATGAGCAAAAGTGTCTGCTGTGAAGGATAAATGTGATTCATAAAAATATCACTTTACAGAAAAGAGAATAAAAAACTTGAGAAAACGCAGATAAGAAAATAACACGTGTACTGTGGGAATAATTTTAATATAGAGTAAATGTAAGTAAATTAATAGATAGAATAAATAATAAGTGAAACATTAATAAATAAAATAGAGAGATAAATAATATATTGAAAAAAAGTACATTAAAATTGATGTAAATAAAATCATATCGTATTTCTTTAGGTGAGTTTTTATGTGATGAAATATATAAACATAAATGGATAATGAGAAAACTTGTTTCAATATAATAATTATAAAAAATAAAAATTAAAGTGTGATTAAAAAAGAAAAAGGAAAAAAGACAGGAGTTTGGACTACTTCTTATGGTTCATAAAAAAAACACTTTACTGAAATTAGAATAAATATGAATGAATAATAAGTGGAACTATTTTAATATAATAATAAAAAATTCAAAGCGTGATAAAAAAAGAAAAAGAAAACAATATGAGTAGGACTGTCTCTCGTGAATGATACTCGTGATTTATAAAAAAATCACTTTTGTAATGTAACAGATTAATAGGAACAAATAATGAGAGAAAATATATTAATATAATACCAAAAAACAGAAAATTAAAAGTGAGATAAATAAGAATTTTAATATAGATTAAATAGATAAATAGAATAGATGAGTGAGATAATAAATGAAAACATTAATGAATAAAATAGAAAGGTGAATGATATATTGAAATATCATGTTAAAAGTAATGTAAATCAACACATATATTGTATTCCTCAATGTGAGTTTTTATATAACGAAATAGATAAATATGAATAAATAATGAGACAAATTATTTTAATATAATAATAAAAAATAAAATTAAAGTATGAAAAAAAAGAAAGTAAATGTAGGATAAACTGCTTCACGTGGAGGATACTCATGATTTATAAAAATATCACTTTTATAATGAAACAAAATAATATGAACGAATAATAAGAGAAAATATTTTAATATAATAACAATAAAAAATGAAATTGTGAAAAGAAACAAAAAGAAAAAGAAAAAGAAAACGATAGGAGTAAGACTGCCTTCCGTGAAGGATAAATGTGATTCATAAAAAAATAACTTTACAAAAAAAAGAATAAAAAATTTTGAAAATAAATGCAAATGGGTACATGTAAAGGGTACATGTTAATAAGACTGTCTGCCGTAAAGGGTATTCGTAATTCATAAAGTCATTACCTACAACTTATATAAATCGGTCCAAATGCACAAAAAAAAAATATGAATCGGTCCAACGTAAATGTACAACCCAATAAAACAAAGCTCAATGACCCAGAATAGACTTTGACCCAACAAAAACAATAATGTCCCCAATGAATAGTTAACAAAAAAACTACTACTATGTAATATTATAGATAGATTGGGCCCATAATGCAAACCCAATGACCCAAACCTGACAAAAAAAATTCCAATATGAATGAACAGTAAATAAAAACTTCCCCTTTATAATAGTATAGATTAGGTAACTAAATTCCGTGTTATATAATTATTTTTTTTGCTAAGCAAAGAGAATTATATTACTTAAAATGAGTACAAGGGGTACTCTAACCCATATACAAATATACATACCAATGGAATCTAAAGAAAATAAACCAACCACCAACACCCTATATACCCTGACTAAGGCTCAAAGACTAGCCAATACCCAACAAATCCATGAACAATCACTAAATTACAAATGCAGAGAGTGATTTAATAATATGCACCCAATCTAATTAAACAACCCAACATATACATCACACATATTAATTAAAATTAAGACAGATGCAGGGATCAGAATTCCAACAGGAGAATTGATAACTGAAGTTGCGGTCTCTAGCCTTTAGCCATTTCCAAGAACAAAGCTTTATCAATTCTAGAAAATCTGATGCAGATAAAACCTTATCTGAAAAAACAGTTGTATTCCTTGTTAACCAAAGACTCCAAATGACAGTCAGCCAAATCACACACCATCTATATCTCATATTGGTATTGCAGTTGGGCAGTCCCAGAAATTGTGTAAAATGAGCATTGTATGTAATGGGCATAACAGAATAAAAACCACACCAATCCAAACAAAGCATCCACACATGATAAGTAAAAGTACATTCAAACAAGATATGTGAGGAAGTGTCCAACCCTTGTGAGCACCACACACACCCAACATCAGAATTGGAGATGATATTCCTTTTAGCTAAATTAACCTTTGAGGGAATTCTGTCTAACATGACCCTCCAAGCAAAACATGATACTTTAGAAGGAACCAAGTTGCACTAAATAAAGCAAAACATTATATAATTATTATCTTATAAAGAAAATGAAAATAAAAATTGAAAAATTATAAGATTTCAAAAAATAAAGCTTCTTCATGAAGTTGCAAAGAATAAAGTTTGTGAAAGAAATTTAATGAGAATAGTTTAACAAATAAATTTATCCTTATCTGAGAAACAAATTATCATTAACATAAAAATATGTCATTGCAATTTAAAGAACACTTAAGAAAATTGTGGGAAGTTAAAGTACTAAAATAAAAAAGATTAATTTGGCCAAAAATAATTTTTTTAGAATGTAGACAAATTTAAAGAATTATATAGATAGATTAATAAATTCTCTATGTAAACACAAAAATAATAATTATTTGCTTCAAATGTATCTTGGCGAATGGCGATAATTAAAATTACGTGTTTTTTTTTACATTTTTTAGTAAAAAATATAATACTTTAGATTACATTTTTAGTAATTAATATAGTACTTTATTTGTTTTGGTCTCGGGTCAACCGTTTTCTTTAGAAACTACGCTTGTCCAACGGACTGGTTCGGGCAGGTTCAGACCCATAAATCCAAATCCGCTTAAAATGAAGTAACACTTAACTAGGCCCATTCATGGTCGTTTGGGCCATCGGGTTGGTCGGTTAACAGGTTATGCGGGTTCGTGGGTGGGTTGAAGCAGGCTAGGCCACTAATGGGCCTGGATATTTTTTAATTAATTTGAGTTTCTAAGCCAATTTTCGTCCAAAAAAATGGGAGTTGCTATGCCAATTTCTCTGCTTTGCAGGAAAAAAACTGATTTGTATAGTTTTAATCAATTTTTTTAAAGCTAAATATAGAATGAGTTTGATTGATGAATTTGGTCTTTTTATAAATTTTAGTTTTAAAAGCCCAAAATTTAAAGTTAAATTATTATTACCATTTAGTATGTCTCATTCAAATAGAAAAAATTTACGAAAATAAAGTATATTATGAATTAAAAATTTCAGATTCATTTATAGACTGAAATTTAAAAAGTTGAAGAACAATAGCTATTTGAGTTTAGTAAGTCCATGTGGACTCCACATATTAATTATACATAAAGACTTTTCACCAGATTAATTCTTCACCACACTAGAAATAGAAAAACATTAGAAAAAACATCCAGTAATGCATCATCTAAGATTTTAAGCCATTAAATCACTAATCATCATCCCCATCTCTGTCATTTATACTCCAACATCATTACCTTGTTGAAACAAACAAATATTTAGCAACCCATACAATAGGAATAGGGTATATTAATTAATAAGTATTAAAATAGAAAATTCTAATATATTATTTTAATGTATCAAGGATCAGATTCAAACCTTCTCTTCTTCTAATTGCAACCCGAGATTGAATCCTTCAACTACATGTATCATATGATTGGTCAACTTGCATTATTAATTGAAGATATATAAACAACTTAAAATCAATATAGATAAATATTTCGTACTCATGATTTTTACCTTCAGACTTGACATTGTTTAATCTTGTGATTTAAGGAAACTATAAAAACAACAGAAATAGTATATACCAAACTAAGATTTAAAGAACATATGGATTATACCAAAAGAGAAAACAATTGATTTGAGTGCTTGTGCATACATGCCTGAGTTCTTTGCTCTTCTTGACTAAGTTTAGAAAACCTATTTGGATCTTGATTGACACCTATTGAGAAAAATAACGGGAAATTATCATCTATATTTGTAGACATATCAAATTCTCACAACTTCATTGAAATTATGTGGGATGAAATTGAAAACATCCTTACAATTTTCTAATGATTTAGAAGGTTTAAGTTAGTAATTCAACTTTATAACCTGGCTTAGTTAGCCATCCAAATGGTAGCATATCCAAATCAAGTCATGACTTTCCCTTTAAACCTTTTCATCCTATCAACTTAACAACAACAAAATCCCTGAAAGATAAACCAAACGAATGAAAGATATCAACAATTTGATGCCAGAGTAAAAGAGAAAAGAGATGGAAAAGCAATGGACATATACATTTTGAAGTCGCACATAGTAATTTAATTGATCAGCTTGATACACAACATGTGTTAACTAGTCCACTATCTGCCTTAGCCATCTCTACTATTTCTTTGACTCCTAGTGATAGACAAAGTACAATAGAGTGATTAAGGTCGTTGAGAATTTGTAGGCCACAAAATCAAATGACAAATTCTTCCATGTGTAGGCTTTAAAATGTAAAGGACATAAATGTTAAAGAAAATTGTATTGTATTAGTTATACCTGTGATACAAAAGTTATTTCATCCAAATCTAAGTCACCACCAAACACACAATCAAGTTTCACTGCAAAGAAAGCAGAGAATGCAAATAAGCCATAGTTGTATGGAAAATAAATATAGGATTTCTCTACCAAATTAAAACAATCAAATAACATGCATCATGAATGAAAAAATAGAGAAAAAGGTGGATTTCAAGCATATTAGAAGCTTATTAGTTATAACCAAGTAAATATCAAGGTAGTCAAAATCAAGTTCTTGAAGGATACTACAATCAACAAATGCTTTATCACTTCAGCATCTAGAAGAGGGACCTTTAAAATGGCATACTAGATCCATGTACATCTTGTACCCAAAACAATACATTAGATTCCAACATCAAGATTGAAAGATAGGCTTCATTTGAAATGTAACGACTGAATAGTATTTTAGCATAAAACAACTAAACCAAAAAAGTGGCAGGTGATCACATTAAAGCCGAAAAAGATGAGTGTATTATCATATATTAATAACAAAGGGAAGAAACCAACCTGCAAGTATACCATAAAACATATCAGTTAGTATAATTGAAAAATAATAAAATTGAAATGAAATAAAAGGAAATCATAAAAGTATACCATAAAACATATTAGTTAGTGACCCAACAAGATATAGTCTGAGTCATGTATCGAAGATGACTCCAAAAAATGCAAAAGTTTTTGAACTGTAAACAAACCACGCAATACACAATTAGCACATATAATGATCACATCAAACTAAATTAAATTCAATAAGATAATTAATTGAAAGAATGAATACTGACTTCATTTTTTACCCACGCCAATATTTATTGGCTATGACTAGTAAGATGATGCAAATCCAACAGCAAATCTCGTTCCTGCTACTGCTCCTCCAACTCCTCGAAATTCTTGGAAACATTTAAGAAAAATGAATTAATTACATGTTGTCTTCAAAAATACCAAACACATCTATAATTTTTTTTATAAGGACAAGTATCGGTTACAATCTGCTTAGATGCTTCGAATTCCTCAATGGAGTGATTAAGTTCTTTGATTTGAATAAGGGAAGGCCTCAATCAATTTTGGGCACAGATAAGTGCCTCTATCATTTCTAGGCTCAAAGAGATTCAAAATGCATCCAACATCTCTCCCCCAGCACTAAAACCACTCTCCGATGCCACAGTGGAAACGGGAGTGGACATACACATCCCTAACCATTCCTGATTATATGGGAAACCGTGATGAATTTTGCTTCCACCATACCAGTTTGTCAAACTTGTCATCCTCATCTACATATGCTCCATCCAAGTACCTCTCAAGTTCCTTTTTTCTGTCAATGGTATTTTTCTCCCTCAAATGTTGCTTGAAAGAATCTATCCTTGCCTAATGTGTTGGATTTTTTATAGGAACAGATATTTCACCATGTGAAACCCTCCCAATGAACTAGAAGATGATTGAACAATCCTATCACATACCTCAACGTATACCTTGGGTCAAGAATGACACCAAAATAAAAAGTTGATTGATATTTAGAACATTCCCCCAATATTTATCGTATTTTTTTTATTTCCCATCCGATTGCACCTAAAACAAAATTTATGTTCAAAACTAACCCTCTAAGTTCACAATAGACCGAAGCTAGTTGGTGGAATTTAGAATGAATGCTCACATGTGAAGAAGATGAAAAAATATTTTGGCAACAAAAATAAATTGAAGAAATTTGACAAATGCCATTGCATTATCCTGTCTTTACTAGTAGGGGGCGGCAACCCTCTTAAAATATCCACAATAGTCTGTGTGCTTTCCCACTAGCTTTTCAAATGCACCTTGGAACTTTTCAGCGATGTCTAACATTAAATACGTTGAGTTCCATCTTCTAGGAACATCAAGACACACTTGTTTTTTACATGAATTTCTAGCAAACTCTATGCATTCCCTAAATTTACTAAGTCTTTGAGGTGACGACCTCATAAACCTAATAGCATTGCAGATGCTTGCAATTGAACCATGGATGTCTTTCGAACCATTATTAACTACCAAGTTTAAAATATGAGCACTATATATCATATGAAAGAATTGTCCATCTAGTACTAGTTTGTTCATGTTGTTAAATTTGTTTTTTAAGTATGTCACAACTACGTCATTGGATGATGCGTTATCAACTGTGATTGTGGAAACATTCCTAAGGCCCTATTACCTTAACACCTCTTCCACTTTCCCCACATAAGGTATCCCCTTTGTGGTTGGGAACTATAAAGAAGCTTATTATTCTCTTTTGATAGTTCCACACGTCTACAAAATGAGTTGTGAGGGTCAAGTAATTCAGGTTTTGAATAAATGTCCACCAGTTTGTGGTGAGTGCAACCCTAGTGCAATTATATCTAAAAAGGGACCTTAACTTGACTTTTTCTTCTAAATACAGATGAAAACAATCCCTAGTCACTGTTTTCCTTGAAGGGACGGTAAATTGTGGTTGTATAAAAATACTTAGAACCCTCACCATCAACTACCCTAAAGGGTTGTTCATCTAATGTAACAAACACAACTAATGTCTTTCTACAAGCTTCAAGATTAAATCTCTGGCTTGAAACGAGCATATTATTTCCATCTCCACTCCTAGAGGTAATTAAAGTTTGATTGGGGTCATGGCTGATAGCATAAGTGTACTTGGGATAGGTTTTAAGGTTCACAAGCTAGTTGGATGTTCCATGTGGCTTACTATCACAAAGACATTTTTAGTTGTAATATTTACATACTGTAGTTGTTCTTGTAGAAACACAGGGAAACACTAGAAGGGGGGTTGAATAGTGTTTCTTTATATTTTTGAAAGCTTTTTGAAAACAACAAGTTACAAACAGTTTCAGACAGGTTTATGGGGGCTGTCTGAAGTTTTTGGATGGCTCCTGAAAATATATTTTAAAAGGTTTCTTTGCTTTTAAAATATTTAGAATAGCTTTTCAACACCCTTGATATTAATATAAACGAATTGACAAGAGATAAGGGATAGAAAACTTAGCCAAGGATTTATCCTGGTTCACTCACTACCACTGTGAGCTACCTCCAGTCCCAATGCCAACAAGCACTTGGATTTTCTCTTAATCTTTCACAAAGATTACAAGTATTCTTTTATAGTCAAGCCTCTTCAGGCTCTACAACCAAGTATTGTTTTACAGACAAGCCTCTCCAGGCTCAAACAACAAGTATTCTTTAGACAACAAGCCTCTCCAGGCTCTACAACAATTCACAATGAAAGATTGTTTAAGCTTTAAAACTAAACCAGTTTGAAGCTTAAACTTGTTACAATGTACAAGATGACTGAGGTATACTCAGGATATATGAAATTGATGTACAAAGAATTTATCAGAGTTTGTTTTACAGAGTAAAACTAGCAGCGTATATTTTCTCTTGAAATATTCTCTTGTTCATATTGATGATCTTCAGGAGAGGGGTATTTGTACCCAGACTTTAATCCGTTGAAAAACCACCGTTTAGAGATAGCATTAAATGCTATACAATCCGTTGTGAGACATACTTCTGAGCATCCTGACATTTCTGACACAGTACAAGGTTGCATCTGCCAAAAGGCTGCTTCAGGAATTGCTGCGTTGCTGCGTTTGCAGAGATTTCCTCAGTGGTGTATGAAATTCAAATGCACTAGGAAAGGCCTCTGTGTTTGTTGCCATAAATGTGTTCCAAAACGTACGAGCA
Organism: Sesbania bispinosa; assembly: GCA_026901365.1. Classification (NCBI taxonomy): domain Eukaryota; kingdom Viridiplantae; phylum Streptophyta; class Magnoliopsida; order Fabales; family Fabaceae; genus Sesbania; species Sesbania bispinosa. The sequence goes on from QLOH01000538.1 coordinate 382,927, forward strand.
ACAGAGACTCAGAAAAGCCTTCACGCAAAGTTTCAGCAAAGATGCCACGTCATTACTAAAGCTTCAGACGGCTTCCAATCTTCAGACAGGTTCCAGTCTTCAGACGGGTTCCAGTCTTCAGACGGGCTTGGCTCTTCAGACAACTTCAACACTTAAGACAGGTTGACCACTTCAGAAGGCCTGTTTCCCTCAGATGACTTGAAGCACTTCTTAAAGACTTATAAAGCGTATTGTGGCTTGCTGAAATCACAGATAAATAATTAAACACTTAAGAGTATCTGTGAAAATAAATAATGTAAATTTGTTAATCATTAAAACTTGGAAATATTGCTGTCTTAAAACATCATAAAATCTCTTATGATATTTTTGAGACTCAACATTCTCCCCCTTTTTAATGATGACAAATTTATTTTAAAACTGTAAAATCTGAAAGGAGTATGTGAGAATAAAATAGCTTTTAATAATAACTCCCCCTCAGATAATGAACTTAATAGTTCTTCTTTGCTCCCCCTGAGTCCTGTAGCACTTCACATTTGAATCAGATTTTTGTTAGTTTTAGTACTCCCCCTTTTGTCATCAATCAAAAGGGAATCCAGAGCATAACAACAACAGAAATCAAAAGGATAATCATGAAGTATAAACTCAGAAAAATCATGCAGGGAACAACTGATATATTCATCATAAAAAGTTTTCAGACAAGCATAGAAATTTAAACACATTGCCAAAGATAAAAACAAATATGGCTACATCATAGACTAGCCAGATTTCTTCAATAATGCATCCTTCAGCAAAGACATGAGATCATCCCTTGTCTTGTCCAATTGAGAGAGAAGGGCAGACTTCATATCTTCTTGAGCATTTTTTATCTCTTGCTGTTCATGAAGAATATGATCTTGCTTAGCTATGAGTTCAGTCTTGTGCAAAGCCAGAGTCTGTTCTTGTTTGGCAAGAAGCTCAGCATTGGCTTTCTCCAGCTTCTGTATCTTGAACCTCAGTCTTCTATTCTCTTCTTCATAGTCATGTGCTGACTCATAAAAAATAATTTTAATGTATCTGCACACAAAACTCAGCGCATCAAATCCTGGAAGTAGTCCATATTTATGAGGATGATAGATTGGATGAAAGAATGTTCCAATGGGGTTAATCATCTCCCATTCTTCATGAAAAGGTGCAGTCAAAAGTGGGAAGTGTTGTCTGATAAACATATACTGCACATTCATGGATCTCCCATAGTCAATGAGAGAGTCTTCATCAGGTCCAGTTGACCCAGATGAGGATCCAGCATCCTCTCTGATTTTCCAGTAAGATTCCCAAACTCTGTCCCTGAGACTGTGATCCATGCCTCCACCTTGCTTTCTGACAATGGCTGGTAGATGCTTCCATTCGCTTGGTGACAAAGGTTTGAAGGGGGTTGTGTAAACCTTGGGTTCTTTAAACTTATCAGCAGAACCTTCCTTCAGAGGATACCTAGGAATGATCCTGTCAGGTTGCACCAAAATTTTAGTGCTTGGCCTGATAGAAGCATTTCTAGGTGGCCTGTAACCTCTCATGCCAACCCAGTTCAGATGATTTCTTTGAAACAATTCTCCTTCTGTGCACAGCTTTCTGACAAAACACCACTCATCAGTACTCATCTTTAGACAATCATTTTCAGAACAGGGATCAAGTGGAGTCCACTTGTGTTCAGGAACTACTCCCTTTCTGATCTTCTCAAGCTGTCCAGAGTATTGACCATCAAAGCTTCCAGTATACTTTCTCCTTTCAGCTTCAGCAGTGTGCAAGATAAGCCCTTGATGCATGTAGATGGGGGGTGTATCCTTGAAAAACATCAGCTCTTCATAAAGGTTAGGGAATTTTGGCACTCTTTCCCTTTCAAAGAAGGGTCCCTCATACCTTTTGTGGGGCACTTCAGCTTCTTCTGCATACTGAGAGTCAGTAAAAGGATAGGCATAAGGATCAAAAGTGGGTTCTGTGAAGAAATCCCTACTTTTGGGTCCAAGCCTAAGATGTGCAGGTAGCATGCTTCCTTTCCACACACATTGCTGGGTCTCCTCAGCAGAGTTTTCAGATCTGTATGATTCTGATGATGATGAGGAGGATAATGAAGATGGTGATGGTGATGGTTCTTCCTTTTCTTCAGACAAGATAGGTTGTTCATCAACCTTGTCTGAAACTCCCTCTTCTGAAACAATCTCTCTATGAACTTGTTCAAACTTTTCTTCTTCTTCCTTCTCTTCTGGAAACCCCTTTTCTGGTGATGAAGGTGGTGAAGGTGTAACATTGTCAAACTTCACCCTTATTGGTTTGTAGGGTTCCTTTGGAGGTTCCTCTTTCTGAATTTTAATTTTCTTGACTTCCCTTTCTGCCTCCTTCCTTTCAGCTTGCTTTTCTTCTCTTCTCCTTTTGAAATAAAGATTGGCTTTGACAAACTTCTGATATTTATCTGCCATGTCTATAGCATCTTGTTTACTAGAAATACTCCTAGTGATTCTTGTGGTAATTTCAGGAGCACTAGTAAGGAACTTGCTTGTTCTTTTCTTCCTCATGGCAGCACTGGATCTCTTTCTTTTCTTGGTTCCTTCAGCCAAGGCAGCTAGCCTTTCTTTTTCAGCTAAGGCAATCTGTGTAGATACTGCATAAGCATGATCAGCCTTCTCTTGTTCTAACTTCTTCTCCAATTCTTGATTTTCAATCATAGTAGCAATTGCAGCTACCTTGATCAATTCAGGATCAGAGGGACAGGCAGCAACAAGTGGTGCAGCAATAGCATCAGCATCAGCAACATGTTCCTCATATGCCTTTCCTTCTAGATTAGAAGTAGGCTTAAGAGGTTTTGCTCCTTCAGACTTTTGACCCACAATTTCAGACGACTTTGTCAAAGTCTTCTGAACAGGTTCAGCAGTCTTAAGGTGCAACTTAGGGTTTGCTGGTGCCACCTTTGCAGCACTCCTAACTGGTAGCTTCGGCAGCTTAGGTTGAGGGGAGGGCTTGGATGCAACAAACTCACCCTTCCTTATGTCCCCTTGAAGTTCAAGCTCCAGAACTTCAAAAGCAGCTCCACTTCTAAATGCCTTCTCTAACAGTAAACTCTCCTTCATAGTAGGAGAAGAATGTCTTGGAAGGAGAGGGTTCTTCAGCTTCATACTGGTAATATTGGCCTCACCAAAAAGAGCAGGTGCTTTGTGATCAAACTTAAGAGGTACTCTGAAATGCATCAGTACCTTGGTGATAAGTAAATTATGAGTAAGGCTTCCAGCAGAATCCCTAATCTTTTTCTGAATGTGGAACATAAGCATCTTTGGGAGATTCATCTTCTTCTTCAGCAATAGGTTGATCAAGCAGAATCTCTCAAGTTCAGAGACATGGTTTTTGCTTCCACTCTTAGGGAAAATGCATTGCCCTAGAATGGCATGAAGAACTCTGACTTTATCCAGCATGTTCTTTGAGTCAGCGCTCTGAGGCTTCGCTATTCCATACAGCATATTGGTGAACTTCTCAGAACCACCATTTCTTCCTTCCCATCCTGGAGAGAAGACCTCTCCTTCAGCTTGTACACCAGTCACCTTGGAAAGAATATCAGCATCTATGAAGATGGACTCTCCAAGAACTTCAGCTCGGATGCTTTCATATTCACCTTTGTTGTTTGGAATTCCTCTTGCTGAAAACCAGAAATCAATGATGCTCTGTTCATTCCAAGAGCAATCAGTTTTCTCAAAGAATGAAGTCCAACCAGCAGCATCAAATTCCTCAAAAAGGTCCATGCCCAGATCACTGAGACCCTGAAGATCAACACCTTTGGACTTGACAATCTTCCCTCCAGAGCTTGTCTTCTTTGGTGCCATTGCAGTTGCAGACAAAAGCTTTGAGCAGAAAATTGTTGTGAGAGAGAGAAGATGAAGTTGAAGAGTGAGCAGAGAGAAAATGTGAGCCTTCTTCAATATGTAACCTCCTTTATTATATAGACACCCACGATGCAATGATGTCATGTACTGGCTGCGCATTCATTGGGTAACGTGCAGAGTGGAAGAGACAAAATAAATGGCATTCAACCGTCTCAGATAGCCACGTCATCATTTTATTTCAGACAAGTGAATAATTTCAGACAACTAATGAAATTTCAGAAACCCTAAAATTTCAGACATGTCACAATTTCAGACATACTGAGTTTTCAGATATTCATTTCAGACAACATACAAAGTCAGTTAGAAAATGCATGTATGTTCAGATTATTACATATAAACTTAAATCTGACTTCAGTCAGAGGTTTTGTGAATATATCTGCCCATTGAAGCTCTGTTTCAATGAACTTTATATCAAAAACACCTCTCTGAACATAGTCTCTAATGAAATGATGCTTGATTTCTATATGCTTTGCTCTAGAATATTGAATGGGGTTTTTAGACAGATTAATGGCACTTGTATTATCACACAAAACAGGTATAACAGATATAGGAATATTAAAATCCTCAAGCTGATACTTCACCCAAAGGAGTTGTGAACAACAACTTGCTGTTGAGATGTATTCAGCTTCAGCTGTTGATAATGCAATGGTGCTTTGCCTTTTACTTGACCAGCTGATCATGTTGCCTCCAAAGAAGTGACAACCTCCACTAGTGCTTTTTCTTTCAATTCTGTCTCCAGCAAAGTCAGCATCACAATATCCTATTATCCTGCATTCTTTGTCTTTCTTATAGCAAAGACCAAGATTAGTAGTACCTTTAAGATATTTAAAAATCCTCTTAACAGCTTTATAATGAGTAATTCTTGGATCTGATTGAAATCTAGCACAAAGACACACACTGAACATAATGTCAGGTCTGCTTGCTGTTACATACAATAAAGAACCAATCATTCCTCTATACAAAGTCTGATTCACTGGTTCTTCATTCTCATCTTTGCTTAAATATGCAGAAGGATGCATAGGAGTTGACATGGGCTTGCAATCATTTAAATTAAACTTCTTAAGCATTTCTTTTGTATATTTCTCTTGATGAATCCATATACAATTAGAATCTTGCTTAATTTGAAGTCCTAAGAAAAATTTTAATTCACCCATTAGGCTCATTTCAAATTCAGATTGCATTAACTCAGAAAACTCCTTACAAAGAGAAGAATCAGTGGAACTAAATATAATGTCATCAACATATATCTGGACTAGCATGAGACCTTTGTTAGACTATTTTCTAAAAAGAGTTGTGTCAACGTTTCCTCTTTCAAAACCATTTTTGATAAGAAAATTGCTCAATCTGTCATACCAAGCTCTTGGGGCTTGTTTTAGACCATAGAGAGCCTTTTTCAATTTGAAAACATAATCTGGGAAAGTGACATCCTCAAAACCAGGGGGTTGTCTAACAAAGACTTCTTCTTCAATGAAACCATTGAGAAAAGCACTTTTAACGTCCATTTGATATAGCTTGATGCCATTATTTATAGCATAAGACAACAAAATTCTAATTGCTTCTAACCTGGCCATTGGGGCAAAGGTTTCTGTGAAATCAATTCCTTCTTGCTGATTGTATCCTTGAGCCACAAGCCTTGCCTTGTTTCTGACTACTTTGCCTTCTTCAGACAACTTGTTTCTGAACACCCATTTGGTTCCAATAATAGTTTTCCCATGGGGTTTAGGAACAAGGGTCCAGACATCACTCCTAGCAAATTGATTTAACTCTTCTTGCATGGCTAGGATCCACCCTTCGTCATGCAGAGCTTCATCAATATCTTTGGGTTCAACTTCAGACAGGAGAGCCAGTGAATTCAGATTCCTGAACTTTGATCTTGTCTTCACTCCTTCTGAAGTGCTCCCAATAATTTGCTCTTTAGGGTGATGTGACTTGTATCTCCAATCAGTTCTGTGAATGGGTACAACATCTGTCTGAGACTCAACATCTGTCTGAAGAGGTTCAGTAACAGTAGGCACTTCAGACAACTGCTCATCTTTCAAGTTGCTGTTGTCATTTAGCTCCATTCCTGCAAAATCATCCTCTAGATCTGATAGTTCCCTATCAGTCTCTTTCTTGTCATTGAATTTAACATGGATTAATTCTTCTACAACTAAAGTTCTAGAGTTATAAACTCTGTAAGCCTTAGATGTTTCAGAATAACCTATGAAAAATCCTTTGTCAGATTTTGCATCAAACTTTCCAAGATCATCCTTTGTGTTAAGTATAAAACACTCACAGCCAAAGGGATGAAAGTAAGATATGTTGGGTTTTCTTCCTTTCCACAATTCATAAGGAGTTCTTTTAAGAATTGGTCTTACCAATATTCTGTTTTGAAGGTAGCAAGCTGTGTTAATAGCTTCTGCCCAGAAGGATCTTGGTAGATTGCATGAGTTGAGCATGGTTCTTCCCATCTCTTGCAGACTTCTGTTCTTTCTCTCAACAACCCCATTTTGTTGAGGTGTTCTAGCCACAGAGAAATTGTGTGAGATCCCATTCTCATCACAGAACATTTCAAAGTTTGCATTTTCAAACTCTCCACCATGATCACTTCTGATGACAGATATACAGAATCCTTTTTCATTCTGTACCTTCTTACAGAATATTGTGAAATTCTTAAAAGTTTCATCCTTGCTTCTAAGGAATATAACCCATGTGTATCTAGAATAGTTATCAACAATGACCAAACCATATTTCTTACCACTAATGCTTTCTGTTCTAATAGGACCAAACAAGTCAATATGCTATAGTTCTAGAGGTCTGCTAGTAGAAACAACATCTTTACTCTTAAATGAGTGTCTTGTTTGTTTCCCTTTCAGACAGCTTTCACATAAAATGTTAGATTTGTATGAAAGCTTGGGTAAGCCTTTAACCAGATTGTATTTTGCTAATCTTGAGATTAATCTCAAGCTGGCATGCCCAAGTTTTTGATGCCAAATCTGTTTTTCATCTTCAACAGAAATAAAACATTTAACATTTTGACTTGCTAGTTCCTCTAGATCAATTTTGTACACATTGCTGTGCCTTTTAGCAGTAAAAAGGATTTGATCAGAAGAGTCTTTGACTATACAAACTTCCTTAGTGAAAGAGACCACATATCCACTGTCACATAATTGACTTATGCTCAGTAGGTTGTGTTGGAGTCCTTCCACTAGGAGAACATTTTTAATAAGGGATAAAGGTGACATACCTACAGTCCCTATTCCTATGATCTTCCCTTGCTGGTTTCCACCAAAGGTGACCACACCTCCATTTCTTGGTCTAAGGTTTTGGAACAAAGACCTTTCTCCTGTCATGTGTCGCGAGCATCCACTGTCCAGGTACCATTTGTGGTGTCTCTTTTGTCCTGTTAAACACATCTGCAACAGGAATAATCAAGTTTTTAGGTACCCATATTCTTTTGGGTCCTCTTTTGTTAGACCTGGGTGTTGGTCTCTTTTTGTGTTTACACTGAGTCACATTGTGTCCAGCTTTTCCACAGTGAGAACACCCAGTAACCTTTCCCTTGCCTTTTTCAACATTAAAAATATGAGGTTCAAGCATGTTATGATCCCAAAAGCCTAAGCCACTTTTGTCAATGGAATGTCTTTGATTACCAAGTAATCTGTTCAAATTATCAGTTCCTTTGACAAACTTAGCTAAGTCTTTTGTCAGTTGCTCAACTTGCTTCTGAAGTTTTATATTTTCTTCAGACACATGTTGAGAACTACTGATTCCAGACATAAGGATCTTTTCCTTGAGCATAATATTTTCTATTTCAAGGGCTTCATATTTATTACACATTTTTGTGTGAGCCTTGGATAGATTCTTATACTCTTGAAATAGTTCCTTGGAGCTTTCCATCAGATCATCATACATTTCTTGAAGGGTTAAAGGAAATACCTCTTCTTCAGAGCTGTCTGATGATGGCAGACTGGCCATAAGACATAAGTTGGCCTCTTCTGAAGTATCTTCTTCTTCTTCAGAAGTAGATTCATCAAGGTCTTCCCATGTTGCCATTAGTCCCTTCTTCTTTTTGAAGAACTTCTTCTTTTTGAATGTGTTTTTCTTCAACTTAGGACACTCAACCTTCATGTGACCTGGTTGTTTGCATTCAAAACAAATAATTTTGTCATTTTGAAAATCTTTACCTGTCTTACCTCCTTTAGAAGTTAAAGGTTGATTCCTTCTGAACTTTCCTCTATTTTGGAGCATTCTTTTGATCTTCCTACTTAAAAGAGCAAGATCATCATCTCCTGAGTTATCTTCAGAATCCTCATCTGTTTCTGAAGTTTCCTCAGCTTGCATAGCCTTCATCTTGCCATGCCTAGACTGACTGGTCTTGGAGTTTAGAGCCATAGATTTCTTCTTGTTGTCATCTTCTCCAAGCTCAAGTTCATGAACCTTGAGAGATCCCAGAAGTTCCTCCATTCTAAGAGAGTTTAAGTCTCTTGCCTCTTGAATGGCAGTAACTTTGGGTCTCCAGGTCTTAGGCAAGCTTCTTAGAATCTTTCTATTATTATCTCCAGATTCATAGGTTCTGCCCAAGGACCTGAGTCCATTTGTAATGGTCTGAAACCTCCCAAACATCTGATCAATGGTTTCTGTTTCTTCCATTTTGAACATCTCATATTGATGTATGAGCATACTAATCTTGGATTGCTTGACAGTTTCAGTCCCTTCATGGGCTGCTGCAAGAGTATCCCAGATTTCCTTGGCAGATGTACAACCATGCACCTTCTCATATTCTGATTTGTTCAATGAGCATATCAGATAGAGTTTGGCTTTGGAATTCATCTGAACTCTAGCCTTCTGCTCCAAGGTCCAATCAGCCTTAGGTATAGGCACATTGTTTTGCATGGACACATAGTCTCCATCAGTAACTACATCCCAGACATCAATGTTGTTGCTTTCAATGAACAGCTTCATACGATCTCTCCAGTAGTGATAGTCTACTCCATTGAATGCTGGGGGTCTTGTGATAGATGCACCCTCAGAGATGTATTGCCCGTTGTTGTTTGCAGCTTCCATCTGGATCTTTTAGTCCTCAACACTTGTTAGGTGCTCAACCCTGAGTTAAGCTCCGGTACCAACTGTAGAAACACAGGGAAACACTAGAAAGGGGGGTTGAATAGTGTTTCTTTATATTTTTGAAAGCTTTTTGAAAACAACAAGTTACAAACAGTTTCAGACAGGTTTATGGGGGCTGTCTGAAGTTTTTGGATGGCTCCTGAAAATATATTTTAAAAGGTTTCTTTGCTTTTAAAATATTTAGAATAGCTTTTCAACACCCTTGATATTAATATAAACGAATTGACAAGAGATAAGGGATAGAAAACTTAGCCAAGGATTTATCCTGGTTCACTCACTACCACTGTGAGCTACCTCCAGTCCCAATGCCAACAAGCACTTGGATTTTCTCTTAATCTTTCACAAAGATTACAAGTATTCTTTTACAGTCAAGCCTCTTCAGGCTCTATAACCAAGTATTGTTTTACAGACAAGCCTCTCCAGGCTCAAACAACAAGTATTCTTTAGACAACAAGCCTCTCCAGGCTCTACAACAATTCACAATGAAAAGATTGTTTAAGCTTTAAAACTAAACCAGTTTGAAGCTTAAACTTGTTACAATGTACAAGATGACTGAGGTATACTCAGGATATATGAAATTGATGTACAAAGAATTTATCAGAGTTTGTTTTACAGAGTAAAACTAGCAGCGTATATTTTCTCTTGAAATATTCTCTTGTTCATATTGATGATCTTCAGGAGAGGGGTATTTATACCCAGACTTTAATCCGTTGAAAAACCACCGTTTAGAGATAGCATTAAATGCTATACAATCCGTTGTGAGACATACTTCTGAGCATCCTGACATTTCTGACACAGTACAAGGTTGCATCTTCCAAAAGGCTGCTTCAGGAATTGCTGCGTTGCTGCGTTTGCAGAGATTTCCTCAGTGGTGTATGAAATTCAAATGCACCAGGAAAGGCCTCTGTGTTTGTTGCCATAAATGTGTTCCAAAACGTACGAGCAGCAGAGACTCAGAAAAGTCTTCACGCAAAGTTTCAGCAAAGATGCCACGTCATTACTAAAGCTTCAGACGGCTTCCAATCTTCAGACGGGTTCCAGTCTTCAGACGGGCTTGGCTCTTCAGACAGCTTCAACACTTAAGACAGGTTGACCACTTCAGAAGGCCTGTTTCCCTCAGATGACTTGAAGCACTTTTTAAAGACTTATAAAGCGTATTGTGGCTTGCTGAAATCACAGATAAATAATTAAACACTCAAGAGTATCTGTGAAAATAAATAATGTAAATTTGTTAATCATTAAAACTTGGAAATATTGTTGTCTTAAAACATCATAAAATCTCTTATGATATTTTTAAGACTCAACAGTTCTTTTGTTTCATTTTCGGGCAACTTTGTGAAGTGGTCCCATGAGATGATGTTCTTCGAGGACCACTAGCATTTGGTTTCCTCTTCTTTGTATTATTTGGAAAAGGAGTAGTGGAACCAGCTCCTACAACTTCATTTGAAGTTGTTGGTTGGTTATTTGGCTGACTTCCACCACCACCACCACCTTTTGTTGGTGCAGAACTAGGGGGACTTATAGCCCCTTTAGGTTGAAATGGTTTGGTGCTTGTTATGTTAGGGTAGGAGGCAAGTTCTAACTAAACTAGTCCATTACTATATCTAGGGGTGTTCGCGGTTCGGTTTGGATCGGTTTTGAGGCAAAAAACCATCCGATCCGATCACTGCGGTTTTATCTTTTCATCATCCGATTGGTTTTGATATTTTATCCAATACGATCCAATTTAAATTGGATTGGATTGGATCGGTTTTCGGTTTTTTAAAGCGACAATAAATATTTGATAAAATAATGAAGTAATAGTAAACATTTTCTTATTGAAACTTATATTTATTAAAATTAATATAAAATTATATAAAAAAATGACATGAGACATGAAAACTAATTTAAAACTAGTTTTATATTGATATATTTTTAGAAATATTAACATGATATTAGATAATAAAATCATAAAAAATATATTAGTATAAGTATTTTTATCAATATATATGCATACAAGTATAAATATATGATTATTTATAAGTAATAATATATGTATATATAAGTTCGGTTTGGATTGGATTGGTTTTCAACATAGGACCCGAAAACCAATCCAATCCAATAAAAAATTTCGGTTTTTTGCGGTTTGCGGTTTTTTGGATTTCGGTTTGATTCGGTTTTCGGTTTTTCGGTTCGGTTTTTGCGGTTTGCATTGGATTGGATATGAACACCCCTAATTGTATCAATGAAGAAGTTTAAGTCAATAATTGCCTACGTTATCAAGATTTTAAATATTACGTTCTCTCTATATCTTAATCGAAGCAAAGAAACAACATGAACGATGACATAATTTCAAAATTAATTTTAATTAGTATACTGTTATAGATTATGAAAAATAGCATACAACATATACATACAGATGGAGGGCATAGAGAAAATAATTTATACATAAAACACAATAAGCACATATAATGATCACATCCAACTAAATTAAATTCAACATGATAGGTAATTGAAAGAACAAATACTTACTTCATTTTTTTAGCCACAACCAATATTCGTTGGCCGTGAGTGGGAAGATGAAGCATATCCAACCACAATTCTCGTTCCTACTGCTGCTCCTCTAGATCCTCTAAATTCTTGGAAACATTCAAGAATAATGAATTAATTACATGTTGTCTTCACAAATACCAAACACATCTATAAAGTTTTTTGTAAGGATATGTACCTGTTACAATCTTCTCAGATGCTTCGAATTCCTCAATGGAGTGATTGACGTCTTTGATTTGAATAAGGGAAGGCCTCAACCAATTTTGGGCACAGATAAGTTCGTCTTTCATTTCTAGGCTTAAAGAGATTCGAAATGCATCCAACACCCTTCCCCAGTACTAAAATCACTCTCCGATGCCACAGTGGATACGGGAGTGGCCATCACATCCCTAACCATTCTTGATAATATGGGAAATCGTGAGGAGTTCTGCTTCCACCATACAAGTATGTCAAACTTGTCATCCCCATCTACAAATGCTTTAGCCAAGTGCCACTCAAGTTCATTTTTTCTCTCAATGGTATTTTTCTCCCTCAAAAGTTGCTTGAAAGCATTTGTTCTTGCCAAATGTGTTAGATTTTCAATAGGAACATATATTTCACCATGTGAAACCCCTCCTAATGAACTAGAAGATTATTGAACAACCCTATTTTGATGCTCATGAGTTGCAACATACCAAGCATACATCTTAGACATGTTTTGTTGTAGACTAGTGGATAGTTCTTTGAACTTGATTTGCTCTTCTCTATACATGTCTTAAAATGACCATTCCACATACCTCAACGTATACCTTGGGTCAATAATTACACCAAAATAAATAAGTTGATTGATATTTATAACATTCCCCCAATATTTATCATACTTTTTTCTTCATTTCCCATCCCATTGCACCTAAAATAGAATTTATGTCCAAAGCTAACCCTTTAAGTTCACAATAGACTGTGGCTAGTTGATGGAATGCAAAATGAATGCTCACATGTGAAGAAGATGAAAAAATCCTTGTGGCATCATAAAAAAATTGAAGAAATTTGATAAATGCCATTACATTATCCAGTCTTTACTAGTAGCCGGCAACAACCCTTGTAAAATATCTATAGTATCCTATGTCCTTCCCCACAAGCTTTTCAAATGAATCTTGGAACTTTTCAGCAATGTCCAACATTAAATATGTTGAGTTCTATCTTCTAGGAACATCAAGACACACATTTTTTACATGAATTTCTAGCAAACTCTATGCACTCCTTAAATTTACTAAGTCTTTGAAGTGATGACCTCACAAACCTAATAGCATTCCAGATGCTTGTAATAGAATCATGGATGTCTTTCAAACCATTATTAACTACCAAGTTTAAAATATGAGCACAACATCGTATGAAAGAACTGTCTATCTAGTACTAGCTTGTTCATGTTGTTAAATCTGTTTTTTAAGTATGCCACAACCATGTCATTGGATGATGATTTATCAATTGGGATTGTGGAAACTTTCCTAAGGCCCCATTACCTTAATTTCTCTTCCACTTTCCCACCTATGGTATCCACTTTGTGGTTGGGAACTATAAAAAAGTTTATTTTTCTCTTTTGATAGTTCCACTCGTCTATAAAATGAGTTTTGAGGGTCAAGTAATTCAGGATTTGAATATATGTCCATCACTTTGTGGTGAGTGCAACCCTAGTGCAATTAGATCTAAAAGGGAACTTAATCTGACTTTTCCATCTAAGTACAGATGAAAGCAATCCTTAGTCAATGTTTTCCTTGAAGGGATGGTAAATTGTGGCTGTACAAAAATACTTAAAACCCTCACCATCAACTACCCTAAAGGGTTGTTCATCTAATGTAACAAACAAAACTAATGCCTTTCTACAAGCTTCAAGATTAAATCTCTGGATTGCAACAAACAAATCATTTCCCTCTCCACTCCTAAAGGTAATGACAGTTTGATTGGGGTCATGGCAGATAGCATAAGTGTACTTGGGATAGGTTTTTAGGTGCACAAGCAAGTTGGATGTGCCATGTGCCTTACTATCACAAAGATATTTTTTGCTAAAATATTTACATATTGTAGTTGGTTCTTTAGCTTCATTTTTGAGTAATTTTGTGAAGTGGTCCATGATATGATGTTCTTCGAGGACTACTGGCATATGGTTTCCTCTTCTTTATATTATTTGGAAGAGAAGTAGTGGGACCAGCTCCTGCAGCTTCATTTGAAGATGTTGGTTGGTTATTGGGCTGACTTCCACCACCACCTCCTCCTGTTAGTGTAGATCTAGGGGGATTTATAGCCCCTTCTGGTTGAAATTGGGTCGATGCTTGTTGTGTTAGGGTAGGAGGCAAGTTCTAAATAGATTGTTCCATTACTTTATCAATGAAGTAGTCTAAGTTAATAACTGCCTACCTTATTAGGATTTTAAGTATTACGTTCTCTCTATATCTTAATCGAAGCAAAGAAACAACATGAATGATGACATAATTTAAAAATTAATGCTAATTAGTGCACTATTATAGATTATGAAAAATTCCATACAACATATACATACAAATAGAGGGCAAAGAGAAAATAATTTATACATAAAACACAATTAGTGCATGTAATGATCACATCCAACTAAATTAAATTAAACAAGATAGTTAATTGAAAGAACAAATACTTCATATTTTAGCCATAACCAATATTCGTTGGCTGTGACTGGGAAGATGAAGTAGATCCAACAACAAATCTCATTCCTACTACTGCTTCTCCAACTACTTGAAATTCTAGGAAACATTAAAGAAAAATGAATTAATTACATTTTTTTTTCACAAATACCAAATGTATTTTAATTTTTTTATAAGGATAGGTACTTGTTACTATCTGCTCATATGCTTTAAATTCCTCAACGGAGTGATTGAGGTCTTTGATTTGAATAAGGGAAGGCTTCAACCAATTTTGGGCACAGATAAGTGCCTCTGTCATTTCTAGGTCCAAAGAGATTCGAAATGCATCCAACACCCTTCCCCAGTACAAAAGCACTCTCCAATGCCATAGTGGAAATGGGAGTGGCCATCACATCCCTAACCATTCTCGATAATATGGGAAACCGTGAGGAATTCTTCTCCCACCATACCAGTTTGTCAAACTTGTCATCCTCATCTACATATGCTCCATCCAAGTACCTCTCAAGTTCATTTTTTCTGTCAATGGTATTTTTCTCCCTCAAATGTTGCTTGAAAGAATATGTCCTTGCCTAATGGGTTGGATTTTTGGTAGGAACAGATATTTCACCATGTGAAACCCTCCTAATGAACTAGAAGATGACTGAACAGATACTAACTTTACGATTCTTGGTAAAAAAAAAGGTATATATATATATACCTCACATAATACGATCAAGACGAGTACGACTGTTTCTAAATTTTAAACCTGAACCCTCTCGAATTAATCGGTCCTTAATTGTATTTAGACACCGCATTACCCGCAATCCGAATCCACCCGCCCATTTTATTGAATTTCCATCCGGTTAGCGCGGGTTTCGAGTCAGTGGGGCGCTCCTGGACATCCCTATTAGAAACATATTAGAAATGAGTTCTCCAATTATGTTTCAAAAGCTCACAGACCTTAACAAATTTTGCTACATGAAAGTGGAAAACCAACACCATACCTACTTGAAGGATTGATCTTTACAACATCTAAAGCATTTAATTCATATATGAATTGTTTGAAACCCAATCTCCAAACTAATTGCAACCCATGATGGATAGTAATCATTTCTACCAAGAACATGTCGCCAAACCTAACAAAGCTTGAGAAACCCATAACCCAATCTCTATGCCTCACCAAACCACTAATATTCATTCTCTTGGTTGGCACAATATAACTCTTATCCACATTAACTTTGACAACACCCATATAGGGGTAAGCTATTTAATCATTCGTAACATAGGCCTATTTCTCGTAATATTAGCCTTATGAAAGTTAACAAAATCGGCATGGGATTGATGTATCCACAACATCACTTGATTAATGTCCCAAGCCTTCTCCATAATTATCATATTAATACTCTAAGGCCATTACCACCATAAAGTTTTCACGAGAAAGATTTTTTAATCTCCATGAGTCATATTCCGCACCCTGATTATGGCATCATTTGAGAGGAAATATAGAGTATTACACAAATCAATACAAAGCCAAACCTTTTGAGTATGAGCCCAATCTCTAAAACAATATGAAGGATGTATTTAACAACACCTGAGAATGTCGAACAACCAATATGAGGATCTAAACCTATATTGTGTCAACAAGAATTAATATGTACCACTTCACATAAAATTGACCAGCAAAGTAGCATCACATTCTAGAAAACTCGAACTTTTCCATAGCTAGCCAACTCCATGTTGAATCATATATCATTAGGTTGATGATGACTAGGGTTGTGCATGGATCAGATATTACAAAAAATTGAACCAAAATGAAACTTGAACCTAATTTATGGATAAGATTAAAAATGATCCACTTTTCTAGTGGCCGAACCATTTTGATTTGAACCGAACCATTTCCAAATCGGATTTAAACCAGATCATGGATCTGGACCGGTTTTGAAATGGATTCATGGATCTGAACTTGTTTTTGGTTGTAAGAATCGGTTTTGAAACCTTTTTTAGAACATGTTGGCTACATACTAAAAGCTTATTTGAAATGTGGTTTTCTGTTTCCTGATCCAAGTAAACCATCAAGAATCTTAAGACTTAAGTTGTTAGGATAATGATAATGGACCATCACCAAAACAAAATTTTACGAAATGTATATTAGTATAATATATTAGTGAGTGTGGAATATATTAGTGCAAGTCGAACTATATTAGTGAGTTAAGTTGTTATTTGATATCAGAACTCAAACTCAAAATACATCTATTAAAAACTCAATATGAATTAATCCACGCATTTGGTGATTTGAAATTTAACTAGTATAAAAAGTTATTAAATTAAATACATACATTGCTCTTAGTAATTTAATGGGCTAAATTATTTATAAAAGAAACATATTAATGATACTGTTTGGTCAAGTGGTCAAGAAAATCTAGACAGATTCCCATGATCCAAACTAATTATTTCAAAAACCATTTGTTTTATTTTAAAAGATAATAAAAAAATTAGAACGTGCTTAATTTTTATCCCGCTATAATCTCACCACATTCAAAACAAAATAAGCCCGCTAATTTGAGTTCATCATTCAATAAACCCCACACCATTATGAGATGAGAGGATGAACCAAAAAGGAGTTGGAAAACAAATTTTAAAAAAGAGAAACATAGAACACTAGAACAGAGGAACCATCCCCACCATGGAAAACTTCAAAGTAAAAGATAAAAAAATAGAACTCCATCAACTTTACAAGAAATTGGAACAAGATTGGCACACATTTAAGCAATCTAAACCCACAACAGCTTCACGCAAATACCACACTCCTTCAAATGCCACCATTCAACAATTTATAATGACAATGGACTTAAGTTGTTATTATCTCAAGACTTAAGACGTTAGTATAATATATTAGTGAGTGCAGAATTTTTTTGAAAAGGATTGATATGGATTGGTGAGTTTGGATTTGGTTTTCTAAACTAGATCAGCAAATGGTTCAGTTTAGCACTGCTTTTAAAAAATCTGTTCAAACAGTTCAAATAATTATGGTTTGGTTCAGTTGGGTTTATGATGCGGTTTGGTTCATATGGATTTTTTGCATAGCCTTAGGATGACCACGAGCCAACAACCAATCATAGACAAAAATGGTAATGTATACTCATACATTATTTGCTATCTAAACTCATATATCTTTAACCCTAGGATTTATCAAAGTAGAAGATTTCATGATAAGTTATGAATTAAGAAGCTATAAAAGTGGCCAGAGAATTAGACACACTATTATAAATTCGGATCGGTGATCAAGTTGATTGGGCAACTGAGTCAAATAGATCATGGTTGAACTAGTGAGTCACTAGCCAAATAAGTGATCATTAAGTATTATATAAAAATTTATATAATATATTAAATAACAACATATAAAATGATTTTTTGTATTTACTTAAGATTAATATTAAAATGTATTCATAATGACTTAAAGTGAGTGTGATGTAGTGACTAGTACCATTTGTCCACTACCTAGGTATATGAGTTCAATTCTCATCAAGATGGCTTTTGAACTTTTTTTATAACTTTCCCTGTTTCTCAAGTAATATATATAAAATATGTGCATATATTATGATAGGAAAGTAGTGTAGCGCAAAGGTTATCGCAAGGTGCTCACGATTATACAAGCACGAGTTTGAACATGACAACATATACTTTTAGAATGTTTACACCAATGGTTCAAAATTTCATATAGGAACAATACTTAATTTTAGCTTGAATTGTTTATAGAGGAGCGCTACCTTCTCTAATCCATCCGACATGTGTAATTTCTTTTTTTGTTGATACATTCAAAAATTTATACTTGAACTCCTCTTGTACTTACCCGTTCAATTCACTCAATAACATTTTTCATACCTTTATGAAATGAAACATTGTTTATTAATTGTCCATCTAGTGTAAAAAATATGAATGAAATGGGCCTAGCTAGTCCAAGACAATCATCAAAACAATGTGACACACTCCTTACTCCCATGCAAAAAGAGTACTTATCCCGAAAAATATTGCTTGACACTATTATCCCCTTCCAAATATAAGAAAAGTCGGGAGGAGCAAAAACATACCATATAGAATGGTCTTTTTAAGTATAAATAAGATACTACCTACACTCAAAATCTTTTTCTGTCAATAAGAATTTTTTTGAACCAGTTTTCCCAAAAAAGAAATAGTTTTGATATATACTATCTTTAACACCAAGTCCACCTTAAGGTTAGACTAGGTAACTAACCAATTCCAAATTTACAAGGTTCCAACAATGTTTCTCGACCTTACCCACCCACATAAAATTCCTAGTAATTTTATCCATCTCCATACAGATGCTCCTTAAAAGCCATGACCTTGATATATATATATATAGGTATTTTACTTAACCATACCTATTCAACCAGCCTTATTCCTTTGGATTTTATCAAGAATAAAATTAAATCTCTACTTCTGTATCCTCCTTTAAACCAGTAGGAAACCAAAAATAGATGCTAAGGTCACTAACAATCCTTATAGAAGAAATTCTTACAAATTTTTCTTTTTGTGTTCTCATAACTTTGACAAAGCACATAACCGAGGATTTCTCCAAGTTAACCTTTAAGCTAGAAGCCATATGAAGCTATGCAAGGATTTCTACAGTTACAACTAGCCTTACTTGTGAGTTTTTTGCCTGGCAAAAGAGAAGAACATCATCCGTAAAGAATAAGTTGGAGATAGAAGGGTTGCCTCTAGAAAGATGAACATGCGTCCATTGGTTTTCCCACAACCTTTTGATAAATAACTAATGACAATTTCTCCGTGTATAAAACAAAAATATCAAGGGACATAAAATCCGCCTTCCTAAGGCCCATAACAAGGTGAAAAATAGTAAATCTAGATCCGTTGATAATTTAGAAGACTTTACACACCACATAATTAAATAGATTGGGCCTTCACTGAAATCAAACTCCCAAATGGTAGTCTCCATAAAATCCCAATTAACTAACTATATGCCTTTTCTAGGTCAATGTTAAACGCCGTCACTCCTTTCTTGGATTTAGATGAACGCATGAAATGAATAACCTCCTAGGCCAAAAAGAATTTGTAACCTCTCTATGAAATAAAAATTACTTTGTAACAGACCAAATAGCTCTTTGAAGATAGATATAAATAGGTTAATCAACACTTTAGTAATTATGTTGTACACTATGTTACATAAGTTAATGGGTTGAAAATGGGTCAATTGAGTTGAATGCTCAAATTTGGCAATTTGGACATGAAGGTTTCCTTCAAGCTAATGTTTGAATAACCTAGAGAAGGTTTCCTTTACCAAATACCATATATCATTCTATAACCTTTAACTTCATGCTCTTCACCAAACCCAATATTTTGTAAAAATATGGATTGAAAACCATCCAACCCTAATGCTTTATAACCTTTAGGGAAAATTGCACTCATTTCCCCTGAGGTTTTTCTAAATAACAAAGACCTCCCCTCTAGTTTTGGAAATGCACAGACCTCCCTTCTAATTTGACACCGTGAGACCTCCGTTAACATAGAAATACTTCCGTATTACATATGTTGCTTGAATAATTAGGGCACTAATTATTTGGTTCCTCTTGAAACTTCTCTCTTTGAGTTCTCTCTTCTCTGCTTGCACACGCATAAGGTATCGTCTTGTTGCTGCAATCAAGTCCAGCTATTCTCCTCTGTCAACGTTGTCGTTCTGCTTCTTCGTCTCTTCTTGTTCGTTGCTGAAACAGGTACGCGAAGTCACCGTTGTTTCGCTTGCCTAAAGTGATAACTTCTATCAATGTTTTTGCCATGTCTTATTGTTCTATTTTTTGTGTGTGTGCGAATGTGTTTTAGGTGTTGGATTAAAAAATGCAGAACCTTAGGAGTGGTAATGGGGAAGTGGGTGATGTGGTAGTTAGTGAGTCTGACGATGAATGGGAGGGAGGTGATGAGGGTGAAGAAACTGACTCAGACCATAGTTATTTAGATGAGGAAGAAATACAACAAGAGAATAGCAATGATGAGATGAGTGATTATGAAGAAAAACATGACCTTATTCTGTTTGATAATTCTGATGATGATAGGGTGCCAATTTATTTTGACAGAGGTATGAGAGGACAATTATTTGAGCATGAATATAATGGAAAAGTGAAACTAGAAGTTGGTTTATTGTTTGTTAATGTGGATGGGTTTAGAGAAGCCCTTAGAGATTTTGTTATATAGGAGGGATTTGAGATTAAGAGACTTGAAAATGAAAAGGCTAGAGTGACAGCTACATGTGCTTCAGATGGTTGTTGTTGGCGCATTCATCCCTCTCCTACACCGGATGGGAAGACATATAAGATCAAGACATATAATCTTGTGCATTCTTACATAAGAACTTCTAAGAACTCGAATGCCACATCTACTTGGATTGCAGAAAAGCTAGAAAGTAAGCTAAAAGCGGAGCCAAATATGAGTTATGCAAGTATGAAACAAGAATTGTTGGAGAACTATGGCATAGAACCAAGTAATGCAACTCAACTCTATCGTGCAAGAAAAAGGGTGAGACAAGACACCAAAGAGATTCATTCACTTTCATATAATGACTTGCCGGCTTGGGCTAACCTTACCATTGAAACAAATCATGAATCTATAATAAAGTTAGAGTTGGAACCTAGGATAGACAAAAACCCTGAGTTTAAACGGTTTTTCATTTGTCTAAATGCAATTAAAAAGGCATTTGTAAAGGGTTTAAGTCCTTGGTTTGGGATTCGTGGCTGCCACCTAAAAGGACCATATAGAGGAGTATTACTCTCCGCTGTAGCAGTTGATGGAAACAAAGGCATGTTTCCAATTGCCTATGCTATTGTTGAAGTTGAGTGTAAGGACTCATGGACATTTTTCTTGACCTTGTTGAATGAGGCATTAAGGTCTGTTCCTGAATGGAAAGATAGGCAAGTGACAATCATGTCAGATATGCAAAAGGTTAGTGTTAACTTCTACACTCTTTATTTGTTAATTTTAATTTCATTAATTATTTTATATCATGACTAATTTGATTACTTTGTAACAAGGGCTGCGAAATTCTGTTGCAGAAACATTTCCTTATGCCAAACACAGGTATTATTTATTTGTCACTTGCAGGTATGGATTTTATTTCTTAACATTTCTTTACTTGATTAATTGTGTTTTTGTTGTTTATAGGTATTGTTGTAATCATTTGCTAAATAATTTCAAACTGAATTTTAAGACATTGTTACTTAGTACACAATTCTAGGCGGTTGCAATGTCTTATAATGAATTTATGTTTGAGAAAGCGATGGACAAACTCCGGAAAATGAATAGTGAGGCTGCAAATTGGTTGTTGGATCCTGAAAGGCCAAAAATCATGTGGGCAAGATGCACAATTGACCTTAATTGTAAATCTGGTCATGTAATAAACAATGTGTGTGAGGCCTTTAATAGTTGGTTGGGAGATGATAGAAAGAAAACTATGTTGTCTATGCTTGAGTCCATTACTTGTAGATTGATGGGAAGATTTCAGAGGAGGTATGAAAAAGAGTGTGGGTTTGAGAATATTATTACACCTAGGATTAGAAAGGTCCTTGATATTACCATGCAACATGGAAGAGTGTGCAAAGCTACTTATGCAGGTGATGATGAGTTACTTTGTGGTGAACTTGAGGGCACAAACTTGTGGCTGTAATTACTGGAGGCTGTGTGGTTTACCATGCAAGCATGCACGTGCATGCATTTCCTACAAGAGAGCAAATGTGGAAATGTATTATGATGGAGCTTACACTACTAAAATGTATTGTTTAGCTTACACTGAGATAATACATCCCATGCCTGAATTAGATACCAACAATAGGGACTGTTACGGGAAAATTGATCCTGCTGTATTAAGGAGACTGCAAGGAAGACCAAGAATAAATAGGAAGAGAGGTTTAACTGAAGGTCCTGCTGGTGTAAGTGATGCAAGAAGATCAAGCACGATTAGGTGTGGAAATTGTAAAGAATTTGGACACAATATTTTGGGATGTCAGAGAGATAAGACCAAAAAACAGGTATGTTTAGAATGAACAACTAGTGGTTTTGAAAAAAATTGTTTATGTGAATGCTGATACATTTCTCATTTTTACCGAAAAAGCTAAAGGTAAAACGAAGTGCAAACGCTTCTTCAAGTCATGGAGCTTCAAGCCAAGTCACTCATGAAAATACAGCCAATTCAAGCCAAATAGCTCTTGAAAATGCAGCCAATTCAAGCCAAGTGTTTATGAGCAGTCAAATCAGTCATGAAACTGCACCTAATTTAAGCCAAGTGTATATGAACAATCAAACCACTCATGAACATAATTAGTGACAGTAGTTGAAACTTCAAGACTATATTTTATTTTCTTGTTTATTTTGGAGATCCATTGAACTACTAATGTAAATGCAGATTTTTATTCTCATCTTTTTTGTAATTGCAACATATTAAGATACTGATGTAACTGCAATATTTTATTCTCATCTTTTTGTAACTGCAGCATATTGCGCTACAGATGTAATTGCAGTTTTTTAATGTCACATGTTTTGTAACTGCAGCATATATATCTATCAACTATATAGAATAGTACAATTATTTTTGAGCTATTGATGCAACCCATGGTTCTTTCTTGGTGTTGTTTGAGTTTAATCTCATGGCTTTTACCACTTTATTTTCACCAAGAAGTTAGATATCAAAATCAGAAAATTATGAAACAATATAGACCATAAATGCAAATCTGTCTTCTCATTCATTTTGAAAATATGGTACATTTGCTCATAGGATTTACTTTAACACTATGATACATTTGAAAATCTGTCTTATCAACAATAACAGATGCTGCATT
Source organism: Sesbania bispinosa (assembly GCA_026901365.1). Classification (NCBI taxonomy): domain Eukaryota; kingdom Viridiplantae; phylum Streptophyta; class Magnoliopsida; order Fabales; family Fabaceae; genus Sesbania; species Sesbania bispinosa. Next base: position 405,952 of record QLOH01000538.1, read on the forward strand.
ACAAAAGATCCTATTACAAAAGATCTTGCACTATCATTTTGAAAAGATCCTACAACATGATCCCAATTATAACCATATTTAATAGCTTTAGCATCCCAATTGTTCCTTCTAATGCTTTGACTTGCTTCTTGATCTTGTTCACATCTTTATTGAGACCATTACTTGATGCTTGATGATGCCATTACTTGATGAACTCTAAGAAAGTAGTAAGGGAAGCAAAGGAGGATCAACCAATGTCTAGTCTCTTCCTAAAGGCTCTTCCATGGATATCCTTTGAAGAACTACACAAGAGAACTGTCCGACGAGGTGACGACCCACCACGAGCGCTAGTTGTTTTACGGTGCTGGCGGCGACCCACCACGACGCACCATGACCACGAGTCCGACGATGGCTGTTGGCAGCCACCACTTTTTTTCAGAGTTTACCAAGAGGCAAAGTAAGAAATGGGCAGGGAAGAGAAAGACAACTCTGTTAGTCAGTTAAGGTTGGGGGGTAGACTGTGTAAATTAATTAATAACTTAAGGGTGGTTAGTTATTGATTAAAAACTAGGAGGGAGGTCTTTGTTATTTAGACAGACCTCATGGGAGGTGAGTGCAATTTTCCCTAACCTTTAACTTCATGTTTATGACAACTACTCTAACCTCCTCTTTCAACACAAGAGCAATTAGAGCAGTTCTCCTTCAACGCACTCAGCTTGAGATAAATGCACTTTACATTTAATAATTCCTATCCATATAATTGGGCGCTATGTTCTCTAGAGTTAGTTGTGTTATTGTTATTGTAATTAGATCGATGATTGTAGTTATTAATCTTGCTGCTCTATATATATATATATATATATAGTCTATAACATTTTCAACTTGTATCAGAAAGTTAATTCATATGAATATAGTTTATTCTTCAGTTACTTTGAGTTCATTAGAACATCTCAAAATATTTTATTATTTTGCTTATATAAGCCACTCTCAACACTAAAAAAAACACGCATTAACATTATTTTTTTTCGTATAAACCACATGTGTCCTCCAAAGGATCCAAAAGAGATAATTTTGTTCGAGTCAAAAACATCTAAATTATAGATTCATGGTGGAGCTATCTCTCACCTTACTTAAGAGGAATCAAACATCTACTACTTAGACCAATCTCGTTGATACTCATTAATGTTATTTTTGTACATAAAATGAATCAAAATCACATTCTATCATAAATGTCACGAGGAAACGAAGATGAAGTGAAATTAATAAACACGAAGGAAAATCATAAAATTTGACATATTGATAATTATACAAATTACCGAATCATCGTATTTTTTTTTTATCATATATAAAATGACATATTGATAATTTTTAACAAAACTTTAATGAGATTAGTTTTAAAGTTACAAAATTTTAAATTACTAAAAATTAAAAATATTATAAAACATAATTAAAATAATTGATAAAACTATACAGACCAATAAAATAATTCAAGTAAAAGTTAGAGAAAAAAAATTAAAGTTGGAGAATAAGATAAAATAACTAACTAATTATAATTAAAAACAAACAAGGCATGTATAAATAATCATATTAAACGCATAGATCACTAAAGATGATTATATAATTAAATATTTTAATTATAAGTTAGTATTAAAATTAAAAAGACAAATTAATTATGAGATAGATTATGCACTAAGTTGTTTTTTATAAGTTTTATTTTTTTAAAAAAAAGGTGACATGTAACATGCGTAACAAAAGTCTTACTTTTTACAATATTATATTGAATTTTTTGCTAGACTTTTTAAAAAATATTATTGAATTGAATGTATGCTTTTGGACATTACATCGCCCATCCAATAATGTATATTTATTAAATTAAATTTGCCTCACTGGGATGTCTATCATACAACAATGATGAGTAAAAAATTGTTATAATACTTATGATTATCAATAGCGACGTCGGCTGACAATTATGAAAGCTATTTAAAATTTTAAACATACTATGGTATAATGAATTCATGTTCTATCAAAAATTAAATTAAATGAGTCGAGAGAAGGCAGTAACTATGTGCGCTTTTTTTGTCCTTTCAGAATTTGAATTGCTGATGCATTACGTTAAAATCGCGTTGGACTACAATTCATTTTTAACACAATTAACCATTGTTAAATAAAATGAGTCACATTTTAAGGGGTTTGAAATTTTAGTATTAATTTGCAGAAAAGTTTGATTGATGTCAACTAAAATGTCACCCAGATTGATATCCCGTATATGCCAGGAATTTGAGTAAATTAACAAATTAAGGGTATCATGCACTTTAGTAGTTGTTTAATTTACATTTAAGTAGAATTAATTTTAGAAATTAATTATTGAGATGAGTAATGCACGTTTTATAAAATATATTAGACGGAAGTGATTAGCAACGTTAAAACAAACAAGCACTTAGAGTGTGTTTGGTAAAGCTGGCTGAAAACTGAAAAGCTCGTTGAAAGCTTAAAGCTAGCTGAAAGTTGAAAATCTATTGAACGTGTGTGGTAAAACTAGCTGAAAATGGTAAAATAACATATTAAATAATGATAAGTGGGGTTGTTGAGGGCTAAACTTGTAATTAATTTTCAGCTAGTAGTTGAAAATATGAGTTTTTTTTAAAAAAATTACCCCAATTACCTTTTCAAGAAAAGCTAGTAGCTACCTAAAAAACTACCTTACGAAATACAGCTGAAATGGTTTCAGCTACTAATTTCAGCTTTCAGCTAGCTGAAATGGCTTACCAAACACATTCTTAGTCTTTGACTTTTAACAAACATCCTTTTAGTCTGAGACCTTACTTTCCATTAAGCACTTTAATCCAAAATCCTAATTTTTATTAAGTTAGTGTTAATGTGTCACGATAAGACATGCTACTTAGTTAGACAAAAATGACATTGTTTTCCTCATTTTTTAAGTGTGAGACACTTAGCCCTACCGATCACTTCTTTTTCTTCCCCTTTCTTGTTCTTCATTTATCTTATCCAATGTGATTAATTTTTTAAGTGAACGTTAGGGTTAAATGTCTCATACTTAAAAACTGGGAAAACGATGTCATTTTTTGTCATACTAACCTAGGTAATTTATGCGTGTTTTAATGTGACACATTAGCACCAACTTAACAGAAATTAGAACGTTGGACTAAAGTGTTGGATGGAAAGTAACGTAGAGACTAAAAGAAGGTTTGTTAAAAGTCAGGGACTAAAATGCATGGTGCCCTAAAAGTCAATGATCGATTTGCTAGTTTACTCGGAGAAATTTGTTACATTTCATCTTAATCATGAAATATCATTACAATGTGTTTAAGGGGATCAAACACAATCTCAACTTGCGTTGCTATGTAAGCCCTGAACAAGATTGCCTATGGTAATAAGGGGTACCCGTGGTCAACACAAAAAAAAGTTTATTAATTTTTTAAAAATAATTAATAATAACATATATATTAAAGAGAATGTGAAAAAAAAAGTGTCGTTTAGCCTATCAAATAAGATCTTCTTAGACTCCAATACTGTATATGGTAACGATAAAATTTAATTTTAATTATTTTAAAATGAAAGATTCATTTTAGAGGATATAAAGTTAATTAGAAATAATAATAACTAATTGAAAAATCAACCGTGAAGATTGTAAGTAACAACGGAGGTTGCTTCAAGTGATACATATTTGTTTTCACTTAAGTAAAGTCTCGGATTCAAGTCTTGTGGATGGAAAAAATTCACGCTGGGAAAGCTAGCCCGTGCCGTGAAGGATAGATGTGGTTAAACCAAAATATATTATTATAGGTATTATTAATCATGGTATTATTTAAATCTTATTTATAATTTTTTTAATTAATGATCATAATTCCTTATTTTACCCTTTAAACTGAATCTCATATAAAATACATTCATCTCACCATAACTTTCTCGCCGATGGATGCAACTGGAGCTTCGGGTCGTTTGAGAGTTACTGCGAGATTTTAGTATTTTGTTTTATTTTTTAAACTTTGTCATTTTCATTTATGAAGAATCAAGCACTTAGCCATGTTTTTTTTTCCAACTCTTTACAATTTGATTATCAGATTTCCCCAAAGTAAGATCTTAAATTTTGAGTTATATGGGAAAAAAATTATTTGAGAACTAATCTCATCATGATATGGATGTTCTTAACTTGAGTAAAATTATTTTTCATAAAGATATCATGTGATTTACACAAAAAGAGAAATAATATAATATAGAAAAAGATATAATAAAAAGTTTAAAAATGATTTTTATGAAAATAAGAATATTAATTATATATTTTAATTTATGTGTTTTTTATAATACTTAATAATTTTAAAATTCAATAAGTAACTAGTATATTAACCCTCATAATTACGCAGATAAATGTATATTTTTATTTAATTGAAATTAAATTTATAATAAATTGATATTTTTAAAATTAAAAAATATAAAAATAGAATAATTTTGGACAAATTTTCAATTTTAAATTCTAATAGTATACTATATTACTAAAATCTAATTTACATTATTATTTAGTAATAAGATATAATAAAAAAATTAAAATCATAAAGATAAGAATAAGGATTTATATAGAGAATGCAATGTTTTTATTCTTACATGTTATAGAAACTCTAATGAGCGTTGCGCAAGATAACCACCTCCGATCACCGGAGGAGGATGATCTGATCTACCGAAGTACAAAGAAAATTAAAGATGGCAATTCGGAGGTCATGGATGTAGAGAAAGAGACTATTGTGGATGAAGTTACCTCCCCTGCAGAGAAAGTACCCAAATTATCTTACAGAGATAAAGTTATGGAGGTTGATGCTTAATTTGATCTTGAGCCCGCAGAGATTGTTCGCATGGTCACTGAAGAACTTTTCCCAGATCTCAAAGATACCAAGAAGGCTGAAAATCTTGGTAAAACGTTTAACCCAAATCCTACAGTAAAGGTTGCTCTGGAAGAGTATGAGCAATAGTGTAGTCCTTGGAAATTTACCTTATCAATCGACTAATGGGTAGGCGAGTTGGGTTTCGTATGATGAGTATGAAGCTTAAGTATCTCTGGGCAAAGAATGGTGACATAAGGCTCATGGATTTTTCAGAAGATTTCTATCTTGTGCGATTCTCTGATAAGGGTGATTACAAGCATGCTTTGTTTGAAGGGCCATGGTTAATGCGGATCATTATCTTCTGGTGCAAAGATGGCGTCCTCTCTTTACTCTAGAAGACTACAATGTCAAGAAAATTGTTGTTTGGGTCCGAATCCCACATCTACCTGCTGAACTATACAACCCCCATTTCCTTTGGAGAGCTGGTAGCCAATTGGGAACAATGCTGAAAATTGATGAGACTACTTCTATTCATGCACATAGTCATTTTGCAAGAATCTGTATTGAAGTAGATCTCAGGTATCAACTAATCCCTTACTTTAATGCTCTTGGTCGCACATTTAAAGTAGAATATGAGGGTTTGCATATGATTTGCTTTGAGTGTGGTAAGTATGGCCACAAGATGGATTTCTGTCTTGATAAAATCAAATCCTTAGAAGTTAAAAATCAAGATTCTGTTGTCCCTATTACTAAGGCCCAAGAAGTGGAAAATACTGTCCAAGATTCTAATGGTGGTAGGCAAGAAATCAATGTAAATTCTAGTATTACAGATGTTCAGGAAAAAGACTCATCACAACAGAGGCATGAGGAACAAGCCATTTTTGGGCCTTGGATGCTGGTAAGGAAATCACCAAGAAAAATCACAAAGGTGAATAACATGAAACAAGAGGGAGGAATTGAAAAACCACAGGGTGATCGGGCTCATATTTCTGGAACCAGATTTGAAATCCTATCTTCTGATGCTGATCAAGATTGGGAGGTTAATATGGATAACTCTCAGCATGGTAAAAAGCAAACTCCTAAGGCTCAGACAGGGAACCAAGCTGGTCCAAGCCATACTAAAATTGTTGTTCCAAAACTTGTGAAACATTATAATCAGAACCAAAAGTTGCTCCCAGGAAATTCAAAAAAGAATCACATCCCTTTGAAGAATCAAAATAAGCCTGTTGTGAGCAAGGATTCACAAACCAAAGAAGAATCTTCCAGTAAGAATTTGTCTCCCAAGACAGTTGCAGAGCAGGAAAAAAAGGATTGGGAAAATGAAATCCTTGCAATGATGAGTAGATACCATTCTAAAATATGGGAATCTCAATCTAAGGGGGAATATGTTGGTGATCCTCTCAGTTTAGACAAGAATAACAACTTTCAGATAATGAAAGGTTTAGATGTTGACTCTTCTCTTGGGAAAAGTGTTATTCTAAATTTGGATCGTCCACTTGATACTACTGAGTATAGAGGGTCAATTGACCAATCAACATCTATGGAGGTGCAGATTTCCTCAGATCATCCCACTGTTGGAACTGTTGCTCAACCTAAGGTTACAGATCTCTTAATTCCAAATGAATTTTCTAACTTGGAATTGCAGGGGTGCTTGAGCAAAGAGATTCCCTAGCCTGATAAGGGATTTGGTTAAGCTATATCAATTGAGTTTTTTAGCTCTTCTTGAACCTAGAATTAGTGGTGAGAAAGTTGATCTTGCTATTAAAAGAATGGGTTTCTCAGGAGGTATTAGAGTTGAAGCTCAGGGTTTTTCTGGTGGGATTTGGTGTTTGTGGAAGGTTGAATGTCTCACTGTGAACATCATTGCTACTACCCCTCAGTGCATCCACCTAAGACTTATCAATGCCTTAGGGGCTAACTAGATTCTAACTATAGTCTATGCTAGCCCTAATGAACATAACAAAAAAGAATTATGGGATGAACTCATTCTATTTGCTTCTACATTAACTTATCCTTGGTGTGTAATGGGTGACTTCAACTCAATACTTTATGAGTTTGAAAAATTAGGTGGTGTTGTTGTAAATAGAAGAGCTATGAAAGCCTTTTCTGATTGTCTGGATACATGTGGTTTAACTGAACTTCCATCTAAAGGCCCTTTTCTTACTTGGAAAAGAGGAAATTTACAAGAAAGATTAGACAGAGTGGTATTTTCTGAGAATTGGAAGACTATTTTTCAGCAATCAACTATTATTAATCTGGCTCTTCCAACATCAGATCATTGTGGTTTATGGTTAACATTGGCATCTTGCCAACCCACTCCTCCTTTGATTAAATCTTTTAAATTCTTATCTTCTTGGTTATCTCACTCTGATTTCAAGTGCAGGTTAAAAATCATTGGATTAGAGGGAGATCATGGAACAACAATTTAGAAGATTTTACTTCTAATATTCAGATTTGGAATAAGATGGTATTTGGTAACATTTTTTAGCAGAAGAAGACTATATTGAGGAGACTAGAAAGAATTTATAGGAAACTTCTTGATGGTGTTAATCCTTTCCTTGCTGATCTGAGTATTAAACTTTGGAGAGACTATGAAATTATTCTTGCCAGGGAAGAAGAATATTGGCTTCACCAATCCAGAGTTAATTGGCTGAATCTTGGGGATAGAAATACTCATTTCTACCATCAAGCTACCTTAATTAGAAGATCCAGAAATCGTATTGAAGCTTTACAAGATGATAATTTGGTGTGGATATATGATGATGCTCAATTACAACAGTTGATGCTTAATTTCCTTCAAAGTTTATATTCTGAAAGTTCTTCAACTTTGCTTATAAGAATGGATGACAATCTGTTTCCTCCCCTCACACCAAAAGTGAAAGAAAATCTTATCAGGATGCCTTCTCATGAAGAAATTAAGAAATCCTTATTTAGTATTGGAAACTTTAAGGCCCCGGGGCCGGATGGTATGCATGATCTCTTTTACAAAAGTCAATGGGATATTGTGGCTCCTACTATTGTAGATCTCATCACCCAGGTTTGGACCAATCCAGGTAATATTAAAGATATTAATCAAACTCTTATTACGCTTCTTCCTAAGATTGATTCTCCTACTAGACCTGCTCATTTTCGGCCAATCTCACTTTGCAATGTAAGCTATAAGGTACTTACTAAACTTATTGCTAATCATTTCCGTGATATTATGCCTTTGATTATTGGCCCCACACAATGTTCTTTTGTTAAAGGTCGTCAAGGTATTGATAATGTAATTGTTCTTCAAGAAGTAATTCATTATCTTAGATATATCTCTGGTAACAAAGGTTTTATGGTCCTAAAAATAGATATGGCTAAAGCATATGATAGAATGAATTGGTCTTTTATTATTGATTCTCTTGTTTAAGCTGATATCCCTGCATCTCTGGTTGATATTATCCATAATTGCATTTCTACACCTACTAGTAGTATTAACTGGAATGGTAATAAATCTGTAGTTTTCTCTCCTTCTAGAGGCTTACGTCAGGGTGATCCTATCTCTCCATACTTATTTGTCATGTGTATGGATAGATTAATACACCTTATTGACCAACATGTTGATTCTGGTGACTGAAAAGCTTTTTCTTTTGGCAGGAATGGCCCAATAGTATCTAATCTCTTGTTTGTTGATGACATTGTCCTTGTTGCTGAAGCTTCTTTGGAGCAGGCTCAAGTGATAAACAGTGTTCTGGACAAATTTTGTGCTTCTTCTGGACAAATGATTAGTAGAGAAAAATCCAGGATTTTCTTTTCCAAGAACACTCCTTAGGATATTTTGCAGGATATCTCATCCAAGCTACATATTACTCAAACTGATGATTTGGGAGTATATTTATGGATTCCTGTTCTCCATGGCAGAGCATCAACTAATTCTTATTCTCTAATCATTGATAAGGTGAGGAAAAGATTAGCTGGGTGGAAGTTTAATTCATTGTCAATGGCTGGAAGGATTTCTTTAGCCCAATCTACCTTAATGAGTATTCCTCACTATGTAATGCAAGCTTCTGTCATTCCTAATGGAGTCCTTGAAGAAATTGAAAGGATATGCAGAAACTTCATATGGGGATCTTCATCAGATAAAAGAAAGATGCACCTAATTTCTTGGTCTAAAATTTGCCTTCCAAAAGCTAAAGGAGGTTTAGGCTTTAAACCTCTGAAATTAGTTAACACTGCTTATATGGTCAAGCTGGGTTGGAATTTAATTAAGAAGCCTGATCTTCTTTGGGTTCAGGTGCTCAGATCCAAGTACAAGTGTGGAGGAAATAGAGTGCCTACTATGAGTTCTTATGCCAGGGAATCCAATGTTTGGAAAGGAAATGTCCAGGCCTGGAAATATACTACAGTTGGTCTGATGTAGAATTTAGGCAATGGGCAAGATACTAGATTCTGGAAGGACAATTTTGTTCCTGGTTTTCAGCCTCTATTTGCATATGTGATAAGTGAAAATTAGTTGATAAATTAGAGCACTTTTTATTTCACTTATCAAGGATAAAATGATAATTTTGCCCCAATTTAATTCCTTTTTATTTAATATTAGATAAATTGTATTTATTAATCCTAGATTTGAATTTGATGCTATTTTGATAGAAATATTGTTGATTTTTGTAGGATATTGCAAAGATTTAATTTTAAGGATAGATAGCATCAAATGAGGAAGATATCTGCAAGATTTGAGATTGATTGAAGATATTAAATGAAGATTTAAAGAAGATTTGAAATCATTAATGAGGAGATTAGTGTCAATCAATCAAGGATTCTGCAGACAAGCTTCCCAAATAAATCAAGGATTGCTCAATAAATGCAAGGAAATCATCAAATAAAGGGAAACAAGGAAGGACAAGTATGCGAAAACCAGTCTCGGGGAGAGATCAAGAGTTAAAAAGAGAAAGTTGGAGCAGCAGGACGCAAGCTACGTTTCACCTGCGCTATAGCGCAGGGTGAAGCATAGACTCTCTGGAAGTTGCGCTCACACCTGCGCTATAGCGCATCCTGGAGCGCAGGTTACACTGATTTTGTACTTGTTGTCGTTTTTAGATGGATCTCTTCCCAATTTGCGTTGTCTTTCCTTAGTCTATAAATAGGAACCTCTTGCACCGGGGCAAAAAAAGTAGTCAATCATTGTAATCTAGTCTATAGTTCAGTGATTATGTACCAAAGCTAAGTTTAGAGTAGGAGAGGAGGAACGCTTCATGAGGATTGAAGATGGTGACAACATCTTCGGTGGTTTGTATGGCTACTTCATGTAGTTAACTCTCCAGTAGGATTGGATGTAATCGATTCTATCCCTGAGTGTATGTAAATTTTATATTATTATTTCTGAGCTCCCTATCTATAATATTGGTATTTCTTATTCTGTGTTTATTCCTAATTCCCACGCTTGCGTCTGGAGTTATAGGCTACTCTTAACTAAAGTAGTTTTGATTAAGAACGAGAGTGGGGGAGCGGATTCTGAAGAAACTCATTCACTGATTGAATAAGATTACTCGGTTACTACTTTGCTCCGAAAAGGGATGTTTGCTAATGAGCGAGGGGTAGTGTGAGTACTCTAAGTGAAGGGGCATCCGACCATTAGGCTTAGTAATCGATAGCAAAGAGTTAGTGGGTTGTGAATCCATGATCCGAACATAGGCGTGTCCTAATGAGTATAAGGTAGTGACAGTACTGGAGCGAAGGTAGGTCTACAGCACTAGGCCTCGTTTATCAACTAATTCTTTACAAACTGAATAAAAGAGAGCGAAATAAGCCGAGGATAAGTCTGTCGCCCGGGAGAGCCCGCATAGTTTATCCTTGAGTGTTTAAGGCCGCTGGCGAAGGGCCTTAGCAATAAAGTTTGTCTACAGTATTATAGAGTAAACCTAAAATAATAGATAGCCTTTACATGCACAATGGGTGTGATGAGATGAAGTCCAATCCTGATCCAAATAAAGTGTCTCTAACTCTACCTTTCTATTCCATTAATTATTTATCTGTTATTTACAATTCCGCAACATTATACTCTAAACATTGCTTTCCCTTGATAAATAGATCACAATCTACGTAAATTGACCGTTCCCTGTGGATACGATAACTCTTCTTACTATTATACTACTGGATTTTTGGTTCGCTTGCCAGAAACCCATCATTATGCCTTGACAGAAATACCTCCTCAAGAGATTAATCTGCCAGTTGCCTGTTTTGCTGCTAATGGAGTATGGAATGATAAAAAAATTTCTGAAACCTTGCCTGCTGATATAAAAGCTAGTCTCTATGCAGTTTTGGCCCCTAGAGAGAACTCCACTTCAGATACTCCTACATAGACTGCCTCAACTGATGGGGAATTTACTATGAAATCTGTTTATGATTTAATTGCTGACCCAATTACTCCTATAGTTGACCAGGATTTAAGCAAGAGAATTTGGAATTGGGAGGGTCCTTCTAGAATCCAATGTTTTCTTTGGAAGTGTCTACATGGGAAGTTTCCTACAAATGATGAGAGATATCATAGAGGCATGACTCAAAATAATCTCTGTCCAAGATGTAATGATTCTCCAGAAACTATTATGCACATTCTCAGAGATTGTCCTGTGGTTATGGACATTTGGAATTCTGTTATCAAAGAAGATCATTGGGCAACCTTCTTTAGCCTTGGTCTGGAGAGATGGCCCAAATTCAACATGGAAGAACATCAAGTTGGCTGCATGCCATCCAAATCATGATTGGAAATTGTTGTTTCTTATCCTAATCTGGAATCTTTGGAATGATAGGAATAATTTAGTTTTTAATTCCAAACCTGAAATTTCTGATAATTTACTTCCCAAATCTCTGGCTTATGTTTCTATGATTTCCTCTAACTTTGGAAATGCCCATACTATGGCTGCTGAAAAGAGAAAACAAGAAACTCTTGTCTCTTGGAAATTTCCTCCTTCTGACTATGCTAAACTCAATGTAGATGGCTCTGTTAGAGGTTCATTTGGCCAAGCAGCAGGGGGTGGTCTTATTAGACATGAAGATGGTAGATTCATTTCTGGTTTCATCTGCAACATTGGGGTCTGCATTGTTCTAAAGGCTGAGTTGTGGGCTCTTTATCATGGCATTCATCTTGCCAAAAGTCTGAACATCCAAAATCTTTATATTGAGTTAGACTCTAAGCTAGCTCTTGATCTTGTTCATAGTGGTGCTAACCCTTCTCATCACTGTTATGGCCTAATTAGAGATATCGGAGAAGCTTTATCTTGGGATTGAAATGTCAAGATAGATCATGTATATAGAGAGGGTAATAGAGCTGCTGATTACCTTGCTAGTATGGGTCACTCTATCCCATTAGGAGTTCAGATTTTAAATATTTGCCCCCCTCCCTTAGTTAATATCCTTAGGAGTGATGTTCAGGGTATTGCCTTTCCTAGGCAAGTTGTAGTTGTGTAATTGTTTTCTTGGGCCTTTGTGTTATATATTAATATCCCCTTCAATAATAAAAAAAGAATAAGGATTTATATATTAAAAAAATATTGAAATAGAAAATAATAGGAAAATATTTTAAATCTTAATAAATTTTAATTTTTAATATTATATTTATTAGCATTTAAAAATTCAAATACAAAAAGAGAGAAAATTAGTATATTAATGATTGAGAGAGAATCTCACTTTCACAAGTGTGAATGTGAGTGAAGTTCATCGTCCAATGAGGATAAGAGAGAATAGAGTCTGTTTGGGTGGAACTTCTGCAGAAGTACTTCTAGGTGAAAAAAATAGCATGAATCAAAGAGGTCAAATGCATTTAACTTCTCCATAAGGTAAAATTAGTCTTTGTAGACCACCTACTTCAAAAGCTCTCCCATTTAACTTCTCCAAAAGTAACTAATTTTAACTTATGGAGAAGTTAAATGCAATTGACCTCTTTGATTTATGCTATTTTTTTCACCTAGAATTACTTCTGCATAAGTTCCACCCAAACAGGCTCAATGTCAAAATTCATCGAGAGGGAGAGTTGAGTGAGTGTTTTACTCTTCAAAGTGAGGTCTCAAAATTATAATATACCGTGTTTATAAAATAGAGATTGTTTCACTTTGTCAATATAATATTACTGTTTGGGTGGAACTTCTCTAGAAGTACTTCTAGGTGAAATAAATAGTATAAATCAAAGAGGTCAAATGCATTTAACTTCTCCATAAGTTAAAATTAGTTACTTTTAGAGCAGTTAAATGGGAGAGCTTTTGGAGGAGGTGGTCTACAAAAACTAATTTTAACTTATGGAGAAAATAAATTCATGCTATTTATTTTCACCTAGAAGTGCTTCTGGATAAGTTCTACCCAAACATGCTCTATTTCCTTTTATATTTTCCCTTTCTTTGATTTCAACAATCATAAACTATTGGATTAAAATGAAATTAGTAGGTGAAGACGGAAGAATGAGGTATGTGTTTTAAAAGTGAATTCCCTGCCTTATCATCCAAGAAATAATATATTTTTTTAGACAAGAGGAAAAGGCAATTGAAATGTGTCAAATTTATTCCGTCAAAAAAATTGTGTCAAAATTCATATAATTTCAGTTGACTAACTAAAAATAGAAAAATTCCTATGCAAGGACTGACTTTTGTCGTAACCTTTTTTTTCAATTTCCATTTTAATTAAAAACAAGAAAAATAAAAATTTCATTATCTCTCTTTGTTTTTTGGTCCTAAGTCTTAATCTAGGTATAAGGCTAGGAATCAGAAATAAGGTTAGAGATACCCGTTGATTAAATCACAGTTTACTAGAATTTTTGTTTTATATGTATCAAATCATATATTGAATAATCCCTCCGATCCTATTTATAAGAAATTTTTTGAAGGTGGCCTTTGTCCTTTTTATAAGAACTTTTTCAGTCTCATGCATTAATTATTATTTGACAAAAATACTCTATTAGTGGAGGTAGGTGAGTAATTAATTAGTAGAGATAGTATGACACAATTGAGTAGTTAAATAGAAAGAGAAAGATAATGAGTCTCAATAAATTCAAGGGTAGTTTAGTAAATATGATACACATTCATGACAAATTTATTGTAATCAACTAAATTAACCAACTTTCTTAATCCGTGTGAATTAGTATATAAGTCACTTACTAATTAAAGTGTTAAACATTTCCATTTGGAAAGAGTATAATTTTAAATTATTTATCTCTTTTATTTGCTTTTTTTAATTAAAAATAACATCTCAATTAAAAGTCAATTATCTTTCTTCCCATCCTAATTTTCCTTTTTTTTATGAGATTCCTCGTGTTGTGTTCTTTCTCTCGTATATTTAAAAACAAAGATTAAAATATTTGACAGAATTATAAAGAACATTTTTTTAATACATAATTAACATGATGCAAGACACCATGCTCTGTTTTTCTCAAGAGACAGGTGTTATAATTTACCCATGTAATAATAATGTAAGAAAAGAAAAAAAAAACACATTAGGATCCGGAATCTCCAAAGTTTATTCTAGAATGAGCCACTAACCCCTGTTTATGTTCAACGCAGCCCTCAAAAAAGCTGTGGATGCAACAAGTAAGCGTAGACCAGAAAATCACCCTTGTCCTTTCCTTGTTCAAAAACCACACAAAACCAATTCCCTTCTTCTGCCTCTGGTTTCCACTCCCTATGCTCCATCTTCAACCAACCAAGAAAGTTCCTCTCTTTCTTTCCTTCTAAAACAAACTCTTCTTCTTTTTTTTTTTTTTTGGGAATCTTGGCTGTGATTGATGACCGCAAGATCAAATAAAATTCAATTCGAGTTTGGTGGGTGGCACCCTCTGTTTCATGTATTTGATTCCTCTGGTCAACTCCGTTTACTATAAATATGACCCTTTCTGTTTCTTCTTCACTATTTATTATCATCACACTCCCTTATAGCCTTTGAATGGATTCCATCACTACTTCCTTCTCTTCTCTTCTGAATCACAATCAAAACAACCACGTTTCTTCTTTACCAAACAACAACAATCACAAAGTTAGCTTTGATCCCAAGCTGGGTGGGATGGGTTCAGCTGTGGATAATTCCAAAGCTAAGATTGTCACTGGCCCCGCCGGTTATATCCTCGAGGATGTTCCTCATTTGACCGATTTCATTCCTAATCTTCCAGTACGTCGTCGTTTTCATCCTTCTCTCTTCATTACTATGTGCTGTGCTTTTCTCTTACGCCACCATTAAAAGCTGCTTCTTCTGTTCTAACTGATCAGTGATCATGTGATAGTGTCTTCCCCTTTTCTTTCTTATTTTGCCTAGAATGTTTTGTCGTTATAAAAAGTTAACTACTTTTTTTCCTTCTGCCGACACCCGAGAATTATTTTTATTTTTTTATTTATTTGGGTTTTCAGTGTTTTACTGTTTTTTCTTGTTACAGATCAGAAATCAATAACTGATTAATTTTTCTTTTTTATTTTTGGGAATTTCTTTTTTCTGTTATCAATTTGAGTGAAAGGGGGAAAATATGTCTAAAGTATCATTTTTTTTAGGAGGGTACAAACTACAAAGCTAATTTATGATTTTGTATCTTGGTGTTACTGCAGACATACCCTAATCCTTTGCAAGACAACCCTGCTTATTCAGTAGTCAAGTAAGTGCTGTTGCTTCTTATTTGCGTAGTAGTGATTTCCTTTGTTGTGTTGCTTGATTGATAAAACTGAATTTTACTTGCCATTTTCCAGGCAGTATTTTGTGCATGTTGATGACACCGTTCCTCAGAAGGTTGGTAATTGGTAATTTTTTGTCAGTGTAAATTTTGATTGGTTATGCATAGATTTTGAGTTGCTTGAAAGTGTAACTTTGAACATTGATGCTTGAACCTTCCTGGATTGGGGAGACGGTACTAAAAGCATTAGCTATTAGCTAATCTCAATATTAAGGTGGTACTGCATCTCCAATACCAAGTGTGGTTTACCTACAAATCCAAATTATGGGAATGGTAGCTGCATAGGGTGAACAATTATGACAGTGGTCCAAAATCTTCTGATCAAGAGGTTCTTGTGAAGTTGGTGCAATGTCATGTTCAACTAAGACACCGTTACCTTAATTTAATTACATGTCATTTATTTCCATTTTGCCCTGACTCCTGAGTCCTGACAGGTTGTTGTTCACAAAGATAGTCCAAGAGGGGTACATTTTAGGCGTGCTGGACCCCGGCAAAAGGTATGTTTCTGTGTGTGGTGTGGGTCTATCTGTGCAATTATAGATATATTTGGTAGTTGGTCCCTAACTTTTGTTTGTGGCCTTCTAAAATTGGATATCCAGGTGTATTTTGAAGCAGATGAAGTTCAGGCTGCCATTGTTACTTGTGGGGGTCTGTGCCCTGGGCTCAACACTGTGATTAGGGAATTAGTTTGTGGCTTACACCATATGTATGGCGTGAAGAGAGTTCTGGGAATTGAGGTATATGGATGTTTATGTCATTAACTCAAAGCCTTCCTGTTTCTTTCTCTCTTATTCTACTTATTTTATTTGTTTTGGGGGGAAGGGGATGGGGACATTAAAACTTAAAACAGGTTTTTTGTGCTTGCTTTTCTTTTTTAGAAGAATGAAGGCAATGGGGGGATAAAAAGCAGAAGAATGAATGTGAAAATTTAAAAAATCCATTACATTTTAACATTTTTTATTCATTTCTCTCCAATGCTCAAGAGATTTTCTTCAGTGTAATTAATGCAAATCATTCTCCTCATGTTTTACTTATCATTTTCATTCCCCTGAGTCTTTTCAAACAAGCTTTAAAGGCAAAGGTTGTTATTATGCTATCTTACCCTTGTCTAAAGGAGATCAATGCCTTAGGAGACAACATATTAATTATTTGGTGTCACTTAAAATTTATATTTTCTGTAGTAATGTTTTTTCCATCTTCAGTTCTCCCTTAACGCTATCAATCTCTAATATCAATCAATTGCTATCATACTTGGTTTTTAGTTGATCTTGTTAACTTAAGAAAATGTTATGATGTGAAGGGAGGATACAGGGGTTTCTATGCTCGCAATACAATCAATTTAACTCCTTCTAGTGTCAACAATATCCATAAGCGTGGAGGAACAATCCTTGGTACTTCACGAGGTGGACATGACACCAATAAGATAGTTGACAGTATTCAAGATCGGGGAATCAATCAGGTTTGTATTTCTTTCTATTTACCAGTATATATTTTATTTTTGTGTATGTACATCAGATTAATCATTAATGTCTGTCGGAATTTCAGGTTTATATAATTGGAGGAGATGGAACTCAGAGGGGCGCATCTGCGATTTTTGAGGTATTTATAATTTAAATGAAGCTAACAAACTTGTGGGTTTAGGGAATGTAAATGGACCTTTTACCAAGGTCGTGTTAATATTTAAGACCCTTGAAACTAATTGCATTGAAGTAGCAATGTTTTAATAATTCAATCTGATTATCCATGCAGGAAGTCAGAAGGCGTGGTCTCAAAGTTTCAGTTGTAGGAATCCCCAAAACCATAGATAATGATATCCCGGTAAATCTTTTTTCTTTCACATTGTGGCTCTCAATTCATATAATTTGAATCCATTTATTACTATCCATTAGCATCATTAATTGGTAAATTTCCTCTGCTGTCTTTGCTTAATAGATTATCGATAAGTCCTTTGGCTTTGACACTGCTGTTGAGGAGGCTCAACGTGCTATAAATGCAGCACATGTTGAAGCTGAAAGTGTTGAGAATGGTATAGGTGTCGTCAAGCTGATGGGACGATACAGCGGTAAGTTTCCTAAATGCTTATAATGCCCACTCATCAGGTTAATGGTTCCTTCTGTAATTACCTTCAATGGCCTAAAGAAAATGAAGAAGCTTATATCTTGTTTCTTATTAGACTTGACAAAGTATTGGATGCCAATTATTCTACTGGTTGGGGAGGGTCTGCAAGAATCCCTTGTGACACATAAATCATGATTCCTGGAAGCTTAATGTGGGAGTAAAATGCAGTCTACCTGCAAACAATTTGCAGATTCAATGGAATCTGAATCATTATGTCCATCTAACAGTCTCTTAAAGTACAAGGCCATCAGGGATGCAGCTAACTTCAATTCGACCAACATAAAACTATTGTTTTCTCATCATAGCATTTAAAAAGAAAAGAAAAGCTAAATATGATGTTTAATAGTTTTTTTTTTCCTGATTTTGGAGTGAACCTGACATTGCTTCATATGTGCTTTTATTTTGGATGCAGGATTTATTGCAATGTATGCTACGCTTGCAAGTCGAGATGTGGACTGTTGCTTAATTCCAGAGTCACCCTTTTACCTTGAAGGTCATGGTGGACTTTATGAATATATAGAGAAAAGACTCAAGGAAAATGGGCACATGGTTATTGTGATTGCTGAAGGAGCAGGACAGGAACTTGTTTCTGAGAGCATGCAATCCATGAGCAAACAGGATGCTTCTGGAAACAAGCTTCTTCAAGATGTTGGGCTGTGGATATCCCAAAAAATTAAGGTTAGTTTTTTGTTTGTTCTATTTGTGGTAGTCTGGTAGATACCTTGTGCTCTTCAGTGTGATCTTTGACAGCATTTTGTCATTATTCTCTTAATTTCTGTGTTGAATGTGAATTTGACTTGTTTACTTCCTTAAGGCCATGCCCATTTACGCCATGATTACTGGCTGATTTTTCTAGCTCATCACATATGCATATATGAATTTCTAAGACTTGTAGTAGAAAGCTTTTTTTTTTTTCCATTTTACTGGATTTTAAAATGTTTTCAGTTGTTTCCTGCTTCCAATTTATGCTTTCTACATTGAACTCTGGGAGAAGTTTAAAGAAACATTCCTTAGTTTTTAAGAGTGTCATTTCATAAGTAGCTTAATGCTAAACATCTGGTTACTGATGGATGCTGAATAGTTATTTCATATGTATTTTTGGTCTGAGTGCTCAAAAGTAGACTGTTGCAAAATGTTCTATATTTTATTATTTGCCAATTTCTCACACCTGATAAATGTTTACGAAGATATTTTCTGCCACTGACTTTAAACGTTTTGATTTTCCAGGATCATTTTGCTAAAGAGAAGACGATGTCCATAACTCTCAAATATATAGGTTTCTAAAGATTAAACTTCATAGAATTTTGCATGTGTACACACACACACACTCACTCAAAAGGAGCAATTGCTGAAAGAACATTGCCTTCTCTTTATGTGTGTTGCAGATCCAACCTATATGATCCGAGCTGTTCCAAGTAATGCTTCTGACAATGTGTACTGCACACTTCTTGCTCAAAGTGCTGTTCATGGAGCAATGGCAGGTTACACTGGCTATACAAGTGGACTTGTCAATGGAAGACAAACTTACATACCCTTCTATGTGAGTTCATTCTGTAGAATAGATAGGATTTATCTATTAGCATTTAATATTTTAATGAATTTAATTGTCATTGAAAGCAGTTCTAGAAATGCTAACAAGTATCATGAGGGCACTGGTTAAGGTTCCAAAATTAGAAAGTTTTTATTGAATTGTGCAACGTTTAATTCTATAAATGCGATCAATGCCGTAATTTCCAATAAAAACTTATTATATATGATTCCTTAACTAGTGTCCCTGGAGAACTCATTAGCAAGACCCAATAACTCATGATTTTATAGAAGTAGTATTATTATGTACATTTTGGCTCCAAGACTGGTAGTCAATTGGCTAACTCTGATATTTTGTTGCATTGTTATGCAGAGAATCAACGAGAAAACGAACCACGTAGTGATAACTGATAGAATGTGGGCTAGGCTTTTATCTTCAACGAATCAACCTAGCTTTATGGATCCCAAGATTGTCCATGAAGACAAGAAGGAAGAAAATGACACTTCGGTTAACCATGAAATCAGAAGCCTTTTGCCCCCACCTTGCTAGATGCTATTGTCATTCCTTCATCATGCGTTATAAGAGTATATATATGAGCTATCTTTTTTGTTCATAAGTTGGCTGTGGAAAACTCAGCCTGACTTGATCAATATATTAGTTAAAATATGTTTTGTCTTGTGATTGGGTGACTTGTATGCTAATAATAAATCAAATGAATTCTGTTTTATTATGAAATGAACTTTGATATGATAATTTGAATTTATTATCCATGATTCGCTTAGTGCCTTAAAGTCTCAAACAAACTATTTGTGTATTTGGTTTAGCGTTGAAACTCATCAAACTAAAGTTTGGATTTTCTAATACAATTAAATGCAACTATTTCTAGCCTTGGAAACATGACGTTTCAAATCAAACATGCTAGATGTCACATGTTCACATAGGCGTTAGGTACTCGAACAGACCATGTGCACAAAAATGGAGTGTCTAGAGTTGGAAACTGTTGATTCTATGGGCAATTAGACCGTTTCTCTATTTGTATAATGTAGGAAAGAATAATGAATTGCGTGAGTGTTAATACATGTGAATTTGTTTGGCGTTGAATTTCTTTTTACAAATTCCTAAAACTATGAAGCATGCTTTACGACGGCAAGGGCCATGTTAAATTAAAAATTTCCTTAAACAATTGTTTGGTTCAGTACGGCAAGTATCTGAACGTCTTTGATAACTTGTGGACTTGAGAAACAGAGTTGATGATGAGTATATTGGAGAGGGGGAAGTTGTAATTGTGATTCGTGAATGTGATTATTATTTATTATAATTTTTCAAGTACCAATCTTGGTACGAGCATCTGGAAGGTTTTGACTTGTAGAAATTAGAGAAACGTGTAAGAGAAAATGTCACCACGTGATGTGCCCTCACAATCACTCACAGCAGACCCGTGATGAAATTTTGAGATACGTGTTTGTCAGGTTTGTGACTAACTACTTATATAAATAGGTCGTGCTGCCTGCTTATCAGAATTGAGTTATCATTATCAATGGGTTACATTGGATTGGATTATTTTATAATTTAAATTAAATGGATTTATAAAGTTTTAGCTAGTGTTGCAAATGGGCTTCGTCACACACACATGGTAAGAAAAAAAAAAAAGCATGCAATATGGAGTCTGTTGCAGCAACACTGCAACACGATTTTCCTCTCACCATTGCTCCTCCCAGTTGCATGCTAAGCCACCGTTGGCAACACCTTGAAGTTCACCGTGGGAACTTGCTAAAGGCTCATAAGAAAATAGGTGGCTTTTAGGCTGGACTCTTCTTTTAGCGGCACCACTCATAGACCCCATTGTTAACCCACTGTGGCAGGTAAACAATTTTTTTTTTTTAAATATGTGATGAAATTGTAATATTCACTTTTGGCCCCAAAAAAAACATATATTTACGCCTGTTCCCATTGTATATTCATTAAAAAAATTCGATTCACATTTTCCCCTTTCACTGTCCTTGCCCCAACATTCTGTGAAGAAAAAAAAAATCATCTCAAATAGACGATACTTGGGCAAAGGCTAGCGATTCAAAGTAATTATTTTTCTATAAAAATAATTATATTAAAATAATTATCACTATAAAAATAATAAATTATATTAAGAATAAATATAAATAGTGATATTTTAAAACATATTTGATAGATTTAAAAAATAATTATATTAAGAGATATTGGCACAAATAATTTGATTGAAAACTGAGTAATTAAGAGAGAGGATGTGTAATTAAGAGAGAATTAATTACTATTTTTATTAGCATTTTCTTTCTTACGGGAAGACGAGAGAGGTAAGGGTGGGAGGTGTAACATCCCGCAAATTGGGAGCTTTAATAATTTCATTAGGTATCAAAACAAGATAATTATGTTTTAGTAAATCAAGAAAGGTAAATTGTGAAATTATAGGTTAAAACCAAATCTATGCTTTAACTTAGTGAATTTGAGAAAATTGGGTTCTGGTAATCAATTCCTCACAGGGTGTAATCGATTACCAGAGAATTAGTTTTTAGGTAATCGATTATCAAATGTTGTAATCGATTACCAGTTTCCCAGAAACGTTTTCTTGTGTAAATTTTACCTTTGGTAATCGATTACAGCATTACTGTAATCGATTACCAACTGTCCAGTATAAATACTTGGACATGCAAAAATCAGAAAACTCACTTGTTCTTCTTCCTCATTCGAACCCTAGAGAGAGAGAGTTTCTAGAGAGAGAAAGTGGAATTTTGATGTGATTAAGGAGAATTGAAGCTAGGATTCATCAAAGGAACCTTCAATTCATCATTTCCTCTTGTGAATTTCAAGAAAATGGTGAGTATAACTCACACACTCACACCTTTCTCTTATTTTGATTTCTCCCCATTGTATGAACCCTACTCTCTTCATTCCCTTTCTCTATGTATATTGTGGTTGAATTGATGATAATGGTGTAAGATGGAGTAGTTTAATCGGTGATTTTCGTTGAAAACCTTAGGGTAGCGAAATTGACGAAATGCTCATTGTATGAACCCTACCCCTTGAATCCCTTTCTATGTGATTAAAATGAATAGAATTATGATGTTTGTAATGAGATTGATTAGTTTATGCTTGGATCGATTGTAAAACTATTGAATTTCTAAGTTACGAAACTTACGAAAGTCTCGAAACACTCGAAATGTTCGAGATTCTAGTTTTTAACTATCAATTCATGTTTACCGGTTTCGACCGTGAGTAATATAAGCCGGCCTTTGAGCTGTGAGTAAAAAGGTTAAGCAAACTAAGTAAAACATGACTTCGGTCCAGTAATGGGTGGGATACGTCCCCGGGAAAGACGTTTCCCGTAGTTTGAGCTCAAGTCTAACTCTAGTTTCAGTAATTAGTTCATGCCTGCTGGGCACAGCAATGAGTTACATTATTATTGCATCATAATGATTTGAGTATTAAGTTTATGAATATGTTATGTTAATTATCCTTAATTGATATGAATATGAGTATGATATATGGCTTCATATTAGTTAGTTAAGTTGATTTTACCCCCACACTTTATGTATGTTTAGTTATACTCGCTGAGATTATTATCTCACCCCACGTTTCGGGGATTTACTTTAGTTGTGCAAGTACCTTGGGTGATGTTGAGGCAGTTATGGTGAGGATAGAGCTGAATCTTACTTCGGTTGGAAGATTCATTAATAGGACTAATTCCTAATGTATTTGTAGCTGTTATTTGGTTATTCATTTAGGTCTATTGTTGTATCTTGTATAAATGTAATTATTCCTTATTTGGCCACTAAGGCCTAGTTTTAATGTTATGATAGGTTTAAATATTGAAATGCACTGGTTTTGGCTGATTTTCAGGTTAAGTTGAATTCTGGTAATAGTTTGGTTTTTAGGGGAGACTCTGCCGGATTTCTGGCATGAGTTCATTGAACCACACTTCTTCAAGTGTGGATTCTTCCCTAAGTTTAAGTAAGATTTACTATTATTTATGAAATTGATGTTGTTTTGGAATTGCTTAAGCTAATCGTTGGAAAGTTTAAGCGAATATATGACGATATCAAAAATTTAACGTAATGATTTCAAGAACTTTAGGGATAGTGTCTCCAACGGACATTATTTCTGAGTTTAGAAATTAGGGCGTTACAAGAGGAATTAGTATGTGATTAATATAGATTTAGACAATTACCTTTTATAATTATTGAAACATTATTAATAATTTTGTCAAAATTATAATTGTAACATCCCGCAAATTAGGAGCTTTAATAATTCATTAGGTTACAAACAGAGAATTATGTGTTAGTAATTAAGGAAAGGTAAGTTGAGGAATTAGGGGTTAAAACGTAGTTATAAAACCAAGTTTAGGATGTTGTCTAAGTAAAATTAGTAAGTTTGGGTTGCTGGTAATCGATTACAGAGAGTTTGTAATCGATTACCAGAGAGTTGAGTCTTTGGTAATCGATTACCAGGGGATGGTAATCGATTACCCGAGAGAAGAATTTTTGGTAATCGATTACCTGAGAGCAGAATTCGTAGTAATCGATTACCAGGTTGCCATAAAGGGTTTTTAGTGTTATTTTAGCTGCTGGTAATCGATTACAATGGGTCTGTAATCGATTACCATCAGTAAAATGCACTAAAACCAATAACTTAAAACATAACTCATTCATTTCTTTCTTTTCCTAAAAAGACCTAGAGAGAGAGAGGGTTCTAGAGAGAAGTTTCACAATCAAGGCTTGGAGAAGGAGAATTGAGGCAAGGAAACTACTTCATCTACCTTCTCAAGTGGGATTTCACTCTTGGGTGAGTATAACTCACTTGTATGATAGAGAATAGTTAGCTCCTACTTTGCATGAGCCCTCCCCTTTTCTCCCCCTTTCTTGATGATGATTGGTTCTTGTTTGGATTGGAGTATTCATGTTGTTTGAAGTGATTATCGATAGATTGAGCATATGGGTTTAGAATTGAGTGTCGAAATTCTTAGTTTCGAAGCTTTCGAAACTATCGAAAGCTTTGAAACTATCGAAACTATCGTAACTATTGAAGACTCTCAATTTTAACTCATATTGATATCCGGGTCGGTTATAGTTCCTTGTTTAATCATAGATCTTGGATTGTAATATTTGGATTAGAGTTTGGAATGAATTTGAGATTTGTTGTTCGTAGAGTCGAAACTAGCGAGATTTACGAAACTATCGAAATGCTCATTGTATGAACCCTATCCCTTTAATTCCCTTTCTATATAGTTAATTTGATCGAATTGGTAATGTTTGTGTGGAATTGAGTGATTGGTGTTAGGATTTGCCTGAAAAACCTTTGAATGTCAAAATTTACGATACTTGCAAACTTACGAAAAGTGTTATTATGTGCATTTAAATAATGTAAGCCGGTTTCGACCGTGAGTTAAATAAGCCGGCCTTTGCGCTGTGAGTTAAAAATCAAGTAAATAAGTAAAACACGACTTCGGTCCAGTTTGGGTGGGATTCGTCCCCGGGAAAGCCGGTTCCCGTAGTCTGAGCTCAGGTCTAACTCTAGAAAGTGATAAGATCATGCCTGCTGGGCACAGCAATGAGTGCATCATGAGCATCATAACTTGCATTACTCAACAATTCATATTAATCGAATTATGTATTGCATTTAGTTGTTATTGACTATTGGTAATCATGTTTTATGTATTTAGTTCATGAATGTGTTATATGTGAAGTTTGTTAAATTGTCACATTGTCATTGATATCTGGTCCCTGCATTCATGCATGAGTATGTATTCACTGGGATTATTATCTCACCCCACGTTTCGGGGATATATTTTAGTGGTGCAGGTACCTCCGGTGAGGTTGAGGAAGTTAAGGTGAGGGTGGAGCTGAGTCTTATTTCAGTTGGAAGAGTAGTTTAATAGAAGTAGTTCCTGGAGTAGTTATTTTCGTTTAATTGATTATTCGATGAGGTGTATTGACGTAAAATGTATAAGTGTAATTATTTCTGAGTTGGCCATTGAGGCCTAGTTTTAATCTTATGATATGTAGGATATCGAATTGTACTGGTTTTTGCTGGTTTTCAGGTTAAGCTGAATTTCTGGTAATTGTCCGGTTTTTAGGGGAGACTCTGCCGGATTTTCGGTATGAGTTTATTGAATCATACTTCTCTAAGTATGAATTCTTCCCTGAACTTAAGTAGGTTTCATACCTATTTAAGGTCTTTGACGTTTGTCTTGTTTTGGCTTAAGCTAATCGTTGGAAAGTATAATCAAATGTGTGACGATATCGGAAATTTAACAAAATGATTTCAAGGAGTTCAGGAATAGTGTCTCCAACGGGCATTATTTCTGAGTCCAGAAATTAGGGCGTTACAATAATTAACTAGTATATTAACCGAATAAAGATATGTCTTTATATAATTAAAATTAAAATTATAATAAATTAATATCTTTAAAAAATTAAAAATTAGAATAATTTTAAATAATTATTCAATTTAAAATTATAATAGTAGATTATTTTTCTATTAAAATTTATTTGATACGAAAATATAATTAAATAATATATTACTTAATCGTTATAATAAAAAATGTATTACTTAATTTCATATATATATTTGTATAACATTAACACAAAAAAAAAATTAAAACATATAACTCTAAACAAATCCTAAATAAATTTAATAAAAAGGAACTAGTGAATCCCCGTAAAATTGTGGAAAATTTATGTTAAGCACCTTATGCATGGTAAATCAACGTGGTGTGTTTTGGTAGGGTTTCGGCGTATGTGGGTTAATGAGTTGCATGATGTAGTGGGTAAGAGTATAGAAGCTTAAACCCTAAGTGCCTATTTGGGGTTAGCGGAAGTGCATGCAAAGTTGGTGTGTGAATTTGGTCATGGTGATCAAAGGGGATGTTTGGGGTGGTAAGAGGAACCCTAAAATAGTAGAATCAATTTTGGTGTTTTTTTAAATGAAACGTAATTATAGTGAATTTATATATTTCAAATAAATAGTTGATAATTAAGGAAAAATAGTTATATTTGCCGTAAAAGTCTGGAAAAATTATGTTAACCACCTTATGCATGGTAAGTCAACGTGGTGTGTTTTGGTAGGGTTTAGGCGTATGTGGGTTAATGAGTAGCATGATGTAGTGGGTAAGAGTATAGAAGCTTAAACCCTAAATGCCTATTTGGGGTTAGTGGAAGTGCATGCAAAGTTGGTGTGTGAATTTGGTCATGGTGCTCAAAGGGGATGTTTGGGGTGGTAAGAGGAACTCTAGAATCAATTTTGGTGTTTTTTTGAAATAAAACGTAATTATAGTGAATTTATTTCAAATAAATAGTTGATAATTAAGGAAAAATAGTTATATTCGTCGTAAATTCTGGAATATTTATGTTAAGCACCTTATTCGTGGTAAAATAACGTGGTGTATTTTGGTAGGATTTCGGCGTAGGTGGGTTAATGAGTTGCATGTTGTAGTGGGTAAGAGTATAGAAGCTTAAACCCTAAGTGCCTATTTGGGTTAGTGGAAGTGCATGCAAAGTTGGTGTGTAAATTTTGTCATGGTGATCAAAGGGGATGTTTGGGGTGGTAAGAGGAACCCTAAAATCAATTTTGGTGTTTTTTTAAAATAAAACATAATTAAAGTGAATTTATTTCAAATAAATAGTTGATAATTAAGGAAAAATAGTTATATTCGCCATAAAATTCTGGAAAATTTATGTTAACCACCTTATTCATGGTAAATCAACGTGGTGTGTTATACAACCAGAATCTTGCTTAATTTGAAGTCCTAAGAAAAATTTTAGTTCTCCCATTAAACTCATTCCAAACTCTGATTGCATCAACTCAGAAAACTCCTTGCACAGAGAAGAATCAGTTGAACCAAATATAATGTCATCAACATATATCTGGACAAGTATAAAATCTTTGTTAGACTATTTTCTAAAAAAAGTGGTATCTACTTTTCCTCTTTCAAAACCATTTTTGATAAGAAAACTGCTCAATTTGTCATACCATGCTCTAGGAGCTTGTTTCAGACCATAAAGAGCCTTTTTCAATTTGAAAACATGATCAGGAAAAGCAATGTCTTCAAAACCAGGGGGTTGTCTAACAAAAACTTCTTCTTCAATGAACCCATTCAGGAAGGCACTTTTGACATCCATTTGATATAGTTTGATGCCATTATTTACAGCATAAGAGAGAAGAATTTTAATTGCTTCTAACCTGGCAATAGGGGCAAAGGTTTCAGTGAAGTCAATACCTTCTTGTTGATTGTACCCTTGAGCCACCAATCTTGCTTTGTTTCTTACTACCTTTCCTTCTTCAAACAACTTGTTTCTGAACACCCATTTGGTTCCAATAATTGTTTTCCCATGGGGTTTAGGAACAAGTGTCCAGACATCACTCCTAGAAAATTGGTTTAGCTCTTCTTGCATGGCTAGGATCCACCCTTCATCATGCAGAGCTTCATCAATGTTATTTGGCTCAATTTCAGACAGGAGAGCAAGAGAATTCAGATTCTTGAATTTTGATCTTGTCTTAACTCCTTCTGAAGTGCTGCCAATGATTTACTCTTTTGGATGATGTGATTTGTATCTCCAGTCAGGTTTCTGAGGAGAAATCAAGTCAGTCTGAGACTCAACATTTGTCTGAAGAGGTTCAGTGACAGATGGTGCTTCAGACACCTGTTCATCCTTGATGCTGTCATGAGTATTCAGCTCCATTCCTGCAAAATCATATTCTAGATCTAATAGTTCCCTATCAGTCTCTTTCTTGTCATTGAATTTACAATGAATTGATTCCTCTACAATTAAAGTTCTAGAGTTATACACTCTATAGGCTTTAGATGTTTCAGAATATCCTATGAAAAATCCTTTGTCAGATTTTGCATCAAATTTTCCAAGATCATCCTTGGTGTTGAGTATAAAACACTCACATCCAAAGGGATGGAAATATGATATGTTGGGTTTTCTTCCTTTCCACAATTCATAAGGAGTCTTTTTCAGAATTGGTCTTACCAATATTCTGTTTTGAAGGTAGCAAGCTGTGTTAATAGCTTCTGCCCAGAAAGATCTTGGTAGATTGCATGAGTTGAGCATAGTTCTCCCCATTTCTTGCAAACTTCTGTTCTTTCTCTCAACAACCCCATTTTGCTGAGGTGTTCTTGCCACAGAGAAATTGTGTGAGATCCCATTCTCATCACAAAACAATTGAAAGTTTGCATTCTCAAACTCTCCACCATGATCACTTCTGATAACAGATATACAGAATCCTTTTCATTTTGTACCTTCTTGCAGAATATTGTGAAATTTCTGAAAGTCTCATCCTTGCTTCTTAGGAATAACACCCATGTGAATCTAGAATAGTCATCAACAATGACCAAACCATATTTTTTACCACTAATGCTTTCTGTTCTAATAGGACCAAACAAGTCAATATGTAACAGTTCTAAAGGTCTGCTAGTGGAAACAACATCCTTACTCTTAAAAGAGTGTCTTGTTTGTTTCCTTTTCAGACAACTTTCACATAAAATGTCAGATTTGTAAGAAAGCTTGGGCAGTCCTTTAACAAGGTTGTGTTTTGCTAACTTTGAGATTAATCTCAAGCTGGCATGCCCAAGTATTTGGTGCCAAATCTGTTTTTCATCTTCAACAGAGATAAAACATTTTACATTTTGACTTGCCAACTCCTCTAGATCAATTTTGTACACATTGTTGTGTCTCTTAGCAGTAAAAAGGATTTGATCAAGAGAGTCTTTGACTATACATCCTTCTTTAGTAAAGGAGACCACATATCCACTGTCACACAATTGACTTATGCTCAGTAGATTGTGCTGAATTCCCTCTTCTAGAAGAACATTCTTAATAAGAGATAGAGGAGATATACCTACAGTCCCTATTCCTGTGATCTTCCCTTGCTGATTTCTACCAAAGGTGACCACACCTCCTGCTCTGGGCCTAAGGTTTTGGAACAAAGACCTTTCTCCTGTCATGTGCCGCGAGCACCCACTGTCCAGGTACCATTTGTGGGGTTTCCTTTGTCCTGTTAAACACATCCGCAACAGGAATGATCAAGTTCTTAGGTACCCATATTCTTTTGGGTCCTTTCTTGTTAGATTTGGGTTTTGCTTTTCCCTTGTGTTTGCACTGAGCCACATTGTGTCCAGGCTTGCCACAGTGAGAACACCCAATAGCTTTCTTTTTGCCTTTAGTAAAATTTTTGAAAATATGAGGTTCAGAAGTATCATGATCACAAAAGCCTAATCCACTTTTGTCAAGAGAATGTCTTTGATTGCCAAGCAATCTGTTAAGGTTTTCTGTTCCTTTGACAAATTTGTCTAAGTCTTTTGTCAGTTCCTCAACTTGTTTCTGAAGTTTTTTGTTTTCTTCAGAGACAGTTTGTGAACTGCTACTTTCAGTCCCAAGAATTTTCTCCTTGAGCATAATATTTTCTATCTCAAGAGCCTCATATTTACTGCACATTTCTGTGTGGGCCTTGGACAGATTCTTATACTCATGGAAGAGTTCCTTGGAACTTTCCATCAGGTCATCATACATCTCTTGAAGAGTTAAGGGAAATACCTCAGACTCTGAGCTATCTGATGAGGGCAGGCTGGCCATGAGACACAGGTTGGCCTCTTCTGAAGTGTCTTCCTCTTCTTCTGAGGTAGACTCATCAAGATCCTCCCATGTTTCCATCAGACCCTTCTTCTTCTTGAAGAATTTCTTCTTTTTGAAGTTGTTCTTCTTAAGTCTTGGACATTCAGCCTTCATATGACCTGGTTGTTTACACTCATAACATATGATTTTGTCATGATGAAAATCCTTACCTGACTTACCTACTTTAGAGGTTGAGGGTTGGTTCTTTCTGAACTTTCCTTTGTTCTGCAGCATCCTCTTGATTTTCCTGCTGAGAAGAGCAAGATCATCATCTTCTGAGCTATCTTCAGAATCTTCATCTGCTTCTGAAGTTTCCTCAGCTTGCATAGCTTTCATGTTGCTGTGCCTAGGCTGTTTGGCTTTGGAGTTTAATGCCAGAGATTTCTTCTTGATGTCATCTTCCCCAAGCTCAAGCTCATGAACTTTGAGAGATCCCAACAGTTCTTCCATTCTAAGAGAGTTTAAGTCTCGTGCCTCTTGAATGGCTGTAACTTTGGGTCTCCAGGACTTTGGCAAACTTCTTAGAATCTTTCTATTGTTGTCTCTAGATTCATAAGTTCTACCTAAAGACCTGAGTCCATTAGTTATAGTCTGAAACCTCCCAAACATTTGATCTATGGTTTCAGATTCTTCCATCTTGAACATCTCATATTGATGTATAAGCATGCTGATTTTGGATTGCTTGACAGTCTCAGTCCCTTCATGGGCAGCTGCAAGAGTATCCTAAATCTCCTTGGCAGATGAACATCCATGAACCTTCTCATACTCTGATTTATTCAAAGAACATATCATATAGAGTTTGGCTTTAGCATTCATTTGAACTCTAGCCTTCTGCTCTAAAGTCCATTCAGCCTTAGGTATTGGCACTCCGTTATGCATAGGCACATAGTCTCCATCAGTGACCACATCCCAAACACCAATGTTGTTGCTCTCAATGAACAACTTCACACGATCCCTCCAATAGTGGTAGTCCACTCCATTGAATGTTGGGGGTCTTGTGATAGAGGCTCCTTCAGTGATGTACTGCCTGGTGTTGGAAGCTTCCATCTGGATCTTTAGTCCTCAACACCTGTTAGGTGCTCAACCCTGAGTTGAGCTCTGATACCAACTGTAGAAACACAGGGAAACACTAGAAGGGGGGTTGAATAGTGTTTCTTAATATTTTATGGAAGCTTTTCGCAAACAGTGAGTTTTAAAACAGTTTCAGACAGGTTTAAGGGGCTGTCTGAAGTTTCTTAAGACGGCTTCTGAAAATATCTTTTAAAAGGTTTCTTGCTTTTAAAATATCAGAACAGTTTTTCAACACCCTTTGATTAGTATAAATAAATTGACAAGAGATAAGGGTAAGAAAACTTAGCCAAGAGATTTATCCCGGTTCACTCACTACCACTGTGAGCTACGTCCAGTCCCAATGTCAACTAGCACTTGGATTTTCTCTTAATCTTCACCGAGATTACAAGTATTCTTTTCCAGTCAAGCCTCTTCAGGCTCTACAACCAAGTATTCTTTTACAGTCAAGCCTCTTCAGGCTCTACAACCAAGTATCCTTTTACAGTCAAGCATCTCCAGGCTCAAAGACAATTTTTACAAAGAAGTATGTCTAAGCTTTTAAACTACACCAGTTTGAAGCTTAAACAGAGACAATGTACAATATAACTGAGGTATGCTCAGGATATACAAATGATGTACAATGAGAATAATTTCAGAGTGTTTTTACAGAGTAAAAACTTGCAGCGTGATGTTTCTCTTTAGCTTTCTTGTAAATGTAATCACTAACTTTCTTGCTAACCATTGATGGTCTTCATGGAGGGGTATTTATACCCAAACTTCAATCCGTTGAAAAACCACCGTTTAGAGATAGCATTAAATGCTATTTAATCCGTTGTGAGACATGCTTCTGAGAGCACTGATATCTCTGACACGGTACAAGGTTGGTGCTGCCATAAAGCTGTTACTATTGTTGTTGCAGAGGCTGCGTTGCAGAGATTTCCTCAGTGGTGTATGAAATTCAAATATACCAGGAAAGGTCTCTGTGTTCCTTGCCATAAATGTTGTTGAAAAGGTACGTGCAGCAGAGAACGCTTGACTCAGAAGAATTTCAGAGATGTCTTCACAAACTTCAGCAAAGAGTGTCACGTCATTAATGAGACTTCAGACGACTTCAACACTTCAGACGGGTTGTGCACTTCAGACGGCTTCAACACTTCAGACAGGTTGAGCACTTCAGATGGCTTCAACACTTCAGATAGGTTGAACCTTCAGAAGGCTTAATACCTCAGATAGGTTGAAAGCACTTCAAACAGTCTTTATATAAGTTCATAGTGGCTTGCTGAAATCATAGATAAATCATTAAACATATATGTATCTATGATAAATATTTTAACCCAAATTTGTTAAGCATTAAAACTTGGGAAGTGAGTTATCTAAAACATCATAATTTTCCTTATGATATTTTTGAGACTCAACACAGGTGTTCCTGGATGGTCGAATAAATGAAGAATGAAGTTCAATAAATCCACAAATTGATAAAAAAAATGAAGAGACATCATTTACTACATCTAACTTTATTTAATATCACATTCAATGCAAATGGAGACATTAGATGATAAAAAAACAATAAAAATAGAGTCAAATTACACTAAGTTGAAATGATTATATATTTGATGGTTAGAGTCCAAATACACTAAGTCAAAATCCACAAATTTGCATGTATCTTGGTTATGGTTAGAGTTCAAGAAGTTACAATTTGCATGTGCTTTCACAAATGTAGCTAGAAGTTGCAATTTAGGATTAACGAATTCTATCAGAGAACTCAAACTGCTTCCTACTTGCAGAATCAAGGTTCCAGGAGTGAACTTGAGTAAAGTAAAATAGTAATGGTATCTGAAGCAACATTTTCATTTTACTTGGAGCAAAAGAGAAATTTCATTTCATGCTCTAATCTCTGTATTCTCCCACAATTATCTTAGAGTTCAATCAGGTTCTCAATTCCAGTCAAATAAAATGAACTTATTGAATTCATATTTTTGTAAAAAAAAAAAAGCTCTTTCCATGTGATAGGGTAAATAATTACCATTGAAGAAGACTCATTACAAAATACTCAAAGAGGTATATTAATGATAGAAGTATCCAATATGAGATCAAATCCCTGGTTTCTGTATAGGAATCAGTCTCAATCGCTTGTACTGAAGCACACTAGTCAAAAACACATAAAACAACAAATGCAGCATAACAAAACAATTGTTAAACAATATTTAAAAAAAATTGCAATTTTTTTAACACACCAAACACGGAAACACCCAGTTAAGCTAACATAAATAATAAAAAATGGGTAGGAAGATATATGGAGAAAACATTGCATGAGAAAATGAATAGTCTTGGGAACAATTCCCCATCAGACAGAAAGGGAGAAACTTACAGAGGATACCCCAGAGCAAGAAGAGGCCTAGAAACAAAGGGGAAAAAATGACAAGATAGTTTATTAGCTTGCATTGAGAAGGAGACCAAAAGGAAAGGATCAAGAAGAAGAACATGTTAGTTTATAGTAAGAGACAATCTACAACGTTAAACGAGTAACATGAAGATAAATGTGCAAAGTCTATTTTTTTTAATGTGTGATCAAAGTCAGTAAAAAAAAAGCAAGGAAATGAAGGATGGTGGGGATTGAAGAATGACTAAATCCTAACCTCTTTGCGGTGGCAGACTAGCTTCAAGAACGACGGCGGTGGGGGATTGAAGAACGCATGGAAACAACGTGCGCGGGTCGAACAACAGTGGGGGATTCAAGAACGGCAGTGGATTATTTCGTCAGCATCCTTTTTTTGTTTATTATTCTTACATTTGTACTGCTAATGTGCTGCCTATACTTACATTTGTATAAAAGGAAAAATCTGTTAGTAGTTAGCTATTTAGTCAGAGGCATTATTCTCCTCTTTGTCAAAGGCTTCTCTTTATAAAAGGAGATATGGGTAAACAAACTAATTATGGTTCATTTTAATCATTTCGATTTCTTACTTTAAAATTCAATACTTAGTAATCTTTAGAAAATGTGCACAATCATTTATGCTAGATGTTAAACATGTACCGCTATTGCTATTGTGATTATCAATTCATAATACTCTCGCACGGAGGCTGAGAGCAGCGTCGCTCACGCAGGCGGAGAGCAGCGTCGCTTGCGTAGGCGGAGAGCAGACGGAGGAGTCGATTGCATGGATGCGGACAGCAGGCGAAGAAGAGCAGACGAAGCCGGAGCGGTTAGGGTTCATCAGTGTCAGGAAGGAGTTTTCTTTAGTTTGTTCTTTTGATGTGTGTGTAATTCATAAACAAGGGTGTGTTAACCCTTCCTGTTTCATTTTCATATTTCTTTTTATTTTTAAGTTTCATTGGTTTAATTGTGTTTGTTTTCTTTCTTTTTTTCAATATATAATCTAAAAAATAAGACTTTCTAAAAATTGAGTTTTAATATTTAAAAAATTTGTTATAATTGTTATTTTTTAAATCAGTTTAGATTTTCAATATGAAATTATTATGTTGTTATAATATTTATTAATTCTAATTTTTTTTAATTATATTTATAACTATTTTTTTGCCGTTAAACACATATATTCCCTATTACCAGGGTAATCATGTTTGGTACTTAGTTACATTTAAAACTCCCCACCCTCCCTAATACGGATCAAACTCTAAAGCTTCTCGCACAATCTCAATTTGCGTTGCCAACTGATTCACGACACTTTGTATTTATAACTATTCATATAAATTACATATGATTATAAATTAAATTGGATAAGATATATTTAAAAAACAACTAAAAACTAGACCAATCAAATTCAACCAATTAAGCTAAATTAGGTTATAGTAATATAAATTATTTTATTTAATTAACTTAATTAAATAGAAGGTTACATTTGAGTATGTAAATAATTTAATAATCACTTACTTAAAAAGTAATTATCAAAAAAGAGCTTATGTCATGAGTTTATATTCAAAAGGATTTCAGAAGATAGAATTTTATAGGTACATGATAAAATTTTTTAATAAGTTAAACTAAACATTTATTTAAGATCTAATATTAAAAAAATAAATTAAAGATGAAAAACGATATTTTTAAATTTAGGTAAATTAAATTAAAAATATAAATTAAAAGACATAAATTATTTCAAAAATATTCTTTAAAAATTAAAAGACATAAACGTTATTAGATTTGTTGAATTAAAAAATATTTATAAATTTTAAAATGATTAAAAGTTAAAAAAGGTATATAAGTTAATCTTGAATAATATAATAAATATATTTCAAACTATTAATAATATTTTTAATATCTTGTTTTCAATTTCTTATAAAGACATACATATATTTTGTCATTTCATTACATAATAATAATAATAATAATAATAATAATAATAATAATAATAATTCATATTTTAAAATAAAACATATTACAAATAATAAAACAATTTTCAAGAAACTTTAACTTTGATCAAATGGTTAAACATGACATCAGAATAAAAATAATTTATTTTAAAATTCAAAAGGTGAATTAGAGATGGAATAATTTTGTCTCTAACATATCAAAGTTATATGGAAGGAATTGTCAATTCAAAGCTAGAGACGAAACTAGAGACGACAGTGATGAATAAAAATTTGGTCTCTAACCATTAAAATTAATATTTTATAATGTAGAGATAGAATTAGAGACGGAATATATCAGACACGAAACAATTCTGTCTCTAAATTTCGTCTCTATAGTAGTTTAAAGTATTTAGAGACGGAATCCAGTTGAAACGGAAACTTTCGTCTCTAAATTCCGTCTCTAACCATCAAAATTATTATTTTATAATGTAGAGACAGAATATATCAGACACAGAACGTTTCTGTCTCTAAATTCCGTCTCTAAAATGGTTTAAAGTATTTAGAGGCAAATTTAGAGATGGAATCTGTGAGAGTCGGAGGCTGATGAGGGCGGGGAGTGATCGCCGGTGCAAAAAGGCACGGACAAGGAGCGGCTCCTGGCAGGCTTCTAAGCAAAAAGGGACTCATGGATGAACCGAACCCACACCCGAATGAGAGGGATCCAGAGGCTGTGCAGCTATGGGACTGTACAGTTGAGGATATCTTAAAGGAAATTGTTGTGGAGAACTATACCAACAAGGTGCATCTTCTTTTCGGAAGCCCATAACATAAGAACTCCGTAGTTAAGCGTGCTTGGCTTGGAGCAATTCTGGGATGGGTGACCTTCTAGGAAGTTTCCCAAAAGGTGTCCAAGTGAGGACAACGCATACTGGAAAGACTCGTGTTGGTTTGTGGGGACCCCCATCACTCCTGCAAGCGGCTCGAGGGCGTTACAGAATCCAGTTGAGACGGAAAATTCCGTCTCTAAATTCCATCTCTAAATAATAGAATAGTTGTTCCGTCTCAACTAGGTATAATCCGTCTCTAATTCTGTCTCTATTAGAGACGAAATTTTTTCCGTCGATATTTTCAACTTTTCTGGTAATGTTATCTTCTGAAAAAACTCATTTAATTTTTTTGTTCAAGATAATGATCTTTCCTTCAATGTTGATCACTCCAATCTGATAACAATTATCTGGTTCACTCCAATCTGATAACAATTATCTGATTACATCTCTGGAAGTAGAGTTGGAGTAACTGTTTTGTTCAAATTCAAATATCAATACAGATAAATAATATTTTATCATAACTCGATTTTATTGTTATATGATATCAGATAATAACAATTTTTCATAAAATAATTATTTCTCTTAATTTATATTTTACAAATTAATTTTGTTCTTATACACATGTTTTGACATGATTGAATTTTTGTTTGTGTATTTAAAATTAATATTTAGGTACAAATTTAAGAGATAAATTTCGATTGAAATTATTAGATATTTTTTAAATAATAAATCAAATATACTGTAACTCTCTGCACAATTAGCCGAAGAAAGAAAGAAAGAGCCATGTAAGAAAAAAACAGAGAGAGAAAAGCAAAAGAAAGCAAAGTGTAAAATTCTCCCTTTATCTCTTGTTCACACCGAAAGCAGAAGTTGTTGGAGTACAGAGTTTGATAAAAGAGAGAAATCATCTCCACTCATTATTCTCACTCCCAAGTTATCGCTTTTATACTTTTTTCTCTCTTTTCTTTTTTTTTGCCAATTAGGGTTTCTGTGACCTTTTGCTGCTTTTCTTTTACTCCCCCTCTCTGACAAGGACGTGGGACTTTGCAATGTAGTGACTGTATCTCCTTCTTTTTCTCCCTTCTTTTCTTTCATCTTCATTTTTCTTCTTTCTGTTGGTGTTTTCCTTGATTTCCTTCCATTGTTTCTTTTTCTGTTAGCGTTGAAAATAGTGTTGGAAAAAAATAGAAAATGACTATTCTTACACGATTTTTTTGTTCATGTTAAAATAGTTATAACGACGGTTAGAACTAACCACATCCCCATCACAAACCTAACACCATTGACCCCTTAATCCGTTTTGTTCGAGCCAATAATAAGTAACCTTGTGACTGTTAATGCAATCCATCTCAACACAAAGATTCTCATCTTTTCCATATACTTTAGATCCTCACCATTCATCAATTTTTTCACATTAAAAAAGTCTCTGAATCGCACGGGCATATTTACTCACTCTCTTATCAATTTGCTTTCTCATCTGAACCTGAACATAACCTCTGCCCCTGTACTATAACGTTAGTATCATTTATCTGCAAAAGCAAAGGCCATTATTGTAATTGAATGACCTGAAAAATAGCTCTTGTTTTACACTTTTTACTTTCTTTCTTCTCTCTCAAGTCTTCTTCATCTTCCACTCCATAGAGCTTTGTGCTAATGCTATATGAAACAAACACAAACACAACACGTCAATGGAGAATCTCCCATTTTGAGCTCTTGTTTTGAATTGTTCACTGAGTCAAGGCACTAAATACGACATAGGCATGGGTCTTCCAGCATGTTGGATAGCTTGCTCAGTCAAGGATTCACCACAAAATGGTTCAACATTATGAAAATAATTGAGTAAAGTAAATCAAATTGTAACATGTGGTGTAAGTCCACTCTAAAACGCCTTAAAGAGAATTTACTAAAATGCTTTATGTAACATCCTAAATTCTATTAGGATAAATATTAATTAAATTAACTAGATTAATTAAGGAGATAAGTAATTAATGATAAAATAAATAATAGGAGTATTATTATTATTATTATTATAAGTTTTATTTCATAAAAGTAAGATTGATTTGAAAATAAAATAAAGGGGGTGAGAATGGGCCAAAGCCCAATTAGTTATTCTGTAAGGAGGGGTGACAGAGCACCCTAATCCTTATTCGTATCATTCGTCAGTAAGCGAAAGGCTAAGGAGGGGAGAACCTGAGTCTCAAGAGAGAGCTGCTGAGGAGTGAAAGTCAAGATCCAAGAAAGGATTTCATCGCTGTGGTCAAAGCTTCGCTTAAGGTACGGTGGGGGAGAGGGTATTGCCTGTATATGCATGTAGGGATATTGGGTAGTGAGGGCAACCATAAGACCCTCTAAAGACTCTAAATTCGTATGGATGTATGGGTAAATAGGAATGAATGATATAATCTGTTGATTGATGATTGATTATATGTAAATTGATGAGTATTGGATGAGATTAAGGATGTTATTGAGAATAATGAAAGAGAGATGATTAGGGATTGAGAAATTGGGGATTTTGATGAATTGATGGTAAAATTTGTAATTGATTGGTGATTTACTGTGTATTGGATGTTATTAATGAGTATGGATGATGTTTAGATGAAAAAGATTGATTAGGGATTGATTGGATGAGATTAGAGATGCTTGAAATCGTGAAATCTGCGATCTGCGTCGCGGGTAATCGATTACCAGGTGTGGTAATCGATTACCAGAGTGTCTGGGCAACCCAGAATTACCTTTTGATAGCTAGTAATCGATTACAGGGGTGTTGTAATCGATTACCAGAGAGCTTTTATGTGGGTAATCGATTACCAGAGGTTGGTAATCGATTACCAGAGTGGATTTTGAGATCCTGAGTGTTTGATATTGATGATTAATGATGTTTGTGATTATTATGACGATGTATAATGATGATGATTGATGTTAGTAGTGTTTATCACTTATAATGATGTTTGATGATGAGCATATTGATGCATGATGATGGTAACAAGTGTTTATCACTTATAATGATGTTTAATGATGAGTGTATTGATGCATGATGATGGTGACAAGGGTTTATCACTTGTAATGATGTTTGATGATGAGTGTATTGATGCATGATGATGATGATGATGATGATGATGTCGGTGTATATCACCTTATTATGATGATGTTTAATGATGAGCGTATTGATGCATGATGATGATGATGATAATGATGTCGGTGTATATCACCTTATTATGATTATGTTTAATGATAAGTGTATTGATGTATGATGATGTTGATGATAACGATGTTGGTGTATATAACCTTTTTGACGATGATGTTGATGATATGGATGATGGTGTATATCACCTTTTTTATGATGATGTTACCTAAGTTGTGCGGGCCCATAGAGGGGGTACAACTTGGGAGAGGTGCCATGAGCACATGTGATGAGACCTGAATTGTACGGGCCCATAGAGGGGGTACAATTCGAGAGGTGAACTGAGTTGTGCGGGCCCATAGAGGGGGTACAACTTAGGGGATCAAGATGGGGCGTTCGATGCACGAACCCATAGAGGGGGTGCAACCTAGGAGTGATTGTACGGGCCCATAGAGGGGGGTACAACCTAGGGTCGAATGTCGTTGTGCGGGCCCATAGAGGGGGTACAACCTATCGGATAGTGTATGGTAACACTGATAGACTATCTTGGTACTAACTAGAGTGACTGACGAGGTGCACCCATTGTGTGGAGTTCCAAGTCAGGATCTTTGGGCAGACGATGATAGATGAATGATGTAATGATGATAATGAATATGATGATCGATGAATGATGTAATGATGATAGATGAATGATGTAATGATGATAATAAACATGATGATAGATGCATGATGTATGATGATAATGAGTATGATGCTATATGCATGATGTAATGATGAGAATGAGTATGATGATAGATGAATGATGCATGATGATAATGAGGGTGATGTCATATAAATGATGTTATAATGTTAGTGAATATGATGATATATGAAAGATGCTATGATGATGAGTTTGGGCTAATGTGTGACATATCTACATGTCGATATAGATGATCAATTATATGTTGAGTTTTAGATGAATGTTATTATTGGTGATTGATGTATTGATGTAATGATGTTGAGGGTGAGGACGAGTATTCTCTATGTGTATGTATATGTAGTATTCCTTTTCCTCACCGTATTCTGTGGATATATTTTACAGGTGTTGATGAGGACACGACTGGTGTCAATTATGATTAAAAGGGTATGCTCTGATAGATGTGACATCAGGGTGTATTTGGGAGTTTATCATGTTTCTAGATTAGGAGTATGTTTATGAACCTTTTGGGATGCCTTGTATGGCAGTAGGTTATTAATGGTTTTATGTACTGGTGATTCCAATGCTTTATGTTTGACTTATATCTGAGAGTTTAATTTCTTTTAATAAAGTCGTTTTCGAACTATGAGATTTTATAAGAACGATTGTGAACCTTTTTACCTATCGTGGGGCTTTCCCCTTTTCTAAGCTTCGATTTCTTAAACACATAAGAGTATGGGGTAGAAGGGTGTCACACTTTACTGTGAACTCCAAAACCAAATGGTCCCTATTGAAAGCATCTATCTTAGAGAAAATGGTATACATAATGCAAACAAAAAAAGCCCCAAGTGATATTGTTCACTTGAACTACCCACTCCATAAATCAAACCAAGTCATACCTATCCTTTAGAGTGACACAAAGAAGGTTTGTTTCGGAAACAAAATGCAGTTCGATGACACAGCAGAACCCTTTATCCTTTAGAGTTAACAATCAGAAAAATAAGATGGAACTCAAACACATGCAGCACCCAAAACAACCACAAAAACCCAAAAAAGGCAGCATTGTAAAATTTCAACTTTATAGGTAGAGAGAGAAAATCCTTTTACAATACAACGAAGCTATAGCAAAGCGAACTGTTTACAAAAATCAAAATTAAATTTTAAAAAAATAAGAATCGAGAACAACAATGCAACATTACATCATCAGAAAGACAACCAAAACAAACAAATAAACGAAAACATTTTCATTTTTATAAAAAATGAAAAATTTAATAATTAAACAACCTTAAAGTGAAGTTGCTGAAGAATAATTTTACAATTTAACTACCCATGTCGTGCACAATTCTTTTCTCCTTCGCGGCTCACTGTCGTCACAATCCTTTTCTCTCAAAATCTCCAGCCGCTGCACAATCTATATTTCTCACCCTCTTCCACATTCATTTCCATGTGACGCAATTGAAGCCACAGTGACATAACGACGACCACGACGATGGACTGGTGAGATCAGAGGGGTGAGGTGAGGCGCGAGGCCGTGCGAACAACGCAATGGTGGGTCGTTGTGACACTCCTAGTTCCCACAAAGATTTTCGCTTGTTAAAACATTTGTAAAATGTATTTGACTTCGTAGACAATAAAAATGCGAAATTACTTTTTTATTTATAAAAGGGATTCATACGTTAAGTAATTGTGAATTCGTCCTATCATAATTTTAATACCAATTTTATTTGTTATAAAAATTCTTCCCTTATTAACCAATTTTCGAAAATGCGTAGTTGTGATATGTATTACAGAAAAATAAATAATACAATAGATAATTTACTGAATTGGCATCAACATAAAGAAAATAGAGTATATAATCACCAGTACATCCCCGAATGAAACAAAAGTAAACATAGGAAATGAAACATGAGTTCTAGTCGTAAAGTAAATAAAGGTCATCCCATTCAAAATATAAATTGGAGATCACGATCAGAGCTGTAGCACACTAGACTCAGACACTAACAACACTACACACCGCTAACAAGGACACACCACTATGCCGACGGATCGGGATCCTCCTCTGGATCTTCTTCAGGGTCCTCGTCCTCAGAAGAACTAATCACTATCATATCCCCAGCAAAACGAGGGATAGAAAAAATAGGAGGAATAGAAGGCTGAGGGGAGTTTCCTACAGATAGGATAAACTCTACGGAATCAGATCCATTGGACGTAGAAGGGTGGCGTATTTGGTAAGGATGTTCATGATCTGATGCTCGAGGCGCACGAGAAGCAATCGAAGATGCGGCACGTACATGACAAACGGTAGTGTTTGCTTGTATCTGTACTGGTTTCCTTCTATGTTAAGCCTGTTGGTCATTATGAGCCATGTTTTCAATGATCATCACAGCTCTTTCTGGTTCTACGGACAAGATAGTGCCTCCTGCTGATGCGTCAATGAAGGATTTGGAATCTGGTCTGAGTCCTTTGCAAAACATATTTAGTTGAGCAATATCTTCATAACCATGATTCGGGAATTTCCTCAGCAGGTTCTTGTATCTTTCCCAGGCTTTATAGAGTGACTCATCTGATCCTTGCATGAAAGAGGATATTTCTGCTTTTGCTTGGATGTGCTTCCCTGCTGGAAAGAATCTGTCCAAGAACTTTTCTTCCACAACATCCCAATTATGCAGGCTTTGATTTGGATGAGACTTCAACCATTCTTTTGCCTTACCTATCAAAGAAAAAGGAAAAAGACGTAAATATACAGATTCTAAGTTTCCTTCTTCAAATCCCATAGTGCCTATCAATTCATAAAAAGTAGAAAGATGATTATGTGGATCTTCATGATCCAATCCTGCGAATTAATTTGCAGTTATGAGGTTGAGATGAGCAGCTTTCAACTCTAAGGTCCTTGCAGTTGTTGGCATCACAATGCTGGAATGATAGCGAGGGCCTCGATTTCTGACATAGTCCCCTATAGTCCTTCTGGATTCTGCCATATCTTCTATTATCCTCCTTCTTCTTTGGCTCCTTTTCTTCCTGATTGTCCTCTCGATTTCTGGATCGAAAACTAGTTGCTTAGGAGACACCTGGCTTCTTAAAAGCATAAACAAGAAGCTTAAAAGAGAAAGATTAGATAACAGATAATTATATTATTATTTTTTAAATAAATACGAAATAAAATT
The DNA here is from genome assembly GCA_026901365.1 of Sesbania bispinosa. NCBI lineage: Eukaryota > Viridiplantae > Streptophyta > Magnoliopsida > Fabales > Fabaceae > Sesbania > Sesbania bispinosa. The sequence continues at coordinate 448,858 of QLOH01000538.1, forward strand.
TAAGAAAAGAAAAAAAATTACGGAAAAATAAAAAAAAAAATAAAAATATAATGAGAATTTTAAAAGGAAATATTTTTTTTTGAAAAAGTTTTGGAATAATTGAAAATTCAATTTTCTAAAACTTTACAAATTGATACACCGCTCCCCGGCAACGGCGCCAAAAACTTGATGGATTTCCTGGCAAGTTTACCAGTAGTCCAATAGTTTTAGAGTAAGTAGAGTATCGTATTCACAGGGAGCGGTTTTAACTTGTAAAGTTAGAGTAATTGTATTTTCAATAAAACGTTTTCGCAAAAAGGTTGGTTTTACGGAATGATAAAATAAGCAAAGATAACACGAGATAATAGTATTTAGGACTAGGATTTGATTTCGTTTCATCTCCCCCCTTGTGCATTCGAATCCCTTTTCCCTTATTTATGATCGTACTTGTAATCACCTTAGCATTGTTTAATTACAATAATTATAAGGCATGCCTGGTAATTATCGTGCCCGCAAATTCCCCTATAACATCATAAATAAACGCCAAAAGCTATTCTCTACAGGCATTCAAAGTGGCATTTGGCGACCCTGAACATTCCCCGTATTTTGCAATCAGCGCTATCGAATTAACCATACTTTCACATAAGGCACCTACGGAGGGGTGTGTCACTCACTGAACCTCCGATCGTTAGAATACAATCCTTATGCTACGATATGACTAACCCGAGTACCTTTAGCAATCCGAGAATAAGCTTCATGAACAGCTCCATGCTCACCTACCTCTGATACTAGCCGGAGTTCCACTTTTTGTATCCAGAGCACTAGCCTACCATCCCGGCGCACGCGCGGAGTTGATGCATTACACACAGCATAAAGATACCGATAAAATACAAGCATAGAATCATAAATAAAATAGAAAAGACAATTCTTATACACAAGGGGATTGAATCTACTACATCAAATCCTACTAGAGAGCTTAGCTACTTGTAACATTCCAAAAATTTAGAAATCTAAAATTATAACAAAAATAATAATGATAATAAAATTAAAATACTTATAATTGTATTTCGATAATATTGGTGATGAAAAGAGAATCTTAATAATAATAACAATAACAATAACTACTAATAAAATAATATTATAATATTAATGATATAATAATGGCACGATAATATGAATACTAAAAGAGAGATATAGAATTTGATATTAGAAGATATAATAATTGTTATTAATATAACAAGATAATAATAAAATTATTAGAAGATAAATTATATTATTAATGTTTCAATTAACCTTAATTGTTATAAATGTAGTAGTTATTATATTATTAATATTAATATAATAATATCAGAACCGATTGGGATATCCTCAGGAAAGAGATATGCTTTAGCATTTTAATTTAAAGATCATATTTCAAAATAGGAATGATAACATCACAAGAAATAGAGATAAGGGAGTAATATCAAGTTTAGGATAATGTTTAAATATAAGATTCGAATTCAAATTTGAATCTAGATGGATAAGGAAAAGCTTAAGAGACAAAAACTAAGGTTGTTGCTTGATTTAGGTTTTAAGCCTAATGACCTTGGTGCACTAAATTGCAAATATCTAGAGTTATAGATGTCCGATTGAGGTGATTCCACTGTCATTAGAAAGCTTATTTTCGGGGCTTCAGTTTGATAGGTTATATGATAGGGTTTTGATGAAAACAGCACCTTCAAACAGACTCATTTTCGCTCAAGCGAATTTAATTTGCTCAAGCGAAAAATGGAAGGTTTTAGAGTGCTCTCTGGACGAAATTCGCTCAAGCGAATTTAATTAGCTCGAGCGAATTTCGAAGGGGAACGTGGCTTCAGTAAATTCGCTCAAGTGAATTTAATTAGCTCAAGCGAATTTGACAGTTACTGGACTTTTAAAATACGAGGCTAGTCAGTTTCGCTCAGTTTCTATTCCATTCCTTCGCATTTTTAGAGAGAGAAAGAGAGGTTCTAGTGAGAGAAAGTCCCAGCAAAGGCCAAGAACGATTTCTACTCATCAAGAACGAGTCTTGCATCAATCTTTCCCCCATCAAGGCCCTCCATTCTTCGTTCTTTCTCCGTTTTCTCGACTCACAGGTGGGTGTGACTCTCACTTGTTTGTCTTGATTGTTCTCACAGCATGATCCCCATTCTTTTTCCCTTTCTTCCATGGAATGATGATGTATGTATGAGATAAGTTTAGGAATTATGAATGTATGGATGATTGGATGTCTAGAATTGCAAAACCATAGGGTAGATGACTTGAGTGATTATGTGTTATGAACCTTGAACATGTTATTATGAAATCACGGGCCTTTGGCCATCACAATCATGGATTATGAGTTGAAATAATGATGATGTATTATGAACCTTGAATATTTTATTAAGGAATCATGGGCCTTTGGCCATCACAGTCATGAATGATGAGTTAAGTTATCACAGGGCTTATAGCCATCACAGTGCCTTCGGGCTATCACAGGGTCATTGACCGTCACAGTCACAGGCCTTCGGGCAAATTATTTAAGAAAGACGGGGTAACCACATCGAACTCATGGCCAAGAGGGAGATGGGGTCCCCAATCACAGAATGAAAATTAAACATTATTTAAGACTAAATCATAGGTAGCCCTGGACGACGGTCCTTGGTTACATGGCCGAGCGCTCATCACAGTCACGTTACAGTGTAAAGACCCCGGGTGTCGGGTAACAACACCTCACAGTCATGCATTGCATCATAAACATTATTCCAATGATGATATATTATGTGTAATTCATTTATTCATGATGCTCTAGATAGATATGTGTAATTGTGATGATTCTTGATTGTTTTCCTTACACCTCACACACTTGTTACGCTCACTGGGACGTAGTCTCATCCCACAATATGGGAATTATATTTCAGTTGTGCAGGAAGAATTGTTTAGCAATGGATAAAGAGATTGGAGTTCTTTGGTAGATTCACCTGCCCCTCAGCTGCTAGATTGACCTCTAGGACATTTAGATATAATTAAATTATGTCATGTTGTAATAAATTAGATTTGCATCCAGAATTGGATTACTTTTGAGAGCCACATAGTGGCATGTATTTGTATGAATTATGTTGAGTAATTGATGTATTTCGTTTAAGCAAGTGTTGGATTGCCTAAGCAATTATTTGATTGGATGACGATACTTGAGATGACGCGAAATAATTTCAGAAATTCGGAATAGTGTTTCCAACGAGCATTATTCTTGAATTGAGAAATTAGGACGTTACACTACTCATGGTAGCCATTACAAACTACTGAGAAATTTGTCACATTTCCCAATCCTATACTACTCTCCCTCTGTATCAGTATGTCTGTGACATTTGCCAAGGGCTCTATTTATAGATTTGGAAAACCTTCAAGGGATCAGGTTGTGATGTCACTGGTGAGTGTTTAATCCAATCAGAGGCGGCCTTTTTATTAATTGACGTCATTTGAGTGAAGCTTGGCCAATCAGGAGCTTTCCATAAATTAATTGACGTCACTGCACGCGTTTTCAACAGTCAGGAGTCGCGCGCTTCATGTGCGCTTAGCGCACATGAAGCCTGGCCACTCTGCTCATGCGCTCCACGTGCGCTAAGCGCATGTGGAGCGTGTGACACGCTGCAGCTTTCCTTGATTTGTGGATCTAACCTCTTGATTCCTTTCTGATCTTATCTGGTTTTCCTTTATCCCTTTATCCAAATTATTATTGTATTTATCTGCTTTGGATTTGAATTGAAAGGATTCTTTGTAGGATTCTTTGATTTTCTTTTATTTATTTAATTTCTGAATCTGCGATATCCTCCATTCTAATGTTTTTTCCACTCTTGTTCCAAATTTGCTATAATTCTGCATAAAATAGAAAATTTTTATTTAAAATAGCATCATATTCAAATTTGTATCAAATAAATACAATTATTATAAATATTAACAAAAAGGGATATTTTGGGGCATAATTTACTATTTTAACCTTGATAAGTGTAATAAAAACTATATGAAATTAACGCTAATTTTACACTTATCAGGGACTAAGAAATATAATTCCGCATCTACTAAATCTGTCCAAGAATCTCAAGATCCCATTCAGGGATCTCGGTTTTCACTTCTTCAATCTGAAAATTCAGATGCCCGAACTATAAATGCGAAAAGTCTAGATCCAGATTCTAATCAAGACCCTCCTCCTCCTCCTCCCTTAGTAAAGGTACAGAAAGTTAGAAATCCAGCTGCAGGCAAAAACCCACAGTTTGGTTCCTCCAAAAAGCAGAATCCTAAAAAATCTATGCAGCCCTCTTGTACAAAAATTAAGTCTGACTCTAGGCCTAAAAATAGGCCTAGCATCCCCAGCTCTATTCCCAGTACCCAACAGCAGAGTATGAACAAGTCTAATTCCCATAATAAAGAGGAGAATTATGCTCCTGAAAACAAAAGTAACTCAGAATAGGACCATTTGCTAATGATGAAAATTATGCAATAAATGACTGATAGTAAGACTATTATTAATCAATACCAAGAAGCTACTTTAAAGTCTTATTTGAGTGATCTCAAGGAACCTAAACCCCCTGACCCTCCTCAGCAAAGTGCTGACCCTCAAGGCAGTCCAGTCTCAGTGTTGGGAATATGCACTAGAGACTTATATATTTATGAATATCCATCACTTGTATCATGTTATTTTATAAATGCAAACTCATTCTTTTAGAATATAATTATTGTCCTTAGAATAGTAAGCTTAAACTTCATAAGGAATCAAGTACATGACTTGATCGTGAGAGCTTATGAAGAACTATTCTTAAATAGTCCCTAGTCAATTAACATCTTAGGACAAAGATGCATTTAGACTAGTATGTGAGTTCATTGATGATCGCATCTCACAGATCATGGATATGAGATATCATGCGCTCACATAGGTACACCTTAAGAGTAATGGTGTATGGGACAGACCTACCTTAAGAACGTTGCATGGGTTGTTACATAAGTGTCATGAACGTTTCTTAAATTGATAAATGTTATATGAAGTCCTTCGACCTGAAATCACTATGATTCCTACATAAGGAATTATATGTTTTGAATATCATCAAACGTTGCCTGTAACAGGGTGATCATAAAGTTGGTATTTGGATATATAATAAATTATGTGGAGGAATGTGAGTGCCCTAGATAGGATTTGTCCCTCCTATGTAACATGAGTTATATCTGTAGGCCTCTTGATAAAGTGAGACTGTAAAATGCATGGCCATGCTCAAGAGGATAAATATGAGATATTTATTTTCTGTACAGTCTACTTGGGGATCAAGAAAATATAAATTGAACTATACAAGGTTGACACAATCCATGCCCTTGTGTTCAATTAGATATTTGGACAAAGGGACAGAACATATAAATTATTATAATAAAATAGGATTTATCAAAGTTATTGATAATCTCAATATTTGGATAGTGATGTGTTGCTAGATACCGCTCACTATTTATGATATTAAATATAAAAGGGTTTTATTTTAATATTATAACCAAATATTAAAATCCTATTGGGTCACACGCATACAACATGCCACTAGGAAAGGATAATAATACTAATTTAATTTAATTAGAATTGTAACATAATGGGCCAGACCCATAAGTGTGAGGGTTAAGTGAGTGAAGGGGTAAAACCCTAGCCACCACTCTATAAATAGAGCATGAGATGCACTACCCCAGATACACATGAGCAATTGCTTCTTACTTTCTAAGGCTACTAGCAAAACTGAGGAGGGTATCCTAGTTCGGCTGTTGGCGTGGATACCAATAGAGACGTGGCTACAATTGCCTCGTTTATAATCCTAATAAGGTACGACCTTTCGTTTCAATACCTTTTATGCCTTGATTCGTGTTTTCACAAAACATTTATAACAAGGGAGGGAATCCATTTATTTCCGCTGCACCCTGACCACATGCTTGATTCCCTTCAATTGGTATCAGAGCTTTGGTTTGCGATAAACACGTTTTAGGCTTTTAATCTTGTGAAGATTATGTTTTTTTTGTTGTTTTTCCTGTTGAAAAATGAAGCGTTGTTTTCTGCGGTGCAACCTGCGCTATAGCGCAGATCTGCGCTTCAGGCTTGGCTGCAGCGCAAGCGAAGCGCAGATTACGATTTTGATTCTGATACTTACGCTTCACCTACGCTGTAGCGCAGGTGAAGCGCAGGTAAAGCGCAAGCGAAGCGCAACTTTCAGAATCATTTTATTTTATTCCCTATATTGATCGTTTTATGAGCGATGTATCCTTTATTGATTGTTTTATGTGCGATGTATATATATGTTTATATGTTCTAATGTTGGAGGGTCCCATGGAACATGAAAGAGTTCATGTCTTGGGCGTCAAAGGGTTCAATTGTTGAAACCTTGTCTCGACTCAAATATTGGTTGCGATAAACATGCCACTTATTAATTTGCTGACAAGAACGTATTCAAATGATACGATGGACTCACTCGATTATCGGTTTGTGAAGTATTCATTTGATGCGAGACACTTATTGATGATTGGTTGAATGTTTATCAAATCTAATTTTTTGTGTCGGGGCGCTGCCCCGCACCCCGCAAGGGGCGGCCTCCCCTTGACCCCCTCCCGCTGACCGGGCAGCGGGACCCCCATGCTACACTGCGTAGTGTGTTATTTCTTATGCGCGTTGATCAAACCTTGCTTAATATATATACATCTTATTATATCACTTGTTTTACAATCAATAAATACTAATTTTTGCATGATGGTTGGTTATAGCCTTAGTTGTTTTAAATTTAAATACGACCTGCGTGTCGTACCTTACCTCTTGACATTCCTCTTGTAATTCTCTTCTCATCTCTATCCCCTCGTATGTTAAACGAGGTTTCTTCTTGTTATGTAATGTAACCGGAAAGAGAATGGAGTCAAAGGAGCATGTGGAGACATGTGAATGGAGATTTCAAGATTATATGTGATGTAATTTTGTATTGGATTTTTAGGACGCCATAACCATATCATGTGTTTTGTATGAGATGCATGCTTGTATGTTTGTTAAATGGTTTAACAAAGGAAAAATAAAGCGATCAAATCCCTCAATGATTATTATGTCTTCCAATGAATGACACTCGTCAAGGCTAGAATCGATTAAGAGTGGGTCTGCTAAAGCATGGTACATTTAAATATTTTAGTGAGGGGCAATTATGGTTTTGTTAAATAGTTTAACAAAGGAATGGAAAAATAAAGCGATCAAATCCCTCAATGCTTATTATGCCTTCCAATGAATGACACTCATCAAGGCTAGAATCGATGAAGAGTGGGTTTGCTAAAGCAGGGTACCTTTATCTATTTTAGTGAGGCGTGATAGGATAAAAGTGATATCCAATTGTCAAATCATTGGGTTTTGATTGGGTATATTCAATAAGATTGAAAAACCTAAAGGCACCGATATTAAGTCATGTTTTGCCTTCCAATGTATGGCACTCGTCAAGGCTAGAATCGATTAAATGTGGGTCTGCTAAAGTAGGGTGCATTTATCTACTTTAGTGAGGTGCGATGGGATAAAAGTAATATCCAACTGTCACCATTGGGTTTTGACTTAACTAGGTATATTCAATAGGATTGAAAAACCTAGAGGCACTGAGTTAGGCATTGATTCATAAGATGAATTAGAATAAGAGTTATTCACCTGACTATCCAAGAGTTGTATGAGATACAATTGGAAGTGTGTTCCTACCTAAATAACCTTTTCTTAAGCGATCAGCTAAAGCTGACTTAAAATTAGGTGAAATATGGATCTTGGCCCACTAAGAAAAGCTAGTGATGGGATTTTCTGATTCTTTATATTGAGGGTACTTATTTTGAATCAAAATAGTGGGAGACATATTTATCTAAAGACCTTATTAAATATGTTTGTTATATGATACTTACGTGCATAATTTTGAACACAACAAATAATTTTTTACTGCGATGAGTCCTTGGGAAGGACAAACTGTATAGAATTAACTTTCTGGACTGGTATAGAGACCTAAGGATTGTCCTTAGGCATGAGAAAAGGTTGTATGTCCTGGAAGGGCCTATTCCTGAAACACCCGTTACAAAATGCTTCGAAAACTGACAAGGATGCTTTTAGAAAGCATCTGGATGTAGTTCTCAATGTAGCTTGCCTTATTCTTACTACCATGAATGTTGAAAACCGCATGAGAACATGGAGACATACAATATGATTGTACACTTAAAGAGACTTTATCAATGACAAGCTAGGCTTGAACGATTTGAAATCTCAAAAGCACTTTATCAATGTAGACTGGCAGAGGGAACCCCTATTGGTGCTCATATACTCAAGGCAATTGGGTATATTGAAAACCCAGAAAGGCTTGGATTCCCATTAGGCCAAGAGTTGGCCACTGATCTTGTCCTGCAATCGTTGTTGGACAGCTATAGTCAATTCATCATGAACTATAACATGAATGAATTTGACAAATCGCTGCCAGAATTGCTAAGCATGTTAAGAACAACTGAGCAAAACATTAATAAAGGTAAAAGAAGGCCATATTGATGGTCCAACCTGGAAAAAGGCAAGGGCAAGAAGAAATTCTTGAAACCTATGGGCGGGATAGCTAAGGAAGGAAAATGTTTCCACTGTGGCCAATCAGGACATTAGAAACCGTGTAAAGTACCTGGAGGAGATCAAGAAAAAGGGAAGTGAGACTTCGGCTTCAGGAATCTATGTTATAGAAGTCAATTTACCTACTTCTGCATCTTGGGTATTGGATACCAGATGTGAATCTCACATTTGTGTGAATGTGTAGGATCTAAAGGAAGTAGGTCATTGGATAAAGGAGAAGTTGACCTACGTGTGGAAATGGAGCAAGAGTTGTTGCCTTAGCCATAGGAACCTATTGTTTAACTTTGCCAACTGGGCTAATTATTGAACTGGATGATTGTTATTTTGTGAATATTTATTCCGTTTTCTTATTTTGACAAGAGTGATTTTTCATTCATAATAAAGAACAATAGTTGTTCAATTTATTTGAATGATATATTTTATGGTTGTGCAAAGTTAAGACGTCTATCTATAACATAAATGCTAAGAGGGTCAAAACAAATGGTTTGAACCCGACTTATCTTTGACATTGTTTCTTAGGCCACATAAATGAGAAATGCATATCCAAACTCCACCAAGATGGTTATTTGGACTCATTTGATTTTGAATCAATTGAGACATGTGGATCTTATTTATTTGGGAAGATGACCAAAACCCCATTCACCGGAAAAGGTGAAAGGGTCGGTGATCTTCTTGGTCTCATACATAGAGATGTATGTGGACCCATGGGAACAATGGCTAGAGGAGGTTTTCAATACTTCATCACTTTTACTGATGATTTCAGTACATATGGATTTGTGTATCTGATGGAACACAAATCCGAATCCTTTGAAGAGTTCAAGGAATTTAAGAATGAAGTATAAAACCAACTTGGCAAGACTATTAAAACACTTCAATGAGATCGAGGTGGAGAATACTCAAGCCAACAATGTGATGACTATCTAAGAGAGTGCGGGATAACATCTCAACTCACTCCTCCTGGAACACCTCAATGGAATGGAGTTTCAAAAAGGAGAAATTGAACTCTATTAGATATGGTTCGATCTATGATGAGTCAAATTGATCTCCCCGACTCCTTTTGGAGTCATGCTTTGTTAACAGTAGCCTTCACACTAAATCGTGTTCCATCTGAGGCTATCATAAAGACACCATATGAGATATAGACTGGGAAACAACCTAGTATATCTTTTGTGAAGATTTGGGGTTGTGAAGCTTATGTGGAACTCTGAGTTTCAGATAAGTTAGGACCCAAATCAGATTACTGCTTATTTGTTGGATACCCAAAAGGAACTGAGGGTTACTACTTCCATAATCCTAGCAAAGGCAGAGTGGTTGTCGCTAGGACTGTTGTATTCTTAGAGAAGGAATCTGTCTCTAAGAAAATAAGTGGGAGGAAAGTAGAACTTGAAGAAGTTCAAGTACCACAGAGTAGCAATGAGCCAATAATGCAACAATAGCAGATACCACAAAGTGTTGTGGAACCACCTGCTCAAGTAGCGCAAGCCTTGCGTAGGTCAAATAGGGTACGTCACCAACCTGAGAGATATGGTTTCCTTGTGTCTCAGGAAGGGGATGTATTGCTAATGGATCAAGATGAACCAGTGACTTACCAAGAAGCTCTTTTGAGTCTAGAATCTGAGAAATGGCTTGATGCCATGAGATCTGAAATGGATTTCATGTACACTAACAAGGTATGGACCTTGATTGAGCCACCTGAAGGGATAAAACCCATAGGGTGCAAGTGGGTTTTCAAAAGGAAAACTGACATGAATGGTAATTAAAGTACCTTTCAAGCACGGTTGGTGGATAAAGGGTTTCACGCAAATTCATAGTATAGACTATGATGAAACGCTTTTCCCCAGTTGCCATGCTTAAATATATTCGGATCTTGCTTGCTATTGCAACTTACCATGATTATGAAGTCTGGCAAGTGGATGTCAAGACAACCTTCCTAAATGGAAGCCTTCTTGAATATATGTATGTGATACAACCTGAAGGTTTTGTTATACCTAAAGGTATATAAGTTGCAACGATCCATTTATGGATTAAAGCAAGCCTCTAGAAAATGGAATCTTCAATTTTGATGAAGCTGTAAAGCAGTTTGATTTCATTAAAAATGATGATGAACCTTGTGTCTACAAAATGGTTAGTGACAACATTTGTGATTTTTCGGTTTTGTATGTAGATGACATACTCCTCATAGGAAATGACATTCCTACCCTTCAGTCTGTAAAGACTTGGTTAGGAAATTGTTTTTCTATGAAATACTTGGGCAAAGCGACCTATGTGTTAGGTATCGGGATCTATAGAGATAGATCTCGAAGATTACTAGGCCTAAGTCAAAGTACATACATAGACAAAGTGTTAAAACGGTTTAACATGCAAGATTCTAAGAAGGGAATTTTGCCTATGTCACATGGTATAAGCCTATCTAAGGCTCAATCTCCTTCCAATAAAGAAGAGAGAGGTCACATGAGTGAGGTTCCTTATGCATCTTCTATAGGGTCTATCATGTTTGCCATGTTATGTACTCGACCAGAAATATCATATGCTTTAAGCATGACTAGCAGATACCAGTTGATCTTGGTGAAGATCACTAGACAACAGTCAAGAACATCCTTAAGTACTTGAGAAGAACTGAGGATTCATTCTTGATATATGGAGGTGAGAAAGAGCTACTTGTAAAGGGCTACACTAATGCTAGCTTCCAAACCGACAAAGATAATTGAAGATCGCAATCAGGTTATGTGTTCTGTTTGAATAGTGGCGCTGTGAGATAGAAAAGTTCGAGGCAAGAAACAGTCGCTGTTACAAACCCATTAAACCCCTTGTGCAGTAGAAGCATGAAGGGCACACTAGATCATTAGGCATAATAGTTATGTCTGAATGTCTCTAGTGCAAGTGGGAGATTGTTGGGAATATGCACTAGAGACTTATATATTTATGAATATCCATCACTTCTATCATGTTATTTTATAAAGGCAAACTCATTCTTTTAGAATATAATTATTGTCCTTAGAATAGTAAGCTTAAACTTCATAAGGAATCAAGTAGATGACTTGATCGTGAGAGCTTATGAAGAATTACTCTTAAATAGTCCCTAGTCAATTATCATCTTAGGACAAAGATGCATTTAGACTAGTATGTGAGTTCATTGATGATCGCATCTCACAGATCATGGATATGAGATATCATGCGCTCACATAGATACACATTAAGAGTAATGGTATACTGGACAGACCCACCTTAAGAACGTTGCATGGGTTGTTACATAAGTGTCATGAACGTTTCTTAAATTGATAAATGTTATATGAAGTCCTTCGACCTGAAATCACTACGATTCCTACATAAGGAATTATATGTTTTGAATATCATCAAACGTTTCATGTAACAGGGTGATCATAAAGTTGGTATTTGGATATATAATAAATTATGTGGAGGAATGTGAGTGCCCTAGATGAGATTTGTCCCTCCTATGTAACATGAGTTATATCTGTAGGCCTCTTGATAAAGTGAGACTGCAAAATGCATGGCCATGCTCAGGAGGATAAATATGAGATATTTATTTTCTGTACAGTCTACTTGGGGATCAAGAAAATATAAATTGAACTATACAAGGTTGACACAATCCATGCCCTTGTGTTCAATTAGATATTTGGACAACGGGACAGAGCATATAAATTATTATAATAAAATAGGATTTATCAAAGTTATTGATAATCTCAATATTTGGATAGTGATGTGTTGCAAGATACCGCTCACTATTTATGATATTAAATATAAAAGGGTTTTATTTTAATATTATAACCAAATATTAAAATCCTATTGGGTCACACGCATACAACATGCCACTAGGAAAGGATAATAATTCTAATTTAATTTAATTAGAATTATAACATAATGGGCCAGGCCCATAAGTGTGAGGGTTAAGTGAGTGAGGGGGTAAAACCCTAGCCACCACTCTATAAATAGAGCATGAGATGCACTACCCAGATACACATGAGCAATCGCTTCTTACTTTTTGAGGCTACTAGCAGAGCTGAGGAGGGTATCCTAGTTCGGCTGTTGACGTGGATACCAATAGAGACGTGGCTACACTTGCCTCGTTTATAATCCTAATAAGGTACGACCTTTCGTTTCAATACCTTTTATGCCTTGATTCGTGTTTTCGCAAAACGATTATAACAAGGGAGGGAATCCATTTATTTTCGCTGCACCCTGACCACATGCTTGATTCCCTTCAAGATTTGGTTATGCAGGATAGTGTGGTTGCCCCAGGTAATCCTGGTTGTTCTAAACCCTTTTCATCCAATAGTTTTAAATGAATATCATATCTTGGAATTGTAGAGGTATCTTAGCTAAAGGGTTTGTTATCATAGTCAAAGATATAAAATCTCTTTTTTAATGTTAATCTAATGATTTTATTAGAAATCCACGCTAGTGGCTCTAAAGCTGAGAAAGTTGTTAGAAATATGGGTTTTGATTCCTACAAGGTCTTTGATTCTGTGGGTCAATCGGGTGGTTTTGCTATTCTTTGGGATAGTAATTTCTGGAATGTATAATTTCTTAGCCATTCTAGACAGTTTGTCCATATGAGTGTCCAATTTGAAAAGTCCCAACCTTGGATGCTTACTGCTATTTATGCTAGCCCTCAATTAATTAATAGGGGCTATTTGTGGGTTGATCTTAGGGCTTTATCCAATTCTGGTTTGGGGGAATGGAGTCTTATAAGAGATTTCAATTCCATCTCCAACCAAAATGAGAGAGCTGGAGGGTCTTGCAATCCTAATTTACATGGCATTAACCAATTTAATTCTATGATGTCTGATTGTCATATTATGGATGCTGGTTTCATTGGTAGTCCCTTCACTTGGAAAAGAGGCAATCTTTTTGAAAGGTTGCATAGGGGTCTAATTAACATGGAATGGAGAATTAGGTTCGCGAATGCTAGCATTAGCCACCTTCCTTTCTACAAATCTGACCATTGTCATATTATGGTTAATTTCAGTTTTACTAGTCCCCCTAATCTGCACAGGAGACCATTCTGATTCTTGGCTGCTTGGCTTACCCATCCTTCTTTTAAGGATTTTGTCAAGAGTAATTGGGTTAGCTCTAATGATTGGTTCTCTACTCTAGGTAACTTTATTTCTCAAGTAAAAATTTGGAATAAAGACGTTTTTGGTCATATAGGTAGAAAGAAAAAAACGCTGCTCAAAAGACTTAGTGATATTTCTACAAAGCTCATGTATGGGAGAGATCACCAGCTTGAGAATCTCCAGTTAGCCCTTTGGAAAGAATATGAAGAGGTTGCTTTCCAGGAAGAGCTCTTATGGTATCAAAAAGCTAGAAATAATAAGATTACTTTTGGGGATAAGAACACTAGATATTTTCATGGGTCTACCTTAGCTAGGAGGAAAAGAAATAAAATTCAGAGCCTGATTAGGGAGGATGGATCTCCTGTACTGATCTGTCTGAGTTGGAAGCTATGACTAATGCTTATTTTAAAAATAAGTTCCAAGGCCAGGATTCTTATTCCCCCTTTTTCCTTCACAACAGTTTCCCCCCTCTCCCAGGAGAGACTTGACCAGTTGCAGCAACCAATTTCTGATGAAGATATTAGAAGAACAATTTTTGCCATGGGTGGTTTAAAAGGCCCCCGGGTTTGATGGTATCCATGCTATCTTTTACCAGTCCCATTGGGAAATTATTGGTAAGGACTTGTGTAGGCTTGTGAAAGATATTTTGGATAATCCTAATAAGGTTGCTGAGATAAATGACACTCTAATTACATTGATCCCTAAAATTGATGGTGCTTCTAAACTTGGCCAGTTTCGTCCCATAAGTCTGTGTAATGTGTCTTATAAAGTTATCACTAAATTACTATCTAATAAATTAAAAGGCACTTTGAACACCTTGGTAGGTCCTCAGCAGAGCAACTTTATTGCTGATAGACAGAGCCGGGACAACATCATTATTACCCAAGAGATAATTAATTCTATGAAAAGAAAGAAAGGAAAGAAGGGTTAGATGGCAATTAAGATCGATCTTGAAAAGGCATATGATAGGCTCAACTGGACTTTCATTAATGAAACCCTTCAGGAAATTGGTTATCCTAGTAGACTCTGTGAGATCATTATGGCTTGTATTTCCACCCCCAATATGAGAGTTCTTTTCAATGGAGAAGCTTTGGATCCTTTTACCCCTGTTAAAGGCATAAGGCAAGGGGACCCTATCTCCCCTTATATTTTTGTTTTGTGCATTGAAAGACTTCAATTAATTAATGTAGCTATTAGCCACAAATTCTGGAAACCTTTTAGAAATGGCAAAAGAGGGCCCCTCATTTCCTACTTGGCTTTTGCGGATGATTTAATCCTTTTTTCTGAGGCTAGCATTAATCATGCTAACACTATCTCTACTATTCTTGATCTGTTTTGTGGTAGTTCTGGTCAAAGGGTTAGTAAAGAAAAAACCAGAATTTTCTTTTCTAAAAATGTTGGTCCTCAGGTTAGGAAGGATATTTCTGATTCCTTAGGGTTTCAAAGAACTGAAAATCTTGGTAAATATCTGGGAATTCCAATTTTTCATGAAAGAATAAATAGACATACCTTTAACTCTGTGATTGGGAGAGTCAAAAATAGGCTGTCTGGTTGGAAAACTAAATCATTATCGTTTGCTGGCAGACTCACTTTAACCAAAGCTGTCCTTAATGCCATTCCTCGCTATTCTATGCAGTCTGTTTGGTTCCCTAGAGCTACCTTTGAGGAATTATATAGGCTCTCTAGAAACTTTCTGTGGGGTGATACCCAAGATAAAAGGAAAATTCATTTAATTGTGTGGGAAAAGATTTGTAGCCCTAAACCTTGTGGGGGTTTGGGCCTTAGAAAAATGTATGATCTTAACAGAGCCTATATGATGAAAGTTTGTTGGGATATGATCCAGAATACTCAAGACTTATGGGTTCAAGTATTAAGAACCCAATACCATTGTGGTAATAAAATCATCCCTATTGTCCAACCTAAAAGTTATGCTTCCAACTTATGGAAAGGCATTTGTAATGTGTGGACAGATTTTATGGCTAACATTTGCTGGAAAGTTCAGAATGGTTGTGTATGCAGGTTTTGGGTTGACATTTGGATCCCTAAGCTGGGCCCCCTTGTGGACTATGCTACTTGTCCCATTAATAATCAACTCAGGCAGGAGGTTGTTTCTAAGTTCTCTAAGCCTGAGGGGTGTTGGGACATGGAGATTATCAGAAAGTTTCTCCCTGATACTGTTTGTAACCAGATCCAGAAGATTGTCCCTCCCTCTCCTAATATGGGCAATGATATTATTAGTTGGAAGGGTTCGAGTGACGGGTGGTTTTCCATCAATTCTGCTTATGACATTATTACCGACTCAAAGGACAATATTAACAACAGATTATTGAAAAGAGTCTGGAGTTGGCAGGGCCCACAACGTATCGGACTCCTACTTTGGAAAATTGCCTCTCAAGGGATTCTAAACAATGTTCAGCGAGCAAAAAGAAGACATTATGGATGATAGGTGTCTTATTTGCCATGACTATTCAGAAACTAACTGGTCGAGGCCGTACTCAACCAAATAAAATGAATTAAAGTGCAGTAGGTTGATTAACCCAAAGTCGTCTCTCTCAAGGAATCCAATTACAATTTCAGAATTTCAATCCCATAGCAACTCACACACACAAGAGGATTTTGATTGTTGTTCATACTAATTTCCTAATTTCCAAAACAGAATTTAAATTTGCAGAAAACAATTTCAGAAAAACGAATTGGTTCTCTACCTCATTCACAAATTGGATCAATCATTGGTTTATACAAAATTCCTCAATTCTTTGACAGATTCAAATTCGGATTAAGCATCCTCATTAATTTTCACACTAGAATAAAGCAAACTAGCATGAATCCTAATTTCTAATCCTTGGAATTAAGCAAACCTAGAATTCATTTCAGATTAAGCAACCTAAAATGTGAGTTAGATTCAGATTAGAATTCGAATTCCATAAAGCATGTAACTCAATTTCAAATTCAAACCTAAACATCAAGAAACTAGGAGAAGGAAAGTGAAGAATCTGT
The DNA here is from genome assembly GCA_026901365.1 of Sesbania bispinosa. NCBI lineage: Eukaryota > Viridiplantae > Streptophyta > Magnoliopsida > Fabales > Fabaceae > Sesbania > Sesbania bispinosa. Next base: position 465,529 of record QLOH01000538.1, read on the forward strand.
CCAAGAATTCAAGACATGAAAAAAACGAAATTATAACCTCAATTTCCTTTGTGAATTCAGTAGAGAAACAATCCTTGAAGCTTAGCCTTCCATTTCCATGGAGGAGAAACTCGAAAATTGAAGAAGATGAAGAAGAGGAACCAAATTCGAAAATTGCAAGAAGAGAGAAAAGAGAGGGAAAGTGGAGAGTCTTTTTTTCTAAAATCTGAAAAATGAATGTAAAGTGTTCAAACTACTCAGCAACACACCTATTTATAGAGCCTAAATCACTAACAATCTGATTAGGCCTTAATTGGGCCGAAATTAATTAAAACAGGCCCACAAACTAATTACAAAACTAATCAAATTCGGACTTGTGTCAGACAGCAACAGTAGGCGATTTTCAAACAGCAACTTCTCCTAATTGCTTCATGGTAATATGGTCATATTGGATATCAAATTAAAGCCCCGGACGTTAGCTTTCCAATGCCACTGGAATCTCTCAAATCGGACACCTATAGCTCCAGATATCATCAAAACAAGACATGTAGGTCAGTAGGCTTAAAAATCCGAATTTAAACAACATTCACAATTAAAGCCCAATTAAGCCCAATTTGGTAAATTCCAATTAAAACAGTGGATTTAATAACAATTATAGTCCAAGCAAGCTAAGATTAATTATGCAAAGTGTGAATAAAAATGTGTTCATCAAATTCCCCCACACTTGCCCTTTTGCACTCCGGGCAAAACACCACATGAAGCTAAAAATCAATTAGGGAGCACAATGCAAATACAAGTGGCATTATTAACAAGAGATCCAAGGAATGCATAGGAGTAGGCATAATACATCATCAAAGGAGTCAGGGAGTCAAGAAAATTATGAATGGAATTCCCTACAATTTAGCAAACAAGAGGGTGAATCAAATCAAAGGGGTGAATCAAAAGTGATAGAATCCTCACAAGACAAACTCTCCAACTCTCAAGTGTTTAGGCTTGTGTATATACACTCAAAGCACTCATGAAAGCAAGCACTACCATAGGCTTGGCAAGACTCTAATATCCACAACAATTGAAACACATGCAAGCAAAGATCAAGAGGACTTCAAATAGGATGTAATGGGGCCAAGGTAAAGGTAGGGAAAATGAAGGATAAGAAGTTAAAAACCAAAGAGAATAGAGGAGCAATGGGGAATAAATCCAAGAAGAAATGCAAGTAGCATACATCTCAAGAATACAATTAAACTCCTCTTTTCTACCTTTTGACCCATTTTTGCTATTTCAAGAACACTTTATTTCTTTGCTCTTTTTTTTAACACTTTTCTTTTGAGCTTTTTTTTTATTCTTTATTTTTTTTTTTTACTTTTCTATATTTTTCCTTTTTCATTTTTTTTTTCTTTGTAACTAGCCAAAGGTTAACAATATGATATCCACAAGAGGAGATTAGATAAGAAATTCAAGCACACCCCCACACTCATTCAAGAGCCTATTCCCAAAACAATTCCAAAGCTCCTTTATCCTCTAAGGCAAGGACAATCATGGTTTTTCACTTTCAAGGCTTGTAATGAGCTTTCAAAAACAAGAAATGGGATCCATAGGCTCAAAGGGGCTAGCAAGTGGAAAATCATCAAGGTAAGCTAATATGGCTAGTAGCTCAATTATCAACAAAAATGCCTCAATCATCTCAATACATGCATGTGAACAAAGTTGAAAATCAAAGAGTCAAGCCAAGTTCTAGAGCACAAGCAAACAAGAGTGAAATCACACAAGAAAAAGAGAGAATGGCATAGCATAGAATGGTCCATCCATCAATAAGGCTCAAAATCTCACCAAGGACAACTCTATCACAAAATATTCAACCCAATAATCATCAAAACCAACTTATTCACTAAATTATAAGGAATCCAAACAACATAAATCAAGAAACCAATTGTCCAAATATGATGAAAATGCCACTACCAACACAAATCCTAAAAATCCAATGAAAAACATGCCAAATGTATTATTTTTCCTACTGTCAAAAATTCTGTTTTTTGCTGTAAAATTCAGATAACTGTCAAAATTCTGCTGTAAAATGAAATTCTACTGTAACAAAACTGTTGTAAAAAAAATTATGTTGTAAACAACATCAATAAAAAACGTACAGCAGCTACAGTAATGCAAAAACAGCAACAGCAACAGCAAAACAGCAAAACAGACAGATTACAATAATTTCAGACAGCAAAACAGTAACAGCAGTAGCTACAGAATAGCTATGAAAATGCTGACAGCAACTCAAAAACAGCAAATTTCCTATGGAAAACACCAAAAATACAGTAAAACAACATTTTTTTTCTTTTTTTTGAACAGTAAAACAGCAAACAATTTTTTTTTTAACAATCCTAAAAATTACTAACACACAAACAGTATAATCCTAACGACATACTAATTCCTAAAATCAATCCTAAAGTCCTAAAACTACAAATCTCCTCCCCCACACTTAAATCACACATTGTCCTCAATGGAAAAATAATCAAATTATAGAAAAAAGGACATAATGCAATAAAATAGTGGGGAAAGAGACTCCCTCATCAAGGTGGAAAAATTTGCACTTGAGGGAATGTGGGAAGCTCCAAGCTCATCTCCTCAACCGTCTCCTCAACCAAAGCGGGACTCTCATGAAATAGCTTGAGATGGTGGCCATTGACCTTGAAGGTCTTGTTGGTGGACTCACTCTTCAACTCTACAACACCATAAGGATAAACATGAGTGACAATAAAAGGTCCAATCCAACGAGAACGAAGCTTACCAGGCATGAGCTTAAGTCTAGAATTAAACAACAACACCTTTTGGCCTACTACAAACTCTTTTCTAGCAATACATTGATCATGAAATTTCTTAGTCTTCTCCTTGTAGAACTTAGAGTTCTCATAGGCCTCCAGGCGGATCTCATCAAGCTCCTGCAGCTGAAGCTTCCTCTGCTCTCCTGCCTGGTCACAATCCAAATTGCAAGCCCTAACTGCCCAGTATGCCCGATGCTCAATCTCCACAGGTAAGTGGCACGCCTTACCAAAAACAACTCTAAAGGGAGACATCCCAAGAGGTGCTTTGTAGGCGGTCCTATGAGCCCAGAGAGCATCATGAAGGCGGCAGCTCCAATCCTTCCTGTTAGGCTGCACCATCTTCTCTAGAATCCTCTTGATCTCTCTGTTGGAGATCTCAGCCTGTCCATTAGTCTGGGGGTGGTATGGTGTAGAAACTCTATGCACCACCCCATACTTCTTCAGCAAAGCCTCCATGGACCGGTTACAGAAGTGGGTCCCCTGATCACTAACAATGGCTCGAGGCACTCCAAACCTGCAAAAGATGTGAGACCTGACAAAATCCACAACAACTCGAGCATCATTAGTCCTTGTGGCTATAGCCTCCACCCACTTGGAGACATAGTCCACAGCAAGCAATATATATATAAAACCAAAAGAAACAGGAAATGGACCCATAAAATCAATTCCCCACACATCAAAAATCTCACAAAACAACATAGGCTGCTGGGGCATCTGCTGCCTGCTAGAAATGGCCGCTCCTGCTCTCTGACACTGCTCACATGTAGAGGAGACTTTCCAGGCGTCTCTGAAAATCGTAGGCCAATAAAATCCACAATCTAGCACCTTTCGTCCTGTCCTCTGGGGTCCAAGATGTCCTCCAACAGGTGAGGAATGACAGAACTGAAGTACAGACTGGATCTCCTGATCTGGAATGCACCTACGGATAACCTGGTCACTGCAAAAACGCCATAAATAAGGGTCATCCCATACATAATACTTGGCATCACTCTTAAGTCTATCTCTCTGAGCCCTAGATGCCAAGGGTGGAAAAACAGATGCAACAAGATAATTAACAATATCAGCAAACCAAGGGGTAAGGGGAGGGGAATGGGAATCAAGCAAAGCCATAAGCTGCTCATCCGGGAAGTCATCCCGAATAGGAAACACATCCTCCGCTCTCTCAATGCGGCTCAAATGGTCTGCTACCAGATTATGCGCACCACTCCTATCCTGGATGTCCAAATCAAACTCCTGAAGCAGTAGCATCCACCTGATCAACCTGGGTTTGGAATCTGTCTTTTTCAAAAGGAACTTAAGAGCAGCATGATCAGTAAAAACCACTACCCTAGAGCCTAGCAAATATGATCTAAACTTATCCAATGCAAAAACAATTGCTAACAGCTCTTTCTCAGTGGTAGTGTAATTTACCTGTGCTGCATCCAAAGTCCTAGATGCATAATATATCACATGAGACAGCTTACCAACCCTCTGTGCCAAAACAGCTCCCAAGGCGTAGTTTGATGCATCACACATCAACTCGAACGGAAGCGTCCAATCCGGTGGCTGAATAATGGGAGTGGTGGTGAGAGCTCTCTTGAGGCGATCAAATGCCTCTCTGCGACAGAGCTGCGTGTGGCGGAGTTATCAGGGATCACTGGGGGAAATTTGTTGAAGGATTCTCGACTGGGGTTGATTCGCGTTCGCCGCTGCAGACTGAGCTTCAGGGTTTAATCTATGGTCTTCAAATGGCTCAGAGAATTGGGGCGGAGAGGGTTATGGTCGAGTCAGACTCTGCTTCAGCTATTAGTTTGGTTGAGTCTGGGTTCAATGAATCGCGTTTGGAGTTTAGTTTGGTCAAAAGAATCAGGGAAATTGCCAAAGGTTTTGAGACTATTTCCTGGACCCATATCTATAGGGAAGCTAATGGCCTAGCTGATTGCTTTGCCAAGAATGGGCTTAGCAGCCCAAATGTGTTTTGTAATTTTTATTCTGTCCCCTCTTTTGCTCAGTTAGATTTTATTTTTGATCACTCTGGTGGTATTCACCAAAGAGTAGGTTAGGCTCTAGGCTTCTTGTTTTTTGTTGTTTCTTGGCCTTTTTTAGGTCCTTCCCCCATAAAAAAAAACATCTAGTTTAAATAATGTTTTCACCTATTTCACTCTAAACAATTTATTACTCATTTAAAGAAGTGATGGAAGTATTTTTTTCAAAGCAAAATCTTACAAGCAAATCTATCACACACTAAAACACCTTGCACAATTTTAAAAATTTGTATAACTTTAAACGGTTCGAAATGTAATTTACAATTTTTACATATTAATGCTTAATTGTAAAAAAGAAAAAATCACCTTCTCTCTTTTATTTTTTTGTCTCAAAATTCTTTTTTTACCTCTTTTGACACTTTCTCAAGTAATTCATCTTGTAGTAAATTAGGTAAACTCAATAAATTTTAGTCGGGATGGTAACAACTTAGCTAATCTCCTAAATACTTGCTTAAATTTACACGAATTAGGTTGGTGGATTCAGTCAAAACAAAAGCATTTTTTCATGTTATAATTAAAAAATAACGTTAAATAATTTTAAAAAAATATTATCTAGATTTTATAAAAGTTACTTACGAGATGAGTTAAGTTACTAAGGACGATCAATTTAACGTATGTCCAAATCAGCCAATGTAATGAAAATAATTTTCTGATAAAATTAGCTAAAAAATAAAAAATTAACTAAATTAATTATAAATATTTGATAAAATTAACTAAAAATAATAAAATAATATATAAAAATAATCATTGATTATTAAATAATTGGGAGAGAGAATTATTAAAGGATAAAATTTTAATAAATTTCAGTTAATAACTAAAAAAAATAGAATCTTTTACAAAAAAAATTATCAAATAACTTCTAAAAAAACTAATAACTACCATATCATTAACACTAAATCACTAATAACATAATTTAAGCTATCAACTTCAACTTACCTTATTAAACACTGTTAAAGAAGCGAGGAAGCATGCACCGTGTATCTTACCGCATACAACAATCCCCCACCGTTCTTATCCGATTGCAGCGTCCCAATCGCAGATTAACACATGGTACACCCACAGGATCACAAGAAACAATTTTCAATTGCTGCAGGAAATCCCGAAATTGCCCTCATCCCCATCATATATAAACCCACAGCCGCAGATTTTTTCAGTCACTCACTCAGTGAAATTGGGAGCACTTGCCAGAAGAATGAAGGACGCCGGAAAGAGCCACAAGGCAAACGCGAAGTTGTCGCCGGAGTCGAAGAAGGATCGAAAGTCGGCGACGGGATTGAGCGGATCGCCAAAGAAAGGAGGCCACGGAGGCAAGTTCACATGGATCGGCCAAGGCTACTCGGATGAGGTTGAGATCGGGATGGAGCACGGGGCTGTGGACTCCAAGGACCCGAACTTCGAAGATCCGGCAGATATCGCCGCCGTGTGATGGCGGTGGTTTGGTCACCCGATCTGTAAATACCTAATTTGCGAGACGATTGCTGATCCGTGCAATTTAAGTTCAATAATCTGTTTAAATTCAATAATCTGAAAAACGTTTTGTAGTGCGTTTTCTCTGATTATGGATCTGTTATGTTTGTACTAGTATTTGTGTTGTTTTGTACATATAATCATTAAAGTGCAGTAACACTAGCATTCCCCATTTCATATATCCCTTCTTCTCTTATCGAAGTGCTGTTAAATAAATCTGTGTGAACTGCACTGAACCATGGAACCTTCCGCACCAAAATGAACCCAACTACTCATATTGTTCATTAACCGGTTGCGTGGGTGAACCAGTGCGAACTAATCCTTAAAATCAGTGACTGACTTCTCTCCATGCGCTAACTCAAGATTTGGGATACCAGAAAGCTGGAAATAGCCATTTCATTCAGAATAAAGTTAACTTACCACCTGGAGGGAAGTCGTGCACTATGTGCAGCAATGCTTCCAGGTTCTGAACAAGTGATAATTGGAGCATCTCGTGGACTTTTTTTGGTTTAAGCATGCCTCCTCTATCACATGAATATTCACATCATTGTGGGTGGGGATGAGAATATGTCACATCGTCACGGGTCTGCCAATATTTCTTTAAAGGCCTATATATTAAAATAAGCTAGGCTATACACTGATATATTTAATTAAATATAAATGAAATATTAATATTTTATATTATTCTTATCATTATTATAAATATTTTTATTATATTATCTTATAACTATATAATTATTAGTTTGTGTAAATATATAAGATTGTTGTCTTCCATAAAAAGTTTGAGTTTATAAATTTATTCAAATACATGCTTATGATATATTCAAGTATCTTACTATAAAATAGGCTTCTAAGCATACTTTTAGGCCAAGTCAGACTTTAAATAGGCCAGACTCAAGCCATAAAATAAAGGCTATATTAGGTAAACAAGTCAGGCTCAGACCATGAATTTGAAGTGCGGGTCAAGCTCAAACCTTGGAAAGTCAGTTCGGTTCGAGCTATTCTCATCCCTAATGGTGGGGCTAGCTCGTCCAGTTGAGTTTATCCACAAAACTCAAAAATCTTGCTTAAGGGAAATAAGAATGTACTACTTAAACTAACATCATTCATATCTTTTATGTTGATCATATCTCTAGAGATCTAGGAAATGTTGTTGAAAAGTATTATGGTATTGATGATATCGCAAAGAAGGATATCAAGGAAGGTGCCATACTCAGCCTTTTATATTGCCCTGTGGATAATTATACCATTATGTATAACACCCAGAAATGTGGCAGCCATATATGGGATACTAGGTCAAATTCCAATACTTGAACCCTAAGGCTATGATTGGATGAGTAGTGAAAATGAGAGGAAGAAAGATAGAAGGAAAGAAAAAGGAAGGAATATAAAATAAAGGAAAAGTAGGAGAATTTTTAACTCTTTGGTTTGAGAAAAAAGAAGTAAAAAAGTGAGGGAAAGGAAAATGAGTATGATATATAATTATTTATTTGTCCTCGTACTATTATAAATTATTATTATTATTATTATCATTATTTCTTTTATTATCTTTTATATTTATATTATTATCATTATTATTTCTATTATTATTATTATTATTATTATCATCTAATAAAGTCTTGCAGCGTGCACCTGTCATTTTTCTCCTAAGTTCCTCAAATTAAAAACAGAGTCTTGCAACCTATTGTTTTCCTATTGGGTTCGTCAAACTTGAGATATAAGGGAGAGAGGTATGGAGAAAGCGGTGGTGACAGTCGCAGCGAGGATGGAGGGCGAAGATGCATGGTGGTTGGACGATGGTGCGGTGGAGGGTGATAAAGAAATGATGGTGACGGAGGCGCGTGATAGAGAGCTCGATGGTGGCGGACGATGAAGGGACAGTGGTGATGGTGGTGCGCGGTGCAAAGCTTGCATGGTTGTGTGCGGTGGAGGACAATGAAGGGACAATGGTAATCCAACTGTGGCTGAATGGTGGCAGGCGGTGGAGGTGATGAAGGGACGGTAGTGAGCCAACAACAGAGAAGGGTAAGTGAGACTTTTCACAAGCTAAGCACCATTATCCAGCATTTTCTCGCCAATGCTAAGTAGAAAATTACAAAACCACTATAGTTGTATGTTTTTCAGAATGCAAGTTGTACATGTAATTTATGCTCAGTAGATTGTGTTGAGTCTCATAATTAATTTAAGCAATTGAAATTAGATTCAAGACTCATTATCCTTAGTTTTAATGAATAACAAATTATATTATATAGAAACAGGTTCTACTGAGAAAGGTATTTTCCTTTGTATTTCAGGAATCCTGTAGAAGCAACCATCTGAAGATGAACAACCTGCCGAACTGAAGAAGTAGAGGTACAACTGCGCAAGATGAATTGAAGAAGAAAGTCATCAGAGTTTTTGGAAGATCAACAACCAAAAGAAGAGCAAAGAACAATGAAGAATTAATTTCTGTTTGAGCAAACTGCTGAAGAAGAAGCAATCCGCTGAAGAAAGTAAATTGCTGAAAAACGTTTACCTGTTGAAGAGCCAAGGCATACTGAAGTAACGCAACCTGCTGAAAGCATGTGCATAAAATTCTACTGAACACATACTCTCTGAATTTGATGACGTGGCAATTCAAACTCTCTGAAGAATTAGAAGCCACTGAAGTCTGTTTGGCATACTACCTTCTGAAGACTTGTGAGTCAATCTGATTGAAGCATTAAAAGACTCAAGTCTCTGCAAAGCCTTTTGGTTAGTTGAATCAGTTCAAGATAAAAACAAAGGCTTGCTAGCACAGTTTCTTTTCCCGTCATAAAAGAGGAAGCCTACTGCAGAAAAGCAAATAGAGGTCAGAGATAGAGTCAGCGCTGCTGCAACACCTACCCATGTACCACCTCTGTAATACGCTATCAGAAACGTGCACCTCAATCAAGAAGAAAAAGCTGGTATCACAACAAGACAAAAGAGAAGTCTAACATTCTCATCTCTATTCAGACAAAATACTTCCTTTTGTAAAGAGAAGGAGAAAGAAAAGGAGCATTAACCTGTTGAAGTATTAGATGCTCTCTCAAGCAAGATTAAGAGCCTAACTGTTGTGTGTCAGAACTAATTCATACCTACACACCTACTCTGCTCAAGTCAAAAGATAAGCAAAAGAGAAGCTATCTCTCAACAGCTCCAAGAGCATTAATCATTCCTTCTCAACGATATACCAAGCAACCTCCAACGGCTACATTTCTTAACGGTATATTAAGAAATCTTCAACGGCTATATTACCAGAACATATAAATAGCCTCATGAAAGACTTTGAAGATTGGCGGCATTGAAGCCCAAGGCGGAGATAATGCCCAAGAGAGATTTGGCAGAAGCTCAAAATGATATCTTATCAAGCCAACTCTCTGAAGAAGAAAAATCATATACAGAGAAGAACCCGATTAGAAATTCATACACTTGTATCTCTGTTATTTCCTTGTACTTAGATTCTATTGTTGTATCCTGAGTTATACTCAGTTATCCCTTTGTACAAGAAGAACCTGAGTTTAAGTTTCTCAGAAACTTAAACTTAGTTTATATTTGTAAACATTATTAAAGTGTCTGAGATGGAGAGGCTTGGAGAAACAAAGAATACTCGTTGGGCCTGGAGAGTCCAGGTATGCAAAGAATACTCGTTGGGCCTGGAGAGGCCAGGTGTGCAAAGAATACTCGTTGGGCCCGGAGAGGCCAGGTGTTCAAAGAATACTGCATGAGTTGCCTGAAGAGGCAGTTGAAAACAAAGAATACTTGATGTTAAGCTTGGAGAGGCTGTGGTAAAATAATACTTGTATCTGAGTTCAGATAGTGGAAAATCTAGTGGAGTTTTGCCATGGGATTGGACGTAGCTCACTAGGTTAGTGGGTGAACCAGTATAAATCTCTGTGTTAAGTTCTCTCTTCCCTCAACTCTTTACTTTCCGCTGATATCTGTTTATTTCTAACCAAGGAGGGTTTAAGAAAAGTTGTTTTATTAATCTAAGTAGAAAACAATCTTTTCTTTAGGAGAAAATAATTTCAAAAAAGGTTTTTACTCAACCTTCCGAGTTGCATCAGCAAGTTGCTGAACTTCCAGTTTCGGAAGGTTGATCAAATATTTTCAAATCAGTTTTGCTTGTTTTAAAAGGTTTTCACGAAAAATCTGTAAAGATTATAAAACACTATTCAACCCCCCTTCTAGTGTTTCATGTGATCCTAATAGATTGTTGTATACAAGCTTTTGATTTCCTTTGTGCATGGGTTTTTTGTTTGAGGGGGGAGGTTCTCAATCAGTATAGTTACATTAGTGGGATTTATGGTTCATATAGCTGATTTTGGGTACTTAAAAACTTCAACTATCCTTGAGATATGACCTTGGTAGTTTGCTTCCGGTTGGTTCAGATCAATTATGCCTTTCTTCTTCTTCTTCTTCTCTTGAGTGGCTTCTATTCCAACTGCCAGGGATCAACTAATGATTCCTTTGCTGAACAAATAAAGAAATTAGACATACCCAACTATCCTTTTATGAACACTTTCCAAAATAATTAGTTTACTTGGATGCCTTCATTTTTTCTTGTTAAAAATTTGGTCAGTCTTCTATTACGGTTTTCTATTTACTAAGAGGAAAATTGAGAAAATATTGATGTGTGAATGATTCTTTCTTATTCAACATGAGATAGGTCATTTCTATATAATGTATCCCTTGTAGAATTTTTTTTATTTATTTCACATCTATATGGTAGGATGGTCGGTGGAGCTATCAGAATATGGCCTGCGTTCTGAACCTAGGGGTCCAATTAAAGTACAAGTATTATCAGATTTTGTAGCCGAACTGTCCTCACCCATTCAAGAAGGCAAAAATGAGTTGGAGCAGAATTGGATCCTTCAGTTGATGGAGCATCAAATTTGAAATGAAGTGGAGTAGGAGTTATCCTAGAGGGACCTGAAGGAGTGTTGATCAAGAAGTCGCTAAGGTTTGACTTCAAAGCCAGTAATAATCAAGCTGAGTATGGGGCTTTACTAGCTAGGCTTCGTTTGGCCATGGAGGCCGGTGTGACCGACCTAGTAGCCAGAAGTTATTCACATCTGATCACAGGTCAGGTAAATGGAGAGTTCCAAGCAAATTATCCTCAACTAGCCAAATACTTGACGTTGGTGAAGCAAATGATAGAGACTTTCAGTGGTTTTAAATTGGAATTCGTGCCTCATGAACAAAATGGAAGAGCGAATCTTTTTATCAAAGCTTGCAAGTACGAAGAGGCCGGGCAATAATTGTACGGTCATTCAGGAATATATCAGTGTGCCTACCATTGAAAGGGTAGAGGTATTTTTTACAGACGTGGAGCACGCGTCATGGATGGGCCCATTGATAACATTCCTTGAGGTCGGAGAACTTCCTGGCGATCAAATGGAAGCAAAAAGAATTAGGAGAGAAGCATCCTACTATACGATTATTGCAGGGAGGTTGTATAATCGCGGCTTCCCTGCCCCGTTTTTGAGGTGTTTGATGTAACACCCCAAATTAGGACCTCGAAAATATAGTGGAAGCCTTAGGTTGTGAATCCCACCAATAGAAGGAAGATATGCGTAGAAGGAGAATTTAGGAGTTCTAAGGTAAGATAAGTGAGAAGATCAGGAAGTATTTAGAGATTGGAGTGTTAGAGAGGATTTAAGGGAGAAATCGAGAGTTAAGCTCTAAACGCCCATTTTGAAGAGACTTAAGGGAAACCAAGTTAAGATTAAAAAAATGTAAACTATAGAGGTGAAGGAAGGAAGACAGATAGGCTTTGATTAAGGAAATTGGGGTGAATTGATGATTTATATCATTGTTCACGTGATGTGTACCCTATTGGGCTTCAATTGAAGTTGTTTCTCAATTTTGGATTTTAAGCCTAATGACCTATGTTCACTAATTTGATTATATCTAGAGCTATATGAGTCCGATTTAGGTGATTCAAGTTGCATTAGAAAGCTAAGATTTGGGGCTTCAGTTTGATATGCCACACAATAGTATTTCAGCCTCATTTTCACCTCCAAACAAGCTCATTATCGCTTGAGCGAGGAATCCCTCACCCGAGCGAGAATATCAGCACAAACAAGGAAATTTGTTTTGGTTTTCTCACTCAGGCTCGCTCAAGCGAGACTGAGCAAGATTTCCACTCTAGAGAGCCCTCTTTTTCTCGCTCACTCTCGCTCAAGCGAGCCTGAGCGAGAGCGCGCGAGCGGGACTTCATAAAAACACGGGTTGAGCTCATTTTTCTTCCATTCTTTCACTTCTAGAGAGAGAAACCTAGAGAAAGGAAGGAGCTTTAGGAGCATATAGAAGGAAGAGGAAGCCAAGGATTACTCATCCCAACCCCCTCCACATATTCCCCCTTTCTCTTTGAGTTCCCTTGAGGTGAGTATAGCTCACACATTCCACTCCATCTTTGAATGAAAACTCTCCTATGAACCTTAATCCCTCTTTTCCCTTTTTTTGATCTTGTATATCTTTGTATGATTGATATTGTTCTATGTGTGCCTTTGAATGAATAATATGATTGGAGGCATGAGTTAGGGCTCGTATGTTAGGGTTTCTCTAAGTTGCTTCATGTTTGAGCATTCATGCTGTACATGTATTTTATTAGCATGGTTAGTATTACATATTGGAAGTATGGAAAGTGAATTTGGCCTATGGCCACCCAACCCTTATTAATCAATCTTGACTTTGATCCAGAATAAGACTAAAATGAATTTGGCTTCGGCCCAAATTATGAACTTTGGCTTTGGCACAGACATTCATGCATTAAAACTTGACTTCGTCTAGAATAATGACTTCGGTCCAGAGTAATTGGCGGTAATAATACCCAAGGAAAATGTTCCTTGTAGTCTGAGCTCAGGTCTAGCCATAAAATTAGCGAAAAGACCCCGTTCTACCGGGTAATGCAGCTCATGCATTTTATATTCATTTTTTCTAAGCTTATGATGCTATGATGAATTGTGAACTCTGTGTTGCATGACACTTGCCTGTTTCCCCCCACACTACATGTCGCATGGTTATGCTCACTGAGACATTAGTTTCCCCATGTTTGTGGGTTTATTTTAAATATGTAGGTTTGTCTGGCTGGATGCATGGATGGAGAGTTAGAAGCTCTTAAGTGGATCATTCCCCCTTTAGTTATTTATTTTGAATCTCCTGAGGGGAACTGATGTATATAAGTTATACCATGCTGAGTTAGATTAGAAATTTTGTATTTATGGATGATGTTATTTTGAGCCACTAAGTAGCATGTGGATTATGAGATGTATGATGTATGATTGATGTATTCAGCTTATGTAAACATTGGGCTTACATTAAGTTTTTGAGGTGTTGTTTGTTACGATATAGATAATGAGGCGAAATAATTTCAGAAATTCGGGAATTTTGTTTTCAACGGCCTTAATTCTCAAATCTAGAAATTAGGACGTTACATTTGACGAATCCACAAGCAGAGATAGAGATAAAAGAAATCCATCTCATATTAGATGAGGTGCTTTGGCCTCTAAAGTGTTGCGAGCTGGATATTATTGGCCCACCTTGAGGAAAGATTGCACACAATATGTGAGAAGGTGCGAGGTGAGCCAAAATTTCTCTAATATACACATAGCTCATCCGATTACATTACATTCAGTCAGCTCGTTGTGGCCCTTCCATTTGTGAGGAGCAGATATACTAGGACCTTTTCCCTTAGCACCAGGTCATTTGAAGTTTTGGTAGTAGCAGTGGACTACTTCACCAAATGGGTGGAGGCTGAACCACTAGCTACCATCACAACAGAGAGAATTAAGAAGTTTTATTAAAAGAAATTGGTTTGCAAGTTTGAAGTTCCCAAATATATAGTGTCTAACAATGGTACCCAGTTTGCTAGCTGATCTGTAGTAAAGTTTTGCAGAGATTTGGGAATCACTTTAAAGTTACCTTCTAGTGAACATCCCCAGTCTAATGGGCAAGTTGAAGCTGCTAACAAGGTAATATTGAATGGTCTGAAGAAAAGGTTGGGCGAGGCTAAAGGTTTATGGGTCGAGCAATTACCACTCATTTTGTGGTTGTATCACACCACTGCGCAATCGTCTACCGGGGAATCACCTTATAAGCTGGTATATGGCTATGATTCCATGATTCCAATAGAAATCATGAATCTGGCTTTTAGGGCGATTACTTTTGATGATAATGTTAATGAAGGGGAGCGACGAGCTGAGCTGGATCTGTTGGCTGAGGTAAGGGGAGCAACTCATATAAGGGAGTATGCATGTAAACAGTATGCAGAGAGGAAGTACAACACGAAGGTGATACCAAGGAAATTGAAAGGTGGAGACTTGGTGTTGAAGAGGACAGTGAGCGACACTGCGGCGAATAAACTAATTCTAAACTCAGATGGTCCTTTTCGTATTCTTGAGGAGATCGGTCAAGGAGTGTTTAAGCTAGAGGAGCTAAATGATAGAGAAATTCTGAGAACTTGGAATTTGACCAAATTACGCTTCTACTACAAATAGATATCTATTAATCTTCTATTTGTTTTTATGTTCACATTTTCCTTTAGCATTTTTGAGTTAGTTAGGAGTATTTACGAATGTTATAAACATTGGTATATTAATCTGGATGGAATTTTTAAATTTTTATTAATAAAATAATAATGCACTCTTTTCTCTTCTGAGGTGGAAGAGTTTTTAATGAGACACATAGATATATATATAACTTGGGTGAGTTGTAAAATAAACATTTAAACCACCAATTGTATTGGTGGAAACTGAGAGCACTCATATGATTTAAACCACCAATTGAATTGGCGGACACCGAGAGAACTCAATAACACGATTTAAACTACCAATTGAATTGGTGGAGACCGAGAGAACTCAACAATATGATTTAAATCACCAACCTAATCGGTAGCGATATAGAAGAACTCGACGTTGTATTTTTAATCACCAATTAGAGATGCAGATCAATAATAATTCCATAACGAGTTCAATAGTTTGAGCTCGGAAATAATATCTAAATAAGGTCAGCAGTTTTACTTAACCATTTTTAAGGTAACAAAAAATCTAGGTTAGATTAACATGACCCATTTTGTGGTTTATCTCATAGGAAGATGATGCCATGCAATGATATTTTGTAATACAATAGTGTGTAAGTGATCAACGCCAAGTATGAAACAAATAGGTGCTTTTGGTAACAAAGTTATCAAGATGATAATTGATGGGTTTCTGGCAAGCGAACCAAAAATCCAGTAGTATAATAATAAAAAGAGTTATCGTATCCATAGGGAACGGTCAATTCACGTAAACTTGTGATCTAATTATCAAGGGAAACAATGGTTTGATAATATTGTTGCGGAATTGTAAATAGCAAATTAATAATCAATGGAATTAGAAAGGAAGAGTTAGAGACACTTTACTTGGATTAGGATTGAACTTCATCTCATCGCACCCCTCATGTATGTCGAGACTACCTACTATTTATAGGCTTTGAACTATAACGTTGTGGACAAACTATATAGCTTATGACCCCGAGTTACCAGGCGCCACTCACACTCAAAGGTAATCCATGCGGGCTCTCCCAGGCGACAGAATTACCCTCGGCTTATTTTGTTTTCTTTTATTCCGTTTGTAAAGAACTAATTGATAAACGAGGCCTACCACATTAGACGCACCTTCGCTCGAGTACTGTCACTACCCATCACTCATTAGAATACGTCCACGTCTCGCTTCCTGGATTGACAATCAACTAATCCTTTGCTATCGGTTTATCAATACCAAGCCTATCCTTTAGATGCCCTTCATTAGGATACTCACACTACCCATCAATCATTAGCAACACCCATGTTTCAGTCAGTGGTTAACCGAGTATTCTCATTCACTCAGAGGTTGAGTTTCCTATGTCTAGGCTCCCCCAAACTCAATCCTAGTCGTAGCGTTAATTACAAACTAGTCTATAACTCCGGAGCAAGCGCGGAAGTTAGGAATAAAGCACAGAACGAGATTACCAACATTATAATTAGGGAACTGCATAAATAAATAGATAGAGTTCAACATACACTTGGGAATGGAATCGATTACATTCAATCCTAATGGAGAGTTAACTACACGAGGTAGCCATACAAACCACCGAAGATGCTGTCACCATCTTCAATCCTTGTGAAGCGCTCCTCCTCTCCTTCTCTAAACTTAGCTTTGGTGCATTATCACTGAAATAAGACTGAATTACAATAATCGTGCACACCAGATTTGGCACAAGAGGTTCCTATTTATAGACTAAGGAAAGACAAAGAAATTTGGGGAGAAATCTACCTAAAAACGGCAACAGGGAGCAAATCAGCGTGACCTGCGCTCCAGACTGCGCTACAGCTGATGGAATCCTGGCAAGTGTACCAAAAGTCCAGCAGTTATAGAGTAAGTAAGATATTGTATCCACAGGGAGCGGTTTTAATTTGTAAAGTGATAGCGATTTTATTTTCAATAAAACGGTTTGTAAAAAGGTATGGTTGTTTTCGAAATAATAAAAGTAAAAATAAATAATAAAGCAGATAACACGAGGAGAGAATAATATTTTGGATTAGGATTTGACTTCGCTTCATCTCCCCACTTGTGTATGCGAATCCCTTCCTTTAATTATGATCATACTCGTAATCACCTTAGTATTGTCTAACTACAATAATTATAAGGCATGCCTGGTAATTATCGTACCTGCAAATTCCCCTATAACACCATAATTAAACATCAGAAACTATTCTATACAGGCATTCAAAGTGGCTTGGCGACCCCGAACATTCCCCGTATTTTGTAACTAACACTATCATCTTAATCATACTTTCACATAAAGCACCTATGAAGGGGTGTGTCACTCACCGAACCTTCAATTGTTAGAATACAATCTTTATACTACGATATGACTAAAACGAGTACCTTTAGCAATCGGAGATTAAGCTTCATAGACAACTCTATGCTCACCTAACTCTAATACTAGTCGGAGTTCCACTTTTTGTATCCAGAGCACTAGCCTACCACCCCGGCGCACGCGCGGAGGTGATGCATTACAAACAGCATAAAGATACCGATAAATTACAAATAGAGAATCATAATTAAGAAGAAGAGAATTCTATATACACAAGGGGATTGAATCCACTACATCAAATCCTACTGGAGAGCTTAGCTACTCATGGTAGCCATTACAAACCACTGAGAAATCTGTCACCTTTCTCAATCCTAGAACTACTCTCTCTCTCTGTATATGTGTATCGGGTCCCGAGGACCTCTCTTTGATCTATGCAAAGGGTTCTATTTATAGAGTGGGAAAACCCTAATTCTGCTCCAAGAAGTCAATCTGGATCTAGGTTAAGAAGCTGCTGCGCAACATGCGCTTTATGTGCGCTTAACGCGCATGAAGCCTAATCAATCTGCTGCTGCGCTCCACGTGCGCTTAGCGCAGGTGGAGCCTGATCAATCTGGATCTGCGCTCCACATGCGCTTAGCGCAGGTGGAGCGTATTACGCGCTGCAGCTTTCCTTCAAATCTTGATCTAACTTCTGGATTTCTTTCTGATCTTATCTGGTTTTCCTTTATCCCTTTATCTGAGTTGTTTTTGTATTTATTTGATTTGGATTTGAACTGAAGAGGTTATCCACAAGATTCTCTGATCATCTTCTCTTTATTTAAATTCTGAATCTGCAACAACCTCCTTTCTGATGCTATTTTCTCTCTCATTCCAAATCTTCTGTAAATCTGCATAAAATAACAGATTTCTATTTAAAATAGAATTATATTCAAATTTAAACCAAATAATTACAAATATTGTAAATATTAATAAAAAGGGATAATTTGGGGCATAAATTACTAATTTAACCTTGATAAGCGTAATAAAAACTATAGGAAAATAACGCTAATTTTACACTTATCAACAGCGCAGGATGGAGCGCAAGATCCAGAGAGTCTGCGCTTCACCCTGTGCTGTAGCGCAGGTGAAGCGCAGGTAGCGTCCTGCAGCTCCAACTTTCTCTTTTTAATCTTGATCTCTCCCCGAGACTGGTTTTGACAGATTTGTCTTTCCTTGTTTCCCTTTTCTTGATAAATTCCTTGCATTTATTGAGCAATCTTTGATTTATTTGGGAAGCTTGTCTGCAGAATCCTTGATTGATTGGCAATGATCTCCTCATTAATGGCTTCAAATCTTCATCAAATCTTTATTAAATGTCTTCAATCAATCTCAAATCTTGCAGATATCTCCCTCATTTAATGTTATCTTTCTTCAAAATCAAATCTATGCAATATCCTGCAAAAATCAGCAATATTTCTATCAAAATAGCATCAAATTCAAATCTCAGATTAATAAATACAATTTCTCTAATATTTAATAAAAAGGGATTAAATTGGGGCAAAATTACCATTTTATCCTTGATAAGTGAACTAAAAAGTACTCTAATTTATCAACTAATTTTCACTTATCAAAATACCCCCAACTTGACTTCTTGCATGTCCTCAAGCAAGAGATCTCTTTGCAATCAAAAAATAATTCTATTCCCAGTGTATTTCAAATAATTAAAAACAAATTCAAGGAACTATTCATCAACTCCTTCCTAAGTAGCAGTCACTTTCCAAACATAAGAAAAACTCAGGATCAAGGGATGTTACCAATGATCAATCAGAATAGAAATACAAACATCAATCAAACTTCTCAAAATAGAAATTAAAGCAGTAAGTGATAAACCAAAGAAATCTCTCATTCTCATTGGTAAGTGTTTCCCTAAATCTTTTTCACCACTGTTGAACAACTAGAATTGATAGTCGTTTCCAATATCTGAACCTGCAAGCAGTTAATATGGATCAAAAGGTCTTTCTTAGGTTGTAATGAGGCTAGGCTATCAAGAAATCATGGTTTTTCTGGATATTCAAGGAACACTTTGAATAGAGAGCATCTTGTGATTGTGCTTGGGACTTCTCTCCATTCACCTGGTCATTCTTGAATTATCACCCTTTTTCAGCTTGGCCTCATTGTTTGAAGTAATACTCCCCCCAACTTATTCAATTTCCACACTTTTGTGCAGAATTTTTTTTTCTTTTTTTTCTTTTTCTCTCTCTTTTTTTGATATATAATAAACAATAACATAGAGAACTAATTTATGGAGGAATACTCTTCTCTTCGATTCCTTGTGCCTGCTCTTTGAATCTCTTTGACCTTTCAATTTACCAACCTCTTGTCCCATCTTGTTGTGGTGCACCTTGCTCTCTATCCCAAGTGTTAAGGGACATGATATAATCATTGAATATGGCTAGGGTGCATCAAAAGAAATATTAAAGGCTCAAATGGGCAAGCAATAAACGGAAACATTTAATCAAGGTTGGCTATTTGGCACTGAGCAAAATATTATAATCACAAAATATGCCTTTATCACTTCCATATCTTCCACTAGTAAGACAAAATTCAGAAACTCAAGCAATAACAGTTGACAAGCAGCGGTGAAAAGCTCTCAATTTCAGTGTTTGAGCTCTCAGCTCACCGGTTATTGGCTAAAATTCCTTGATAAAGCACTTAATGGTTTTAATTAACTATCCTGATAGGTTCTCCTGAGAAGTATCCTAATCCTAACCAATTATGGAATTAATCACAAAATCCTATCATCTTTCCTAATTTGGTTAGTTAAACTACTTAATTACAGAGAATTTTGAAAAAGTTACCTTAAATCTTAATTTCCTAAGGTCCTAAAAATTTTAAAAATTCTGAAAATTTTAAAAAATATGAAATACAAAAAAAAATCCTAATTAATAGAAAAATAGTAGAAAATAAAAGAAAAACTAAAAGAAAGAAAACACCAGTATCAAACTTCATCCTCTGTATCCTGTGAGTTCTTGTCCTACTGCTGCTTCCACCCCCTGGGAAAATAGGCCTGTCCCCAGGCCACTGCAAGAATATCTGGAACTCTTCAAACAACATGCCTGAGTATGGGTCTAGTAACTCCTGATTGGTTTGAGGTCAATTATTCTTTATACTTTGCAGCAGTCTGTGCAGTTTATGAAGAACATGGAAGCCTACCAACTTACATGCATAAATAATTACTCTCTTCACAACAAAATTTCACTGCACTTGGTAATGCTTTCCTAAAAAAAGAACATACTCATTTGTTTTGCAAGCATTCAATCAATCCATGGAAAGTGAAAGTTTAAAAGTTTTTGAAAGAAACAGAGCATAACACTTTCAAATTTAATAACTCATAAAATAAAGAGCATTTCAATCAAGCAATTTTGTTCTTCATGTTCCACACAGCCAAAATCACATTTAAGATAGCAATAATCAATAATATTCACAATCCTAATGTTGCTACCCTAAAGTGCAAATAGAGTAAATGAAGATTTCAATTGGTAAAAATTAAAGAAAACATAACTGAAAGTTTCAAAATTGATGGAAGTTTGTGAGTGGAAAGAGTGAAAAGAAGAGCTTAAGAAGTAGAGAAATAGTATATGAGAAAATAGAAGATTTTTTTTTAAATTTCGTATCCTGCGCTTCACCTTGCGCTACAGCGCAAGGTGAAGCGCAGAATACAGTGACTAAAATTGCATTTCTGCGCTTTACCTGCGCTACAGCGCAGGATGAAGCGCAGAAAACAGAATGCAATTTTGCAATTTTTAGTCACGTTTTCTGCTACTTCCTATTTTTTCAAAAATTTTATTTTCCACAAACGTATTCCCATCAACTTTGAAAATTTCCTAAATCCTAAAATGAAAAATCCTAATTAAGAAAATAAAACAAAACTAAAAACTTTAAAAATCTCTGGTTGCCTCCCAGAAAGCGCTTGTTTAACGTCTGATAGCTCGACGCCTGTTCTCTCAAGGTGGCTGAAACTAAAATATTTTGATGAGCTTGTGAGCTGCACCCTTTCTTTCTTTGGCCCATATACCTCCCCATAATCTTGCCTTGGAGCAACCTGTAGTGTGAACTGACTTTGACCATTTGGGCTTGTTCTTGGAGTTAGACCATGCTTTTTACTCTCTTGGCTTGACTCTTCTTTTCTTTATTATCTTGCTCCCATGTGCATGAGTCTTCTTTTCTTGAAGCTTAGATGATTCACAGTTGATTGCTCTCAATTTCTTTGATTCGGGGGGGGGGGGGTCTTTGATATGGAACACACCTGACCACTTGATCTTCAATCTGGCTCTAGGCTCTGAATTTGATTCTAGCTTGACTTTTCTTCTCTTTGCCTTGTCCTGGTCAGTGTGATCGCAGACCTTTATTTTGTGAGGTCTGGAAGGTTTATCACTTGTACCATGCCTTTCTTGATCTTCCTTTGGAGGACTGGTTGGATAAGGCAAGGTCTTTGATCTTGATACCACTTCCCTTCCTTCCTCGGGCATTGATTCACGATCTCCCTGTTCACTCTTTTTCTCTTTCTCTTGATCTTTTTCATCATTTACACCCTCATATGTGTTGTTTTCTTTCTCCCTTTCACAGTCAGGCTCTTCTGCAAGCACAATATTTTCTGTTTCCTCTTCTCCTTTTTCTTCTTCTTCTTCTTTTGCTGCACCTTCTTCTTCTTCCTTTTCCTCATCAACTTCTTCTGATTCTCTTTCTTGTGTTTCTCCAATTTCATATTCTTTTTCTTCTTCTTTTTCTAGTTCCTTTTCTTCATCATCCAGATTGTCATTGATTTCCTCCCCTGTTAATTTAACAATTATGGTGGGACAAAATTCTACGGGGTTGGGTTGAGTGTTTGCTGAGCTCTGTTATGACTGTTGTTTGACTCTTGTTTCTTTTAATTGCTTCAACAAGGCGTCAATTTTTCTTCTGGCTTCTTCTCTGTCCTTTTGAAATTGTATATTGCCTTGATGAATTTCTTCGATACTCTTACAAAGTCTTAACTCCCTTTGTTCTGCTAGCTGCACTATCAAAGCATCATTTTTTCTTCTTGCTTCTTCTCTTTCCTTCTGAAGTCTTAACTCCCTTTGTTCCGCCATCTGCTTTAACAAAGTGTTAGTGTTTCTGCTTCGCTCTTCGCTCTCTTTCTGAAATTGTATATTGCTTTGATTGAATTCTTCCAAAAACTCATAAAATTGTGAGTCTCTTTGTTGATAGGAAGAGTAACTTTGCTGTTGTTGAAAAAAAGGTTGCATACGGAGTGAAACATCATATTGGTGCCTCCCAAAATTCTGATTCTGGAAACTTCCCCAATCCTGTGAAAAATTGTTAGAATAATTGTTCTAATTAGAGAAGTTACCTTGAATCGGTTCATGAGAGGAGTAACTTGGTTCTTGCCACCTAACATAATCTCCAAGGGTTCTTCTTGGTTGATTTTGCCATTCATAAGCCATTTAACATTTACTTCACTTGGGGTGGTAGAACAGAGAGTGTTGAAATTGCCTACTTAAGCTTATCCTTGCCCCTGTTTCCGTTACCTGTCTTCTCAAGAGAAATAATCAAGAAACTCAAACAAAGAGAAGAACAAAATAACAAAAATTGATTATTTTTTTTTAAAATTAATAATAATAATAAATATATTTTTTTTAAAAAAAAGAAAATAATTAAAATAAAATAATTAAAATAAAATAATTAAAATAAAATATTTAAAAATAAAATATTTTTGTTTTCCTCTTGACTTCTCCCCCGTCTCCTTCTCTTGTTTCTACTTCTGTTCTTCCTTGATGTCCTTTCTGTTTCTGGAGCAAGTTGTAATTGATGTGAGACACCTGACTTCTCAAACGCATAAACAAGAAACTTTGAAAAAGGTAAGTGTGGAAGAAAGATTATAAATTTCCTAAAAATAATAAGAATAAATAAAAAAAATCCTACGATAGATATCCTTGATAACTAGACCGCCAAGGTTTACACGAATTGGAAACCGTTCCCCGGCAACAGCGCCAAAAATACTTGATGGGTTTCTGGCAAGCGAACCAAAAATTCAGTAGTATAATAGTAAGAAGAGTTATCGTATCCATAGGGAACGGTCAATTCACGTAAACTTGTGATCTAATTATCAAGGGAAACAACAGTTTGATAATATTGTTGCGGAATTGTAAATAGCAAATTAATAATCAATGGAATTAGAAAGGAAGAGTTAGAGACACTTTACTTGGATTAGGGTTGAACTTCATCTCATCGCACCCCTCATGTATGTCGTGACTACCTACTATTTATAGGCTTTGAACTATAACGCTGTGGACAAACTATATAGCTTATGACCTCGAGTTACCAGGCGCCACTCACACTCAAAGGTAATCCATGCGGGCTCTCCCAGGCTACAGACTTACCCTCGGCTTATTTTGTTTTCTTTTATTCCGTTTGTAAAGAAATAATTGATAAACGAGGCCTACCACATTAGACGCACCTTCGCTCGAGTACTGTCACTACCCATCACTCATTAGAATACGTCCACGTCTCGCTTCCTGGATTGACAATCAACTAATCCTTTGCTATCGGTTTATCAATACCAAGCCTATCCTTTAGATGCCCTTCATTAGGATACTCACACTACCCATCAATCATTAGCAACACCCATGTTTCAGTCAGTGGTTAACCGAGTATTCTCATTCACTCAGAGGTTGAGTTTCCTATGTCTAGGCTCCCCCAAACTCAATCCTAGTCGTAACGTTAATTACAAACTAGTCTATAACTCCGGCGCAAGCGCGGAAGTTAGGAATAAAGCACAGAACGAGATTACCAACATTATAATTAGGGAACTGCATAAATAAATAGATAGAGTTCAACATACACTTGGGAATGGAATCGATTATATTCAATCCGAATGGAGAGTTAACTACACGAGGTAGCCATACAAACCACCGAAGATGCTATCACCATCTTCAATCCTTGTGAAGCGTTCCTCCTCTCCTACTCTAAACTTAGCTTTGGTGCATTATCACTGAAATAAGACCGAATTACAATAATCGTGCACACCGGATTTGGCACAAGAGGTTCCTATTTATAGACTAAGGAAAGACAAAGAAATTTGGGGAGAAATCTATCTAAAAACGGAAACAGGGAGCGAATCAGCGTGACCTGCGCTCCAGGCTGCGCTACAGCGCAGGATGAAGCGCAAGATCCAGAGAGTCTGCACTTCACCCTGCGCTGTAGCGTAGGTAGCGTCCTGCAACTCCAAGTTTCTCTTTTTAATCTTGATCTCTCCCCTTGACTAGTTTTGGCAGATTTGTCTTTCCTTGTTTCCCTTTTCTTGATAAAATCCTTGCATTTATTGATCAATCTTTGATTTATTTGGGAAGCTTGTCTGCAGAATCCTTGATTGATTGGCAATGATCTCCTCATTAATGGCTTCAAATATTCTTCAAATCTTTATTAAATGTCTTCAATCAATTTCAAATCTTGCAGATATCTCCCTCATTTAATGCTATCTTTCTTCCAAATCAAATCTTTGCAATATCCTGCAAAAATCAACAATATTTCTATCAAAATAGCATCAAATTCAAATCTCATATTAATAAATACAATTTCTCTATTATTTAATAAAAAGGGATTAAATTGGGGCAAAATTACCATTTTATCTTTGATAAGTGAACTAAAAAGTACTCTAATTTATCAACTAATTTTCACTTATCAATAATTCGAAATTCTAACTTTGTTAGATAAAACTGTAGTGTAAAACTTGAGATTGATTCCTACTATTATCAGTAAAGATACCACTTCGTAATGAGTTGTTAGAATTACTTAAATTGAATGCTTGTAGTAGCTCCGTGAGCCTTTTCAATACAAGATGATATAAAAAATATAGTCACAAGAATTCATTTTATCATGTAGTAGGTGAAGTTAATCTTGTAATCACAAGAAGGGGGGTTGAATTGTGATATCTTAAAATTTTGCACTTTCTTCTAATATTTATTTCTGCTCAAGTTGAGTACTTGGATAATATTAGAATATTTGAAAAGCATGTGTTAATTGTCACAAATTAAATTATAACTGTAGTATGTTGAAAATATGGTTCACTATTGAATGGAACCTTCTTTAAGTATCACTTACTTAGGTATTAGATAGATTCACAACCTTTTTATGCAGATGATATGCAAGTTTAAAACAAAATTATAAGCTGAAGTATTAAAGAGTGTAGGGTAAGAAGAAATATGTACATAGTTTTTATACTGGTTCACTTCTTAACCTTGAGGCTATGTCCAATCCCTACTCTCAGTAGGATTTTCACTATATCAACCTTGATACAATAGCTTCTTGGGTACTCCTCACCACTAGTATTTTTCTGTAGCCTCTTCAGGCTCAAATCAGTATTCTTCTGCAGCCTCTGCAGGCTCAATCACCAGTATTCTTCTACAGTCTCTACAGGCGCAATCAACAGGTTTTCCACAAGTAGAGCACACCTTACTATTGCAGACTTAGTCCTAACTATCTCTAAAAAAACTCTTTCCCCCTTTTTCGGTCCTTGAGAGTTACAGAATAAAGTATAAGGAAATTACAAGGATTTAAAGGCTCAAAGTTTACAAAAAAATTAAGCACAACAAGAATACTTGAGCCAACACACACGTTTTCTCACCTTCCTAACTATTTCAACTCAGAACTGGAAGATATGTAGAAAATGAAAATTCTGCAGAAGGTATAATGGTAATTTTCTGAACTATATGGAGCTTCTTCTGCTGAAACTGTTGTGTTTTGAAATTGGAGGGGAAGGCTTCTTTTTATAGGCAAGGAGATGGAATATAGCCGTTGGAAATGCCTTAGAGAGGAAGTCAAGCTACCGGCTGGAAGTGCAACAATTGTCACTGTCATGTGCAGCTTTTTCCCTGTACTTGTTTTGACTAGTTCTATTTTCTGATGAACATATCTTCTAAAGCCTATATCTTCTCAAGTAGGAAACATAATCTATAAATTGTTTCCCTTTTTGAATTACAAAATTACCTTGTTAGAATTACTGGTCCTTTATTTTTTTTTCTTGAATGAGGAGCATACCCAGTAAATGTAAGATTTTGCAACAAAACAGTTTTTGTTTCTTCTGATGTTTGTTGTCAAGAACATTTCTTTTGAAGCTCTAAGTTTATAACATTGCAGCTTCATTTCTTTCTTTTTTAGGGAAATTTATATATATTCTTCATGAGAGAATAAGAGATATCTTCTTAACAGAGGTCAGAAGATATTTTCTGGAACCTTAAGCTTTGCTGATAAAACTACCTCTTCTAATAGACTTTCTGTTTCTTCTAAAGTTCTTTAGTAATATCTTCTTATGATTTTTCTCAACAGCTTTCTTGCTTTCACCTTGAATGTTTTTCTTAAGGTGATGTCCAGTAATTTCTTAGTTGTTTCTTTAGAACAAATTCTGTATCCTCTGAACTTATCTTATATCTTCTGAACTTGCATTGTTTCTGCTTCTTTATCCTTTTACCTGTTTCTTTTGGACAATCTCAATTTGAAACATTAGTGCAGATGTTCAGAATTATCATAAGTGTATTTTGAGAGTTTGTCATTATGAAAACATCTCAAGAGGATTTATGGTCCTTACAATAGGATGTTAACTCATAAATTTACGAAGTGGATAAATACTCCAAAGAAAGACTTATATTAGATTCCAAAATAAAGGTTCATACAAAAGCATAAAAATTCTAAGAACGGGAAAAGAAATTAGAGGAGTTATTCATCATCATCAGGGAGATCCACTAGTTTCCCATCTTGAATATGCTTGAAGGTTGCCACCTCTCCTAAGTCCAAATTCAAAAACAAGAATTTCACCTGTTCAACAGCCTTATCAAAACCTTGTTCATACTGAAAGGCAATTTTAGTCTAAAGGTTATTCACATCGGTTTCGTGTCCAATCTTTTCTTTCGCAAGAGCCTCCTCAGTTAATTTCAGTGATTTGGCTTGACTATCTTTGACAACATTAGCTTCTTCTTTGGCTTTCTTCATAGCAGCAAAGTCGGTTTGTAGCTTCTCCTTCTAAAGGGATAGGTTGTCGAACTTCTCTCGGAGTAACTCTAGCTTGACATTGGCTACTTTTTCCCAAGCAAGATCTTCACTCAAATCTTTCACTTTTTGAATTTTCTCTTTAAGCTCCTTCTCCAGCATACCCACCCCGGATTCCAAAGCATGGTCGAGAAATATTGTCTGTGCAGAAAAGGTATGAACCATTTTAGCAGTATTGGTTAGGCCAACCTTACCTATTCTGACTCGGTCATCCGATTTACAAAGGTGGTCTTTGATAACTTGTTATATGGGGAATCGTTGATAAAAAATGGAGTTCACGTCGGTACTCAGCTTACCTTCGTATCCTTGAACCAATGCCACCACAGAACAAGGATGGGTCCAGAAGGCGGTCGGCTAACCGAGGAAGTTGGGGGATTATCAACAAGGGTGATGTGAGGAATGGAAGTTACGATGGTCTCTTGGTTAGGTTGGGATCTCTTTGGAACTGGTTTTTCCGACAGCGCGATTGAAGAAACCCCATTGTCACCATCAACATTGACTACCTTGTTCACCGGAGCAGACTCTGACGTCCCGGTATTGGATTTTCGTTTTCTAGATCGGCTAAAGGCCTTCAAAGACTTGGCATCCATCTGAGGAACAAAATAGTCGGTCTTGAGTGGCATTTTAACCGAAATAACAGAATAAAATGGGTTATAAAAACAATTGAAATGGTAGAACAGTTCGCAGAAAAGGAAAATTACCAATGTAAGATTGAAAAGCTCAATCATTTCCTTCCTTCTCAGTAAAGACGTTACAACTCACAGGATAAAAGGATTTCAGTAACTCTACACCTAGTCGTTCTAGGTCGGTCAATTTACTTTCCTCAATCCCTTTCATCCCACTAGGGTTACGAGTCGAGTAGAAGGGGAATTTTGGCTCCCCATGGGTGTTAAACAACAATTCGAGGTGGGTGTCATCTCCCCTCACCCTAAAATGACTCGGTTTAAGATCCTTATAAGAGGAGTGAAGAGCTATTAGTAGTGACCTACCAGAAGACCCATTCAAAGAAGTCCAACCCAAAGGTCAGTTCTTACCTAGTTTAGCTTGAAAAAAGTGAAAGAAAATGTTCACAGAAGGGTTCAAGTTATGAAACTGACACAATATTCCAAAGGCTCTAACAAATCCCCAACTAATGGGATGAAGTTAGGTAGGAGCCACGTTCAAATTTTTTAGAATTTTTCATTGAAAATCTGAGAACAGAAGTGAAATTTTTAGTTTGGTAACAAAGGTTTCATAAAAGAAAGTAAAGAAAGGCAAAGAAGATGAGGGATGGGGACAAAAACAAATAGAGAAATGATCTTTGTACATGTCGTACATGTCCAACATTGAGAGAGAAAGAGAGAATGGAGGGAAAAGAGAGAGAAATGTGGGATGTGATGAGTGATATGATGGAGAGAGATAGAGAGAAAAGGTGTGTTGTATGAGTTGTTGTATGTTTTTTGTTGTATAAAAAACTTATCTCAAAAAAATATACTCATTCCCTATACACGGTTCTAGTATTATGTGAGAACCAAAATTTGGAAATTGACGAAAGATTAGTTCCTTTAAATGTGTAAGGGATTCGGGAGAAAGTAAAATAGAAGTGTGGCGAAAAACACCCGGATGAGCCCATTAAGACGTCGTTCCAACAACATGCACACTATCAGAAACATCCTCTAAGACATCTCTTTCCCTTGAATTTTCTTCGATTACAATAATGTTTACCCCTTAGACATTCTTATTTCTCCTCACAAAATCAAATATAGAAAGGCCAGGAATGGACTTGCATTAGTGAACAGAAAAAAGGAAAAAGAGATAATACCCGGGTGATAGGTGCGAAGAAATAAATATGCAAGTGGATATATGAGGAGCAAGAGCGGTAAATAAAAAAGAAGAGAAAAACCAAGGGGCATCGTGTGTAAAGTTAGGAAACGAAATGCGAAAATTGGAAAAGATGAAACAGTTTAAGGGGTTTCATAAATAGTGGTTAAGGCTCATAATTAGAAGTTATTAATGATGATTAGGTGTGATAATGGTTATTAATAAGGGAAAAAAACATCTAATGGTGTGCCGTAACGACGACATTTCTGAGACTTTTAGAAAGAAAAACGCCTGGGAAAATGCAATCTGTCATATCATGAAAAAGCATGCGACAATCCAACGTTCAGAATGGTAGAAGATACTAGGGACGACTGTGATGAGAAGACGTTTGGGTTTTCTAATTTTATTTAAAATAATTATTTTAACGATAAAAACAATGAAACCTTAAGGAAAATTCCGACTTCAAATTCGAACCCAGTTATCCTATTTAAAGAAAGTCGGAAACGTCTTTAAAATTTCCACTGACCTGAAGGAAGGCTTGGTCTCCTCGTACTAGCTACATTAGGCTTGAGTTGACGCATCGTGCTCTGACTTAAGCTACTAAAAAATTAAGGGACCTAGCTGGAGACTCGACCTCTTCACCCTAGCTACACTAGGCTAGAGCTCGGGAGGTTGTGTTCAGTTATAGATATTTAGTAAGCCTAGGTTCGATTTGGGCCAATACTGAGTCAGCTAAGCGAATCCACTGAGCTTGTTGGGCTTGTAAGGGATGTTGAGTCTAAAAAAGATCATTAAGTAATTAATGATTGAGTCTCACTTTCAAAGTTTTAATGAATAACAAATTTGATTAAGTGACATTATGCAAATATGCCTATGCTTTTAACGTGTATTATGATTTCAGCATGTTGACCTTCTTAAGTCATGAAGCATTCTGACATAGCATACTGTCTGAAGAAGTGAAGCCATCTGAAGTGGTCTACTATATGAAGAAGTAAAGCCTTCTGAAGAGTCAAGTTGTCTGAAGCAAGAAACCTTCTGAAGCCATCTGATGTGGTAAGGTGTCTGAAGTCAGAAGCCATATGAAGAGTGAAGCCCTATGAAGATTTATGATGTAGACTCAAGTCTTATTCAATGTCTTCTGCAACACGCCTTCAGAATACTATATAAGGCATGCAGAATAGGGACTTTTCAGAATGTTTGAATAACAAGCACAAGAAAGGAAAGTCTTGCTACGCAGTATTTGCAGAGTGTCAGAACAGAGTTAGCGCAATATTGAACCTTGTACTGTGTCAAGAGCTATCAGGAGATGTCTCACAACGGGATTAATAGCATTTAATGATATCTCTAAACGGTTGTTTCAAACAGACTTCTCACATGCTGCTATAAATAGCTTCATGAAGACTCATGCAAAATAGAGAACTATCAAGAACGAAAGAGCCAATACTCTGTAAAACACTATGATAATTTTCATTGTAAACTTGTACAAAACTTTCATATCCTGAGTTATACTCAGTTTCTCGTACAATTCTTAGCTTAAGTTATGAACTGGTTGTAGTTCTTTAGCTTAAACATCTTTTTATCTGTAAACATGTGGGTGTTGAACCTGGAGAGGCTTGGTTGATAAACAATACTTGGGTTGTTGAGCCTAAAGAGGCTTGTTGGTAAACAATACTTGGTTGTAGTAGAGCCTAAAGAGGCTTGACAAAAGAGAATACTTGTAATCTCTTGAGATTTGTGGAAAACCCAGCTGCAAGGTTTGGCACTAGGACCGAACGTAGCTCACAGTGGTAGTGAGTGAACCAGGATAAATACTTGGCTAAGTTCTCTCATCCCTTAACTATTTCAATTATGTTTTAAGCTAACAAGAAGGGAATTGAATCTGTTGCTGTAAAATTTGAACTTTAAAAATGACCTTCTGAAAACTAATTTTTGAGTTGTCTAAAACTACTCCAGATGGCTACTAAACTTCAAATAACACCTAAGTTATCTGAAATTTTTTAGAAAACACAGTTTTCAGAAAAGGTTTCCTAAAAACATTAAAGTTTTATAGAAATACTATTCAACCCCCTTCTAGTGTTTCCTTGTGTTTTCCTACATGGGCGTCCCCATAAGTTAAGAGATCAGCTATATGTAACATCCCGAAATTAGGGCCTAGAAAATATTGTGAAAGCCTGAGGCTGTGAATCCGACCAAGAGAGGAAGATTAGAGGTAGGAAGAGAAATTGGGGATTAGAACGTGAATTTATACAAGAATTAGGTAAGAAAACCAAGAGTCTCGAGTTTTAAGAGATTTTGGGAGAATAAACAAGTGTTAAGTCAAACAACTGTAGGCTGAATTTAGAAGAAATCCCACCCTAAGACCGAGGAAGTTATAATGGTAAAATAACGAGAAAAGGAGGGTAGATGAAGAATATCCAAGTTGGGAAGGTAGGTTATCAAAAGGATTAGGGAGAGGTTGACATCCCAAGTTTTAATCATTATATGTGTTAAAATAGTAATGAAATAGGTTTTGAGAGGAAAGGAATTAATCCGGTAATGTTTAGGTGTTAAGGGGCTGGTTTATGTAGCAAACCAAAAAATGGAATTCTGGTATGCTCGCTCAAGTGAGCAAGGAAGTGAAATTTAGGGGTTTTGACATAGAGTTTGCTCGCTCAAGCGAGCGAACGCATTTCCAGTAAGCCCCAACTCAAAGAGTTTGCTCGCTCGAGCGAGCGAACGCATTTTCAATTTTTAAAAACAGAGATCTAGGGCTTCCATCCCTCATTTTCTCTTATTCTAGAGAAAGAAGGGGGAGATTGAAGGAAGAAGCATGGATTGGAGCCACCTACACCGTTCAAGGAGCTTGGATCTTCATCATCATCCCTCCATTCTTCTCTTTTTTCCTACATTAGAGGTGAGTGTGGTTCACCCAGTCACTTTCATCTTGTTTGAATGCCCATGTATGTCCCCTAATCTCACTTCCCTTGCTTATATTGTTGATTGTGGCTGATTAGAGAAGAATCTAGGGTTGATTGTTGGATTGATTGGTTGTATACTTTCATGGCTCAAACCCCGGGTTAGAGGAATTGGGATTTTGTGTATTTTTGGATTGTTGATGTTGAGACCTTGGAAGAGTTGTACATTCAATGCTCATGCTCATGAAATTATTGTCATTCCTCATGTCACCATTCATTCATATTTTGAAAGAAAAGATTTGGGTCTTAGGGCCTTATGTTTTGAAAGGAAGATTTGGGTCTTAGGACCTCATGTTTTGTCGGAAAGAAATATTGGATCTTAGGACCTCATGTAATTAAAGAGAAGAATTGGGTCTTCGGACCTCATGTTCATGGGTCTTCGGCCAAAGAGATAAATGAGGAACGAGGTAATCACATCTACTCCTAGGCCAAAGGGTAAATGGGGATCCTCAATTGAAATGAACCACATGCATACCATCCTTGGTAGTTAATAAAACTTAATCATGGGTGACCCTGGACAACAATCCTTGGTTACATGGCCGAGCGCTCAAAAGACATTACAGTGGAAAGACACCAGAGTGTGGGTTATCACACTTGATTGCTCCATGAGGGAGAATTTGATTGATTTACTTGACATGATACACATGACTAGATGCCTAGTTGCGTGTATATAGATGTATATGTATGAACTGTTGCATTCTCATATGCCTGATTCCCTACACTGCATGCATGATCACGCTCACTGGGACGTCAGTCTCACCCCACGTTATGGGAAATATATTCAAATGTGCAGGTTGTTGTCCATAGGCTAGACTGGAGAGTTGAGGGATTATTTGGATGGGTTGTTGAAGACTTACCTGTGTAGTCCCATTTTTTTTTGGAATTCTGGTATAGTGGATAAGATGTGAATATGTAGCGTTGTAGTTAAGCCATTGAGTGGCACTTTGGTTGTAATCATTGTGTTGTATTTGGTTAATTCATGCTTAAGTAACGATTGGATTACCTAAGCGTTGTGATATATTGTTTGTTGGTATCGATAATGCGCGAAATAATTTCAAGAATTTGGAAATTGTGCTCCCAACATGCATTAATTCTGAATTCAGGAATTAGGATGTTACACCATAAATGGGCCACCTCAGCGAGGCCCATTCATGGACGATTATAAATAAGGGAGCCCACCCTAGACCTAGGACATCTGATCTTTTCGTGACTTATGAGTTTGACGCCGACTAGGCATTGAGCTCGGTCTTCCAGAGACATTTGAGAACAGTTTTAAAGCAAGAATTTCAAGTTGGAAGCCATTCACAATAAAACAAAAAATGGTAATTAATGTGAATTCAATATTTAACCTCTGTTATAAAAGAAATTGGAAACTTCCACCCTTTCCTATTTTAGATGGTTTCTACCGTGGGACAAATGTTTTTACTTACATTAACCGGTTGTGTAACCTAATGATTTTAAAAATTTAAACTTGAAATAAAAAAAATGCTAAGTTAATAAAATTGATGACGAATGCCCTTTTTGCAGGTATGAATCACACCATGGTTTATTGACGACACTGGCTGTAAGCATCCCACTGTCTTTCTTGGAGAAGATAACGACAAGCAGAGTTAGGTGTGATGACCTCTCTTCCCATTCTACCGCTACTTACCACTTTTCTCGAATCCCCTTATCAACCTTCAAAATAACCTTACTTTCTTTATTTATCATGGAAAATAAAGAAAAATAAAAATAGCGACTCCTTGGTTCTATAAATTCACTGCTTCATGCATAGAGTCCCCTTCCACTCTCTTTTAAGATATTTAGCTTATGGTCCATGAGAGCTCTGCCTTTGTGCCAAGCTTTTCTTCATGTTCTCAGCAGTGACAATTATTATTTAACTTCAACCTTCTAAACTCTTGAATCCTTCACACCCTTATGTGAATCTCCTTTTGTCTTTCCCTGCAAAGCTTATTTTCTTTGTTTTAAGTACCAAAGATTGAAACTTTTCTGTTAGCCACTCTCTCATATAAAAGTTTTTCTCTATGACTACTATGCCTGCAAAATGAACAACCCTCAACCCATGGAGGTTGATAATCAGCAATTTGTACAACAAATATGGAACTACCTCACCTCTCCACCTTCACTCTCATCAGACTTTAGTGTTGCACACGCGACAAAAATCACTCGACAAAACTATCTGAATGTTAATAACCTTCGACTCGCAACTTTAATCAAACAAGTAACCGATGATAAATCTACACCACATTTTATAATAATAAATCTAACAGTGGTAAAGAATTATTCACCGGTGGTACAACGTTTGGTTGTCTTATGCTAGACAACGCCCCCTTTTTAGTACCAACTTGTTTTTTATTGTTTACAACGCAAAAATAATTCTTATTATATCTAAACATGTTTTTTCGCAAGGAATAATTGACTGTGATTTTTAGAATTGATTTTAAGATCTACTATTTGTTGAGACAAACTCACCTCCAATAATGTTTTTAATATGTCAAACCACTAAAGTTTAAAATATATAATATGCTCTTTTTTTTATGTTACTAATTGTTTGTTCAAGTTTGTGGCAGAACATTGTTAGATTCTTTATTGCAGATCTTAACATCATAAAGAGAAGCACCATGTGAAAGAAACAAGGAAATAATGAAGAACCTAAAGCATCAGATATATCACAGATTCATTAACAGCTTGAGACTTATCTCAAGAACAGATGCAAGGTCATGAGACTATCTCAAGGTAAAGAGACAGATCTAACAGCACATTATAAACTACATTAAAAATGTCAAACAAGAACCATGAGACTTGATATTAGAAACAAGCAAGAGATCAACACAAGTAAAAGAACAGATGCAAGAACAGCTTGAGATGTTGTCTCAAGACCAGATGTTGTCTCAATGTCAGATGTTGTCTCAGGTTCAGATGAGAAGAGTTAAGTGGCATACAGAAGGAAGAGTCAGACCCTGTATAAAGGCACAAGTACAGTCTAAAAAGTCAAGCTGTCAAGTCAGGATAAAGTAAAGACCAGTACACTGTGCAACTGTCACAATGACATATGTACTTTAAAAGTAATCCGTCTCATCCAGAAAACATGGGCTGACACATCTCCAATGGCTCTCAAACGGCCATAAACAGCTAACTACTCTTTGATATAAATGCTGAAGAGCTACAGTGGAAAGATGATGAGAGACTACACCCATTATTGAAAGTACATTGCATCTTAACTTATCTCAAGTGACATCTCAAGAGCCTATCTCAAGAAGTTCAGATCCAGAGCTTATCTCAACTTGAGAATTTTATTTAGTCTTCATCTCTCTCTTGCCATAAATTGTATTATTATCATTTAGAAGAAAGAATTACTAGCTTAATTCTATTGCTCATTCATACACTGTATGTAAGCTAGATCCATCTCAAAATATCATTCTCCTGTAACCTGTCTCATCTAAGATAGGAAGTGTGCCTAGTCTTAGAAGTGAGTTGTTTGCATCCTGAAGAGGCTGTAAGAATACTTGTGACTCAGCTAAGATAGGAGGAGCCTAGGCTTGGTGTGAGAGACGTCCTGAAGAGTCTGTAAGAATACTTGTATTTGACTGGTTGTCAATAGTGAAAATCTCACAGGTTGTGAGGACTGGACGTAGCCCAAGGTGTGGGTGAACCAGGATAAGATCTTTGTGCCATCTCTCTTACTCTTGTCTCTACCTTACTTATCTCATCTCTGATAACAACTGTAAAACTCTTTTATACAATTATTTCAAACTGATTTAAGATCTTTAAGACATTTGAAACTCGAACAGAACTTTAAAATTAGCACTGCTTTACAACCTGTCTTAACAGAGACACCAAGTCATCAGACTTGAGATCACGTCTCAATTGGGTCTGAGGGATTAACATTATATCCCCCAGACCCAGTTGATCCCTATCGTAGTTCTCTAACACCAAAAATGTTTGGCCCCCAGACCCAGTTGATTGCAAATATTTAGAATAACCATAGCGATCAGTATCAGCTTGTACATTCAACTCGGCTTCTTGTGACCCACCTTGAGACTCCTCCACTCCACCATTGTACTCTTCAAAAATAGACTTCAAATAAGAGTCTAATTTTCTTTTAATAATGATTGTCTGGCCATAACTGTAGACATCATCAATCATCCAGTTAACGAACCTCAAATTGTACCGAGGGTCCAACACAGAAGCAACCAACATGTTGATACTCTCATAATTACCCCAATACTTTTCATATTTTTTCTTCATCCTATTAGCCATGAGTTTCATACTTGCATCATTAGACTGTAACATCTCGTCGATCTTAGAACCAAGTCAAAGGGCCTCAAGCATGTATATGTTACTGGTTACATAATAAGAACCATAAATGCTCATTGTAGCATCATAAAAAATCTGCAGAAATGGGAGAACTGAGCGAGCATGATCCCAATCTTCTAACGTCGGGACACCCCCTTTTCTCATTTCTTCTCTGTATTTTTCTCATCTCATATCAAGCTCCCCAAATGCCTTCTGATACTTCAAAGCAGCATCTAACATTAAATAGGTCGAGTTCCATCTAGTTTCAACATCTAGGCAGACAAAACCTTTGTATTTAATGTTTACCTTTCTCGATGCATGCCTTGAATCTAGACAACCTTGAAGGTGAAGATCTTACATACTTCACTGATGCCTTGATTTTCAAAATAGATGTATCAATCTCCTTCAAACCATCTTTAACAATTAAATTCATAATGTGGGCACTACAACGGGTATGAAGGTATTCACCCCTAAGAACCAAGCTGCTCCATGACATAAGCCTCTTCTTGAGAAGTATAATTCTGAGATCATTAGACGAGGCGTTATCCACCATCAAACAAAGAACACGGTTCAGCCCCCAGCTATCCAAACACTGCTCAACTGTCTTGGCAATAACCTCCCTGTGTGACCCGAGACTTGGCAAAAATTAATAACCTTCTTATGCAACCTCCAATTATTGTCAATGAAATGGGCCGTCAAACACAGATAATTGAAATTATGTGAAGAGGTCCATGTGTTGGTAGTGAGACACACCCTTTGACAATGATGGCCAAGAAATTTCTTTAACTTTTCTTTCTCTGTTTTCCATAGTGTCAAAATATCACGAGCTACAGTAGTGCGGGAGGGGGCATTAAACCTCAGTTGTGTGACACTCATAAACCTCCGGAAGGCTTCATTCTCCACTTGTCTAAAGGGGATCTCCATAGCATCGAACATTTTCACTAGTTTGTCACGACGGCCTCTTGGTCAAATTTAGTGATTGAAGGGGAAGAACTGACTTCTCCTTCCACATTCCCAGTTGTTGATGAACCAACTATCTGCTTCTTGCTAGGATTATCTTTGCACCTCATCAAATGAGCTCTCATAGCACTGGTTCCATTGTCATACTTAATTGATTTGCCACAATAGTTGCAGTTGGCTTTCTTTATTGACTCACACTTTACTGTAAAGTGATTCCATGCTTCAGATCTATTTTTCCGCCCTTTAACACGAGGCGGCAACACATTAACAGAGTGGGACACGGTAGGGGGAGGAGTAGACAGCAAATGTTCTTCTGCTGAAGAGGCTAAAAAATCCTCTTGATCAGCCATTTTAATCTACACACAGTTTTGCAAGATCAATAGAGGGTGCTGGAAAATAATTATAAATTGTAGTAGGCATAAACAGAGAAATTTGGAGCTAAAACAATTTATTGGAATATATTTAGCCAATAAATATATTCAGACAGTTTCTAATAAATTTTTAGCCAACACAAAAAAAACAATCAGCACACACAACAGATAGTTTCAAACCGTTCAGAGGAAAAACAGAAAGTTTCAGCCTGTGTGTGTCTTTCTTCAAATTCAATGATTAATATTTCAATTACAGAAAGTCTGAAACTATGAAAATCATCAATACATACCTGAAAGATGTAGAAACAAGCTCTTTAATCACTGTTGACCGAACACAAATGTTGAATCGAAATCAAAACCCCTCTGAAATAAAAACCCAAGTTCAGTCTCAACTAAAAGTGTTCTAAAAATTATTCAAACATTAGCAGGAATGCATACCTTTTTCTTATGAAGTGCAAAGAAGCAATTAAAGGAAGTGATTGCAGTAGATGCAAATGAAGCTGGACAGTGTAAATCTGCAAAAGAGGTTTAGGTTATTGAAGTGCAGAAAAACAAGATTTATGTGAATTATTTTGTAGTCTAAATAAAAACTAGAACAGAACAACACAAGGGAATGAGGTGACTAATGTTGTCATGTGTCACTTTTATATGAATTACAATCCTCTAAAGGGACAAGCTTAAGTTAAATACAAAATCGTTCACAAACCTTCATCTAATAACACTTAAATTTTTACTATAATCCGTTCATGACATAATAATCAAAACTTTTATAATCAAGTTGTCAAGAGTTCAATCATTTTAGCCCACATCCTTCTAAATAAAAGTTGAATTTCAGCATAAGATAGATACAAATACAATAGGCACGTGCA
This sequence comes from Sesbania bispinosa, assembly GCA_026901365.1. Taxonomy (NCBI): domain Eukaryota; kingdom Viridiplantae; phylum Streptophyta; class Magnoliopsida; order Fabales; family Fabaceae; genus Sesbania; species Sesbania bispinosa. The sequence goes on from QLOH01000538.1 coordinate 503,966, forward strand.
TCCAGCATCCCTCACATTCAGTTCCATTGACTCTTAGGTATTGTTTTGAGATGGACAGAATGAAATGACACAACTTATTTTGTTCTCTTTAAATTCTACCAAAATATAATTGTCCTGTTCTACAGAATTCATATTTTGTTCTATTCTGCCCCCACCTATCTACTGAATGCTAGCTTAACTTGAGTAGACATGTAGTTTAAGCTTTACCCAAGGGTTATGAGTAGCTTATGTACATGCAGTAGCTTTGAAATTCACTAAAACAGATTAACTAGTCAGTGATTATAAGTTAATGTCCAAAATCTGATAGCTGAATCACAAGACTCAGTAAAGAGATAAGCGAATAAATAAAAGTAACTATTATTTGATATATAACACAAAAGGGTAATAGGTCATGTACAATCTAACCTTGGTTCAAGTTAGAATCCAAAAGAACATTAGAAGATTGTAGGTCTCTATGAACTACAGGAGGATTGGAGTGCTAGTGGAGATATTCTAGTGTTCTAGCAGACAAAATATGTATGATGTATCAGTCATTATAGATAAGACGAGGGATACTAAATTAGATTTTAGCACAATAAGTGTCATAAACTCACCTGGCAACATCAATTGCAATTCTTAATTGGAGATGCTAAGTTAAAGATGATCCACGATTAGGCCCTACAAATTTTTATACCAATGAACAATTATGTCACAGCCCCTGAAAGAAAAACCACAAGTGGTTGTTACTGAGACACACCAAAAGAAGATGAAGAGATATTTATACAACAAACATAAATTAAATAGAGTAGACAACACAAACAAACATTCACAGCAAACACACATTCATTCCCCTCTCCAAGAACAAACATAAATGCATGTGGCAAAGGCTGTATTGCTTGGTTTGGGGATTTATTAGACATAAGAGAGGTTTTTGTGAACCAGAAATGGGTGAACAACAAATGCCAATTCAAATTGGTGAACTAGAAAATTATGCACCTGATTCAGAAAACTTTTGGGGTTCCTTCTAACCATTTGGCGAGATGAAATTTCCAAAATAGACCTGCTTTTTTTGCACAGCCCTACAAGCGGCCAATAAGAAAAGAAAGTTATATGTATCTAACTCTTAATAATTTTCAAATACAATGAAGCTGAAGTTGTAAAACTAATAGAGCTTTAATTCATATAGATGTCACTAGAGTCAACTGAGATAGGTTTTACTGTGATATAAACTGTAAAAAAAAAATATGTGACCAACCTGCAACATGCCTTGCCTTTGAAACAGGATCACCGAATTTTTCCGTCCAGATGAAATCATCATATAGTGAGTGGTATACGTAGTGGGTATGCTGCAACATCTGTGAAAAAAATTGATTTAAGAGTCCACTCATTGACGATAATATAATAAATGTTTAAATATAACTTGTGGTACACATTACCTAGACTCCTCTAAAGTCAATTATCCCTTTTTGATTGAATTAAAAGTGCATTGTGGTTGTAATATAATAAATGTTTAAATATATTTTCAGTCTTTGAAATTTGATCCGAATTTAGTTTTAGTCTCTTATATTAAGTTCGTTGGTTTGGTCCCCTCATGTTTTGAAATCATGTAATTTTAGTCTCTCTCCTTAACACCGTTAACTTTGACGCTGACGTGACAAACAAAGTTCTATGTCAATCTATCTAGTCACTTTCAATGATCATGATATGGCAATTGAATTACAACTCAACTCATCCAGTTAGTTTTGTGGCCTTTCCTGTTCATGAAAAATGTGAAGTTAAATTTAATTAAACCCTAAATAAAATCTAAGCTGAAGTGTAATTCAATTGCCACAATATGGTCACTGTAACTAGCTAGATAAACTGACACAGAAATTCGTTTGTCACATCACGTCAAAGTTAACGGTATTATGAGGAGTGACTAAAGTTACGTGATTTCAGAACATGAAGGATTCAAATCAACGGTTCTAAAACTAAATTCGAGTCAAATTTTAGGACGGGAGAGATATTTAATCCTATACTAAAATTTAAGAGAAGATACATTTTTATTCACTTTGGAGAAAAAATACTTTAGAGGTGCTTTTTACAACAGGTCAATATAATTCTCATCAATAAATTTGGCTTAAAAAGACAAGCTATTTTAAATTCTATCCAGTACTAACTGGGTTTGTCGTTCAGAAAAAAAAAATGGTATTTGAATTTTTATTTTTGGTGCATGGAAATTGCAAGTACCTAGGTTACTAGGTAGGGGAAGGAGATAGATGGCCTAGTGCAGAACCAAACTTCCAATATCATCATTACACCCCAATCTTTTTGTTTTTGGTCAAATTACACCCAAGTCTTAACTCTTAAAAAAAAGACTTGGACCGGTGCCAATTGAGCTATAAGCCCCTTGGCATGTGGACTTTGAATTATGCTAAAAATATTGTGAGTTTTTTCATTTTGTTTAGGAGAAATCATTTATTGCTTAATTCAGAAAAAGTACATATATAGCAGAAGTGAGATTATTGATACATCGGCATCTTAAACAATTAAAAGAATGAGTTCTGTCTTTTACCTCCTCCAAACTCCAAAGGCTATGTCAGCTGCTGGAATTCTCACATGCTGCAGAAAAGATGCACAATCTGATCCTCCGCCTCCTAACCTTCCAAACTTTTGAAGTGGTTTATGACCAAAGATAGATATTCAGATTTTTTTTTTTTTGGTGACAGACGAGGCAAAGCCCAAAGAAACACAAGTCTGCATCTAAAGACAAGGAAAGAAAGGCAGGAATATGCAAGAATACACAATGATCAGTATCCAGAGCAAGGTTGTCGGCTGGCTGGTTTGCTTCACGGAAATCATGTTGGACCTGAATTGTCCACTCCCTTTGCATCAAACTATGAATTTGGTTGATGATATGAAAAAGGGGATGAGTCTCCGGCAGAATCAGTCTCAACTAGCAGCTTCTTGTAGTTTCTTGACCAAGCTAATTCCAAACCCTTGAGTATCCCCATCAGCTCCGCCTCAAGGATGGAGACAGGGCTCAGACGATCAGCAAAGGCTAGAAGGAAGCTCCCATGGTGGTCCCGAAAGAAGGAGTAAGCCTGCTAGAAGCTCCATCAGTATTAAGTTTGATCCAACCAAACTCAGGAGGCTTCCATTTAATCCAGTCACAGAAGTCTTCCGCAGGGGCCCGGTCGCGGTCCTGCAGCTCAGAAGATTGGAACACATGCCAAGTTTCTGCGGTGCGGCGACGGACTTGATCACACACAGCAAGCAGATTGAAGGGGACGTCTTCAAAAAGAAAAGAATTCCTGCTGCTCCAAAGACCTGCAGCATTAGAGGCCAATCCTTTCGACGCACAGACGTAAGATTGAGGTAAAACCAATCAATGAGCCTTTGAAGATGAACAGGAACGAATTGCATCCAGACTTGAGTCACGAACAGCATGAAGATTGGTTTCTGAAGCTTGATGACATAAGGAGCACATATCAGAATTTGTCATATGCCGCCTCTCACGGTTGGAGTTACTCAGCAAAGCATTATTTGCAAGGAGCCACATAAAAGCACGAATTCTTTAGAAGCAGACCAAATAACAGAGTCATGGTCATCACTAATCCCAATCCTGGATTGAGAAATATTCTGAAGAATATCTGTTGGAAGAACTTGGTGAAGAGAAGCAATAACCCAAATTCCCGAAGGAAAAATATAGTCCGCAGCCTTAGCGTTTAAATCAATATGATTGGCAGTGGTGATATACTGATGTAACGGGCCAAGAGAAGATATCCAGGGGTCAACCCAAAATTTAATGTTTCTGCCCGCACTAAGCTTGATACTAAGGTGTTTGTGAAGCTCACCCCACCCCTTACAGATGTCTTTCCAAAGGTTAGAGTCATTAGTCCGTCTTTGTATCATGGGAATTAAATCATTACCACAAGAATATTTACTTCTGACTACTTTAGTCATCCTTATTATGAATCATCTTTCAACCAAGCTTCATCATAAAAGTCAAATTTGTATCGTCAGCTTTCCTAAGATTTAAACCACCTGACTCTTTAGGAAGGCAAAGCTTATCCCAACTTATCAAAGGGACACAGTAGGACTGATTAGAACCACCCCAGATAAATTGTCTACTCTTCTTGTCAATTTCCTCGCACACACTCTTGGGCAAGAAGAAGTTTGCATGCTATAAGAGGGCAAGGAGGCTAACACAGACGATGTAAGATTTATACGACCAGCCAAAGATAGAGAGTTAACCTTCCAGGAGTTTAAACGCTGGTGCATCTTGTTCATAATATATTTGAAAGTATTTCTGGTTACTCTATTATGATGAATAGGCACTCCCAAATACTTTCCCAGATTATTAGTAACACGACACCCAAACTCATGAGTAATTTGATTTCTAATAGTGTGGTTAACACCCGTAGAAAAGAAAATCCGAGTCTTCTTCTTGTTGACTTTTTGACCAGAACTTGAACAGAAGAGATCAAGACAGGTATTAATAACTTGGACCAGTTCAAGAGTAGCTTAGCAAACAGAATAATATCATCAGTGAACATTAAGTGAGAAAGCCTTGGGCCACCACCACAAATTTTAAAGGGTTTCCAAATATTATGTCTGACAGCTGCATTAACAAGATGAAAAAGTCTTTCTACACACATAACAAATAAATATGGAGAAATGGGATCCCCTTGACGAACACCCCTAGAAGGGGTAAAAGAGTCAAGAGCTTCACCATTCCATAAAACACTCCTAGATGAAGTAGAGATACAATACCAGATCAGATTGATAAAGGATGGAGGCATACCAATATCAAGAAGAGTGTCTTTTACAAAATCCCAATTAAGGCGGTGGCTTTCTCAAGGTCAATCTTAATAGCCATAACCCCTTTCTTACCTTTCTTCCTTTTCATGGAGTGAATGGCTTTGTCCCTGGGCGCCACAGATAGATATTCAGATTATACAGCTATTATAAAGCTTAATCCACGCTGACCACGGGCATTATCATTGAAATTAAAAGTGAGGTAAATTGAATGTTTCTACTCTGCAATGCTAATTTTGTGTTTGGTAAGTCATTTCAGCTAGCTGAAAGCTGAAATTAGTAGCTGAAATCATTTTAACTATGTTTGGTAAGGTGGTTTTTTTAAGTAGCTATTAGCTTTTCTTGAAAAGGTGCTTGAGATAGCTTTTTTAAAAACAAACTCTAATTTTAAGCTACTGGCTAAAAATTGATTACAAGTTTATCCCTCAACCACCACCACTTATTATTATTTAATAATCAATAATGTCTTTATAAGTCATTTTACCATTTTCAGCTAGTTTTACCAAATACATTCAATCAAATCAGCTAGCTTTTCAGCTTTCGGCTAACTTTAAGTTTTCAGCTAATTTTTCAGCTAATTTTACCAAACACACTCTTAATAAAGAAAAAAAAAACAAAGCTTAGATTTGACTTTGTTAACTCATTTAATTTATAACTTCATTATTTTTGCTTTTATGAAAATTTTCTTTCTTTAAATCATTTTTAAGTTTATTAATTTCGTACATAATAAATATATTAATATTAAATGATAATATAAAAACCAAAATATATTCTTAATATATGGTATTTATAATTAAAAAAATCTAAAATATTATTTTTCGAAATTGATACCTAACTTCTAAACTCAATATTCAATACTTATTTTCATATATCTAGAGTAATTTTTTTACCTTATTACTTTATTATTTATTTTAAAAATAAACTTATAACTTTATTTTTTTTTTCTATTTCTTATTAATTTTACTTTGTTTTAATATATATATATATAATAAGTTAAATCTATTCACGGGCCTTTAATGTCAAGTTTATAAAACCTTAGATTTGACTCATTTAAATAATTGAGCCAAACTTTAAACTTGAGTTTATTTATTTAATTAAATAAACGAGCTTGATCGAGTATCTAACGAGCTGAACTCAAATAATTCACAAATAACTCAACTCATTTACAAGTTTGGAGAAGTAGTACTCCCTCCGGTCCTTTTTATAAATTACTTCTTACAAGTTTTTGTGGTTCTTTTTATAAGGCACTTTATAATTTCAAGGAAGTATTTATTATCATTTTCCTTGTTTACCCTTATTAACTTTAATGTCTTTACAATTATCAAATGATAGTGGAGTTATTAAATAAGGGTAAGAGTAGAAAGTTAAACTATTTTTTAAAATTCTAATAAAATTAACTAATTTTAACAACTTTTATTGATATGTGTGATTCAGTTAAGTGCTTGCTTGTAAAAATCGGACTGAACCGGCTGGTCGGGTCGGAAAAATGGTGAACTGGTCATGTGTCTGGTCCAAATAAACCACAAAATCGGTCATGCAACAAAACGGTCAAGAACCGGTCAACCCAATCAAAAATTGATTAAACTTTTTTTAAAAAAATTAATTTTTTATTTTTTATTTAATTTAAAATACTTTTAAGATAAATAAAATATATATTTGAGAATTACACATAAATATTTATTATTTTATCAATTATTATTAACTTTCTTGTTTTATAAACTTTATAATAATAAGATTATTTAAACGAATTTGTAACTTGATATATCTTAATTTATTATGATTTTATGTTATTTTATTAATTAAAATATTATATAATATTTAAAATATATATTTAATTAATGTCGATTTGATCATGGTTCGATCATGATTAGATCGTTGAACCATAAATCAGTATTTTTAGGATTTAGGGTTTGGGGTTTAAATCAGTATTTTTATCGGTTCAATTTTTAAAATAATAATTGTATCTTGTAAAAAGGACCTTAGAGAGTACTGTTTAAGCCAAGCATTGGTCAAAAGCTAATCGAACAAAAAGGTAAAAAAATTTATTTTTTCTCAAAATCAACAAAATTGAAATTACTAAACAAACACATCATAAAATTGTAACCAAAAAAATATTGTAACAAAAAAAACATATCATAAAATGATTTGGGAAATGATTAACGTGGTTTCTCGCTCCTCAGCAAGCCAAACAAGATTGAAATTTTGGAATAATAAGATAACGACAAATAATGCATTCAGTGAGAGAGACTTACATCGTAAGCAAGCGCTAGCAAAGTGGCAGAGTGAGTGAAGTGCGAGTGTGGAGTGTGCATCACCTAACCATTACTCATCAAACCAAAACCAAAATCAAAATCAAAATCAAAACCCAATCCCAAACCCTACCCCCTCTTTCTCTGTTTCAACTTTCAATCACTGAACCCCGATGAGTCTCGAGCCACCCCTCAATCCCCCTTCAACCGTCGAGATCATCGACGTCGAATCCTTTCGCTTCACCCGTAACAGAGACACCCACGTCATCAACCTTTCCGATGCCGAAGACGACGACGACGACGTTAGAGTCCTCAATTTCATACCCCTAAACACCACTTTCGGTAACAGAAGAAGAAGAAGAAGAAGCAGAAACGACACCAACGACCACTGCGTTGAGAAAGGAGAGTCTTCGAACAGCACGCCCTTCTTCTGCGAGATTTGCGCGGACACCAAAACGGCGAAAGACGCCTTCAGCATCAGCGGCTGCTCCCACGCGTATTGCTCTGAGTGCGTCGCCATGTACGTGGGTTCCAAGCTTCAAGAAAACGTGATCAACATTCGGTGCCCCGTTTCGGGATGCAGTGGTTTGTTAGAGGCGGAGTATTGCCGTGCGATTCTTCCGCCGGAGGTGTTCGATCGGTGGGGGAAGGCGTCGTGTGAGGCCGTGATTTCTGCTTCGGAGAAATTCTATTGTCCCTTCGCGGATTGCTCTGCGCTGTTGATTGATGATGGAACAGAGACAGTTAGGGAATCAGAGTGCCCTAATTGTGGGAGGTTGTTCTGCGCGCAGTGTAAGGTTCCTTGGCATATGGGGATAGAGTGCGATGAGTTTCAGAAGCTGAATGAGGACGAGAGGGGGAAGGAAGATGTCATGTTGATGCATCTTGCTAAGGAGATGAAGTGGATGAGGTGCCCCAATTGCAGGTTTTACGTTGCCAAATCTGACGGTTGCATGTACATGAGATGCAGGTATTTGGTTGGTCTCTTGTTCTGTTTTTGTGACATGGGGTTTACAAGTTGCTGCATTTCGAAAAATAATATCCAATGTGAGTATGTGACATGGGGTTTTGTCACACGTTCCAATGCACCTACTTGCATTTTTTGACTCAAAACTCAACCTCTGTTTCTCTTTCTTATTTTGGTTCCAAGCGTTTTTTTTTTTTTTTCAATTGGAGGTTTGTTGTATAGATAATTGACAGCGTTAGCAGCTACGGTTTAGCATGAACGACCCTCAAATGTGCTAATAGGACTACTGTAATGTCTCCTCTTTGGTAGATCAATTTTGAACTGGTCATTGGAAAAGGTCATATATGGCATAGATTGTAGTTGTGGTTTGTAAATTGATAACTTCCTCGAACACATACATAATTTCGGGCTTCATATCTTCTTTTAACATTGGCCTGGCTCTGTTTATGTGTCACACTTTTAGCTTTGTGATCTGTATCTGCAACTTTCTGATTCATAGTATGATTTGGCCCATTTACTTCCTCCATATCCCATGACAAATTTAGTGTAGGGTCTCCCATACCCTCGCATCATAAGAGGGTTATGTTATCTTTTTCTTTTTTTTAATTGAAGGGAGGTATAAAGGTCAAAATTATATAGGAATAAGTTGTGTACTCAATGAGGGAACACGGTAAAAAATATAAGAGAATGGTTATAAGGGGTCAGAAAGTTCAAAAATTAAAAATACAAATTCTAATAGGTAAAATATTGTCGTGCAACTCTAACATACTAGACCATTTAAGAAAAAAAATGTATTTATTAGTTGGTTAAAGAAGGTACCAAAACCTTCTCTCTCGCCGGAGGGTATCTAGAATTTTTCTTTCATGTATTTTACTCGAGAATTCTCGGACAAAACTGAATTATTGTTTTGGGTAGTTCATAGTCAGCTATATCTGTTTTCGGGCTTTTCAAGTTTCAACTATTTCTTGTGCCTGGGCTTGGCAAACATTACACTTATCACCTTGTAAAAGGTTATCATCTGCATCCTACAAATTTCTCTAAAGCATGGAATTCCTACATGTATTTCGAGTCTAATTATCTGGTTGCTTTGAGAGAGGTAGGCAATTCGTGGATTCATGTCAATGTTTGTTACCTTTGTGGTAAGAATACCTGTTTGAATTTTCCTCTATTTTGGGTTGCAGGTGTGGATATGCCTTCTGTTACAACTGTGGAACTGCTAACTCAAGCAACAGCCATTATTGCAGAAAATGTAGACGCTAACGATGCTTGAAGCTATGTTGAGTTAAACATATAACCTAATGCAACTATCTAAACTCTTCCCTAACTCATATTATGCGTTATTATGTGACGCAACCTTTTAGATCTTTAGTAAATATTTAAACACATTTTACATCTATTTCAGTATGAATTTGAGTACATAATGCTTACAAGAAATGACAGTAACACTCTTTGTGATGCTCTTTTAATCACACATCTTATTATTAGATGAAATTCACATGGGTTTCATTGAATAGGGAGGAATCCCATTACATGATTTGATGAGATTAACATGAATTTTAGTCAGTCAATAATAAAATGTGTTGGAAAAAATGTGTGGTTAACATGTCCTTTAAGATATGTGTGTGTGTGTGGTGGCAATAAGGTTGATTTCCTTTTATTAAGTTCAAAGAGTGGAGAGATTGTTTGATTTGTCAATGGCCAAGGTATATAGTAGTACTTGCAAATCAATTGAAAGAAGAGATTGTCAACGGCATTTTGGTCAAAGGAGCTTGGACTGAAATGTTCAAAGGGCAGGTAAGCGACATTTAGGAGTAGATTAATAATTAATATGTTATTTGGTTTGAAAGAAATAAAGGGGAAATAAATGAGAGATGGGTGTATCTCTCCCTCTCTTCTTATTTGGTTGAGTAAAAAAGACTAAAGAGTGAGAAGAGGGAAAGTAGGAAAGAATAAAAATCGACAATAATACCTTATCAAAATTTATATTTAGTCATATCAAACAAATATGTTGGAAGTGAAATATAGGGTATATTTGTAAAAGCATCTTAAATTAAATCTCAACCCCCTTTTTCTTTGCATAATAGCATAGACTCAAAATTTGTGGACCTTCACATTTGAGTTCTCTCTTTAATGTTTTTTACAAATCAAACAAGGATGAATTTATACCTTCTCTTCAGTTTCTCTTTTCGTTTTTTCGTTATTTTTTTTGTCTGTCGTTCCTTCTCTACCAAACATAGGCTTAGATTAGGATATAACTATACACCGGATGATCAACATTAAATTACAATGCATGCTTGTTTTAGTTTATCGAATCATCATTTTTCATCTCCTATTCAATTGTTAAAAGGCCATCAACTCCAACCCATCAACTTTCACAATTTTCTTAATATTTTATATTTTTTCATATTTTCTCATTCTTCTATATTATTTTTATTATTTCAAGTAACTCAATTTCTTTTATCTTCAACTCAACAACTCTAAAAAAATTTAAATGGATCCCACAATCTACCTTATACACTTATATATTTTATTATTTATCTCAATTTAAATAATTTTTTAAAATAAAAAAACAACCCCTTTTTGAATTGTTGTAGGTAGAAACCAGTTAAAGTCACACAATGCTCTCTAATGCACAAGAATCCCACTCAGGTTGCTCACCTCTTGGATGTCTCAAAAGAGCACCTTTGGAGATGCCCTAAGCACCATTATTTTAGTAAATTTCTATAGGACCTGGGAATAACCAACAAGGTGATAACTAGGGTTGGAACAGGCCAGGCTTTGGCAGGCCTGAGCCTGGCCTGGCACCTAATTTTTATGCCTGAGCCTAGGCTTGTTACCTGTTACAGGCTTTTTTAAAGGCTCAGTTTGGCCTGTATAAAAGTCTGGTCTGGCCTGAAAGCCTGTTTAGAAGCATGTTTTTATAACAAGGCCTACAATCAACCCAACTAACCAACAAGCATGTTTAGAAGCCTGATTAAAGCTTGTTTACATTCAGCAATACACTATACATGCTAAACATGTTTTCATACAAAAACACTAATTTTCCTCTCATATCATACCTGCACATAATTCTCCACATACAGCTATCATAATTTTCCCTATGACTCTATGATAGAATCTTGGATTTTAAAATACATGAAAAATATAATACATGTCTCAAAAATATTAGCCCCAACTGAAAACACCTGTAAACAAGCATCATGTTACAATCTGTAACTTACAGAGTTCAATAAAACAAAAAAAAAAACACAGTAAACAGGAAGCAATACATAAGGAAAAGCATTAGATCTAAAACACAGGAAACAGGCACCAATACATCCTAGATTCGCGAAAAAGCATTAGATCTATAACACAAAAGGCCAAGCTTAAGAAGAAAAGAAATCTCGGCAGAAATTGAAATGCAGTGAGCAGCAAATCAACAACAATGGAGCAGCACACAGTGAGCAGCACGGAGCAATGGCAAGCAACACGTAGAAACCGAAATGCAATGAGCAGTAAACTCTTACCTAAAATGCAGTGAGCAGCAATGGCAAGCAACACGCAGCGAGCTCGTGGTGGCAGAGGACGGGCAGGGAGCAGAACGGAGCAACGCACAAAGTGACAAAACGAAAAACAGACTCACCTGCACACCGACAATGAAGGGAGGAACTACCGGAGGTCGAAGGCCTGCAATGCGACTCGCTGGAGTTTCAGATGGCAGCGGCGAAGAACTTTTAGAGAGAGCAAATTTCTACTTTGTGCGGCTGTGCCAAGGAAAAGGAAGTGGGAAAAGAAAGTGAACTAGGGTTTTTTTATGGGTTCTTATTTAATCTGATTGTTTTATTTGAATTTAAAAATATATTATGTTATTTAATAATTATATATATAATTAATTTATTAAATTATATATTATATATTTTAAACAGGCCGGCCTGTCAGGCCTAATAGGTCATTTCATATGCCTGAAGCCTGGCCTTTTTAGCTAAATAGGCTTTTTAAAAAGCCTTAGCTTGGCCTTTTCAATAAACGAGCCAGGCCAGGCCGCAGGCCCCTGACAGACTGGCTGGCCTATTCCCACCCCTAGTGATAACTGATAAGTGAGTTATTGGTTCAATCTCCATTTTTGATTTCTTGAGGTTGTCCTTCAAAAACTCTGATCACTAATAATGGATATTTTATATCATAGGGGTGTCAATTCGATTTGACCCAACCATTTGAGCTAATAGCAACGCCGAAGAAAAGATAGAATACAACGCCGAAGAAAAACCTAATAGCAGCGCCGCTCACTACAGCAGTAGCCGCCTTTTTGGGCTACTCTCCCTCCATTCCAGACCTCCTACCCACTTTAGGTGGGTTTTCCCCTCTCCTTGGTGAGAGTTTTTTTTTTCTTTTTTTCCTTTTCTTACTTTCCATCATATCCATAGCCACCTCTCCACTTTTTCCAGTAACTGTTTTCTCCTCTTTTCTGGCCACCTCCATATTCCCTCTGTCATGTCATGTTCTTATATTTCTTCTATTCTCATACTTAACAAATTATGTAAAAGCCATTTCTTTTAGCATTTTGCGGTATTGCGTTACCTAGATCAGCTACCTCTGCACACCTCTACCTTTAGAGCTCGAATTTGTAGTACTAATTTACTCAGTTTGGCTGCAGTTATTGCTGCGGAGATTTTGCTTTGAGCAATTGTTGGACGTGCCCATCCGGAAGGAATAGAAAAGAAAAAGCAATATATGTCCAAGGTTTTTTTTAGGATTTTGTAAATAGGATATTATGTTTCAAGATTGCTATATAGTTTAAATTTATGAGTATGTGTGCTTGTTTTGTTGTTTTAATCTATAATACACTGTTGTATGATGATTATGTTTAGACAAAAAAAGGAAAATACCAAATTCTATGAATTGAGTTTGGGGGAACAAAGGTTAACTGCTTGAGACAACTGATCATAATGTGATTCGCAGTCTGTCTATTACTAACAAAATGAAAAAGATTCAAAGATATTCAAATTTGGTGTAACTATTTTGTATATTTGCATATCAAACCCTTGAAAGCCAACGAAACATTTCGCTTATTTCTTCCCCAAAACGGTTGGCTTCCACTTCGTAATCTCCTACTCCAGTGACGTCGCTTCACCAACTACTCCCAATGAAGAACCTTTCGGAGCTTCAAAATGACATCGTAGCAGAGAGGCGGTCAACATAATCCTTCACCCACCTTCTTTAACACCCAACCTCACCGACCAAGCTTCATTGAGAATCCGCCGGAGACTCTATCGCCGATAAATCATCTTTTTCACCGGAAACAATTCTCCTGTGAGCGTGGCTGAACGGAACCTCTGCTTCCTCATCTATAAAACACTCAAACGTGCCCATGGAGTATGACCTCCCATATGTTTCTCCGTGGCGGCTGCCGCCAGCGGTGAAGATGACCAGAAAACCTTCGTGAGGTACGATTCCGAAGCGAAGACGGTAGAACAGAAAAGCGGACAGGTGTGGTTCGATCAGAGCCTGGTGTCCATGCATTTAGCGTGGAAGGTGTGGCAACATAAAGGGAGGAGGCAGAGGAGGTCGCGCAGCTCGAACTTCGACAAGCAAACGACGCAGTCGCCTCCGGCGAGGGAGGAGTGACAGTTGATGAAAAAGAAGGAAAACAATGGGACGGAGTCGACAACGGATGACAAAGTAATCTTCGATGATATTCGATGGTTAGGATAGAAGACTGCGACAGATGACGAAGAGAAACGACAACGGTAACATAGGATGGAATAGAGAACTAGAAAGATGGTGACGACGATGGCGAAGTCCGTTATGCTTATGAGAATGTTGAGTAAGAGAGATGGAGGGTGTTTTGGTGGAGAAGCGGTATATCCCACCACGTTGAGAGAAGGAACGGAATCAGAAGCCATAACTTGTTACAGTGAATTTCTCTTTCTCATGGAAAAGAAGGGAATGGAAATGTGAAATAACAATGCGATGGCATGTGAAATGAAGTGTTGCATGAGTTTTTTTGTGTTGCACCGAAGAAGAGTCGTATAAAGGAGAAGTTGGAGTTGTGGTTGTTATGGTAAAGTTGGTGGCCACATTGGTATGGTTTTGGAATATGGGATTGAATTGAATCAATAAAGAGAAGTAAATGTGAGCAGGTTGTGTGGGAGGTATGCCTTTGTCCGCTCCCCAAAGTATGTCCACATTAGGGGTGTCCAGAATTAGATGGCTTGACCAAATCTGAAAGGCCCGAAGAGAATGAAAGAGCACCAGGTGGTTTAAATCGAGTAAGTGGGTCTCACGGGTTGTGAAAAACAGTAATCAGTAATTCGATCGGGCTCAGGTGGGGAAAATATGATTCGTCGGTACACGAACCTGACCGATATAGTTTACTAACAAAGCCCAATTTGCTCAATGCTTAACACTTCAGACTTATTAACCTTAACACCACCACCATATATATACACATTTTAAAACCTAGCCACACACAACTACATCATCCTCTCCCCTATCCCCAGCCTCAGCCTCTCACTCATTTTCCTCTTTCAATATTCAATTGCAAAGCCTAGAAGACGAAAGAAAAAGGGAAGAACAGAGAGAGCCCATAGTGGCATCGTCACCGTTGTTGTCCCATCCTTTGGGCTATTGTGAGCTCGCCTTCCTTCCTTGTGCCGCTGTCACGAAGACACGGGTACGCATTGTCGTCATTTCGCCTCATCGTCCAGTCCTATGTCGCAGTCGTGCTTCACCATTCACCAAAGTCATGGTGTTACCCGCTTCTCAGTCGTGCATCTCGTCTCTGTCGAAGTCACCGTTCACCGTAGTCACCTCCTCCTGTTTTGCTTATTTTGATTTTTTTCCCACCCTTTTGTTTTTTATTTTTTTCATCTTTTCATCAAAGGTGTAAGCTTTAACTTTCTTTTTGTGTTGGACTTATGTTTTTCACCCTTTCCCTTGTGTATGTGTTTATATTTTTATGAAAGTTGTAAACTTTAATTTGATGTGTTCTTGTTTTGAATTTTTTTCAACCTTCCCATGTGTCTATGTTCACCTTTTCCATGGAATGTGTAAACTTTGACTGTTCTTTTTGCTTGTTTTAAATTTTTCAACCTTTCCCTTGTGTGATTTTTATGAAAAGTGGAAACTTTAACTGCGCCCTGTTCTTTTATTTTTTCACCCTTTCCCTTGAGTCTGTATTTATGTTTTCATGAAAAGGTGTAAACTTTAACCTTGTTCTGTGTTAATTTTTATTTTTTTACCCTTAATCTTGTATATGTTTATGTTTTTATGAAAGGTGTAAATTTTAACTATGTTTTGCTCTCTTTTATTTTTTGTAGGTTTTCATGCATGACATTAATAGCAGAGTACCTAGGTCTTGGATTAGAAGATTGGGGAAGACTCCCTAGATTGGAAGATCATTCTTGAAGATGAATGACTTAATTTTTTTAGTTTGTAATCTGGGGATTTTTTACGATGTAATCTAAATTCAATATTCTAAGATTCCAAATCTGGATTAATTATTACAATTTAAAAATTCTGGATGTGTTTGCTTTAAAAATTAATTTAATAAAATGTTAGTTTTGGCTTTGGGTTGTCACAACTTAAATTTTAGATATAGCCCAATTCATGAATAAGTCCTACTTGGATATGAAAAAATGTGTTAAAACAGAAAAAAGAAAGCCCAAAAATATGATGAAACAAAAAGAAAATGCCAAGGCCCAATATTGCCCCAACCCGTTAATACCCACTTGACATAACTCGAAACCGCCCCAACCGAAGGGCCCATTTGTCGGAAATGACCCATATATTTTACAGTTTGTTTCCATCGGATTGGAATTTTTGCGCTCGAACCCAGCTGAACCTGACCAATAGACACCCATAGTCGACGTTCTATATTTACTGATTTGCTTCTTCTATTTGTTAGGTCCTATTTTTATACATTTTCTTTATTTTATTTCTCAATTTGTTATAACTAATATCTTAGAAAAAATTGCATATAAATACGTTTTTGGATATAAATCAAAACCTATACGTTTTAGATTAAATTATTATATATGGTGAATTATGCAATTAAATAGTATTTTCGATGTCATAATTTAGGATTAAATTTTGAAGTAAATCACCAATTTCATCCATAATATTTGTTATTTACTTTAAGTTAGTTTCCAATGTTATAAAAACATATCATCAGTTTCCAAGGTTATATTGCTAAAGATTATTGATCTAGATATGAGCTATGCTTATATTATTTTCGTCAAAAGTAAAAAGAAAAAAAAATAATTGCACAGTAAATAAAAGGGTTAACAAAATAGACAAAAAAAAACTAAATGTTCAATAAAACAAATAAGAGCCGATGACCCGATTATTCTAAGACCTTAGTTATGTCACCTAAATAAAGTTTCATAGTTACAATAAATTAGGGCATGATATATAAAAATTAATCTACCTAAAAAAAATGTGGATTTCTTGATATTTCTTCCTCAACTTTCATTTACATGTTGAGTGTGTCAAGATTTAAGACTCGACTGCTATCTTGAATCACCTTCACGTTTTTATGAAAGAACTATATTTCTAACACACTTAACCACCATTATTCTTGAAATAAATTATAAATTCACACTCATTCAACTTCAATAAAAAATATATATTTATTTTTAAATTTTAATGAATTTAAATTGTGACACCCTAACTTATTAAGCTAAGCACGCGTCTCGATTTAAGGTGTAATTACGTAGAATACTAAAGTATTAGGGAGGTATGACGTCTTTGAGAAAGATTTGAGTGTGCAAAATGAGAAAAATTTTAAAACTTTAATGCATTCTAAAAACTTCGTAATAAATTAAACATCTCAACAATACATAATATTTCATAATTTCCTACTTAGTCCTAACGAGTCAGAATGTTTTGCATTAAACACTAATAGCCTATTAAAATAGTGATGGTACAATCATCCATACAAATAAAATTAAACATAATCCAATTCGGAACTTATCAATTATCCAACTAAATAGGAAAATGGGTTTAACTAAGGAAACACATACAATAGAAGACAACTATCAAACTTACTACCTCTAACTACATTCGTCACTACCTTCCCGTTACTTCATGTTTTCACTAGGTTCAGACTCCATATAATCCCATTCCCATGAGCCTCCTCGCTCATAGTTCGGGTGGAGGACTGTCCAAGCATGCACCGTTTATTCCAGTGACTAAGCATATGGCATGACAGACAAATACAGAACAAAGCAGAAAGGAGTGAGATCTTAAAGACAATGATAAAAAGACAAGGATAATTTAGGGTTAATAGGAAAACAAATCTCACAAGTTCACAATTAACAACTACAATTAATTAACCCAATCACATCATGTATGGTTATGCAATGACTTTCTTAACTCTACATGACGTGCACGAGCCCACAAGTAGGTACTACAACTAGCACATTGACTTAGTGCATGTTTGGTTTGACGTTTAAAAATGATCAAACTCAAGTTTGCACTTCTCAAGATAACTATTTGTAGCGTTGAAAATGTGAATTTATCACCTTCCAATGCTAAGCCAAACATATCCTTATGCTTAGGAGAAGTGACTGAGAGGTCCATACTCTGTATCACCAAAATATTAGGTACATTTTCCAAATAAAACTTGATCAAGATTCTCTTTACCGGAATACTCTCACCGATCCTGATAATAATTAGGGTCTAGTCGAGATAGCCAAGCTTTGTTAAGTGGGGCCCCTCGACTCCGAGTAGCTATTCCAGGCCATTGAGGTTCCTCACACTCGACTACATCCCCAAGACCTAGGCAAAGCTTACTCATGGTCATCTCTAATGTATTTTACAGTACCATTGTTGCTTCTCTAAGCATACAGTCAACTAACATGCATGATTCACAATCTTTATGCACTAAGACTTCATATTTTCAATTTAAAACTTAGGTCCTTGCCAAGCCATCATGACCTATAGCAAGTCCCTCCTCTTGATCAACAAATTTCATAAAACAATGGAAGTCTTAACCACATGCATATTTACCAATCTCTTCATGCTACATTAGAATCATCACATCATGTCATACTTCATATCATGGTCACATCAATTCATCATTCACATCATGATCACATCAATTTGCAACTCATGTGTCAATTGTATTAACCATGATCTCAACTCATTACGGAACCCTACCCCTCAAATGTTGGAAGATACATAGGGATAAATCTCTAATATTTCAAAACTTATTTGATTTCAAAGAGGATAATTGTATTAGAAAAACCTAAGTATAGCATTGGAAATAAGATTATAAAAGCATAAGTTAGAAATGATAAGATCGAAAAGTTGAATCTAAAATAATTTTATAAATTTTCTTAAAGAAAATTTCTTTTTTATCCTTCTATTTTCTTTTATTATAAAAAGGGGAATCTCTTATAAACTTAAAAGTCTTTGAAATTGCAAAGAGGGTCTCATATATTTCTAAATGTAATTTTATAAAATTAAAGAAGGTCCAAGTAGCAATTTCATAAATTAGTAAGTAAAAGACTTTAAAATTTAACTTTTAGTCCTTAAAGAATTTTTCTTTTCAAAGTAGGGCTTCTCTTATAATTTAATAAGTTTTTTAAATTGAAAAAATGGGTCTCTTCTAGCTAATGAGAACCGAAATTACAAAATCAAAGGTAGGGAACCATATATAGTTCATTTTTCAAGGTAGATCATCCTTAAAATTCCTTTCCAACAATTTTTCTTAGGTCTTTCCAATCATTATTACAGGTCCACTTGAATAAAAAAATTATTTATTATACTCAAGGTCATATGTTCATAACGACATAAGAAATAAAATTTCAAGGCCACTGTATTAATTAGAAGAGGTCCGTAACATGTTCCAAAGTGTTATTTTTATATCTCATAATCATCCAACACCTTAGGGGGGTCTAAAACATAATTTATTACAAATTATCATGCACTTTATCATAGATATATCACCAAGTCAACAGTTATTTCTACACAAAATAATCCACAAAATCCATTCAAAACATCAAGAAATGCATCACAAAAATTTCTAAACATTATAAGCTTGCATATACAAGAATATACAATTTTTACAACACAAAAATCTAACCCAAACCATTCGAGTTTCTCCATTAACACACCATACAAATTTTTCGTCATTGGATATAAGAAAGTATGAAGAAAAACTAAGTTAGGGTTCTAAGGTTCTATAAACCCTAACTTTGAGTCAAAAACTCAAAACCCTAATCTCCAAAAAAGGGGTTCTAGGGCCAAACTGAAGTAAATCACAGAGTCACAAGAAGGGGGGTTGAATTGTGACCCTTGAAAACTTTTGGTCCAACCTGCAAGTACTTTGAACAACTTACTGATCTTTGCTCAAGGAATGTCTTGGCTATCAGAAGTTCCTTATAGAAGATAGTGGTTAGTGTATAATGCCAACTAAGTAGATTGAAACTATCTTCTTAAAGGCAAGCCAAATCATAAGGACTGATCTCATTAAAATTTATTCTTCCATATAATGTTTTTAATGTAGTTACAACTTAGAATAAGGTTCAGAAGAATAATATAATGTTTATGCAGTTATGCAGAAGCAAAACAATGAATCTGTCACTTTAAACCAATCTTCTGAAGAGTCAAATGATTTTGTATTTTAATAAAACTTTCCAGAATAGTTATTTAACCAATAACTAATAATATTATGTGAGAAAAACTGTTCAGAAGCATAGTATAAAGTTTCTGCAGTTATGCAGAAGCAAGACATTGAATCTGTCACTTTAAACTTATCTTCTGAAGGGTCAAATGAACTTGAAACTTTATGAAACTTTCCAGATCATATATTTAAGTAGTAATCAATTAGAATATCAAGTTAGATTGAATTAAAATCATGTTTATAAAGATCTGGTAGTTTGGACCCCAAGTTCAATGTTGAACAATGGACAGATTTCAAGAGTTGTGCTTCTGAAGCACCTAACAGTTTCATAATTTAATGAAACTTTCCAGATCAGTATTTTAACTGATATGGATGTAATTTATGTGAAAATATTAGTTCAAAAATAGGTTTATCAAAATTTAGTAGCTTGAACCTCAAGTTCCAATGTTGAACAATGAACATCTTTTAAGAAATGTGCTTATGGAGCACCAAACAGTTTCATAATGTAATGAAACTTTCCAGATCAGTATTTTAACTGATATGGATGTGTTTTATATGAAAATATCAGTTTAAAAACAAGTTTATCAAAACATGGTTTGTAGCTTGCTAAATATTCAAAGTATGAACAATAACTAACCAAGCAATAGATGTATGTGCAGAAAATTAAAGAGAGTAAGGGTAAGAGATATTGCACACATTATTTTTATACTGGTTCACCTCTCAACCTTGAGGCTACGTCCAGTCCCTACTCCCTGTAGGATTTTCCACTATATCAACCTTGATACAATGACTTCTTGGGTGCTCCTCACCACTAGTATTCTTTTTCCACAGCCTCTTCAGGCTTTCTACATAATCAACAAACTCACGGAAATAGACCATGACTTACTGCAAAAGCACAGGTCCAGAAATCTGCAGAACTTCCTTCTGCAGAAGCACAGGTCCAGAAATCTGCAGAACTTCCTTCTGCAGACTCCAAACACACACAGGCTCACACCAGAGCCTTTACAACCTCTCCAATAACTTTACCTAATGTGCCACAAGAGATTTTATAACAGACCAATCTCTCTGACCTTACAGAAGCACAGAAACAGCAAGGTAAAGTGCAAAAAGCTCACTAGATTACAATCAGAGTAGTAGTAGAATATCCTAGTGAGCAAAACTCCCCCTCAACAACTGGCATAAGCAGATTAGAAAGAATTTGAGGAGAGAGAAAAGGTTCCAAAAGCTGGCAGTGAAAGCTCAGAGATTATTTTATGCTTCTGGAGTGAGAGGTGTATCTCAATGTGAAGAGAGCACCTCCTTTTATAGGTGAGGAGCCTTGTAGCCGTTGGAATGCAGTCAAAATGATCCAGCTGTGATGCTTTGACAAGTCCCTTTCAGGTACAGCTGCAAAAGCTGACTGGTACAACTGTCTTGTTGACTGGTCTTCATGCTTCTGCAGAACTTGCTTCTGCAAACAGCAAAACTGGCTCATTTCTTCACCAATGCTTCTGTGAAATTGCTGAGGATGATTTCTGGATTATTTCAAGTGTATTTCAACTTGTGTTACTCAGCTAAATCAGCAGGAGATTCATTTTAGACTTTCTGGTTCAATTTGCTGCTTCTGCAGAGTCTATACTTGCACATTCCTTCTGCAGAATTGCTTCTGATCAACTGCAGATGATTCTCATGCTTCTGTGACATGTTTCATGTTCTGCAGTTGATATATCTTAAGAATGAAATTCTGTTTTTGCTTTCTACTTAGAATTTCCTCCTAAAATGAATCTTCCTTCTAAAACAATTTCATTTGGAGTTCTTGAGATGCTTCTTCTTGCTTCTGGAAGTGTGCAGAAATTCTGTTTCTTCTGCAGAAGCAAACTGCATCTTATGGAAATGTGCAGAAATTTTGTTTCTTCTTCAAATATGCTTGTAAAGCTTCCAATCTTTTGTCCTTGCGTTATTTGCATTGTGAGAGAAGTAATTATGCTTATGGAAGCTCCTTTTAGTGTTCTTCAACTTGAAATATTCAAGGATAATATCTTGAGGAGTGTGGGAACTTGTTCAATGCTTCTAGAGATACTTTGATCATGTTTGCAACTTGAAATAAGAATTTGATGCTTCTGCAGAAACTGTAAGTTTTGCTTCTAAGGACAAAACTGTGTTTCTAGTGATATTGATCTTCTCTAATTGCTTTGTTTGCATTAGCAACACTTGGAATGAATATGCTTGAATTGCTTAAGTGATATTTCACATTCAGAAGGTGTCCAATTTCATGAAAAGCTCCTTCTCATGTTTCTAGTGGTCTTGAATGATCCTTCCAAAGCTTCAACTTTGCTTCTGAAGCTTGATACAACTCAGTTTAATGTTCATGGGATCTTAGATGAACTATCTTGACCTTCTTGAAGCTAAGGAGCTACTTCTTGAACTCGTTTCATCACTTTTGACATGAAAGCTCTATGTAGCATGCTTCTGGACACATGTTCTGATGTTAAATGATGTTTTTTATCTTTACACCTTCCTTCTGTAACTTTTCCTGTATTCTTTCAAGCATTCTCAAGTGAAAGCATTAGTACCAAAGTATTCAGAACACTTAGAATATTGTTGTGAAAGTTTGTTGTCATTAAAACCTTTGCTCAAAGGGTCTTGGACCTTACACAAACCCCACCCTAAACTACCCTTGGCTCTCTTGAGCCTTTGAAATCCCACATCCCCCTTACCAAAGGTGAAGAAAATCGTGGGTGTGAAGGTGGAGAGCTCAAAGCTTGACAAAAACCCTAAACACCACAAAAGAGGGGTTTTTAGGACTAGAATGAGAAGAAAATGGAGGAGAAAGCTCTTGGAGCTTTGAGGATCTGTAAGAATGAAAATGAGTCCTCCAATGGGATCTTCTTACCTTCGGTTGAGAAGAGGGTAGAGGGTAGATGAAGTTTCCTTTATGCTTCTAGCTCCTAAAATGAGTGAAAATGGTAGAAAGCTAGGTTATTGTGTAACTATGGAGGAATGGAGGGAAGGAAGAAAAAGGGTTTGAGAGAGAATGAATAGAGCTGCAGCTGCTGGTTTGAATTATACAAGAGAAGTGAGAGAAAAATTGTTTCTTTAGGCATTTCTCTTTGGTGAGGAAAAGCAAGAGAAAGAAAAATACTCCGTAAAAGTGACTTAACCATGGAATGGAAAACCTTGTCCCTTAAAGTATAGAACCTCATAATCTTTGTGAAAATGACTTGATTTTGAATCCAAAGCTCAATTTTGGTCGTGCAAAAGAGAGGGAATAGCCAGGGGCAAATTGGGAATTTGTAAAATACACTAGGGGCAAAATGATCTTTTCACCATGGAAAATTCAGAAAAATTACCAAAAAGTCCAGAAAAAACTCCAATAATTATTCTAACTTATTTTAAAACTAAAAATATAGAACTCACTTCTCACTTAATCTCCCTTATTTCCCAGTTTTCACACACAAGTAGTAAGAATTCAACAAATTAAGCATACATACAAAATTGGGGTGTTACATAAATCACAATATATTTTAGATTAAGTTATGATAAGTATTTTTTTACTTGATCAATTTAAAAATCAAATTTTTGGTCTAATTTATCAATTCTCATCTCTTTAAAAATAAGGGTTCATTTACACTTTGTTTCCATTTCTTATTTTTATTTTATGTTTTTAATTTCAATTATAAAACTATCACCTTTTTATTTTTTCTTTTAAAAATTTCATATAGGAAGAATATAAAATAATATGTTAAAAAAATGATATATTTATAGTTAACTAAAAAACAGAAAATTAAATTCAAATGGACCTTAAATTTTTTAAAGAGTCTTGTTCACGTTTTAAAACTTTTAGAAAAATGTTTCATTATTAATACTATATATTTTCTGAAAGAATAATTTTAAAACTTTCAACTTGATCCTCCTATAAAATTTCTTAGGTAGCGTTTGGTAGATGAACAAAACATGACGAAATAGAACGGAACAGAACATAATGTAACTAGACAAAAAATGTTTTATGTGTTGTGTCTGGTAACTGCAGAACACAACATGATGATATGTGTTCAATTACATATATATCCTTATCCTATTTATTATTTAATTAAGTATTGAAAAATTTAGTATGGGGTGTTGGATGGTGGTAGTAAGGGGGTGTAGGGTGGCGGCGGTAGTTGTGATGTAACGTCCTAATTCCGTGTACCTAGAAATGATGCCCGTTGGAGACACATTTCCAAGTTTTAGAAATTAATTCGAGCCATTGTTGATATCGGCATACAAACAATCATGTAAACATGCTTAAGTAATCCAACGTTTACATAAGCGGGAAATAATTAAACAACTCAATGCATAAATAAATGACACTCAGTGGCTACAGTCCAACATACACCAGTCCTAATACCAAAACAAAATATTACAACTAAAGAATCATAACCACAGTCAGGAGGATTGGGCCATCACAGGACCCAACCTACAACTCTCACTTCTGATCAAGCCTCCAAAAGGAAATTCCTGCATATTTGAACATAATTCCCATAACGTGGGATAAGACTACGTCCCAGTGAGCGTGATCATGCATATAATGTGGGGACAACAGAAAAATGTAAATGCAACATTTTCATACTTATATTATATATACACATAGCCATATCCATGCAACCAGACATCCAATCATATGCATCATGCCAAGTAATTCAATCAAAGTCTCCCTCATGGAGCAATCAAGTATGTAAACCCACACCCAGGTGTCTTTTCACTTTTACCTCTTTGAGCGCTCGACCATGAGGCTAAGGACCGTCGTCCAGGGCCACCCTCTTAAGTTTTTAATTAGCCAAACAAAGATGCTATGCATGAAATTCTTTTAATGGAGGAATCCCATTTACCCCTTGGCCTAGGGACAAATGTGATCACCCCTCTTAAACCTCTTTGGTCCGAAGACTCCTCATTGATCCGGAGAACCCTCATTGGTACGAAGACCCCTCTTTGGTCCAAAGACCCATGAAATTCCTCTTTATGCACAAGGTCTAAAGACCCAAATCCTTTTCTTTTAAAACATGTATAAATGGGAATATGAGAAATATCCATGAGTTCAGGAGAATGAGCATAAGTATAAATATACAACATTTCCAAAGATTCAACCTCTACAATTCATAAATACACAAAAATCCCCAAATTCCCTAACCTAGGGTTCTACCACAAAGCAAACAATCCAAACCAAGACACATGCAAACCCTAGATTAATCTCCAACAAACACAAGCATGTAAAGTGGGAAGGGGAATGAAGAATAAAGATCATAAGAGGACATCACACATGATGAAAGTGAGTGGGTGGATCACACTCACCTCAAGAGATGAAGATCGAAATGAGATGGTTAAGCGGTGAAGAGCGTTGATCCAAGGCTCCTCTACAGATTTGAGGCTTCAATCTATGCTCCTCTCCTTCAATCTCCCTGTCTCTCTAGTTCTTCTCTCTAGAAAATAGAGAACAAGGGAAAGAATGAGGGAAAAACCCTCGCGAATCTATTTTTAAAAACCAGATCTGATTGTCCTCGCTCAAGCGAGAATTTCTCGCTTGAGCGAGCAAAGCTAATTCTCGCTAGCAACACGTTCTCGCTCAAGCGAGAGCCTTCTCGCTTGAGCGAGCCCCTTCTCGCTCAAGCGAAAATCGTCCAGAGAACACACTTTTTCTCCCCTGCTTCTCGCCCAAGCGAGATATGCAGAAACCAAATCTTACATTTTTGCTGCATAACTCGCTCAAGCGAGCCTATTCTCGCTTGAGCGAGAATCCTAAGATTAATTTCCCTAAATTTTTTCTCCCCTTTGATTCTAGTTCAATCCTTTCCCACTCATCCCTAGTTCTATCCCCCAAAACATGTTCCTAATTTAGTTCTTCTTGACCTAGTTCCCTTTCCTCACTCTTGCACTACTATCATTCGCTTTTACTCAGAGTGCGATTTATACCTAGTTCTGCTTACTGAACGTTTAGTTATACTTTCCCAAAACCTCTTAAAACTCGACTTTCTTAGTTTATTTACCTAATTCTTGTTTAGGTTCACATTCTAGCCCCCCAAGTTTCAGGCCATTTCCAAATTCCTTTTCTTGGCTGGATCCATAGCCTAAAATCCCTACTGTAGTTTCTAGACCCAAATTTTGGGATGTTACATGTGACGGTGATGACAATTAATGATGATGGTGGTGTAGAGTGTCAAGCGACAATGGTGGTGGTAAAAGGTGTTAGGTGGTAGTGGCGGCAGTGACAGAAATGGAGGTGGCGGTGATGGCGATGATAATTGCAGTGTTGGTGGCGACAACAATGACAATGGTGGCAAAGACGACAATGGTGGTGTGGGGTGTTGTGCGACAATTGTGGTGGTGGCGACGATAGCAATGGTGGTGGCGGCGGCGATACCGGTGGCGATGTAGGGTGCTAGGTGAGAATGTTGATGGTAAAATGTGTTAGGTGACAGCGGGGGAATAACAATTATGGGAAGAAGGTTAGGAGAGTCAGAAAGTCAGTGGTAGTTTTGTAAATAAAAAATTAATAATGAGATGTTCTAATTTGTTCTCTTTGGTTCAACCTTTATTATAGAACCAAAGTGTTCCACTATTTTGATGATATGTACCATTTTGTTCTATTTTGAAAATACACCAAACATAGAATAGAACTCATATGTGTAGTTCTGTTTCGTTCTGAAGTGTCAACCAAACGTTACCTTAATTACTAAACGAAGGAAGTATTAAATGTTTCTTTTATGTTTCCAAAATGTTAAGTGCATTCAATTTTTCATTCAATATTTTTTAATTAATATACGAGAGGATTTTCTTTTGGTTTCTCATAATATCCTCTCATCTAATTAGTAAGAGACTAATCTCTCAGATTACATACTTAAGGGATCCGAGCCTTTTCACTCACACCAACACATTTTGGTATGTAGGAGGATGTGCTGGAGAATATAATATTATAATTTATGAAATAAAATAAGTGAGGATATATCTAAACTTATAATTTTTATAAGCGATTTTTTTAATTTGTGCAATATTATACAAATTAATAAATTAAAGGTTTAAGTATATTCTTTATCTCCCAAAATATCACAATTACACTATTTGGTTGGTATTTTCAGTTTTTTTTCCTAAAGCAGTCATCTAAAAATGACTTTTTTTTTTCCAAATGGCCCCTTATTTTTTCAGTTATCTTTTTTCCAAATGATCCATAAAAAAATCATGATTTCCAAACTAGATCCCCATAAAATATCACGATTTTCAAATTAATACCCACAAAATATTTTTTTTTCAAATTGTTCCTCTATTTTTTTGCATCATGTCAGCATTTTATGATAAAAAAACATAGGGATCATTAAGAAAAAAAATTATTTTTAGATTATCACTTTGGAAAAAAATTAAAATAAGGGACTAAAAAACGTGATATTTTGAGGATAAAATACTTAATTAAATCTAGATAAAAATTAAAAAATTTTTATTGAAAAATATAACATTCAATATAATAAAAAAATTGAATGTTATAATAGTTGTAATTTTTAATAAAATTATTTCACTTTTTATTCATTATCATGTATAATGTGCATTGCGTATGGAGCCGGTAAAATTGGTTAGCCCAATTGGGACTACTTGTAAAAATGTAGGTTTGAACCTTTATTTTAGAAGCATGAATGACTCCCGATTTTTTAACTCGATCCACAAAATCCACTACATTTTTTTTTGTGCAAACCATAGGTATCCCCTATTACCAGGAGCAATCCTATTCGGGGCTTAGTCACAGTTAAGACTTCTCACCCTTCCCGAAGATTGTGTTTAGTGGGGATCGAACCTGAAAGCTCTTTCCACAATCTCAGCCTGCGTTGCCAACTGAGCCACAACTCTTTGGTGCAAAATCCACTACATGTACATGCATCGGGCAGTCCGAATAGTTCGAATTGTCAGCTCTGTTTTCACATATTAGAAAAATTGTTTTATTTTTTCACAAAAAAAATCGTTTTGTAAATTAATACTACTATTTTTTTTGGTTAAATCACATGTATCCTCCATACGAGACAATCATGTTCGAGCCGGTAACATTTACATCATGGCGGAGCTAGTTCTCCCGCGAAATTTTTTTCATCAATAAGACTCGAACCCGAAACCTTATTTAAAGAAAATCAAACATATACCATTTGAATCAGCATAATTAATAGATTAATACTACTATTTTAAATTTTAAATTAACTATAATAGACTTTGGTTATCCGCAACTGTGGGTTCCGAGCAATGTTTTAAAAACCGAACCGGTAATTGAACCGGTGAAGGCACTGGTTCACGGTTTAATGGTTCAACCGAGGTTGAACCATGGTCGAACCAGTATTAATTAAATATATATTTTAAATATTATATAATATTTTAATTAATAAAATAACACAAAATTATAAGAAATTAAGATATGTGAAGTTATAAACTTATTTAAATAACCTTATTATATGGTTTATAAAAAAAATAAAAATAATTGATAAAATAATAAATATCTATGTGTAATTCTCAAACATATGTTTTTATTTATCTTAAAAGTATTTTAAATTAAATAAAAATAAAAAATAAAAAAATAGATTTTTTTATGAAAGACCGGTTCAACCGGTTTTTGACCGATTTACCGGTTTTTTGTAAAACGGTTCACCGATTTATTTGGACCGGACACAGGACCGGTTCACCGATTCGGTCCGGTCCGGTTTTCAAAAGTATGGTTCCGAGTGATTCCGGGTTCCGAGTGATTCCCAAAGAGTGAAAGAGATATTAAGCATGCTTGGGGTTTTGTGGTGTGGGCTGGTGGTGCAATAAGCAGTGCAAGTTGTGGAGAGGGGTTGAAGGGCCGAAACGCACACATCGAAGTTGACCTTTCGTTCTTCTTATTTTGAAATCCCTAGATCTCTCTACTGTGTCATTTCTCATTCATTCCCACTGCGGTTCCATCATCTCGATCTCCTTGATCTTCGATTTCCTTGTTCAGTTTTCATCTTTTGTAGGTCTCTCTGCTTTGGTTTCAATTGGATTTGCCTTTTACTTGTGCCAATTTTTACTTGCGATTCCTCATTTTGTGTTGTGACCTTAATTTTTTTAGTGATTCTGAATCTACAAACTTCTGCCACGGTTGACTCTCTCAACAGTCTAGTCTATCATTTAGCTGTAACTGATGCTGCTTTGTGTGTGCATGCTTTTTATTTTATTTTTAGACCTTAATTCTGGTTGGACTAGGGGAATGAATTCGTTTCGTGGGCCTTTTTCGATTCAAATTTGATGATTTGTGTTTTCCTCGCATGCTTTTCAAATTCTGCGTTTGGGAAGTGGCTTGTCTGTTGTAGTTTTTGCTTAAACTATGGTTTGGGGATTCAAAATGAAAAACCAAACACACAATTGGAGAAAAACAATTTTTTGCCCTTTTGCCTCCTGCCCACAGCGAATGCTGCAGGAGCCTTTTTCTTCTGGGTTCTGATTCTTGTGTTTGTTTCATAATTGCTGATTTTCTGATAAAGGGTTATGTTCAAAGATTGAGTTATGAGCAGTAACAGGAGTTGCCTTTGCAGGTCTATTAACTTTGTCCGAGGTACTTGGGTACTGAAGGTAAAAGATGGCTGCTTCAGAGGAGAATAGTGCACTGTTCCCAATATTCATATTGACAATAATGGCCATCCCTATAGTGCCATATACAATAACAAAGTTATGTCGTGCTGCCACTAAAAAATCAAAGAGCATCCACTGTCATTGCTCTGAATGCTCACGATCAGGGAAGTACCGGAAATCCATATTTAAGAGGGTGAGATCATTTTCTGCCATGTGCATTTCTTTAGTGATTTCATAGTTATTTATCTAATTCTGATATAACCTCTCATTTCTCCTTCTGATTTTTGTTTTCTTTCCCCTTTGATTTTGCAGATTTCGAATGTTTCAACCTGTAGTAACTTGACATTATTACTCCTTTGGGCGGTTATGATTTTTCTGGTTTATTACATAAAGACTATGAGTCGTGAGGTATACAAGTAAAATTTAAAATGATTTCAGCCATTCCACTGCATGATATATGAATTTAGCATTGAAGGGTCTTGTATTTGCTGTATAACACTTTACTTATTGGCTGAGTGTTCAAATGTTGCATGTTCTGAAATTTCTCCTGTAAATTTTATGCAGATTGAAGTTTTTGATCCATTTAGTATTCTTGGATTAGAACCTGGAGCGCCAGAGTCTGATATAAAGAAAAGATATAGGAGACTTTCTATTCAGTTCCATCCTGATAAAAATCCAGATCCAGGTTGAATGTGTTTCTGTTCTTTAATATATGTTTCTTATGGTTGCAAACTTCGATATTTGCAAGATTGTGGGCTTTCTTCAATCACCCATGTAACTGATAGTTTTTTTATTCATTTATTTCAGAGGCACACAAGTACTTCGTTGAGTACATTGCTAAGGCTTATCAAGCTCTGACAGATCCAATAGCTCGTGAAAATTATGAAAAATATGGCCATCCTGATGGTAGGCAGGTAATAAAACTAAATGTTATGACAAAGTGATCAGTCATCAGTGGCTTTTTGTCTTTTTGTTTTTCATGCTGATGAAATATGCATGATAATTTATTGCAGGGATTTCAAATGGGTATAGCTCTCCCTCAATTCCTGCTAAATATTGATGGGGCATCTGGTGGAATACTTTTGCTTTGGATTGTTGGTGTGTGTATTCTGTTGCCATTGGTCGTAGCTGTTGTTTATCTCTCCAGATCGTCAAAGTATACCGGAAACTATGTGATGCATCAAACACTTTCCACCTACTACTACCTCATGAAGCCTTCTTTGGCCCCCAGGTAGATTCATTGTTTATCTTTGTATTAGTTCAATAGAGCATGTTAGAGGTAGTTTAATCTGTTGTACTGTACAGTATTTACAGTTCTCTGCTATATAAGTCACTGTTTCACCTGTCAGTGTCAGTAACAATTTGATTCAGTTAGGCTGTTATACAGATATATATACCCGTACATTCTGTTCACAAGTTTAGTTGAGCAATAGTAAAAATCTAGTTAGATTCAAAAGCAAGCTTTCTGCTCTCTAATTTTCTCTCTCTGTGTCTGTTTTTTTTTTCTTATTTCCCGTCAGTTTCTCTCGGCTTCTTGATAACTATTATGCTATCAGGAGCTTGAACTGACCATTTTTCCATGGCTTGTTTGAAAAAGGATCAGTTCACTAGTACTAAGGCATGAAAATAAGAGTTGAATTGCACAATATGAAGAAGGGAGAATAATCAATTTTGGAGTATCTCCTTTGAATCTAAGGAATTGTAGATTGTTTGATCTACATTGGTGTCATGATCTGATCTTATGCCATGACCGTTACACTAGCTAATGCTAACTCAATGGTCATTTAGCCTGGCAAGCCTAAAAATAGAAGTATACTAAAAGCACATTAACAACTTAAACATTGAGCCACCAAAAATCCAGCAACTTAATCAGCTTGAAGTTCAATGAGAAATATGCCCTTGTGAATTTGTGTTGGCAAAATGCATGCTTTTACTGAACAAAATTAGATTTTTAAAGCCCTTTCCGTATTGAATTTGCAAGATTGAATAACACCACAATGTTGATGGGATATTGGGATTTAAAATAATTGGTTGTTAGAGATTGAAGAGAAAACAGCAAAGTAGGTTATGTTATTAACCCATTTTATGATACAATTGTTAAGGATAAATGGTATTTGGGAAAAACATATTGTAATTGTAATAGATTGAAAAATTGAATCCCCCCCCCCAATTTATACAACGACTGTCTTGTGTACTTGAGACCAAGGTTATCAAATCGGAATTCAGAACGTGAATCGGAAAGGCTATTTTCCGAATCGCGAATCGAATCGTATCGTGAATCGTAAGATTCATGAACAATTTGAAAAATAGCATATATAGCTAATAGAGACATATAAATGCCAAAATTCTAGACCAACAACTAAAAAACATAAATGTAGGAGCAGTTTAACTTAAAAGAAACATATGAAAACATGTATTAAGTAGCATTTTGGGGTGTGTGGACCACTAGTGGGAGAAACTCAGCACAAAGAAGACAGCGCAGAAGACAGCAGCAGGTTGCACACTAAGAGACGCACATGCTGCCTTGTCGAGGATTTGAGAAAACAAAAGGGGTCTGTGTTTTTTTATGAATAAAACAGTGGGTGACTTTGGAGGGAAGGAATCGGCACTTTTAGGCCCTATTCTACCCTTTTTCTTTTTTTTGTGGGTTTTCAGAACCGGGTCGCGCATGACCCGGATCCGTTTCAGTCCCAACCCGCCAAACAGGAATCGCATGATACAGGGGGAACTGCGATTCACTACGATTCGCTGCGATTCAAGCGATTCATGCACAAAAACGATTCGACTTGCGATTCGCATCGCCAAGCACCAGAATCGTATCGAATCGTATGAATCGTATCTAGATTCATACGATACTAATAACAATGCTTGAGACTGGTTTATTTTATTTTATGTGTCTATTATGTTGTACAGCAAAGTCATGGATGTCTTCATAAAGGCTGCTGAGTATATGGAAATTCCAGTTCGTAGGACTGATGATGAACCTCTTCAGAAGCTTTTTATGTTGGTAAGGAGTGAGTTGAATCTTGACCTGAAGAACATTAAGCAGGAGCAGGCTAAGTTTTGGAAGCAGCATCCTGCATTGGTTAAGGTATCATCTTGTATGGCTATGCCTAATGGAGTATTCCTTTTTTATTGGTACGTAAGTGTTCTATTCTGATTTCGCATAGCCCTTTATGTGCTCATGCCTATGCTATTTTCTTTCAGACGGAGCTGTTAGTTCAAGCTCAGTTGACCCGTGAATTTGCAGCATTGTCTCCATCTTTACAAAGTGATTTCAAACGGATTTTAGAAACAGCACCTCGCCTTCTTGAAGAATTAATGAAGGTACTGACTGACTATTTGATCTTATGTTTCTCAGTAGACTTAATGCTCATGCTTTCTTTATCATGATGTTCCTGTCTTTTGCAAACTGCAATAATATTTCAGAAGTTGCATCAATATAGAAACACTGAAACACTAAATTCTTTGAAATTACCCAATACAAACAAAATCATCCACTGCACGTGCTCATGCCTGGGAACCAACTTAAGGATTTATATTTTTGTTGAGTCTTTAGACACTTGTAAAACTTGAATGTTTTATGTGTAAGATGCAAGATATTAGAGGATTTGTCCAACAGACAACTTACTAATCACCCAGTTTACATGTAGATTACGTAACTGGAAGGAAAATTAGTCATACAGTTATAGAAGGAAGTTAATTGCTGAGGTGGATTTCGTTTAAAGTTCATTTTAGAGGAAACAAATTGTTTTTGGAAAATATTCAGTTTTTACCCATACGAATTTATTGGAAGAAGGTTATATCATGGAAGGAACTAAATAGTGGTGATAGCTAATTTTATGAGATGTGTGGTTTCTAAGGTTTTGCACCAAGAATAATGCTATATGTGATGAAATCCTGTTCACAAATTCAATCACCGATGACTTGGCAAAAGGATAACCGCTCACTTCTGACAAATATTTGAAAACTAATTAGATGAAAAGAAACATATCAAATGGAACTTGTGTTAAGCTATTCATGAGTGTTTTTATAATATGTTTTAATAGCTTCTAGTATTTTCCTTATGCAAAAATACCAAGAAGTTAGAGAAAGAAGTAGGATAACGGGACTGCTGAAATTTAGGGTAGGAAGTCTAAGATCATACCTACATGAAAGATGAAGCATGTGTATGCATCATAGTCATCAAGTTTTGCTTGTCATCATTCTCTTACATGATGGATGTGATATTTCTGTTTCTGGATTTATAGTCATGAATCTGATATTTGCATTTTGGTACATTCTTTAATTCTCTACTTTCTGTAAAAGATGGCAGTTATACCGCGCAATGCTCAGGGGCATGGGTGGCTGAGACCTGCTATTGGTGTTGTTGAGCTTTCTCAATGCATCATCCAGGTAATGAATCTAAGTTGGTGCTTAGAATAATTTGCTGATTCAGTCATTTTTATGCTTAATAAGCAACTCGTCTTCTGTGTTTCTCACTATACCAAATACTGTGGGATGGTACTCATTTTATTCCTTATTGTCATTTATTTGTAAGTTGTAATTGTTAATCTGTATCCCATGCTCATTTATACATACTGGTATCCTGCCTGCTGACTTCTTTTCAAGTTTTATTCATTTTTTAGGCTAAAGGGAGTGTTTTGTGCTTTTTTATTAGTTTTTTCCCTTTTGTTGCAGGTGTTTGGTGTGTGTGTGTGTGGGGGGGGGGGGGTCCTGGAGGGTTTTGGGGCATTTGTGGTAGACTGGCGGTTCTTATTTCTGTTTTGTTCTGGAATTTGTTTCTGACTTTCTGGTTTCCTGTCGAGATTTCATTTTTTGCTTTCCTTCAGTTTTGTGGTTTCTTTTGGCGGATACCTTATCTACTCTACTGTTTTCCCCTTTTCTTATAATATTTTGTTGTTGAAAAAACGCACCTAGTAAATACAGCATCATTATATTTCATTCTACCCAGTTGCAGGGGCAGAATCAATGTATAGCAATCAAAGGATAACACTTTACTGATAGGTCATCTGAAAGTACCATTGTAAGCCTGCTAAGGCTTGTGGCAATACCCTTGGAATGGGGCAACGTTCCAACCTCCTATACTTATAATTTTTTATCACAAGAAAAAAAGAATAATTTTTTGAGCTTTTGGCATTTATTTGACTTGTTTATAAGGTTGTTTGACTAAAATAAAAGTATTTGATAAACAAGCTTATTTTACTAGCTTGTAGCTTATTATTTTTTCTTCTATTTTTATCCTTAATATTTTGATACAGTTTCTTTTTTACCCTTGTTTTTTTATTAATTTACAATTCTTATAAACTTTTTGAAGATAAATTATTTTATTAAAAATTAAATAAATAGTACATTATAAAATAATCCCAAACAACGGTAAAAACTTATTTTCTATATTATACTAATTATTTGTTTTTTAATAATATTTTTTATTTTTAAAAAATAAATAATAATTTAAATTAATAAAAATTACAATTACCTAAAACTAATTTTTTTTTGCAAAACAAAAATAGAATTTATATAAAAATTATATAAATATATCTTTTTATGTCATTTTATATTTATCAGCTATAAAAAAAGATAATTTTACCAAATACTTATAATTCAATAAACTATCTTATAAACTTTTAGTTTTCGGCTAGTAGCTTATCCGTTAGTTTTGGCAAACAGCCTTAATTGATTGTAATTAAATCAACAAAGAAAATGTTACTGCTATATGTAATGAGTAATCTAAATTTAACTTTCACATCTACATTTTCTTTTGTCTCTGACTCTCAGGTATACCGATAGTATAAAATAGTTGGAAATACCCATACATGAGACCATTAATCAAGGACGGTCATTGGTCAATATTGGATTAAGTTTCTACATTTCTTTAAACAGTGTGGTCTTATAGGAGGAATTTATGTTGTAGGATACAATTTGTGCTATTTTACGTGATTATTTAATATGGCTTTTTATTTGTAAAAGCAGTTAAAATTGCTTGTGCTTGTTGACATTGTAGATATTACAAGTAAAATGAGAACCAGAAATTTTTGGTTTTTTCCTCTAGTATCTTTTTGTTCTTATGCTGATGCCTATTAGTTTAATGTCATTTTTTCAAGAACAAGGCAGTCGGGTTATGCTATGTTTCACACATCTTTATATGTTCTTACTTCTTAGTTTAGGTTGAAAGGTTGTCTTGTTGGTTTAATTCTATGATATGGAATTTAATTGTGCAATTTTAATTTTTGTTTGTTTGTTTTTCTTGTTTAGGAAAGCATTCTAATTGAATATACCACCAATTAATATTTTTGCCTTTTCCTTTTTATAAAATAATTTTAATTTTAAATTGAAGTTCTTTTCTTGATTTATGATCTCCTATGCAGGCTGTTCCTCTTAGTGCTAGAAAGACTACCGGTGGTTCACCTGAAGGCATTGCACCATTTCTGCAGCTGCCACATGTTAACGAGACTGTTATTAAGAAAGTGGCTCGCAAGGTATGTCAAAACATTATACATGACCTCTTGTCATTTAAATGCAACTGATTAAATTTCCCAAGTCTAGATGTTCATGTCTATGGGTGTTCATATCCAATCCAATGCAAACCGCATAAACCAAACCGAAAAACAAAATCCAAAAAACTGAAAACCGCTAGGGGAGTTCGCGGATTGGATTTGATCGTTTTTTAGGGAAAAATCATCCAATCGAATAATTTCGGTTTTCTCATTTAATCATCCAATCGATTTTGATTTTTTTCCAAATCCAATCCAATCCAATTTTAATCGTTTGGATTGGATTGGATTTCGGTTTCTCAAATAAACTAAAAAAAATGAAGTTATGAAAGCAAAATTATGACATCATTACTAGTTTCCGAAATCGTTAATCATTTACAAATTTAAAGCCTAAAAGTTTTGCTTTGCCAAATTGTTAATGTTTCTTGAACAAATAAGTTGTAACTTTAAATACTTAATAAGATATGAAAGTGGATCCCAATTCCATTGCCCATATAACAATATTCGCTTATTGTAAACCCAATATGATAAAAACATGCAATTATCTTATCCCATCCTATAACATACAAATTACTTAGATGGCTTCCAATCCCATTATTAAATGTTATTCGTTAATTCGTTAAATATGGTTGCACAATAATAATTTTCTTACATTATCACAGAAAAATAATGGGATTGGAAGCCTAAACCCTCCAATCCAATCCAATGAAAAATTTCGGTTTTTTTGCGGCTTGCGATTTTTTCGTTTGCAGTTTTTTTGGTTTTCGGTTTTTTGGATCGGTTGTTGCGGGTCCAATTGGATTGGATTGGATTTGAACACCCCTAAAAACCGCAAAAACCGAAATTATTTTATTGGATTGGGTTGGTTTTCGGATCCTATTGGGAAAACCGATCCGATCCAATCCAAACCAAACTTATATATACATATATTATTATTTATAAAATAATCATATATTTATACTTGTATACATATATATTTATGAAATTACTTATACTAATATACTTTTTACAATTTTATTTTCTAATATTATATTAATATTTCTATAAATATATCAATTTAAAACTTTTCATGTCTCATGTCATTCTTTTTATATAATTTTATAGTTGTTTTAATAAATATATGTTCCAATAAAAAATGTTTACTATTATTTCATAATTTTATCACTTTTATTTAATATTTATTCTCTCTTTAAAAAGCCGAAATCCAATCCAATTTAAATTGGATCGGATTTGGAAAATATCAAAACCGATCGGATGATGAAATGGTAAAACCATGATGATCGGATTGGATGGTTTTTTGCCCCAAAACCGACCCAAACCGAACAGCGAACATCTCTATGCCATTACCTGTAGTTACATGGTCTAATGATCTTGAGGCTTGATCAGAGTTAACATATTAACAAACCTTTTAGTCACATTTTCGAGGCTAGTTAGCTAGCTACTTCTGCTTGTTGGATCCACTTCAATAGAAGTTTGATTTCTGCATAGTGTTCTTGAGATTGAAAAAGGAAATTATTCATATGGTTTCATATTAATTTTTGATAGGATCTAGTAGCTGAATGACTAGTTCTATGAAATTACATCTATCATATTTTATTTTATTAAAAAAACTGCAGAGCTATCTCTGTTCTGCACAAGTAGCCCAACATTGTGTATACTGTATAGTGATTACTGTTGGGCTGTTGGCTATCTATGTTTGAAATTCAAAATTTGAATTTCCTTTTTATTTCTGATAATATTGAATTTCCAATTTGATCCCATGCTCGTGAGTGTTGGACCCTAAGCATTTTGGTTCTTGATATGCAGAAGGTGAGAACATTTCAGGAACTTCATGACATGGACTCACAGGAGCGAGCTGAGCTGCTTACTCAAACAGCTGGGTTATCTTCTGCTGAAGTGCAAGACATTGAGATGGTACTGGATATGATGCCTTCCTTGACACTTGAGGTTACTTGTGAGACTGAAGGTGAAGAGGGAATACAAGAGGGTGACATTGTTACTATCCATGCTTGGATAAATGTTAAAAGGGGTAATGGCCTGATCGGCGCCCTTCCGCATGCCCCCCACTACCCATTTCACAAGGAGGAAAATTTCTGGTTTTTGCTTGCGGATTCTGTTTCGAATAATGTGTGGTTTTTTCAGAAGGTTAATTTCTTGGATGAAGCTGCTGCTGTAACTGCTGCATCTAAGGCAATTGAGGAATCTAAGGAGGGTTCAGGAGCAACTGTGAAGGAGACCAGTAAGGCAGTTGCAGAAGCAGTTGAGAAGGTGAAGGGGGGATCTAGATTGGTAATGGGCAAGTTCCAGGCCCCGTCAGAGGGTAACTACAGTTTGACTTGCTATTGTTTGTGTGATTCTTGGTTGGGCTGTGACAGGAGGACAAATTTAAAGCTCAAAATTTTGAAACGGACTCGGGCTGGCACCAGGGGGGCTGCTTTTGCTGATGAAGGACCTGTCATGGAGGATGGAGTTGAGGAGGATGAGAACAATGAGGATGGAGAGTATGATGATGACTATGAGAGTGAGTACAGTGAAGATGAAGAAGATGATCAAAACTCAAAAAATAAGCATCAAGCTGCTAATGGCACCTTGAATAAAAATGGTCAAGCTGCAGAAAGTTCAGGCTCTGACGAAGACTGATAAGTCTTTTTTAACATGATAGAACCATAATATCATCTTTGTTCTTCTTGGGTGGTAGAAGATCAATTGTAGCAGTAGTCATCTATATTGACCATTTTAGTTTATCAGTTGAACTGCATTGATACCTGGACTTCTGTTCTTATCTTAGTTCGGCTGATGTCATGGTTAAATTGTCATCTTATCAGATAAATTTAAAGAACGGCAGATGAGTGTAAGGAATTAATTTTGATTTAAAGCTCGGGTACAACTTTTTTGAAGTGTTGTATTGGAAATTTTTAGTTGAAGGAGTCCAAGCGTTTCATGTACTAATACCACACTTTGCTACCGATAAGGTCCCAACTTCAAAAACATCCAATCCTCTACTTCAAAATTCTAATCAAGCCTCCTTTTATCTGTTGATTGCTTGCTACGTTCTTGCGTTTCCTGCAAATGAAACTAGCTCCCTCAAAGCTTCATCCCTGCCCACTAAGTCCTTGGCTACTGACTACACCCTTCTTCTGGCAGAAATTGGATAGTGGTCGGTAGCTTTCTACCATAAAATCTGATTTTTATACATCAAACCATTGAGTTATAACTATTTATTATCTTAGTTATTTGCATAAATATTTATTATCTTAGTTATTTGCATAAAATCTTATAGGATTTTAACACTAATAAATTAATAATCAAATGGTTTTTGTTTATATATATTTCAGAGTATAAATGAAATTAATCTTGACATAACTCTAACGTGAATCTTGACATAGCTTAAAGATTTGTTAAATAATTTTATATCAATATAAAATTTCATAGCTCAATGATTTATATTATAGCAACTTTTAATTAAATGATGAATTTTAGAATACAATATTAAAAAATTATTTAATGATATAAAAATTGATATATAATTTTATCCCTTTTCATATACGTGTGTGAATAAATTTTAAAAAAAATAAAAATAAGTTCCCTTCCCCAACTCTTATAGGGGATAGAGTTAGATATTTTATTTTTATTCTCACCTCTGAGCAATACCCCATTGTCATGCCTACAAATAAAGACTTCAATTTAGGATAAATTGATATCAGTTGTTGTTGTGATTATGTAAACTTTACTCCGGATCAAATTAATATTAGTTCCTATGATTGAAAGACTAATTAGTTTTTTTAGTTTAGTTAGTATACATTGTTATTTTTGACAAAAAAAAAACAGTATACATTGTCATTGTAAAATATTTTACCATCCAATAACAGATTATTTAATAAGTGTAACACTTCATGTATTATTAAATTTAATAAATGATGTGGTAACACATCATTAGATGACGGTGTAAAATATTTTTACACTATCAATGTATATACATTAAATCTTTTTTTAATAGCAAATTAGTGTCACATGAATTTTTGGGTGTTCACTTTATTATTTAGAGCAAAGAGTATATAATCACATAAACTTTTATGCTTTTATAAATGGGAACAATGAACTTTCACTTTGTCTCATTTAATTTTTGAACTTTTATAATTGTTAACTTTTGCCATTAGCACGAAGTTAAATAATTAACTAAACTAATCTCAACTTTTCAAGATTTTATATGTAAAATATAGAAATCATATAAAATAAATTTTCAAAAATTTAAATAACTAGAAAACAAACCCTAAATAAAAACACATTATTGTGTTTCACTTTTAAATTTTCAAGTATTTCAAAACCTAATAAAATTCAAGAATAAAAGATATTAATTTTACTCTTTACTCCTGATTTTGTTCACTTTTACCCTTAATAAGAGATAATAAATGGAAATATTAATGATTAAAATAGAGAGATAAAAGAGTACATCAGGAAAAATACAATAAATTTAATATAAAGTATATTTATTGTATCTGTGTTTTATTCTAATGAGACAGATATATAGAAACGAAGGTAGTATCATATTGTTCCATTGAAACCAATAAAGTGTACTTTTTAATAATAATATTTATTTAATATTAAAAAAATTAACATTAAAAACTTAACAACATAAATTATTAATTTAAATGTATTTATTATAGTAATAAAGTGTGAGATATACGATATACCCAAATTTAAAATGGTCGACTCTTAAATTACATGAGGGAATTTCATATAGGAATAGGGGTGGCAAAAAATCAGAACTCGTGGATATCCGTAAACATATCTGCAATGAATACCCTCATATTTATTAAATGGGTGGGGATGATTATAAACTACCTGCCCCACGGGTACCCCATATTCATTAAAAATATATTAAAATATTAGGACTTTTTATTCTTTTATGATGAGATAAAATATATTCTTTAATACTTTATAATGATATTTTTAATATACTAACACATAACAATACTATATAATGTGAACTTATATTATATAGTACTACCTCCGGTCTATATATAAGAAACATAGTACTTTTTTAGTTGCATTAATTGCTAAATGAATAAACCACCATTTTGGTCCTCGAACTAACACCCTCTCTCCTAGTTAGTCCCTAAAGTAAGTGGAACAAAAAGTTAGTGCTCGAAGTTTTTCCCCATCCATCACGTTAGTCCCTGCCGTCCATCAGGTCTGTTAGTTGGACGTTATCTGTCAACTTGTCACGTTTTCTGCCAGTTGTACCCCAACCTCTCTCCCGCGTGTCATAAAACAATACTTCCACCCCCCCCCAAAATACTTCAATTTCGTCCCTGACCTAATTTCTCCAAATCCGAGAGACTAAACCCTTCTATTCCATCCCCAAAGTTGAGCCAAGCAATTTGGCCCCTATTGTACCTTTGTTGGACACTATACCATAACAAGAAGGTCCTCCACTGTTTCAAAGGCTTTACATTTGTTTTTATGCATACAAGAGAGGATTGAAGGCTGAACGTAGACCCATGATAGGCTTCGAATTGTTGCACCAAGATTTAGGAGATTACCAGCAGCATGGGTGGAATTTCATCTCAGATATGCAAAAGGTAATTTCATGTTAAGGGACTAACTTGCATGTTTTTTACAAACTTCGAGGACTAACTTGCATACTTTATTAACTCTTTAGGGACACATGTGCATGTGTGATATTTGTTAAACATGAGTTATTTATTAATTAACATTTGTCTGTGTTTTGGTTTTTGGATGTAGGGGCTCATCCCTGCCTTGTAGGAAGTAAAGCCTAGTGCTGATCATTGATTTTGTGTCATGCACCTTTGGAAGAATTTCATCAAAGTATGGAAGGATAAGGTGTTAAGGGATTTGGTGTGGGCTTGTAGGTCCTGGCAGCTGGGTGGGATGCCTTGCAGACATGCCATTGCTGCAATGGCATGTTTAAACGTTCAACCTGAACAATATGTCTACACATGGCTTAAAATGTGTGCCTATCATGCAACATATGAACACTTTATTAGGCCATGTCAGTCCATGGAGTTTTGGGAAACAACTAATCAAATTCCACCAATACCTAGACAAATTGTAAGAAGGCCTGGGAGGCCAAAAAAATGTAGGAGAAGGGGTGATGAGGACAACACCAAACCAGGGAAACTGAGCAAGAGAACTTCCACCATGCACTGCAGCAAGTGTGGATCAGCAGAGCATAATGCTAGAAGGTGCAGCGGGGCAGATATCATTGTGGT
Source organism: Sesbania bispinosa (assembly GCA_026901365.1). NCBI lineage: Eukaryota > Viridiplantae > Streptophyta > Magnoliopsida > Fabales > Fabaceae > Sesbania > Sesbania bispinosa. The sequence goes on from QLOH01000538.1 coordinate 545,866, forward strand.
ACTAGCAACAGAAGGTGAACCAGCAACTGAAGGTGTAGAACCAGCTGCCAATGATCAACAAGGTGCTTTTGGCCACAAATTTATAATCTTAATATACAATACATAACCAATAACTTTTCTTCAATTGGATTTTATAGGATTATGAAATTCAACCAATTATGAATGACATACCAAGTCAAAATGCAGACCCCCAAACTGTGAATGAAATTCCAAATTTGGAGGCTAGTTTGTAACAGATTTTGCCAATTTTATTAATGAAATATTTATTAATAGAAACTAATTAGATGCTTTGTCATTTTCCCTCTAAAATGAAGTTGCTAGCACAATCTGTTGTAAGACCACCACCAGTGAGACCGAGTGGAATGGTAATGCCTGCTGCTAGCCGCATTCCTAATATCGGTTTGTTGAGAAGAAGCAAGCCAATATTTAACCCTCCTGTCACAATTTCTTCTACAACAAGTTCAATTTAAGTTAGAGAACCTATTCACACAACTCAACCACCAACATCCCAACCTGCAGCAAGGTCAGGGAGCCCTGCATTATTGCCACCTCATACTGGAAAGGTATTTGAAAACACATTTCAAGCTACTAGTAGAGGAGTGCAATAGAGGTTTATGCAATTCATGCACACTCCAAGTCTTCAGCAGAATCCTCCCTCCAACAAGTAAACCATTTTGAATGGTGAACTTATATGAATTAAGTTGAATATGTCTTTTTGAAGTAGACAATGTTTTACTTTCGGGCACCACTTCTTTTGTATTTATATTTGTCTAAATGACTGGTGTACAACTTTAGATGCTGGTATTGTTTTGTTGTTCACTGGTGTATTTTAGGGACAAGGATTTATTCCTTTAGTCCATACTTAGTGATGATGATAGGGATTGCTATTGCTTTAGGGAGGCATAATTTGGTTTATTTTGGGTTTAGGACTTTGTGTCCATAGTACATCATAATATGGCATCATTATGAACAATGTTTATGTCTTACTTAAGTTAATTTCATTTCATGCTTTTATAACTTTGCAATTATTCTCATCATTCATACTTCCTTTTTTTTATAATGTTATTTTCTGTGAGCAAAAAATTCCTTACCATACCAATTGAAAACTAAATTGCAGCAATATATAGTCTTCATCTTCAAATTAGTTAACTACACCTAGTTTAATAAAAGTGATTCATTAATCAAAACAAGTCATTACAACTTTCATTTGGAAATTTGTTTAGATACTCTCATGCCTTTTGATCTATGCTCTTGACTCTTTCCATTTGGAGGTTGAATTCATGTGTTGTGGTACTCCTTGCACAAGCCCACACCAAATCCCTTAACACCTTATCCTTCCATACTTTGATGAAATTCTTCCAAAGGTGTTTGATACAAAATCTATGATCAACACTAGGCTTTACTTCCTGCAAGGCAGAGATGAGCCCCTACATCCAAAAACCAAAACACATACACATGTTAATTAATAAATAACTCATGTTTAACAAATATCACACATGCACATGTGTTCCTAAAGAGTTAATAAAGCATGCAAGTTAGTCCCCGAAGTTTGTAAAAAACACGCAAGTTAGTCCCTTAACATGAAATTACCTTTTGCATATCTGAGATGAAATCCCACCCATGCTGCTAGTAATCTCTCAAGTCTTGGTGCAGCAATTCGAAGCCTATCATAGGTCTACATCCAGCCTTTTGCATGCATCAAAATAAATTAAAACAGTAGAGGACCTTCTTGTTGTGGTAGTGTCCAACAAAGGTACAATAGGGGCCGAATTGCTTGGCTCAACTTTGAGGATGAAATTGAAGGGTTTAGTCTCTCAGATTTGAAGAAATTAGGTCAGGGATGAAATTGAAGTTTTTTGGGGGGGGTGGAAGTACTGTTTTATGACACATAGGAGAGAGAGGTTGGGGTACAGCTGGCAGAAAACGTGACTAGTTGGCAGCGTCCAACTAACAGACCTGATGGACGGCAGGGACTAACGTGACAAATGGGGAAAAACTTCGAGGACTAACTTTTTGTTTCACTTACTTTAGGGACTAACTAGGAGAGAGGGTGTTAGTTCAAGGACCAAAATGGTGGTTTATTCATTGCTAAATACCTTATATGCCCTTAATTTGTTGTGAGTAATTAAATAGGTACCCACTCATTTACACATTTAATACTAAGGATATTTTTTAGAAAATGTTAAATTCATGGCACTATTAATTACCACTAACAGATTTCAATGCATTTCCTTAGTGTTGATGATTTTAGTCCAAAGTTTTTTATATAGGACTAGGGGTAGTATTAATATAATATGATATTATATATATTATATGACATTTTCTATCTTTCTTTTTATAAATTTTAAATATTAATGTATATCCGTGAATACCTGTGAATACCCGCTACCCGCATGAATATTCGTTATTTTTAATGGGTATAAATACATGTAGTGTACTATCCACTCACACTCATCCTGTTGACATCCATATATAGGAACCATACAAAAGTAAAGAATACAAACAATAGAAAAGAGTTATAATATAATCACTTGAAGGTAGTACACATGTGTGGCAAAAAAAAATAGGAATAGTGAAAAAGTTGGCCAATTGAGAGTTAACATTATAGATTAAGGATTCATTTTCTATAGCTTTATATGAAATATTTATAGAATTCATTGTAAATAATCCCCATTAATATCTGTTGGCGAAGAAAACCACCGAGATTTTGCACTTCCTATTTCAGTCGTACATGCTAAATTGCTAATTAATAATGTGCATGATTTTAGATGAAGGAACGGGCTTGACAGTACCTCAGCTCTTGACCAAAAAAAAAAAAAGTACCTTTGTAAATAATTGATATGTTTAAAAAAAAGGAAGAAAAGTCCAGGGTTATTTTCAATGATTTATGTATTAGGAGGTTTTTTTTTTTTGTTAGTAGATTGTTAAATTAATTACTTTATGAGTATGCATGTTTGGTTTGTCATATTGATTTGTAGTGCATTGTTGTAATACTCTTATTTTAGCATCCTACAAATCTTGTAAGTGCCGTTGAGCATTTTTTATGTGATCTTGTGACAAAAAGAAAATTATGGTTGAATCTAAGCACGAACTATAATCTCAGTGATATGCTTAAGAAGTTGAACAAAGAATTTTTTACTTACAAAATTAAAAAAAAATCAATGAGAAATGATATTTTTGTCTAAAAAAATGTCTAGGATGATAATATACTCCTTAAAATCAAGTGGAAGAATAATTCCATTATTTAATCCCCACAAATAAAAAAGAAAAAAGAGGAAGAAGAACGAAGGTATTGCCTACATTTTATTTGTCGTCTCCAAATTCCAATTACTGTTTGCCTTGACAAACAATTCATTTAGAAAAAATAACTAAAAATCACTTAATTTTATTAAATAATATAAAAAAAATCAAATTAAAAGGGTCAAAAAGCACATTTTTCGATCATCTTCAAGTTGCTAAGGAGACAAAGGGTATGTTAAGGTGTGGCTAGAAGTAGACTCATGGTGTGTTTGGTTTACACTAGATCCACGTTTCAGATATAGATCCGGACAGAAGCTAATTTTAGTAGCATTTGCCGAGATCCACGTCTGATACATGATTTTGGGATAAACCAAACACACACGAGTGTCAGACTGCGGAGACTACAGAGGTATTGATCCTTCGCGGTGTTAGTAATGCTCATTATGTTACTCTGGTGAGTAGGATAAGAGCTCCAATGAACACATTAGTTGGTGTCCTCCTCGCTTGAATTGTATCATGCAGCAATAATCAGCCAAAACGCCTTCAATCTTCGTGTGTTGTAATGCTTCCAGGACTTATATCATTCGTTCGAGTAATCATTCTAGTTCCCTGCTCAATACAAGATTGAGGTTCTGAGGCCACCAATCACTTTGAGAAGGCAACATCATTTATCTACCACCGAGTCAGGGGCAATCTTTTTAGACGAAATACCCTGCTGGCAAGCACTTCCACCTATCTATCTTTGCATCGTGGGGTTTCACATGGAGGAGGAGGTACACCAAACACCCAATCAAGAACATTCAAATATTTGGATCTGAACACTTCCCTCTCCTGGGCATAGCAGTGCATTATGATGGCTGTTGACAAGCTGAAAACAATCACATCAGCTCTCTTGATCTTTCTTGATTGTGGCAAATATCCTGCATCAGCTATGCATGTGAAGAAACTCTCAATAGCCCGGGCAAAGCAGTATAATGATATCTCTATTCGCCTGCTTTTTTTCTCAATAGCCAATGCAAGGCCAGTTGGGAACTGCACGAAAATGCAAAGTTCAACTTATATAATGAAACTGTTAATGCATTTGAAATAAAATATATTCTTTCTGTGAATGTAATTCAAGCAAAATTTTTATGTCAAATAATACCAATTGAATTACCCCCAATCAAACAGATAAGAATATGTGTGGATACAGTAAGTAACATACCGTTCCCATGGCCACCATTGGAATGTTACATCTTTTGAAGATCCTGAACAGAAAGCAAGTCCACATCCTGATGAAGAATAAAGACAACAATATTATACATGTCACTTTCAAGTTTCAACAAAATTGATGCTGTCAAAGTAACAATAGGGTGAAGCAAAGAAGAATAAGAAAATGAAAAGGCCAGCAAATGCATAGACAAAAACTATTGAACATTTGAAAGAAAGTAAGTTTTTAAAATCAAGTTTTTGAGTTACCATTAAACTTCATGCTGGGGACGAGGTAGGGCAATAATAGAAAACCTTTTGAAATAAAACTAAGAAGGAAAAATTGCCACATTAATCGTATACCAGAACCTGTTTATATGTTTATACATCTGAAAGACAATAAAGACTGCTGAAATTCAAATTATTAAAAGAATTGCATACAAATTCTTTTATTAGTTCTAGTAATTGTTGCATGTAATGTGAATTTGCACAACTGAATTTTGTTTGAGCGTATTGACTCATTTTCCATATAGGCAGAATGTTGTTGGAACTTTCAACATCATTGGAATGGAAACCTTGAACAACACTAACTCATAAATTTAGCAGTAAGACAACTCTTAGATTTTGGACCTGAGCCTAACTCAACCCTAAAAGCTAACTTGTCGGGTGAGGATTGCCCAAGACTTATATATTATATTTTGGCCTTATCTCTAGGCAATGTGGGACTCTTAACAACAGCCATTAACACAATAGTGCGCGAAACAAGTTTGTAGAGGCTAACCAGGCAGAAGCGCAATACACAGACAGAAACAAGCTTGATCTTGCAGTGCCGATAAGACCCTTGGCCAATATCATGGAAGGCCTGCAGTTAAGCATTTTGATTAGGGGCAATATGAGCAGAAGTGCTAAACAATATAATCTCATAATGAATATGTCATAACTATGTAGCAGAAAGTATGATCTTCATATTGTGCTAGATTTGAGAGTGCTTAGAGAAATATCCGACGGAATATCCAGAAAATCCCATTTTATGAAAAAATCAGTCTGTGCCACTGATAACTTACTCTATTTGAAAAACTACCATTAACAATAACATTTCAATCAAAGTTTTACAAAAATAAAATCATGATAAAACATATATTTTATAAAATTCTCACAAAATGTCAGGTGAATAGTAGATTGGTGCTACGTTTTCCAATGAGATTACCTTTTCAAAAGTCCTTTTCTATGAACAATTAGAGCAGGTATCAGATAAACGGGAAGATAAACAGGTAACGCTCTTTTGTAGGCTTGAAGGAGAAAAGAAAATATGTGTCCACTACATGATTGATTCCCATGTACAATCTGCAAAATATCAGTGATATTAAACACTGAAAGAAGCAACATAAATCACAATCCTCCGATCATGGTTACAAATAAATATTAACAGATATAGTCATATAGATGAAATGTTTCAAACAGAAATTACGGTGTACACAGTTCAATACGAAGCATCAGGCCAGAATGACAAAGTTGAACACAGCCCAAAAACAAAAGGAGAAAAAAATAATGATACCATAAATATGACTAAACTTGAATGGATAATTTTGTCAGGGCGTAGATTCCGTAGAACAGAAAAGAAAGATCAAAACCTACATGTTTCCACCAAAGTCCAAATGCTTACAGAAATGAAGTTTACATGTATCCCAAATCAAATATAAATTAACATTTTCCATAAGAATCACATTTCTCATGATTCAATCATAATGAAGAAATTGATGCCATTGTTATTGTGCAAGCAAATTCAGCCTCCAAATTTGATATTGAACACTGTTTAATAACTGTGTTTTCTTTTCATTTATTTATTTTCTATGGATTAATTATACTTACTGAGATAAAAAAAAAAGACAAGAATCACAAAATTCGTACCGAGCATGGGACTTTCATATTTGGATTTAATTTCACATCGACACCAATGGTCTTGTAGTATTTCTCTATCGCATCCAAATTAGTAAAAGGCTTGCCACTGGCTATATCTTTTACACCTTGTAAGATAACTGCATCCTTTCCACCATGTTTATTGAGAAAGGATTTATATGAAGCAGGCAAACTCTCTTGCTTTAATATATATGCAGACCTGAAACCAAAATTTTTATATAATCATTAGTCTTTTTTGAAAAACCTTTTTTTAATCACTATTAAAAGGGAAAAGGAGGTGGAGGAGTGGGAGAGGGACGTAACATGCATCTCTGTCTTGGAAACATAGTGCCGAAAAGAAACTATCAAGGGAACGCCTACATGATGGACATAGTCATGGCTGTAAAATGAGAGACATATTTTTATTTACATGAATGTTAGGTGGACAAATCTTTCTTACTATATCAAAATTAATGCAACTTTTGTTATGAGATAAAATAAAGGGTTATCAAGAATAATTTTGAGATGAGCAAAAGGTTTCTCAGCATTCGTTCTTTTCTATTGCTTGTTGCCTTCCTATTTATCTGGTAACTTTTTACTTACTATAATGTTATAGTACCACATCATGTTATGTAGTCTGTAACAAGCATTCAGGCATTCAGCAAATATATATTCCATTGTAAGACAACTAGACAAGGCAGAGCCTTGCAGCTTCAGTCAATCTTGACATGGACAAAACTAGTAAAGAGTGAATAACTAGCCTCAAATTGATGAGTGATCAAACCAAAGTTTACAGGTAAAGGCCCACTGAGGGGATCCTTTTGATTCTACGTACATTTGCCCCAACTCAACTAGTTTCCAAACACACTATAAATCAGACAGGATCTGGTTTTACTGGAAAGAACATATAAGAATTTTCATAACAGTAAAGTGTCACACTTAGTATCTATCAATATTCAATACAGGCATGCTTTATCAGTGAACTGAACATAACAATCGGGATCCACATCACCCAACAACATTAAATTGTGAAGCCATCAAGTGAAACACAGATTATTTTATAGAAATCCCAAGGCACTGCCATAAAATTTGAAGGACAAGATAGCTTATTCAAAAGAGAGGCTGAGCTAAAAAAGTACAAAGAAGCACACATGCATTGCACGGGCACATGTTAATAAAGTAAAAATTAAATAAATAAAGAGAAAGGGCAAGTAACATTATTACATACAATATTTGGGAAGAGGAGAGACACATGAGGAAAATGTCACCATGCTTCCACGTGAGAGGCTTACAAATTCTCCCAAACCGTTTGCTCTTAATCCCACAACGTGATGCCAAGATAGCAGCACGCATGAGAATGTAAATGGCCAAGCTCGTGTGCTGTGTCTCTAACCCTGTCAGAAGCATTGATGGCCCAGCAACCGCCCCTGCCAACAGAGCCCTCCACCTAGCTGTCCTGAACTACAAAACAGCACAACACTAATCACTCCCCCTCCCAAACCAAACTACAGCATTTTGACTTGAGTTTTGATTTACACTTCTTTGCATTTTGTATTTTTTGGTTCAAGGATTCAAGTTATTGAGTTTTGAATCCCTACTACAACTGACCTATAGTTACTGAGAGTTATGCGCATTTTTATAAATAGTTAAACAAATAAATCGATTATCCCAAGAAATTCAAGAGAAAATGAGAGAAAATGCCTGCGGTGGCCTCCGAGAGCACCAATAAGCTCGTCCATGGACACAAACGTTCCGGCGAAGGTTCCAAGAAACAAACCGTATCTCAAAGTCTCCTTCAGAGCCGCAACAATCGCTTCGCCGTCAGTCTTCACAACCTCCTTCCTAAACGGAAGAATCGAGGAACAAAATGAAACGACGTCAATTATTGCAAAGATGAACAATAAGCACTTGTTCGAGTTCGAGCCATTTTGTTTTTCTCACCTTGGCGGCTTTTTTCGCGTAAATCGCGCCAGGATCGCGAAGAGAGCGAGACCGCCCTTGAGGCCAGCTCCGATCGAGAAACCCTTCGCCGAAGCAACGACGACTCTCCGTAGCTTCTCTTGCGAAACCGCGTCGACGGTGACACGAGGGATCGACTGTGCGGCGGAAGGAACGGGCTTCTCGGAGGATGCGTCTTCGTCATTGTGGAAACCGTTGATCTTCTCCGGGAAGTACCGGTGGCTGCCGTCAGTACCGGCGGCGGACGGCAACATGGCGGCGGAGAGAGAAGGTGAAAGTGGAGTGGAGCTTGGGGGGAGTTATTTCAAAGACAGAAGAAGAGAAGCGAATAACGATGGGAGAATTGCTTTCAATTCCAGGGTAACATAATAGTGCGACACGTGTATGGTTCGTGATTCTAACCATTTCGCTTGCACCTCCAAATCTCCAATTTGTTTCTTGTTGAGCTGGAGTAATAATTCTATTTAATGTTTTTAATGTTTATGTAATAAATACAACGTCATATATTAAAAGTTGTTTAAATTGATTAATTTTTGTGGAATTATAAAAAATAGTTTATAAACATTTGATAATAGATAGAATATTAAAGTTAATAAAAATAAATAAGGAAATTAATAATAAATATTTTAATGAAATTATAAAATGCCTTATAATCTAGTCAAATAAGCTAGTAGCTAACTTATTGACCTTGTCAAACACACTCTAAAACTTGTATTGGAGGGAGTAATTTTTAATTTTTTTTCTAATTTTTAAATTTATTCCTATTTTAAATCAAACTCTAATTAATTATCCATGTTAATTCAATCTTAAAAACTATAAATTCATTAATCATGAAGGGTCTTGTAAAAATAACTTATAGTAATAACTAGCAGTGACCCGTGCCTTCACACAGGTAAATTGATGGTATGATTGTTGTCTGTGCTTCACACGGAATAAAATATTAATTATCACAAATACTTATATATTAAGGGAATAAGATTTAATATAATAATAAAAAAGAAAATTAATGTATAAGAAAAAAATTATAAGAGCAAGTACTGTCTCCCATGTTTCGTTAAAAAAATTACTCTTATAATAAAACAAATTATAAGAAACGAATAATTAGTGAAAATTATTTAATATAATAAAAAAGAAAACAAAAGTGCGATAGAAATAAAAGAAAACGACAAAAGCTTAACTCTCTCGTGGAGGACACATGTTATTCATTGCATTACTAAATTGAGAATAAAAAATCAAAAAAAGAAAAAAAAATGGAAGTTTGAAAAAAAGAACACATGTATTGTGGGAACAATTTTGATATAGAGTAAATTTGAGAATAAAAAAACCAAAAAAAATGAAAGTTTGAAAACACGACACATGTACTATGGGAACAATTTTAATATAGAGTAAATAGAATAGATAAAATGGTAGGAACAAGGTTATCTCCTATGGAGAATACCCAGAGTTCGTAAAAAGTTTCTTTTATAATGAAACATATTAATAAAAACAAATAATAAGAGAAAATATTTTAATATCATAATAAAAAAAGAAAATGAAAGTGAGATAAAAAATAAAAGAAAAAAGAAAACGACAGGATTAAGACTGCCTCCTGTGGAGGATACCTATAATTCATAAAAAAAACACTACAATAGAAGTTAAATTAATGGAAATATAATTTTGACAAAAAAATAAAAAGAATGTAAAAAGGATAATATGATGTTTTTGGGAGAAAAAATAAAATGTTAGGAACAGGACTGTCTCCCGTGAAGAATACCAACGGTTCATAAGAAAACTTCTTTTTATAATGAAACATATTAATAAAAACGAATAATGACAGAAAATATTTTAATATCATAATAAAAAAAGAAAATTAATGTGAGATAAAAAATAAAAGGAAAAAGAAAACGACATGACTAAGACAGTCTTCCGTGGAGGATACCTATGATTCATAAAAAACACTACAATAGAAGCTAAATAATTGGAGATATAATTTTGACAAAAAAAATAAAAAGAATGTAAAAAGGATGATGTGATATTTTTGAGACAAAAAATAAAATGGTAGGAACATGATTGTTTCCCGTGGAGAATACACTCAGTTCATAAGAAAACTTCTTTTTATAAAGAAACATATTAATAAAAACGAATAATGACAGAGAATATTTTAATATCATAATAAAAAAAATTAAAGTGAGATAAAATAATAAAAGGAAAAAAGAAAACGACAGAACTAAAACTGCCTCCCGTGGAGGATACCTATGATTCATAAAAAAACACTACAATAGAAGATAAATAATTGTTGATATAATTTTGACAAAAAAATAATAAGAATGTAAAAAGGATGATGAGATGTTTTTTTGGAGAAAAAATAAAAATGGTAGGAAAAGGAGTGTCTCCCGTGGAGAATACCCGCAGTTTATAAAAAACTTCTTTTAGAAAGAAGCATAATAATTAAAACGAATAATAACAGAAAATATTTTAATATCATAATAAAAAAGAAAATAAAAATGAGATAAAAAATAAAAGAAAAAAGAAAATGAAAGGATTAAGACTACATCCCGTGGAAGATACCTATGATTCATAAAAAAAACAATACAATAGAAGCTAAATAAATAGAGATATAATTTTGACAAAAAAAAATTTAAAAAAAATGTAAAAAGGATGAAGTGATATTATTTGGGAGAAAAAATAAAATGGTAGGAACATGACTGTCTTCCGTGGAGAATATCCGCAGTTCATGAGAAAACTTCTTTAATAAAATCGAATAATGAAAGAAAATATTTTAATAGCATAATAAAAAAATGAAAGTAAGATAAAAAAATAAATGGAAAAAGAAAACAAAATGATTAAGACTGTCTCCTGTGAAGGATACCCATGATTCATAAAAAACACTACAAAAGAAGCGAGGATACCTGTGATTTATTAATTAAAATGAATAATGACAGAAAATGTTTTAATACACTACAAGAAAAGTTATTTTTTATGATGGTAAAATTCGTCACTGAAAACCTGAAAACATGTCACTAAGAACATCTAGTGGCGATATTTGAATTTGTCATTGATCGTTACTAAATGTCGAGTCACTATTATATCAGTGACAATATTTTTAATATGTCACTAAAAATATTTTTTATTGTGACAAACACATCGTCACTAATAGTCCTACATAATAGTGACAAAAATGATTTGTCACTAATACAAACAATAATAGTGATGATTTAATCGCCACTATTAAGAGTTTATATATTAAAAATTACCGAACTGGTTGGCCGGGAAACCGAACCCACGGCTAAGTCGGAGGACTGGCGGTTGTACCAATCAATGCTCTCGTGACTCGCATATTGCTGCGATAAAATTCCTGAAAATTTGCTCGATGTGGGATTCGAACCCGAGTACTCAAGCTGTCAGTCAACATTGCTACATCTCACACCACTATGCCAAGCTTGTTTCTTGTTATATTTTTGCAATTTATATATATATATATATATATTATTTAACACTCTTTTAAAATATATTATATTTTTGCATTTTATAGTCTCACACCACTACGTCTCACTTTTTAATATTCTTTTTAAAATTTCTATAATATTATATTTAATAATATAAAAATATTAAATAATGTTACTTTTCTTTTAATTATTTTTATTTTTAATTTAACTTTATGAATGTGATATCAAAATGATTTCCTTGTTATTAGGTAATGTTTGTCCTTTTTCTTATTATTTTGTGTCTTTTATTTTTTTTATAAGCCTTAAATAATTTAATATAAATCATACTCTATGTATTGATGTGCTTCCATTATTGTTCTTGTCATAATGTGTATATATGAGTAGGACTTTTTTTAACTTTGACGGATATAGATTTTGATTATATAATTATTAACTCAATTGTCTACCGCCACTTGAAGCAACATTGAATAAAAGTAATATATATGGTTATCGGTTAATTTACCTTGATTTATGTAATTTTTAAAATTTACCAATATAAAAATATTTTAATATTCCAATAAAAATTCTACAACAAGAAGAAAGATTCATGAATAATGAAAAATGGAACAAAAAATAAAAACAATCCATTGCCATAAAGTAGTTACATGATTACATCACAATGTTGCCAAATATACTACTTATCACATAATCGGTATAATTATCCCTATTTTTTCTCATATTAAAACACATTTTGTTACAAGTGGTTCAAAGTGCTAAAATATAAAATACTTAATAAATATTTTAATGTATGTATAAATTAATTTCTTTTGGAGCATTGTATAAATTAAATTTAAGTGATATATATAGTTTTTAGTTTAAATTTAATATTATATGTAGATAAAAATAAATCAAAATTTCAATTCAAATTTGATACATAAATGTTAGGAGATGAATAATTTGTATTTAAATTTAACACGATAACTTTAGGAATTATTATTTTAGATTTTTAAAGTGAAAATGAAAACATTTTGTTACAATTTTAAAAAATAAATTAAAACAAAATTAAAAGGTAATCTCATATTTTACACCAATATTTTTATAATAATATAGGATTTAAATTAAATAAGTGTAGATTATTTGCATTCATTTTTTTATCTTCATCTAAAAATTCAAATTTAAATCAAGATAAAGAATTTTTTACTTTTTAGATTTTTTTCAAAGTTTTGTCTTTTAATCCTAAAAAAACAACTTTCAATAAAGATAAAATTTTTCTATTCTATATTTTTGTCACGGTGTAAATCTAAATCCTATAATCCTAAAGTTTACAAAATCTAATCCTAAAATTTAAATTCAAATAAAATATTTTTTTAATATTTTATCTAATCGTAAAAAAAAAACCTAACAACTCAAGTTAAAAGAAAATATTTTATGATTTTTTAAATTTTCATTTTATTATCTCTTAATTCTATATTATGAGTTAAATTAAGATAAAAAGGCTATTTAAAAAATCTACTATTTTAAAACTAAATTTTTTTAATTTATTATATTTTTATCTATTGAAATTAGTATGAGAAAAATATGACTTGTAAATATTTAAGTGTTTTGTGTTAAAAATTTTCAAGTATATTAGTTTGAAATTAATTAACATAGTGATATTAAACATTTGGAACTATTTATTTTAGAGATGTTTGGAATCTCTAATGAAAAGAGACTTGTTACAATTAATAGAAAGTGAATGTCTTCTTTTAATTTCCACAGTAATATGATGTGGAATCACATTTCGTCACTAATATATTAATATTAATTATTTGTGACGAATTACTATAGACATAAATGGTTCAAATATTTAGTGACGAATAATTTATCACTAGTAAAATATAGTAAACGGCTATTTTATAATCATTTCTAATATAATGAAATTATAATTTGTCAATATTATGTTGATACTAAATTTTAGTTATAAATTAGTTAGGAAACAAATATATCAAGTCACTAGTGATAAAAAAAATTGTCACTAATAAGGAAGTCAAATGGTTATTTTTATAATAATCAATAATATGATATAAAATTAATGAAAAAGTTAATTTTTTATCACAATAAATTTTTAGACAGTCAATAAATTTTACGTCATCTATGATTCCATAATAAGACATACAAATTTATCATGATTGTTTTATGTTAGTGACAAATTATTTGTGACATATAGATTTTTGTCACTATTAATACATTTATTGTGACGATTTATAATTTGGTCACTAATATAAATATTATTAGTGACAAAATAAAATTTTGTTACAAATAATATATCATTAGTGACAAATTCATTTTTGGTCACTAAATTTTTGTCACAAAAAGTTAATTTTCTTGTAGTGATATCATAATGAAAAAGAAAATGAAAATGAGATAAAAAATAAAAGAAAAAAGAAAATGAAAAGATTAAGACTATCTCCAGTGGAGGATACCTATGATTCATAAAAAATAATACAATAGAAGCTAAATAAATAGAGATATAATTTTGACAAAAAAATAAAAAAAATGTAAAAAGGATGGAGTGATATTATTTGGGAGAAAAAATAAAATGGTAGGAACAGGACTGTCTTCTGTGGAGAATACTCGCAGTTCATGAAAAAACTTCTATTATAAAGAAACATTGTAACAAAATCGAATAATGAATAAAAATATTTTAATATCATAATAAAAAAGAAAATGAAAGTGAGATAAAAAAATAAATGAAAAAAGAAAACGAAATAATTAAGACTGCCTCCTGTGAAGGATACCTGTGATTCATAAAAAAACACAACATAAGAAGCGAGAATACCCGTGATTTATTAATTAAAACGAATAATGACAGAAAATATTTTAATATCATAATAAAAAAAGAAAATGAAAGTGGGATAAAAAATAAATGGAAAAAGAAAACGAAATGATTAAGACTGCCTCCCGTGAAGGATACCTATGATTCATAAAAAAACCACTAAAAAAGAAGCGAGGATACCCATGATTTATTAAAAACACTACAAAAAAAGCTAAATATACGGAGATATAATTTTGAAAGAAAATATGAATATAAGAAAAAGGATGATGTGATGTTTTTGGGAGGGAAAAAATTGATTGTGAAATATAAAATGTTAAATTAAAGAGAAAAAAACAAAGAGAGAGGAAAAATGGAGGGAAAAAAATTCAACCAAAACTTGACATGTGGCAAGGAGGTGGAAGGATTTGATATATAGTAAAATGATAAAACGAATAATGACAAAAAATATTTTAATATCATAATAAAAAAAGAAAATGAAAGTAAGATAAAAAAATAAATAGAAAAAGAAAACGAAATGATTAAGACTGCCTCCCGTGAAGAATAACTATGATTCATAAAAAACCACTAAAAAAGAAGCGAGGATACCCGTGATTTATTAATTAAAACGAATAATGACAAAAAATATTTTAATATCATAATAAAAAAAGAAAATGAAAGTGAGGTAAAAAAATAAATGGAAAAAGAAAACGAAATGATTAAGACTGTCTCCCGTGAATGATACTATGATTCATAAAAAAACCACTAAAAAAGAAGCGAGGATACCCGTGATTTATTAAAAACACTACAAAAAAAGTTAAATATACGGAGATATAATTTTGAAAGAAAATATGAATAAAAGAAAAAGGATGATGTGATATTTTTGGGAGAGAAAAAATTGATTGTGAAATATAAAATGTTAAATAAAAGAGAGAGAAAGAGAAAAAAACAAAGAGAGAGAAAAAATGGAGGGAAAAAATTCAACCAAAACTTGACATGTGCCAAAGAAGTGGAAGGATTTTATATATAGTAAAATGATGATTAAAAACATTACAAAAAAAGCTAAATATACGGAGATATAATTTTGAAAGAAAATATGAATAAAGGAAAAAGGATGATGTGATGTTTTTGGGAGAAAAAAATTGATTGTGAAATATAAAATGTTAAATAAAAGAGAGAGAAAGAGAAAAAAAAAACAAAGAGAGAGGAAAAATGGAGGGAAAAAATTCAACCAAAACTTGACATGTGGCAAGGAGGTGGAAGGATTTTATATATATAGTAAAATGAAATGATGATACATGGACATATTTACAGGGAGTGAAAGGAAAAGGAAAAGAAAAAGAATAAGAATAGGGAAATGCCAACGAGTGTCAATATTGGTTAAGAAATTAAAATTAGAATTTTTTTTATTGGACTGTATGATATTTAATACGGGTTTTCTAACCTATGCAATAATGCACATGATAATAAAACAAAAGTGGAAAGTTTTTATTGAAAATTACAACCATCACACCACTCAATGCATTGGTAATGTTACTGATTGTAATTCCCTATAAAAACTTTTCACTTTTGTTTTTATTATCCTATGTAATATTGCACAGGTTAGAAAAACTGTATTTAATATTATAAATGCAATCAATATCGTATTTTCTAATAAAAACTTATTATGTATAGATTCCTTAACGAGTGCTTTAGGGGCACTCGATGACAAAACCCATAAATATATTAATCTGGACTCGAATATAAGTAAAGATAATTAATTTACGTTAATTAAAAATGCTAGTTAACATCATTAAATTTTTTTAATGTCATTTAAAAAAATAATTGCATTCCCTAAATTGTCCTTTTTGAAAAGATTCAATTTTATTGGAAATTGTTTTAAGTAGAAATACTCACTATTGGTACATAATTCATTAATATGGTCATTAAAAAATAAAATATAAATTAAATAAAAGGTATTTTGTGATAATCTCATTATATTTTGGATCATCATATATATTCGAGTTCGGAGGGAATAACTAAGAAAGGAAATAGATGATGCGATATATTTTGGATCATCATATATATTCGAGTTCGGAGGAAATAATTAAGAAAGGAAATAGATGATGTGATATAACGAGAAAAGAAATGGAGAAAAATATCAATTTGTTTTTCAATTTCATTTCCTATAAAAAAAAAGAAAACAGAATAATGTTTTCATTTTCAAAACTAAAAATAGTTTAATAATTAAAACTAAAAAATAAAAACATAAAATGTTTTCTCAAAATAAAAGTGTCTTAAATATGATAAATAGGTGTAGAAAGATTGAATGATTGATTTGATTTGATTTTGGATCCCTTCAATATATAAAAAAAAATCGATTTGATTTAATACACATTCTTGAGCAATGTTATTTATGTTGTTGCTATTCTTACTCTCGTTCCTATTTTAATTATCATTTTACAATGTGAATAAACTATTAAATACTTCTTATACTAAAGGTATCCCCTATTACCAGGGGCAATCCTATTTTAATTCTATTTATAATATATTTTTTAAGAAAAAAATAACTTTTAAATTTATCTTAATTTAAAGTTAAAAATTATTTAATTTCTCATATTAATAAAAACCTGAAAACTCAATAATATAGGAGGAAGGAAAAATTTTACTGAATTCAATATAATTTACATTCCTTCTTATTTTCCCTCTCACCCCTCATTTTAAACAACCTAAAAATTATTTCAATTTCTTCTCACTTTTCTTCCTGTCACTTCGTTTCTTTTCACTTTGTTTCTAACCAAACCATTCATCTACTCTAACCAATTAATTGAAATTCAACTTAGACTTAAATGCATTCTGCCAACTAAAATACGGAATGCATTCTGCCAACTAAAATACGGTTGCCATTCATATTCAATACACCTAACATTTAAATACCACTTCTACCCATTCCTTTGTTGGGTATTGGGCTCCCTTCCTATATGGAGAAAATGCTCAAATTGAGAAACTCACTTGATGTCTCACTTAACTAAGTGGAGAGGGGTCTTAAGTTAGCAAGAGAGCAAGAGGGAAGGTCTCAAGTCATAGAGAACACCAAACACTTTAAGAGAGAAGAAGAGGGAAAGTCATTCTCATTTTTACATAGGGCTGCAACTATAAAACCGCTACTGTAGATTCGTTCACCATTGGATCGGGCTGAAACTTTGACAGTAGGTTCGTAACTTCTGGTTCTTCATTTTGAATGGTTGGATCGTTGATACGAGGTCTAAGTAGGGAGATATTCAGTTTCTCACAGTAGCTGTGTATTTGGGGTTTTTCATCTTCCATGTTCTCTATTTGTAAGCTTTATTGCTTTGTAGTTTGGTTGGGTGTTAGCTCTGTAGAAACACAGGGAAACACTAGAAGTGGGGTTGAATAGTGTTTCTTAATATTTTATGGAAGCTTTTCACAAACAGT
The DNA here is from genome assembly GCA_026901365.1 of Sesbania bispinosa. Lineage (NCBI taxonomy): Eukaryota > Viridiplantae > Streptophyta > Magnoliopsida > Fabales > Fabaceae > Sesbania > Sesbania bispinosa. The sequence continues at coordinate 563,779 of QLOH01000538.1, forward strand.
GAGTTTTAAAACAGTTTCAGACAGGTTTAAGGGGTTGTCTGAAGTTTCGTAAGACGGCTTCTGAAAATATCTTTTAAAAGGTTTCTTACTTTTAAAATATCAGAACAGTTTTTCAACACTCTTTGATTAGTATAAATAAATTGACAAGAGATAAGGGTAAGAAAACTTAGCCAAGAGATTTATCCTGGTTCACTCACTACCACTGTGAGCTACGTCCAGTCCCAATGCCAACTAGCACTTGGATTTTCACTTAATCTTCACCAAGATTACAAGTATTCTTTTACAGTCAAGCCTCTTCAGGCTCTACAACCAAGTATTCTTTTACAGACAAGCCTCTCCAGGCTCAACAACCAAGTATTCTTTTACAGACAAGCCTCTCCAGGCTCAAAGACAATTTTTACAAAGAAAAATGTCTAAGCTTTTAAACTATACCAGTTTGAAGCTTAAACAGAGACAATGTACAATATAACTGAGGTATGCTCAGGATATACAAATTGTGTACAATGAAAAATTTTATCAGAGAGTTTTTACAGAGTAAAAACTTGCAGCGTGATATTCTCTTAGACTTTCTTGTATATTGAATCACTTAGTATTCTTGCTAACTTTTGATGGTCTTCATGAAGAGGTATTTATACCCAAACTTCAATCCGTTGAAACTTCAATCCGTTGAAAAACCACCGTTTAGAGATAGCATTAAATGCTATTTAATCCGTTGTGAGACATGCTTCTGAGAGTTTTGATTTCTCTGACACTGTACAAGGTTGGTGCTGCCATAAAGCTGCTACTATTGTTGCTGCAGAGGCTGCGTTGCAGAGATTTCCTCAGTGGTGTATGAAATTCAAATATACCAGGAAAAGTCTCTGTGTTCCTTGCCGTAAATAACGTTGAAAAGGTACGTGCAGCAGAGAACGCTTGACTCAGAAGAATAAGTCTTCACAAACTTCAGCAAAGGGTGCCACGTCATCAAAAAGACTTCAGACGACTTCAACACTTCAGACGGGTTGATGCACTTCAGACGGCTTCAACACTTCAGACATGTTGATGCACTTCAGACGGCTTCAACACTTCAGACAGGTTGAACCTTTAGAAGACTTAATACCTCAGAAAGGTTGAAAGCACTTCAAACAGTCTTTATATAAGTTCATAGTGGCTTGCTGAAATCATAGATAAATCATTAAACATATATGTATCTATGATAAATATTTTAATCCAAATTTGTTAAGCATTAAAACTTGGGAAGTGAGTTATCTAAAACATCATAATTTTCCTTATGATATTTTTGAGACTCAACATTCTCCCCCTTTTTAATGATGACAAATTTGTTTAAAATACATAAATCTGAAAAGAGTTTTAAGTATAGAAAGATAACTCCCCCTCAGATAGTGATCTCAATTCTGATCAAATACTACTCCCCCTGAGACCTGCAATTGCTTCAGATTTTGTTAGTTTTAATACTCCCCCTTTTGTCATCAATCAAAAGGGAACTTCAGAGCATATCATTAAAACATTAAAACAATCTCAGTAAAATCATGAAGATAAAAGCATTCACAGAACAATCACGGCATTCATGAGAGAAAACTGAATATATATTAATCAAAATAGCAGTAGTTCAAGACAAACAGAAATTAATCACTTAGAAAGAGGTTAACATCATACATGGCTAGACATCATAGACTATCAATTTTTCTTCAGCAAAGCTTCTTTCATAAAGGAAATCAACTCATCCTTGGCCTTGTCAATCTGAGAAAGGAGAGCATTCTTCATATCTTCTTGCCCACTCTTGATCTGCTGTTGCTCTTGAAGAATTTGATCTTGTTTAGCAATAAGATCAGCATTCTTTTTCTCTAATTTGCTAATCTTCAGCCTCAGCCTTCTATTTTCTTCTTCAGGATCTGGTTCTGCTTCATAAAAGATAAGCTGAATATGCCTATAAACAAATCTGAGCACCTCAAATCCTGGATGCAAACCATAGTCTTGTGGACGATACACTGGGCAAAAGAAGGTTCCAATGGGGTTGATCATCTCCCAATCTTCATGAAAAGGTTCAGACATGGGGAATATGCCTCTGATATACATATATTGAACATTTGTGGATCTACCATAGCCTATGAGGGAGTCAGCATCTGGTCCAGCAGATCCAGAAGAGGATCCAGCATCCTCTCTGAACTGCCAGTAGGATGTCCACATCCTATCTCTGAAGTTGTGGTCTAAGCCTCCACCTTGCCTTTTGATCCTAGCAGGTAGCTCTTTCCATTCTGATGGAGTAAAAGGTGCAGAGGTGTGCAGGAAAGAAGGATAAGTCTTTGGTTGCTTGAACTTATCATCAGGGCCTTCTTTCAGAGGATACCTAGGAACAATTCTGTCAGGTTGCACCAGAATTTTCGTGGTTGGCCTGATGGAGATTGTTCTAGGTGGCCTATAGCCCCTCATACCAACAGACTTCATGAAGTCCCTCTGAAAGAGTTCAGCTTCTGTACAGAGATGCCTTACAAAGCAAAATTCTTCTTTTGACATCTTGAGAGAATCATCAGAGAAGGGGTCAAGTGGAGTCCACTTATGAGCAGGTGGAACTACACCCTTTCTGATCTTTTCAATTTGCCCTGAGTACATTTGATCTGAACTTCCTTGATACTTTGCCCTTTCTGCATCTGAGGTGTGCTTGATAAGCCCATGATGAAGAGAGATGGGGGGAGAGTTTCTGAAATACTGAAGCTCTTCATAAAGATTAGGGAACTTGGGAACTCTTTCCCTCTCAAAGAAAGGTCCCTCATACCTTTTGTGTGGAACTTCAGCCTCTTCATCAAATTGGTGTTGAGTGTAAGGAAAGGCATAAGGATCAAAGGTAGGTTCTGTGAAGAAGTCCCTACGCTTAGGTCCTAGTCTTATGTGCTCAGGCAACATTCCTCCCTTCCAGACTTTAGAGCTTTCTCCTTGCTGAAGCTCAACTATGGAATCTTCAGACTGTGTGGATTCTGAAGATGAAGATGGTGATGATGGTGATGATGGTGATGTTGCTTCTTCTTTCTCTTCTACTTTCTTCTCTTCTTCTGCCAGCTTCTTCTCAGGTGAAGAAGGTGGTGATGGAGTCACATTGTCGAACCTCACCCTTATTATTTTCTGAGGAGGTTTAGCTGGTTCAGATTCCTTCTCCTTCTCCCTTTCAGCTTCCTTCTCCTCTTTTCTTTTCTTGAAAAATAGATTTGCCTTGACAAAATTCTGATACTTGCTAGCCTCATCCATTGCCTCAAGCTGACTAGCAATGCTTCTTGTAACTCTAGCAGTAGGTTCAGCAGTTGTCTGAAATATCTTGCTTTTTGTTCTCCTCCTTCGCTGTGCGCTTGATCTCTTTCTCTTCTTGGTTCCTTGAGCAATGGAAGCCAGCCTTTCATCTTCAGCCAAGGCTAGCTGAGAGGCTACAGCAATGGCATAGTCAGTCTTTTCCTGCTCAGCCTTCTTTTCCATCTCTTCATTCTCCAAAGCAGTAACAAGTGCTGCTACTTGAATCAGCTCAGGATCAGAAGGACATGCAGCCAGAGGTGCTGCTGCCACAACTTCAGGATCAACAATCACAGTTATCTCTTCCTCATGAGCCTGTCCTTCTGTTTCAGAAGTAGGCTTAGGAGTAGGAGTGTTCACATTTTCAGAACCCTGACCCACAATTTCAGTTGGCTTTTGCAAAGCCTTCTGAACAGGTTCAGATGTCTGAACATGCAAATTTTTAGCTTCTAAAGTTACCTTTGCTGAACTCCTGACAAGGAGCTTCTTCAGTTTCAGTTGAGGGGATGGCTTGGATGGCTTGAACTCTCCTTTTCTAATGTCCCCCTGAAGCTCTTGCTCAAGAATTTCAATGGTGCTTCCTCTTCTTGAGGCCTTCTCCATAAGAGCACTCTCCTTCAGAGTAGGGGATGGAGGCCTTGGAGTGAGCGTGATCTTCATGCTTTTCAGGTTTGCCTCACCAAAGAAAATAGGAGATTTATGATCACAAAGTCTTTCAACAGGTACCTTAAAGTGCATGAGTACCTTCATAATGAGAGTGTTGTGAGGAAGACTTCCAGCAGAGTCACGAATCTTCTTCTGCATGTGGAACATGATGATGCTTGGAAGATTAACCTTCTTTTTCTGCAGCAAGTGAATCATACAAAATCTCTCCAACTCAGAAACATGGTTTCTGCTCCCACTCTTAGGGATTATTGCACACCCTAAGATGGAATGTAGAACTCTGACCTTTTCCAGCAAGTACTTGGAATCAAGGGACTTAGGTTCTTCCGTACCATACAGCATCTTTGTATACAACTTTTGCCCACCATTCTTCAACTCCCACCCAGGAGTGAAGGTTGCACCTTCAGCCTTTACACTGGTGATTGTGGAGAGGATTCCTTCATCAACAAACACTGGAACCCCTAGAACAGTAGCCTTGATGCTTTCATATACCCCTTTAGAGTTGGGTATTCCTCGAGCAGAAGCCCAGAAATCCACCACACTCTGTTCATGCCATTGACAGTTAATGTGGTCAAAGAAAGAAGCCCATCCAGCAGCATCGAACTCTTCAACCAAATCCATGCCAAGGTCGCGAAGCTCTTCAAGGTTCACTCCCTTTGATCTAACCACATTTCCACCAGAACCAGAAGCCTTCTTTGGTGCCATTGATAAGTTGCAGAGAAACTTTGAACGAAAACGGTTGCTTGAGCAGAGAAGAAGATTAAGCAGTATATTGAGGAAAGAGAGTGTAAGGCTTCCTCGACACACTTACTCCTGCATTTATAGTGCAATGATGTCCTGTACTGGCTGCGCAGACTTCGGGTAACGTGCGAAGTGGAAGAGACAAAATAAATGGAATTCAACCGTCTCAGATAGCCACGTCAGCCAGTCACTTCAGACAAGTGAGAAATTTCAGACACATATATAAATTTCAGATAACCTAAAATTTCAGACATGTCACTTGTTTCAGACATACTGGAATTTCAGACACACCAAAAATTCAGACAACATGATATCATACACAATCAATTTTTAGAGAATGCATGTATGTTCAAATTATTGCGTATGAACTTAAATCTATCTTCAGCCAGGGGTTTTGTGAATATATTTGCCCATTGATGCTCTGTGTCAATGAACTGAATATCAAAAACACCTTTCTGAACATAGTCTCTAATGAAATGATGTTTGATTTCTATATGCTTTGCCCTGCCCTAGAATGTTGAATAGGATTTTTAGACAAATTAATAGCACTAGTATTATCACACAGAACATGTATAGCAGAGATAGGAATATTAAAATCCTCAAGCTGATACTTTACCCATAGCAGTTGTGAACAACAACTGGCTGCTGAAATATATTCTGCTTCTGCTGTTGATAAAGCAATGGTGCTTTGCCTTTTGCTTGACCAGCTGATCATGTTATTTCCAAAGAAATGACATCCTCCACTGGTGCTTTTTCTTTCTATTCTATCTCCAGCAAAGTCAGCATCACAGTATCCTGTTAACCTGCAATCTTTGCTCCTCTTATAGCATAGACCAAGATTAGTAGTACCTTTTAGATATCTAAAAATTCTCTTAACAGCTTTGTAATGAGTAGTTCTTGGATCTGATTGAAATCTAGCACACAGACATACACTGAACATTATGTCAGGTCTGCTTGCTGTTAGATACAATAAAGAGCCAATCATTCCTCTATACAAAGTTTGATTCACTGGTTCTTCTTTGTCATCCTTGCTCAAAGATGCAGTGGGATGCATAGGAGTTGACATGGGTTTGCAATCACTCAAGTTGAACTTCTTAAGCATTTCTTTTGTATATTTTTCTTGATGGATCCATATACAATCAGAATCTTGCTTAATTTGAAGTCCTAAGAAAAATTTTAGTTCTCCCATTAAACTCATTTCAAACTCTGATTGCATCAACTCAGAAAACTCTTTGCACAAAGAAGAATTAGTTGAACCAAAAATAATATCATCAACATATATCTGGACAAGTATGAAATCTTTGTTAGACTGTTTTCTGAAAAGAGTGGTATCTACTTTTCCTCTTTCAAAATCATTTTTTATAAGAAAACTGCTCAATCTGTCATACCATGCTCTAGGAGCTTGTTTCAGACCATAAAGAGTCTTTTTTAATTTGAAAACATGATCAGGAAAAGCAGTGTCTTCAAAACCAGGGGGTTGTCTAACAAAAACTTCTTCTTCAATGAATCCATTAAGAAAAGCACTTTTGACATCCATTTGATATAGTTTGATGCCATTATTTACAGCATAAGAGAGAAGAATTCTAATTGCTTCTAACCTAGCAACAGGGGCAAAGGTTTCAGTGAAGTCAATACCTTCTTGTTGATTGTACCCTTGAGCCACCAGTCTTGCTTTGTTTCTGACTACCTTTCCTTCTTCAGACAACTCGTTTCTGAACACCCATTTGGTTCCAATAATTGTGTTCCCATGGGGTTTAGGAACAAGTGTCCAGACATCACTCCTAGCAAATTGATTTAGCTCCTCTTGCATGGCTAGGATCCACCCTTCATCATGCAGAGCTTCATCAATGTTCTTTGGCTCAATTTCAGACAGGAGAGCAAGAGAGTTCAGATTCTTGAATTTTGATCTTGTCTTAACTCCTTTTGAAGTGCTGCCAATGATTTGCTCTTTTGGATGGTGTGATTTGTATCTCCAGTCAGGTTTCTGAGGAGAAATCAAATCAGTCTGAGACTCAATATTTGTCTGAAGAGGTTCAGCGACAAATGGTGCTTCAGACACCTGTTCATCCTTCCTGCTGACATGAGTATTCAGCTCCATTCTTGCAAAATCATCTTCTAGATCTGATAGTTCCCTATCAGTCTCTTTCTTGTCATTGAATTTAACATGAATTGATTCCTTTACAATTAAAGTTCTAGAGTTATACACTCTATAGGCTTTAGATGTTTCAGAATATCCTATGAAAAATCCTTTGTCAGATTTTGCATCAAATTTTCCAAGATCATCCTTGGTGTTGAGTATAAAACACTCACATCCAAAGGGATGGAAATATGATATGTTGGGTTTTCTTCCTTTCCACAATTCATAAGGAGTCTTTTTCAGAATTGGTCTTACCAATATTCTGTTTTGAAGGTAGCAAGCTGTGTTAATAGCTTCTGCCTAGAAAGATCTTGGTAGATTGCATGAGTTGAGCATGGTTCTCCCCATCTCTTGCAAACTTCTGTTCTTTCTCTCAACAACCCCATTTTGCTGATGTGTTCTTGCCACAGAGAAATTGTGTGAGATCTCATTCTCATCACAGAACAGTTGAAAGTTTGCATTCTCAAACTCTCCACCATGATCACCTCTGAGAACATATATACAGAATCCTTTTTCATTCTGTACCTTCTTGCAGAATATTGTGAAATTCCTGAAAGTCTCATCCTTGCTTCTTAGGAATAACACCCATGTGAATCTAGAATAGTCATCAACAATGACCAAACCATATTTTTTACCACTAATGCTTTCTGTTCTAATAGGACCAAACAAGTCAATATGTAACAGTTCTAAAGGTCTGCTAGTGGAAACAACATCCTTACTCTTAAAAGACTGTCTTGTTTGTTTCCCTTTCAGACAGTTTTCACATAAAATGTCAGATTTGTAAGAAAGCTTGGGCAGTCCTTTAACAAGGTTGTATTTTGCTAACTTTGAGATTAATCTCAAGCTGGCATGCCCAAGTCTTTGGTACCAAATCTGTTTTTCATCTTCAACAGAGATAAAACATTTTACATTTTGACTTGCCAACTCCTCTAGATCAATTTTGTACACATTGTTGTGTCTCATAGCATTAAAAAGGATTTGATCAAGAGAGTCTTTGACTATACATCCTTCTTTAGTAAAGGAGACCACATATCCACTGTCACACAATTGACTTATGCTCAGTAGATTGTGCTGAAGTCCCTCTACTAGAAGAACATTCTTAATAAGGGATAGAGGAGATATACCTACAGTCCCTATTCCTGTGATTTTCCCTTGCTGGTTTCCACCAAATGTGACCACACCTCCTGCTCTGGGCCTAAGGTTTTGGAACAAAGACCTATCTCCTGTCATGTGTCGCGAGCACCCATTGTCCAGGTACCATTTGTGGGGTTTCCTTTGTCCTGTTAAACACATCTGCAACAGGAATGATCAAGTCCTTAGGTACCCATATTCTTTTGGGTCCTTTCTTGTTAGGTTTGGGTTTTGCTTTCCCTTTGTGTTTGCACTGAGCCACATTGTGTCCAGGCTTACCACAGTGAGAACACCCAACAACTTTCTTTTTGCCTCTAGTAAAATTTTTGAAAATATGAGGTTCAGAAGTATCATGATCACAAAAGCCTAGACCACTTTTGTCAAGAGGATGTCTTTGATTGCCAAGAAATCTGTTAAGGTTTTCTGTTCCTTTGACAAATTTGGCTAAGTCTTTTGTCAGTTCCTCAACTTGTTTCTGAAGTTTTTTGTTTTCTTCAGAGACAGTTTGTGAACTGCTGCTTTCAGTCCCAAGAATTTTCTCCTTGAGCATAATATTTTCTATCTCAAGAGCCTCATATTTACTACACATTTCTGTGTGGGCCTTGGACAGATTCTTATACTCATGGAAGAGTTCCTTGGAACTTTCCATCAGGTCATCATACATCTCTTGAAGAGTTAAGGGAAATACCTCAGACTCTGAGCTGTCTGATGAGGGCAGGCTTGCCATGAGACACAAATTGGCCTCTTCTGAAGTGTCTTCCTCTTCTTCTGAGGTAGATTCATCAAGATCCTCCCATGTTGCCATCAGACCCTTCTTCTTCTTGAAGAATTTCTTCTTTTTGAAGTTGTTCTTCTTAAGTCTTGGACATTCAGCCTTCATATGACCTGGCTGTTTACACTCATAACATATAATTTTGTCATCATGAAAATCCTTACCTGACTTACCTACTTTAGAGGTTGAGGGTTGGTTCTTTCTGAACTTTCCTCTGTTCTACAACATCCTCTTGATTTTCCTGCTGAGAAGAGCAAGATCATCATCTTCTGAGCTATCTTCAGAATCTTCATCTGCTTCTGAAGTTTCCTCAGCTTGCATAGCTTTCATGCTGCCATGCCTAGGCTGTTTGGCCTTGGAGTTTAGTGCTAGAGATTTCTTCTGGATGTCATCTTCCCCAAGCTCAAGCTCATGAACTTTGAGAGATCCCAACAGTTCTTCCATTCTAAGAGAGTTTAAATCTCTTGCCTCTTGAATGGCTGTAACTTTGGGTCTCCAAGACTTAGGCAAACTTCTTAGAATCTTTCTATTGTTGCCTCCAGATTCATAAGTTCTACCCAAGGACCTGAGTCCATTAGTTATAGTCTGAAACCTCCCAAACATTTGATCTATGGTTTCAGACTCTTCCATCTTGAACATCTCATATTGATGTATAAGCATGCTGATTTTGGATTGCTTGACAGTCTCAGTCCCTTCATGGGAAGCTGCAAGAGTATCCCAAATCTCCTTGGCAGATGAACATCCATGAACCTTCTCATGCTCTGATTTATTCAAAGAACATATCAGATAGAGTTTGGCTTTAGCATTCATTTGAACTCTAGCCTTCTGCTCCAAGGTTCATTCAGCCTTAGGTATTGGCACTCCATTATGCATAGGCACATAGTCTCCATCAGTGACCACGTCCCAGACATCAATTTTGTTGCTCTCAATGAATAACTTCATACGATCCCTCCAATAGTGGTAATCCACTCCATTGAATGTTGGGGGTCTTGTGATAGAGGCTCCTTCAGTGATGTATTGCCTGTTGTTGGAAGCTTCCATCTGGATCTTTAGTCCTCAACACTTGTTAGGTGCTCAACCCCGAGTTGAGCTCTGATACCAACTGTAGAAACACAGGGAAACACTAGAAGGGGGTTGAATAGTGTTTCTTAATATTTTATGGAAGCTTTTCGCAAACAATGAGTTTTAAAACAGTTTCAGACATGTTTAAGGGGCTGTCTGAAGTTTCTTAAGACAACTTCTGAAAATATCTTTTAAAAGGTTTCTTGCTTTTAAAATATCAGAACAGTTTTTCAACACCCTTTGATTAGTATAAATAAATTGACAAGAGATAAGGGTAAGAAAACTTAGCCAAGAGATTTATCCTGGTTCACTCACTACCACTGTGAGCTACGTCCAGTTCCAATGCCAACTAGCACTTGGATTTTCACTTAATCTTCACCAAGATTACAGGTATTCTTTTACAGTCAAGCCTCTTCAGGCTCTACAACCAAGTATTCTTTTACAGACAAGCCTCTCCAGGCTCAAAGACAATTTTTACAAAGAAAAATGTCTAAGCTTTTAAACTATACCAGTTTGAAGCTTAAACAGAGACAATGTACAATATAACTGAGGTATGCTCAGGATATACAAATTGTGTACAATGAAAAATTTTATCAGAGAGTTTTTACAGAGTAAAAACTTGCAGCGTGATATTCTCTTAGACTTTCTTGTATATTGAATCACTTAGTATTCTTGCTAACTTTTGATGGTCTTCATGAAGAGGTATTTATACCCAAACTTCAATCCGTTGAAACTTCAATCCGTTGAAAAACCACCGTTTAGAGATAGCATTAAATGCTATTTAATCCGTTGTGAGACATGCTTCTGAGAGTTCTGATTTCTCTGACACTGTACAAGGTTGGTGCTGCCATAAAGCTGCTACTATTGTTGCTACAGAGGCTGCGTTGCAGAGATTTCCTCAGTGGTGTATGAAATTCAAATATACCAGGAAAGGTCTCTGTGTTCCATGCCATAAATAACGTTGAAAAGGTACGTGCAGCAGAGAACGCTTGACTCAGAAGAATAAGTCTTCACAAACTTCAGCAAAGGGTGCCACATCATCAAAAAGACTTCAGACGGCTTCAACACTTCAGACGGGTTGATGCACTTCAGACGGCTTCAACACTTCAGACAGGTTGATGCACTTCAGACGGCTTCAACACTTCAGACAGGTTGAACCTTCAGAAGGCTTAATACCTCAGAAAGGTTGAAAGCACTTCAAACAGTCTTTATATAAGTTCATAGTGGCTTGCTGAAATCATAGATAAATCATTAAACATATATATATCTATGATAAATATTTTAACCCAAATTTGTTAAGCATTAAAACTTGGGAAGTGAGTTATCTAAAACATCATAATTTTCCTTATGATATTTTTGAGACTCAACAAGCTCTATTTTGTGCATTTGATTGAGATCTTTTGTACCCTTTGTTGATCATAGTGGAGCTATTTCTTTGATCTGGACGACCCATGGTTTTTAAACTTGTTTTGAGGGGTTTTCCACGCTAAAATATTGGTGTCTTTTGTTTGTGATTTTGGTGATTTTCTATTGTTGTTCATTTTCTGTTGCTCCTCATAGATTCTTGCAAGTTAGGGGGATTTATTTCCGTTGCATTAACTGTTTGAGTGTGCTCTGTATTGTTATTGTTGTTGTTTCCCCATCAGAGTGGCATCGGAGCTCTTTGGATTTGGTTTTGGGGTTGTTTGACTTGCTTGAATGATGGAGGCAAATACAAAAATGGTTGCTTTGAATGACACTAATTATTTGTGGAAGGGCAAGATGAAAGACTTGCTATTTGTGAAGAAAATGCATCTTCCTGTCTTTGCTAATCAAAAGTCGGATTCTATGTCTGAAGAAGACTGGGACTTTGAACACCAACAAGTATGTGGTTTTATTCGACAATTTGTAGAAGACAATTTTTATATTCACATTGCTAATGAGACACATGCTAGAACTTTGTAGGAGAAGATTGAGTCCTTGTATGCTTCTAAATCAGGAAATAATAAATTGTATTTGTTAAATTGTCTGATGAATTTGAGGTATAGGGAGAGTTCTTCCATTTTAGATCACTCGAATGAATTTCAAGGGCTCCTAGATCAGTCATCAGGAATGGGTATCAAATTTGATGATGAAGTTTTAGGACTATGGCTACTGAACACTTTACCTGAGTCTTGGGAGACATTTCGAGTTTCTATTACCAACTCGACCCTTAATGGTGTTGTTTCTTTGCAAGTAGCAAAGAGTGGTGCTCTAAATGAAGAGATGAGAAGGAAGGCACAAGGTTCTTCATCTCAGTCTGAGGTGCTTGTCACTGAAAACAGGGGGAGAAGTCATAAAAAGGAACCGAAGGGTGGTAGAGAGAAGAGCAGGAGTAAGTCCAGGTCCAGATACAAAAATGTGGAGTGTCATTATTGTCATAAAACAAGGCACATACATAAGTATTGTTTTTTGTGGAAAAAGGAGAACAAAGGCAAGAAAGGTAAGCAAAAAGAGAAGGATCATGATGATGATGACCGTGTTGTTACTGCTACCTATGGTGATCTTGTTATTCTCAGTGACCATGAGTCTATTAATCTTGTATCATATGAGAGCACGAGGATTGTTGATACACCGAGGAAGGAGTTCTTCACATCTTACACTTCTGGTGATTTTGGAGTGTTGAAGATGGGTAATGATGGTGTGTCTAAGGTGATTGGTATTGGTGATGTTTTCCTGCAAACCAACATGGGAATGCGTTGTTTCTTAGAGGAGTCAAACATGCTCCTGATGTTCGTTTTAATTTGATCCTTGTGCAGATGCTTGATGATGGTGGTTATGATAACCATTTTGGTTCTGGAAAGTGGAAACTCACCAAAGGTAACTTGGTTATGGCTAGAGGAGAGAAATCATCTAAACTATATTGGACAAAAGTTTTGGTTGCTAAAGACAGGGTGAATGTCGTGGATATGGAGGCATCTCTGTGGCACCGAAGGCTCATTCATATCAGTGAAAAGGGGTTGAATTGCTTAGCTAAAAAGGATGTTCTTCAAGGGTTAAAGAGTGCAGAATTGGAGAAATGTTCTCATTGCATGACTGGCAAGCAAATCAGAGTATCCTTCAAAAAGCATCCTCCCTCAAGCAAGTTAGAGTTGTTGCAATTGGTACATTCTGATGTTTGTGGTCCATTGAAGGTAAAATCCTTTAGTGAAGCACTTTACTTTGTTACCTTTATTGTTGATTGTTCCAGGAAACTATGGGTCTATGATTTACAGAGAAAAGACCAGATGTTGGAGAAGTTCAAACAATTTCATGCCTTGGTTGAAAGACAGTCAGGCAAGAAGTTGAAGTGCATTCGTACTGACAAATGACAATGGTGGTGAGTATTGTGGACCATTTGATGTTTATTGCATGCAACATGGTATTGCACTTGAGAAGATTCCTCCCAAAACTCCTCAGATGAATGGTTTGGTAGAGAGGATGAATAGGGCATTACTTGAGAGGGTGAGGTGTATGCTCTTAGATGCTAAATTACCCAAGCATTTATGGGGTGAGGAACTATATGCAGCGGTGCATGTTATTAATCTCACTCCTATTGTTATTCCCAACATCTCTGATTGTTTCTATAACAATCATGAGGCATCTCCCAATCCAACTCCTATGATTGAACCATTGAACCGTGAACCAGTGTCTTCATTAGTTCAGTTATCGATCCATTTTTTAAAACATTACTTTAGAATTCTAATTCTCTAATATTAAAGCAATTAATTATGTAGGCTCAAGTTTACAGGAATGTGGGCAACATCATTTCCTTTCTCTCTTAATCTAATTAAAGTCAGTTTTCTAAAATCCATCTTCATCATCTAGATATCTCGTATTATGCTACTAATATCTCAAATTATCAAGGACGTATCTAAAAGAGCTAGCACGAGCCACCACCCCCAAAATTTTTCAATCTTTTTATTAATTATATGGATCTCATAAAAAATATTTTATTAACTATTAATCTGCCCCCTAAATATTTTATAAATTTTATAAAATGATCTCTTTATGACTCTTTTATTCCTTATATTATATGCTTAAAAAATTAATTTTTAGTTTTTCCTTAGTTCCTTTTTTCTATATTATTTATATTAATTATTTTTTCTTATTTAGAAATGATAAGGTGACAATTAAATCAAAAAAAATTTTATTTTATTTGAATGTGATTTTTAAAATTACATCATAAGAAAATAAAAATCTAAAAAAAGTAAAAAGGAATTTTTTGTTTGTTTTGATTTGAATTTAATTTTTAGGATTAGGTAATAAAATAAAATCTTTATCATGATTTTAATTTTATTTTAAGGATTATACAATGAGAGAAGAAGTGACTTAAGAAATCTTTTTTTAATTTAATATTTATTTTAAAATTAGGTGATAAAAAAGAAATTTTTTTATATTTAAATTGATTTAAATTATTATTATAATATATATATATATATTAAGAAATGATGTTTTAATGTATTAGTTGTTAAAAAATTTCTGTAACTTCCAAATTAACCTTTATTTCGAGTCAAACTATTTAATTCCTACCCATTAACTTGTTAGGGCCACAGGAAACATTAGAAGGGGGTTGAATAGTGTTTTGTTAATCTTTATAGATTTTGAAAACCTTTCGAAACAAGCAAAACATATTTGAAAATATTTGATCAACCTTTCGAAACTGGGATGTTCAACAACCTGCTGATGGAACTCGGAAGGTTGAATTAAAACCTTTCTAAAATAATTTTCCCTTTAAAGAAAAGATTGTTTTCTGTTCAGATTAATAAAACTCTTTTTTTTAACCCTCCTTTGTTAGTTTAAAGAGATATCAGCGGAAAGTAAAGAGGTAAGGGAAGAGAGAACTTAAGACAAAGATTTATACTGGTTCACCCACTAATCCAGTGAGCTACATCCAGTTCCAGGGCAAACCACCACTGGATTTTCCAATAATCCCGCAAGATTACAACCGAGTATTCTTTGTTTTCAATTGCCTCTCCAGGCAACTCAATGAGTATTCTTTGCACACCTATGGCCTCTCCAGGCCCAACGAGTATTATTTGCACACCTGACCTCTCCAAGCCCAACGAGTATTCTTTGTTTTCAACTGCCTCTCCAGGCAACTCATGCAATATTCTTTTACAGACAAGCCTCTCCTGGCTCAACGTGTTTTCTTTTACAGTCAAGCCTCTTCAGGCTTAAACGAGTATTCTTTATTCCACCAAGCCTCTCCAGGCTTTCAAGCACATAAAGTGTTTACAACATAAAGTTTAAGTTTCCTAGAAACTTAAACCACTATTCTTCTTGTACAGAGGGTTACTGAGTACTACTAAGGATACAACAGGTGAATTCTAAGTACAATGGTATACAGAGATACAAGTGTATGAATTAAGCTCTATATCTACTCTGTATCTAATAAGCAGAAAACTGCTTCTTCATCTAAGGAGAGTTAGCTTGATAAGATGTTGAATTGAACTTTAGCCGGTTCTCTCTTGGGCGTTGTCTTGGAAATTATGGCCACTATGGGCTTCAATGCCGCCAATCTTCATAATCCTTCAATGAGGCTATTTATATGTTCTGGAAATATAACCGTTGAAGATTGCTTAGTTTACAGTTGAGAAGAAATGATTAATGCTCTTAGAGCCGTTGTGAAATAACTTCTCTTTTGGTAGCTTCTGATCTTAAGCAAATTAGGTGTGCAGATGGATTAGTTCTGACACACAACAAATAGGCTCTTAATTTTGCTTTTTGCTTGAGAGATATTCTTCGATCTTCAGCAGGTTGAAATTCATCTCTCTCTTCTTCTTCTTTCTCTTCTCTGTGAGTGTAAGGAGGCAGGATGCTACGATCTGTTAGACTTATCCTTTGTCCCATTGTGAGTTCTGCTTTTCTTCTCACTTTAGGTGCACGCCTCTGATAGCGTATTGCAGAGAAAGTACAAAGTAGGTGTTGCAATAGCGCTGACTCTATCTCTGACCTCTATTTGCATTTTTGCAGTAGGCTTCCTCTTTTGTGTCGGGAAATGAAGCCGTGCCCGAAGGTCTTTGTTTTTCTTTGCACCAATTCAGCTTCGCCTTTAATGTTTTCTGAGACTTGAGTCTTTCAATATATCATTCAGATTGACTCACAAGTCTTCAGAGTGTTGCATGACGTTTTTGGCTTCTAATACTTCAGATGGTTGAAATGCCACGTCATCAAGTTTAGAGAGTATGTGTTCAGCAGGTTCAATCTTCATTACTCACATACTTTCAGAAGGATGATTAGCTCTAGCATAAATTAATTCTTCAATATGGAGACTTCTTCAGTGAGTTCCTTTCTTCGGCAGATTGCTTCTTCTTCAGATGGTTGCTGCTTTGTTCTTCCCTTGTTCTTCCTTGAGCCTTAAGTTTATCTTTACTTCAGCTTTGCCCATTTGTTCTTCTTCTTCTCTTCATCTGCTTGACTTCGGTAGCTCTCCTTTTCTTATGATTGCTTTCCTCTTCTTGTCTTTGATGATCTTTGATGTCCTTCTTCTTTTTGATGACTTTCTTTTTCATTTCTTATGTGCTGGTCTTCTTTCTTCTTCTTGTCCCATTTTTCTTCTTCTGGTTCTTGCTCCATTCTTCTTCTTCTTCTTCTGGTTCGGCAGGTTGATCTTCTTCTGAGAGTTGCTTCTTCAGGATTCCTGAAATACAAAAGATAATACCTTTCTCAGTAGAACCTGTTTTTATACAATCTAATTTGTTAATCATTAAAACTAAGGATAATGAGTCTTGAATCTAATTTCAATTACTTAAATTAATTCTGAGACTCAACATAACCAACCTAAATATCATGCATAAATGTTTGATAATTATGAGAAGTAAAGATGAAAAAAAATGCTTCTAAAATTTTGTAAAGAGTCTCAAGAAAATGACCAAATAAAATTATCAAAAAAGTTTTATAAAAAGTATTGGAGGGAGAATTTGATCCCGACCCCATAATGATAAAATTCTGACTAGGCCCTTACAAATTATTATTTCATCTCTACCAGTTGATGAGATTTTCTTCATTGCAACGAGCTTCTGAATTCCCCAAGTGATCGCTATCTAAAACTGTAATTGCTCCCAAATCCCTATGTTTAATGCAGCTTGCATCTTGGTTAAAACTTTGTTATCCCTATTGGTGGTGGTCTCCAATTGTTTATTAACTCGATTAGGGGTGTAAGCGAGTCCGACCAAACCCGTGAACCCGAAGGATCCAACCAAACCCGAAGATATTTAATGGTTCGGTTCGAGTATTTTGTTCGATTCAGACATTTTCTTTTAGACCCGATCTGGTTCGGTTCGGGCCTCGGGTTTGCCTATGTTGAACCCGATAGACCCAACCCGAACCAAACCAGAAAAAGAAGTCCTAATCTTATTTCATTTTCATGCAAGGAGAGAACAGAAATAGGCACAGGGGCAGCACAAGCAAAGGTGGTTCCCCAAATCTTATTTCATCTGCTCCTCTCAATTTATTTTTCTTTATTCCTTTTCTTTTTTTCATTTTATATTTTAATTTAATTTCATCCTCCACATTTTAAAAAAAAAGGAAAAATGTTCATGACCCAATGACCCAACCCAACCCAAACATATTTGGGTTGGTTCGGTTCGGATTACTCACCCAAAAAATACAAAACCCGAACCAACACAACCCAACCCACTACTATTTTATCAGTTCGGACTTGATGTCACTCCAAACCCGATCCAACCCAACCCAATTACACCCCTAAACTCGATTGTTGATCTTTTCGAAGAATCATTTCTCCCTAATTGTGATTAAGCTTGAAAGTATCTCCGTTATAGTGACTGTCGTTAGATTCGGTGATGTATCATGGTCAATGAAAATTTTCTTATTTTCCAAATAGCTCGTAAAAAACCACTCAAAATATATATTGATTATCGAAATAGTCTAAAATTAGATTAAAAAAATGAAACATTCTTTAGTAATTCTGGAAATAATAAACCAATTCCTTTTTTAGTAAAATTAGTCAATCAAACCGTTAAATTATATTATATTATATTTATGATGATCATGTATATCAAATTTCATATTAATTTAAACATTCATAAAAATGTTATCCAATAATAAACTTCTACTTATATTTAAAATAAAAAGATAAAACTAATCAATATCATGGTTATAACAAGTTTGTGAAGTCTTGGTTTTGTGTCATCCATCATTGTTGATAATAGATATCACCTTTGTTTCATCTGTCCCATATGAAGAATTTTTTTATATCTATTTATTTAACCCATTTAAAAAGAGAGTATTAATTATTTTTGTTTTATTTTTGTCTTTAATAAGAGAGCTAATAAGTGGAATAATTAATGATTAAAATAGACAGATAAATGATGTGTTGGTAAAAAAGAGACAATAAATTTAATGTAAATCAACACAATTATTAATTTTTATGTTTTTTGTACATAATGTTTGGTTGGAGGGATTTGAAGGGAATGAGAGGGATTTTAAATGAATTTTCATGTTTAGTTCAATTTATAGAAGGGAAGGGGACTGTTCGATACGGGGAGATCAAGGAAAACACGCCATACTTTCGAGCTCATCGCCTTAACCTCGCAGGCCTCGAGCTCGGAGGGTTGTGTTCGATACTGGGAGATGAGGTCTTTGGGTCGATCTCCCTAGCTCTACACTACCCAACCAGAAACATTAGTTCCACTTGGCCCAATCATCCATCTATGGGCTTCAAGACCAGAAGGCCCATACTCGGCCTATAAAGGCAAGGAGGTCTCCTAGGTCAAGATCATCTGACACTCTCACTCTAACGGCTAGGTCTACCCCCTGTTGGGAAAAGAGTTCAGTCGTCAGGGATTTTCAAGAACAGATTGGCGCCCACTGTGGGTGGGGTAAAACTATTCCTGTCGACCACATCATTCATCATTCACATTCAGTAGTCTGGAAAGTAAATTGTTGTCACAATTAGAAGAAAATCCCAGAATTGTATAAAATCTCGAGGAACGAGTACAGGTTGAAGCACCTCTTCAGGGTTCTTATAACGATCGCTACAAGATCAAGTCCTGTGGCAACCTCCCTCGTCGGTTTCAGGTTTTGAGAGAAACGACTCCAAACAACATAGACGAAAATTCGGGCACATCATAAACACATTGACATTAAATGAAGCAGTGGAAACACAGCGAGGGCACATCACCATGACTCGTCTCTTTGATCAATGGGTTGAAGAGGGCAGAGACATCAAGCATTCTGAGCTGCAGGTTTTGGTCAAGCAACTCAGAGCCTATATCGACACTTCAACCATGCCCTTCAGGTAAAGTTTCTCTTTCTCCCCAAATACAGAAACCTATTCAAATTTCAATTTTGCTTGTGATTACTAATTCCTTGAATATTCTTATGCCTCTTAAGAAAAAACAACAACAGAGAGAGATGATCATTGCTTGCATCCGATAGTGTAAAATAAATTTTAGATTAAACGAAACTACTTGATTATTGAATATTGCTTTTTTTAAATATTTATACATATTTTAAAATTTATATATTTTTAAATAATAATTTAAATTAAAAAATACATTGCAACCCCTAACTATGAAGTAAATAATAAAGAATAAACCCTCAAATTAGTTCCGGAACTAGTTATTTTTTTCCTAATTAGTCCCCAAACTCTATTAATTGCATAATTAGTCCTTGAACTTTCAAATTAAATACCCATCAATGATGTAACGAGTCTTGGCCCACTAAAGGAATAAATATTTCATGAATTTATTTTATTTTGAATTATTTATTATTTTCATTATAAAAAAGAAGGAGGGAAAATTTGACGTGTTCAAGAAGGTAACATCATGTGTAGCATAAATATAGTAGAAAATTGTTTTTAAAATACTAACTATTGTATAGATATAACATTATATAACATATGGAACATTGTGTGTTTAAATTCTAATTGGAGTGATCAATTACTTGAGATTTAATGATTTTTATCATCTTTTTAAATTGATTTATTTCTACATGTTTGGTTATTTCAAATTATTCTTTTGATATGATAATAGCATTAATTTGACTATTTATTTAATAGATGTGTTTACCCAATGAAATTTAAATTTTCCTACCGTGATTCTTGTTAGTATAATTAATGAAAATAATAACTTTAATCATCAAAATTAATTGGCCTAAATCAAAATGGCTTAAATTCTCACGCTTGTGTATTCTTTTTTATCATCAGTCCATATAAGCAATTTAAATAAATCATATCCATAAAATCAACTTGTCAATCGTACATAATCAAACAATATCTTCTATTTTAGTACTATCAAATTCAACATTTCCGTAAAATTCTAAACTTAATAAATTTCAATCAAATAAAATAAATTCCCAATTTTGATTATCATTGATTATTTATTTAATGTTATTTTATATGATTTCTTTAATTACCATATTAGGGAACATAAATATTAATATGATGACAATATTTATAATTGTTGTCTGAATCTTAATTACTAATATAGATTCTTTTTCTTTGCAAGTTACTCCCTCACAACCAATATGTTGGCGTGATGGAGGAATGAGCAAGTTTAAAAGTCTTGTCTTTCATCAAGTTTCTAAGGAAAGAATGAAATATGGAAGAAAGAGAAGCCGCCAAAAAAAAATCGGTGGAGAATAAAATGAACCCCGAGCAAGAACTCAGAAGACCTTCCCGAGCAACGACTCAGAAAAATTTCCCGAGCATTGAACTCAGATGATTAAATTTCTCGAGCATTGAACTCGGATGACTAAATTTCTCGAGCATTGAACTCGAATGATAACCTTCCTGAGCATTGCACTCGGATTACTAAATTTCCCAAGCATTGAACTCAGATGATTAAATGTCCCGAGCAATGAACTTGGATGCTCGAGTCGAAACTCGGATAACAAATTTTCCCGAGCAAGAACTCGGATGCCCGAGCAAGAACTCAGATGACTTTCTCGAGCAAGAACTTGGAAGACTTTCCCGAGCAAGAATTCGAATGCTCGAGCCAGAACTCGGATGACAAATTTTCTCGAGCAAGTACTCTGATGACAATTCCCGAGCAAGAAAACTCCTAAGCACAGACTTGGTAGAGTACTTAAAAGCTCCCGAGCAACGACTTTACCAAATTCTACGAGGTCTACAAATCGAGCATAGACTCGGTCGAATTCTACGAGGTCTACTAACTGAGCTCTGACTTAATATTAATCTACGAAGTCTACAAATTGAATTTTAATTCGGTAGAAATTTGTGAGGTCTATAAGTGAAGATCAATGGAAAAAGAATTGCAAAGTTTATGTATCTAGACTTACGAGCTCGACGCCCTAGTTGCACAAGATCGACACTTTCGAGCTCATGGCCCTAGCCTCGCAGGCCTCGAGCTAGGAGGGTTGTGTTCGATACGGGGAGATCAGACCTACTAAAAGGAGATCAAGGAAAACGCGTCACACTTTCGAGCTCATTGCCCTAGCCTCGCAATCCTTGAGCACGGAGGGCTATGTTCGATATTGGGAGATCAGGTTTTTGGATTGATATCCCTAGCTCCACACGGCCCAACCAGAATTATTAGTTCCACTTGGCCCAATCATCCATCTATGGGCTTCCCATACTCGGCCTATAAAGGCAAGAAGGTCTCCTAGGTCAAGATCATTTGACGCTCTTATTCTGATGGCAAGGTCTACCCCCTGTTGGGAAAAGAGCTCGGTCATCCGGGATATTTTAGAACAGGGACCAAAATTCCTCCTAGGCTATTTTTGCTCCCCTCCAATAATGGGGTGATTTGGAAGGGAGGAAGGAGAGTTTAAATTAAATAATCAAGACATTCATATTAAGTAAAGAGGTATATACGTAAATTAATTTTATTTTCTTTCCCATCTCTTTCTGAACCAAACAAGTAAGGAGTACTTTTTCCTTCCCTCCTTTAACCTTATCTCTTTGAACCAAACAAAATAAATTGTCATCTCATCTCTTCTCCACTTCCCTCACCTTCATTAAAATTCCTCTTCTTACTCCCTCTTTTTAACCAAACATTGTTGTAGTAAAACAAATAATTGGAACATAGATAAATGACAACAGAGATAGTGTATGTCCCATTATTATTCTTTCCCTTCAAACGTATTGAAGGACTTAGCTACAAATACATTAAGAGTGTGTTTGGTAAGTCATTTCAGCTAGCTGAAAACTAAAATTAGTAGCTAAAACCATTTCAGTTGTGTTCGGTAAGGTAACTTTTTTGGGTAGCTACTAACTTTTCTTGAAAAGGTACTTGAGTTAGTTTTTTTAAAAAAAGCTCCAATTCACAGCTACTAAGTGAAAATTAATTACAAGTTTATCCCTCAACCACCCCACTTATCATTATTTAATAATTAATGTGTTCTTATATGTCATTTTACCATTTTCAACTAGTTTACCAAACACGTTCGATCAAATCAACTAGTTTCTCAGCTTTCAGTCAGCTTTAAGTTTTCAGATAGCTTTGTAGCCGGTTTTACCAAACAACTTTAAAAATAGTGTAGAAATTCAAAACCAAAAAAGGTTCATTCCATCTAACTCTACCTTAAAAAAAAGGTAAATCTAAAAAAATCCTTTTAGACCATCGTTTCCCTACTAATTAGCGCCCCAAGAATACTTTCGGCTTCATGTGAGTAATAAATTAGCATAAAAGTCCTAAAATTATCAAAATCAAAATACCTTAATGCAGAGTCAAACAAAACGCTTTCCTCCTTCCTCTGCTTTCTTCCCTTAAGAGCCATGATTGCTACCATATCACCACCACCACCATCCAATTCTGCATCCAAATCCAATACTACCATCAACAATCTCTTCGACGATTCACTCATCGAAATCTTTCGCAGGCTCCCTTGCAAATCCCTATTCATATGCAAGAGCGTCTCAAAGCGTTGGTTTGCACTCGTTTCCGATTCTGACTTCCATTCCCTCTACCTCACTCACCAACATAGCCTCTTCCAAAACGCACAGGCCAAGGGAGAGGAACTCGATCAAAACGGCTTCTTCCTAGAGCCATACAATGCGTTCGTCATAACGCCAAAGGTACCATCTTTACAATTTGGGTCTCTCAAAAAACAAGTATCTTTGAGTTTTCTAGGCTCAGATTTTGAACCCACTACCGTTATCCCAGAACTGAGGTCGGTATTAAAGTTCGTTTTAGGTAGTTCTAATGGTTTACTCTTATGTGGGCATCCACGTCCATATAAAAAATGCATATACCGTGTTTGCAATCCACTCACCAAGGACTCATTGGAGCTTCCTTGTTCTCTAACTGCTTGTGATAATGCTGGTGTTCTTGTGGGTTTCACATGTGACCCTTATTACCGTTTTGAAAATGAGGCTGTCTCTGTTGTTGCTTCTCAGCGTAGGTTCAGGGTTGTGCGCATCCCTTCTTTCACTGACACAAGGTTTTCCTTCAATGTTGAGGTTTTCTATTCTGAGACAGGGAAATGGAACCAGTTTGTTGTGTCATGCCCAAAGGGCTTTGCTTGTGGGTTTTTTCTCATGGTAGCGAGTGTTGAGCATGATGGGAAGTTGTACTTCAAAGGTGGAGGGAGGATTCTTGTGTATGATCCTTATAGCAATGAACATGTTGCTTCTGTGATTGATCTTCCTAGTGGCTTTGGTGAATCATACAGAGGGTGCATTGGAGTTTCCTGTGGATGTTTGTGGCTATCTGAGTTCCCAATTGCATGCACTGCTACCATTGGCAATAGGCATGTTTACAGGGGGAGAGTTTGGGAATTGCAATGTGGTGATTGTGGGAATGGAGAAGCAGCAGCAGCAGAAGCTTGGAGATTGGTGCATGAGTTTTCTCTCTGTGATATTGTTGGGCCAATCTTTAAAAAGTTGAAAGCCATAGAGAGAGAAATTGTAAAGGGACGCAGTAGAATTCTGGGTTTCCATCCATATGTTAGGGATACGGTGTTCTTGATGTTTGGTGATCACATTCTTTCATGTAATCTGTTAACTCATAGGTTCAAGGCAACTGAATATGATGGTCTTGCCTTGGTTTTTTATCCAGTAACCACAGTTGCACTCCCTTGGTGGCCAACTCCAATTCCTTCACTACCTTTATTGGTAGATCATTGTGTATAGCCTAATAATATGGGTTCCTAAACATTTTTCCCCAAGGCATGATATATGTGATATCATTCAGGTGCCTATAATACAAACTACAACAAGAGAGTTCTGAATTCAAGATATAGTGATTGTAATTCAGATTTGGCACTGAATAAAACCAAGGCTTCTTGGTGGAAGGACTTATTTAAGATTGTAAAGTGAAGGAATAGCTCCATGGCATATTCCACTAAATCTGCATACAAGTTTCTGGTGAACCACAAATTTTCTTTGCCTGTAAAATTTAGTATTGGTACTCAAGCATTTTTTGACAAATCTTGATGCAGTGTTTCTCCTGTTAGATGATAGTGTTTTCTTAGCAGATGGTCATGGATAGAAAGCTTGAGCAGGAATAGCTCCATGGAGTATTCCACTAAATCTGCATACAAGTTTCTGGTGAATCACAAATTTTCTTTTCCTGTAAAATTTAGTATTGGTACTCAAGTTTTTCTTTAACAAATTTTGATGCAGTGTTTCTCCTATTAGATGATAGTGTTTCTCCTGTAAAAGTTAATCTTGCTAGAAGTAATGTCATTTAGAATTAGCAGTTGGCATGCGTTTTCTGCCATTCTCTCAAAGAACCAGTGGCTCATAATTTATTCTTCAGGTTTAGGTTTGCTTCCTTGATATGGTCCTTTTGTTATGCTTGGTTGGATTTTGAGGTTATTTTCCTGTGGAATGTAAAAACAGTTTTTTTTATAGCATCATGGCTTCGTAAGGGTAAAAATTTCAAGAAAATTGGATGCTACCATGGTTTACCACAATCTAGTCCATTTGGACTCAAAGGAATGATATTATCTCCGAGCAAGGAATCCTTGATATTCTTGGAGTTCTAGACCTCATCTATCTATCTATATTATTACATTTGAGAAATTTTTTTTTGGGTACTGTTCATTGGGGTCCCTTAATTTTTTTTATGGTCATTTATGGAAGGTTTTTATGTTACTTTTTGAGACATCTATACTATTACAATCTTTGAAATGACTAATTCTTAATAAATTTTGCTTTAAGTCTTGGAAAAGAAGTTTTGTCACATGGCTTTGTGTCCCATCCTTTTTTCATCTCTCATTTTTTCAAATTTTGAAATCAAATTATAAAGTTCACTTATGCATACCCATTTATAATATTTCTTACTTTACTTTTAACAATTTATTGATTAAAATAATTTTTCATTGTTTTTTGTTCATTTAAAATAATATTTTGATGTTATAAAAAAGAAGAGAGAGATTGAAAAAAAAGAGGTGTGAAAGAAAATGTATAGTAAAAAAATGTGAAAATACCATTCCAATTTTTTTTATGAGAAATGTAAGAAAAAGAGAAATATAAAGAAAAAAAATTAAGAGAGAGAAGGTGAAAAATGTATGAAAATATCATTACTTTTTTTATTTGTAAAAATTTGACAATCGATTATTGGTTGGAGTGTGAGAAGTGTATGAAATAAGGGGTATAAAGAAAAAAAATGAAGAGAGAAAATGTGAAAGATGAGTTGGTTTTTTTTAAAATAATAGTTTGATATGAATGCTTTTTATTATTCATTGATCAGTGTAATAACCTTTAAATAGGGGTATATTTAGAATGCTATAATTTAAAAAAAATCAATACATTAACTAATTTTTCTTAAACGGTTGGAAGGGTCTTATAATAAGGGACGGAGGGAGTATTTTAATGTGTTAGGTTTATTTAAAATAATATTAGGAAAGGAAGGGAGAGATTGAAAAAAAAGTGTGAAATATAGTGTATAATAAAGGAATGTGAAAATATCATCCCTCTTTATTAAGAGTCTTAAAATTTTGACAGACTATTTATTTGGGTGTTTGGGCATGAACAGTGTAGGGAAAAGAAAGATATAAAAAAATAAAATGAAGAGAGAGAATATGAAAAATATAATAAGAAAATATCATTACTCTTTTTAAGAATATTAAAACTCAGAGTCCATCTGTTTTGAGTGTGAAAAGTGTATGGAAAAGAGAAATATAAAGAAAAAATAATGAGATAGAGAAGGTGAAAGATGTAATGTGAAAATATCATTACTCTTTTTTAAGTGTATTAAAACTCTCATAGACATTTTTATGGTATAAGAAGCGTAAGAAAGAGAGATATACAAAAATAAAAAAAAGAATATAAACGATATGATAGGAAAAGAAGAAACAGATAGATAAAAAGGAAAATTAGGTGTGAAAACATCTTATATATTTTAGAATTAAACTAGTCAGTATTTTATATATCAAACAACATTTTTATGAAAATAAAAAAAATATATAACAAATAAAAGAATTTTAAAATTTACATTTCCATATATTTAATAAATCACTTTATCTAACAAAAAATTATTTTAGATATAATTTATCTCCATCTATTTGTTTAATATTCATTTTTATTTTTCTATTCGAATTTTAAAATTAAAAAAGTTTTATAATAAATAAAAAAATTTAATTAAAACATCTCTTCAAATTTAATTTAATTGACAATTTTTTTTTTAATTTCAATACCAATAAATTTAAAGATAAAATTAAAAGAAAATTTATTAAAAAATGTTTTAATATTGGTTTGTGTCATGTATTATTTTTCAAATTAGTTTTTATTTTTGTGTTTTTCTCTTTAATTTTATAATTAAACATACAAGTATCCCCTATATTGCATAATTATTTCTATTAAGTATAAAAAATTGAAATTTAAAATTGAATTTGATTATTACAATATTGTAATAATGACAAGCCATGCCATTTACTTATCGGGAAATTATATGGTGCACTACTTTGAAAGTGGTGCACCGGTGGTCTAGAGGGGTTTAGGGTAAAAATAGAATTTTTAAAATTTACATTGTGGTCCTCCTATTATTATGTTATTAGTAGTAGGTCTGTTTCTCTTTCCTCTCTCTGTTTCTCTCTCTCCGCTCTCCGCCCTCTGTTTCTCTCTCTTCTATTTCTCTCTCTCTTCTCCTTTGTTTCTCTCTCCTCTATTTCTCTCATATCTCTTTCTCCTCTCTTCGTTGTTTCTCTCTCCTCTATTTCTCTCTCCCCTCCTATCTCTATTTTTCATTTATTAAGATTCTCTCTCCTCTCTCTCCTATGTTTATCTCTCCTCTCTCATGTTTCTCTCTCCCTCCTCTCCCTCCTCTGCTTCTCTCTTGTTTCTCTCTCCTCCCTCCCTCTCCTCTTTCTCCTCTGTCTCTCTCCTCTCTCTCCTCTGTTTCTCTCTCCCCTATCATCTATTTCTCTCCTGTTTCTCTCTCCAACCTCTTTCTCTCCTCTCTCTCCTCCGTTTCTCTCTCCGCTTTCTCTCCTCTGTTTATATCTTATCTCTCTCCTCTCTCCTCCATTACATGGTGCACTACTTTGAATGTCGTCCACCGGTGCACCAATGATCTCAACCGTTGAATCAAATAACTGTTTATAGGATGTGTGAGATGAAAAGGTAACTGGTCAATTAATAACACTAAACCAAATTTTAAAAATTTCAGAAAAGTCCCCGTCTCTCCTCTATTTCTCTCTCCTCTATCTCTCCTCTATTTTCCCCTTCTCTCCTCTCTCATTTGTTTCTCTCTCCTCTCTCCTCCTATTTCTCTCTCCCTTCTCCTCCCTCCCTCCTCTGTTTCTCTCTTGTTTCTATCTCCTCTATTTCTCTCCTATCTCTCTTCCATCCCTTTCTCCTATCTCTCCTCTCCTCTCTCTCTCCTCTGTTTCTCTCTCTCCTCTCTCCTTTGTTTCTTTCTCCTCTCTACCTTTCTATTTCTCTCTCCTCTATTTCTCTCCTCTCTCCTCTATTCAGAGCACCGTCGATGGGGGTTGGAAGCATATATGTGGTGGTGGAACGAAAGCGTCATTTTCTTCAACATCATATGGCGTTTCATCAAATGAAAATGCGCAAGAGCAATCTCGCAGAGACCTGAGACCACTATTGAGATCTAACTGAGAAACTGAGAAGATGGGATGCCGATGAAGCCCCTTAGGTGAGTTACGACCCAGAGAGAGGAGAGAGAAGATAGAAACAAAGGAGAGAAAGCGGAGAGAGAAACAGAGGGAGGGAGGAGAGAGAAACATGAGAGAAATAGAGGAGAGAGAAGAGAGATGGAGGGAGGGAGGAGAGAGAAACATATGAGAGAGAGGAGAGAGAAACAAAGGAGAAGAGAGACAGAGAGAGAGAGAAACAAGAGAGAGGAGAGAGAAAAAGATAAGAGAGAGGACAAAGAATAGATGAGGAGGAATCTTTAAAATGAAAATAGAGAGGATGAGAGAAACAATGATAAGAAACAATATAGATAGGAGAGAGAAAAGTGAGAGAGAAAACAAGGAGAGAGGGAGAAGAGACATGAGAGAAATAGAGAATAGATGACAAAGGAGAGAGATACATGAAAGAGAGATAGATAAATCTTATAAATGAAATATCGATAGAAAATAAATGATAGATAAATAATAGAATAAATAGAGGAGAAGATAAACAAAGGAAGAGGAGAGAAATCAGGAGAGAGAAACATATGGGGTGATAGAGAGAGCAAAGAAATAGGAGATAGAATCGGGAGAGATAGGAAAGAGAACATTATAGATAGAGATAGATATTAGAGAAATAGAAGAGATAGAAATATAGGGGATATAGAGAGGAGAAGAGAAATAGGAAGAGATATATCAGAAGAGAAATAAACTTACTACTAATAACATAATAATAGGAGGACCACGATGTAAATTTTAAAAGTTCTATTTTACCCTAAACTCCACTAGACCACCAATGCACCACTTTCATGCTAGTGCACCATAAAACAACCTTTATTTATTTGTCTCCTTACATTTTAAAATTAAATTAACAAGTAATCAAGTAAAGACATGATCAATTGACACTAGGTGTCAAACTTTTAGAGTTACACCACCTAATATTTTTTTAAATGTAAATTTGATTGATCCAACCGCTGAATCATATTATATTACCTTCATGATCATCTATATCAAATTTTAGATAATTTGAACATTCGCAGATATGTGATCCAATAGTGTACTTTTACTTATATTTTAAAAATATTATATGTTAAAATAAATTACTTTGATGAAAATGAATTAGTTTTTTTTTTGTCTTTGACCGATAATCCCCCACAGATATAGACGTGGGTTTAACCCTCAGGCCAGGGGTGATTAGGTAAAACCCTCGCAAGAATGGCGACTTCAGAATTCTAATTAACCCCGGACTTTGAAGGTAAAGTCATTTGGAGTCACAATCCATTTCCATTACGATCAATCACTGTTTGGTATGTATTATTATTATTTATTATAATTATTATAATATAATCTTCGTTAACATGTACTAAACTAAATCTATTAATATGCTTAAAAAGATAAAAGCTAATATAAAAAATGTTATTATAAGTAACAACCTTTATGAAAATATTTTCTTAAAAAGATTTTAACTTTTAACGAATAGAAATTATTTGAGTAATGAATAATTTATTATCGAATTTTAATAAAATATTATGTATTTATAATTTGGTAATATATTTACATAGTTAGTCGAAAACTTTATTTTATTTTAATACCTAATCAAATCAAATTTAACTCTTCCTCTTTTAAATATTTTTTTAACAAAAAGAATTGATTAAAAAAGAAAAGCATGAATTAGTTGTAACATGAAAAGAGGACAATTTTATAAAATATGAAAAACAACTAACATTAAATATAAAAATAATTTATTTTGTCAAAATTTTTTTAAGGTTACTAAGAATGAATTATAATATAAAAAATGTAAGTGCTTAATATTTTTATTTTAAAAATCATTTCTTTGATAAAAACTTATTTTATTGATAATTTTCATACATTAGTTTTCATATATATCTTTATTTAATTAAAAAATTAATTAAATATATATAATAATTTTTTTATGATATATAAAATGAATTATGAGATATCCGTGCATCGCACGAGCAGGACACTAGTTATATATCATTCTGGGATGGAAAGGTTGTAGGTGGTATATATATTTCAGTCTGAATTACAGGAGATTACTTCATTTGCTCAACTGGTATAACTGGACTTTCAAATTCTGCTCTCTATCAACTTGTAGTATATGTCATCTGTGTTGGGAAATCAGACCAAAGTTCGCGGAAGTGAGATTTCCCTTCGTCTATGTGACTTAAAATAGGCTTAAGAAAAAGTAAAAAGAAGAGAACAAACACACAAGAATTTTAATGTGGAAAACCTCCTCAATGTGAGAAGCAAAAACCATGGGCACCAGCAAGTAAAGATCTCCACTATCAAAGTAGGATTACAATGATTCTCTCTTAATACAAGAGGATAACACTCAATCTCATCACCCTTCTAGGATGGAATACAGATCAATCTACCAGGTGTGGTAGAATCACTCAAACTCTCTCTCAAAGAGGATTATAAACCCTCTCACTTTCTCACTCTTGATTCTCAACTTTCTAGTTGGATTGATGATCCAAGCTTCTCTCAAATCCCCTATTTATAGTGAAGGGGTGAGACTTTCATCAAGAAGAGATAGTGGGTATTAAATGCTTTTCACCATTCTAAAGATGAATGTGCATTTTCTCAAGAGTCAAAGTATTAATTCCAAAACACAATAACGGTTTAAAAAAATCTTCCGAACATAATTTTTATATATCACCGACATAACGGTTTAAATAAATCAAAACACAATATGTTAAGGTTCTAATACACAATACATAATGTTCAAATTCTTTATTAAATATTATAATATACTTTCACATCAAATTATTTTAAAGCTTGGGCTTCATGTGCTAGTATTCTCTAAGATTTATAAAAAAATATTATCAACGTCAATTAGTCATATATTATAAAGTAAGAAAAAAAACACAATATGTAGGTTATTTTACCTCATCATCAAAATCAAATTGTCCAATAGTTACAAATGTTTATCTTTAGTGTCTATATATTGTTTTAGCCTAATAATTGTAATTTTAATGTACATCGAATATGTGTAATTTTTTATAACAAATATGTATTATATTAACTTTAAAAATTATATAAATATATTACATCTTTTAATAAAATTAAATTTTAATAATATATATGTAATTATATATTTATATATATACTATTTATTAATATGTGTGTGTGAGGGCTTGGGGCGGGTTGCGCAGTGGGCACTATAGTGCTCGTGCCCATCCCTATTAATTTTTTGCGGGTAAAAGCTTGTACCCGCTTAACGAGTTTTTATCCTATCTGTTGTGGGTATTTTTTGTGAGTACCTATCGAGTTTGAGCTCAATTGTCATTCCTAGGGAGAACGAGATCACCGAGCAGCGAGGAGTAATGATATTAGGCAGAGATGAGTGTTTTTATTGAGGAAAAAGGGTGGTGTAGGAAGGGAGAGAGGGAGGGGAAGGATTTAAACAAATAGGATATTTTAGGAAATAAAAATTAATGAGAAAAGAGATTAGGATGTGTATGATTAAAAGGGATGTGCAGAAAACAGTTCCTTTCCCACAACCGATTTGTGACTTTATGTTAGGTCACGTCAATTGAGTTTGTGAGTAAGGTACTATTACCTCCATTTTTGAGCAAATACACTCAAAATCTCTCCCAATATTTATATTCGAGTAAACTAGCATATCAGTCCCTAATTTTATGGGCGTCGTGCACTTTAATTCCTGACTTTTTAGAAACTGCTGCTAACGTTAGCTTCCATCATGCAATTTACTCCAAAAAATGTGTTTGGCAAGGCCAATAAGCTAGCTACTAGCTTATAAGCTAGTTTGACACACAAAAGTGTTTGATAAGTTACCTCAAAATAGCTTATTTTAGGAGCTTCTAGCTTATAAGCTACTTCACCTAGCTTATAACTTTAGCTTGTAATTTATTTAATTTTCTTTCATCACTACCCCTTATATTTTAATATATTTCCCTTATTATTTTTAATTTCTTTTTACCTATTATTATCTATTTTTAATTTTAATGACAAAAACCTTTCAATTTCTTTTTACCTAGCTATTATTACCTATATAATAAGTAATTTAAAAAATTATGAATTAATTAAATTGCTATTTTCTTTTCACTATTTTATAATATTGTTTTTATATTATACTATTTATTTTAATTAAATATTTTATCAATAAAAGATTTAATAAAAATTTAATTATTTTTTAAAAATCTAAAATTATAATTGCATAATAATATATTTTTATCTAAAAAACACAAATAGAATTTATATAATAAAACTTATTTAGTTATGTCATTTTACATTTACCAACTAGCTTATCAGCTAGTTCTACCAAACACTTATAATGCAATAAGCTAGCTTATCAGCTACTAGCTAGCTTATCAGCTAGTTTTGCCAAACACACTCTTAGTTTCTATTAACTCGTTGCTGACATGAGAGGTTAACTGACACAGTATATTGAATAGCATTAAACAACGACGTTGTGGTTGTTTTTTAAGAGACTGTGATGATCCCTAATTGTCATTTCATGTTAGGCTCCCTGTTCTTTCATTTTCGTTTCTGTGTTTCCCTTGTTGGTCGCCATTGGCACTACTTTCCTTGCTTCTGCTTCTTGCTCTGTTATCCTTGTTGCTCACTTGTGCTTCTTGGCTGCTTCAACTTCTTCCTTGTTCTTCATTTTTTAAAATCATTTATCAGCCATGAGCAATAGTGAATGGAGGAATAACAATCTCAGGCCCCATTTGTTGAAATAAAAGTTAAGGAAGAGGAAGACCAACTCATCAACAACAAAAGGAAGGACACAGAAGAAAGCTATTCCCCATATAAAACCAGACAAAAAATGTAGCATCTAAAAGTGGTTCTAGTTAAAATTGATGATACATAGATAGTACCTAAAACCTTTACATCTCCTCTGTCTCACCAACTAATTAGACAGAAGCGTAGATGGAAGGCTCAATCTTACTAAGAAATCTGCAGTATAGGTCCCTAATGATGTAACTTAACAGAAGAGAAAGAAATTCATTCAATTTTGTCTGACAAATAGTTATTGTTTTAGCTAATGTTTCTCTTTTCTCTTTTGTCATATGATTGGCATTCAAATATGCACCAAAAGATTTATTTCCTACTTTAAATATTTGCACGAATGATGACATGGTCTTTTAACAAAAATTATGGTGGATAATAATTATAATTGGAAAACTAATATAGAAAAAGCTTCCTACGTGATTTCATGCGAGACCTTTTCATACAAAAGAGTATTTCTCTATTTTAAAGAAATTCTATTAGCAATGCTAAATCATAATAAAAGATAGGAATAGGACTCATGCGGAAATATTTTTAACAAAATATGCTAGTTTACTCGTTCAATCATTTATATTTTGTACAATTATTCATTCTCAGCTTAGCTAATTTCACACTCATTAATGTCCATAGGCCAGCTTCCGTCATCTCAAGTTCTCAACATTAAAATAGGAGTTGTAACTCATTTTTTGTCGTTAAAAAGTGTAGTTGAATCAAACTAACTCATGTTTTATAACAATCAAACTAATTACTTGGATCTTCCCATATTTATTTTCACTAATACATGGACAAATATTTGCTGCTTAAGAAGATGAGAAAAAATTAAATGACACAAGATAAGTTACATCAATTGTTAACAAGAAAAAAAAAGATAAATTACATCAATTGTTACACCTAAATAATGTAATTTTTACTAATCCAACCATTGAATCATAACTATTCATTTTCTTGATCATTGGTGCCAAATCTTGTAAAATTTTAATTCTTGTAAATTTTAAAATCATATATGGCGTTCATTTAAATATATCTCAAAGATGTATTAAATAATTTTAGAACATAAAATTTAATAAATATAATCTATATGATACAAACTTTCAATCAAATGGTAGATTTTAAAATATATCTATCGATTAAAAATTTAAAAAATTATTCTAGAACTTATTTCTCTCATAAGAAGATTAATAGCCCCAACTCTATTCAAATATTAGGGGAGCACTCTTAATGACACAAACAACAGGGAATTGAATAAGCAAAAAAGGGACTTGGAGGGAATTAAATTAGATAAAAAAATAGGGGTGGGAAAAGCAATCCCCCAAACAACGAAACCATCAGACATGTTGTTATTGTTAAGCCCCCTAAACCTATCCATAGAAGGGACTTGCAGGGAATGTAGTACAACTTGCACACAGACGAGGGCATCTTGGATTTAGAGGTGTCATGAGAATCCTCAACATGCCACTGCTGTTAGGGTATGTTTCCAAAGGGAGGGAAGGAAATGGCTTATTGGATGCCCTTCCCCCTTGTGTTTGAGAATTTGGATATTTTACAAAGTCTTTCCCTCCTCTTCTCCCCCTCCCTTCCCCTTCTAACTCTTCCATTTTCCTCCCTTCTAAACTCATAAACACACCCTAAAAGATTTTAAGATGGCCATCATATAATCACCCCGGTGGCCATATAGTGCACCACTGTCAATATTGGATATTAAATTATTAATCATATTATGCACTTCAAATTCAATTCTAGAGAAACCCCTAGGCATGGATAAAAGATTTCAAGAAACAAAATAATAACTTTTTTGATCCATTGGCTATATATATACAATTAAATTCAATAACATATTCACATATATGTACCAAAAAAACATATTCACATGATAAATGGAGGCGCATCATGAAATGAAATGAAATAAAATTCAAGTATTGGTCTGTTATCCCTCTATATGTGATAACTTGAAATTTGCAAAGGGAAACCACATTTCAGAACTCCATGCCTGTGGCAGAATTGTATGCAAGTAGTAATGAACGCTCCAAATGCAGATAACAGAAATAGCATGACAGGTCCAATTTGAAACTGGAACTAGAACTAACATTGTAAACTGGAATATAAGTCTTGAAGAGCAGCATACAATGGCTCAGCGGCCTTAGGTCTGTCCATCATCCCTAATAGAATGTCAGATGTGGTGAGATAAGGATCACCATAAAAGCGCAAATTCGCATCCATCCTGGTTGCAACTATATTTCCTTCCAATGACACTCCCACAAATGCACCTATGGTTTGGGAACATTTAGTGTTAGTCATTCTTTCAAACATCAATCAAGAGAAAAACAGAAGAAAAGATTATCTAAGAAGGGTGATTGTAATGCCCACAGTATCTGTTTGTTTGGGAAGATCACTTATAATTTAGAAAATACCTCAGACAGTTGATAATATTATCGCAGTTATTAAATCACCAAGGCCTTCATTATCAACTAAAATTAGTTAATGTTGAAACCATTCAAGCAAGTTGAGAGCCATAAATATGGATACTGACAAGGTAAAAAAAATAGCTGAAATATGCTTGTGCATTTAAATGAATCTTGCACCACAAATTTTCTTGGCATTTCATTCAAAAGAAGATTCAAAGATATGAATATAGTTACATAGCAAACTACCTTTACTGCAGCTGTAAGTATAACACATGCCAGAACCTCTGTCACCAGCACGGATATCTGCCTCAACCACTCTTCCAAGAGGCCCCGCTGCAGCACTACAACTGGCACCAAGAGATAAATGCATGCGACTGCAAAATGTCTTCACAGCTTTCATATCATGAAGCACAATTATATAATCCATAAGTTCACCACCAATCTGGGAAGATAGGATGAGCACAGTCACAAAAGAAATCATAACCAAGTCAAAATGGATGCTACAGAGAGTTTTGATTTTGATATTGCTCTACTGACTATACAAATAAGGTTGAAAAGATATTCTATTAACAAAAGTTGAAGAATAAAAGAACTTCTACACACATACTATTATTTCTTTTTCATTTTCAATTACACCAATAGATTAAGCACAATCATAGTGAAATATTTCTAAATTCAAAAAACCCGCATATGATCTCTCTCTCTTTACCTGAGCACCCCATCCTAAACCCAGGGAGAATATGGCTGATGGTGCTGACCACAATCCATCTGATCTTCGAGCAACAACCAAACCAGTGCCTAGTTTGTAAGAGAGCAGTGCACCAGCTTTGGCAACTGTTAAAATTGCTAGGCCTTTGGCTCTGGTAAGAATAGCTAGAGGAATGGACCTCTCAGGATTAGATCTAGCCACCTGTCCATTAAAAAGTTATTAACTATTACAGATAACACCAGTACAGATACTAACAACTAATCTAATATTATTCAGATACATCAACAATGCAAGTACTTGCTCTACCTAATAGCATTAGCAACCACCCTGTCAAACAAATATCATAGAAGCAACAGATCATGTTATCATTGGGATAAGATAACATGTCCTTTGCTCAATGCAAACTAACTTACATAAACAAAGAAAAACAAACCTGGCAATAGCTTCTCAGAGTATTAGATGATTTATATATCTCATGCTCCATAGACAAGCCAATAGGAAGATTAAGCCACCCTCTAGCACAAGTCCAATCCATCACATCATGCTTTGCTACCTGAACAGCATTGCTAATGGTATTGATAAGAACATCCTGCAAAGGGTCAAGCCTATCATAGCAGGCATCACAGACCCTCTGGGGATTCCTTTCCCTAAACCTAACAGGCAACAAACACCGCCCCTTCGTACACCCTCGGCAGAAAACCCCACCACAAAACCTGCAATGATGTCTGCCACGGGTAAGGGCAGTAAATGGAGCATTACACTGCATACAAACAGTAGTAGAACTATCAGGGAGCCATTCAGGGGGCTCAGCCTCCAGCACCTCTTTGTAGGCACCATAATCAATCCCATCTGGCTCAAAAAGGGGTGGTGCACTTGGCGTGTACACCGAAGAGTCAATGACTATATCTCCATTCTTTCCTGACCCAAGGAAGGACACATCAGAATTAGGACCCAGTAACAACTGATTAGCAATAGTTTTAGGAGTCTTGTTTCTTCCAGTCAAAATGGCAAATGCCCCAGCAAGCAAATTCTTCAAGTTCACCTCTGGAGGCTTGTTAATGAAAGAGGGTATGATACCATGAGAATCATCACTTGATTCATCAAACAAGTCTATAGCATCAGAATGGAACTGATACAAAAACTGTTTTTTCTGGTCTGAAGGCATAGGCTCAGCCCAAGTAGACTCACAATAGTTATGATTATGATTACCCTCAACGTGGTGGAATTGGGTATTATTCTTTCTAGCTTTGAAATTGAAGAAGGGTTTGCAACTCTACCATCAGAGACTGCCATTTTTCCCGCATGCACCAAAATTAGAAATACTAGACTGCAATTGAACGTTCCAAGTTACAAATTTTGTTGGAAATAAGATAGGACAGGCAGCATAATCAGTGGAAACAACTGAAAAAAAAAGAAATTAAAATTAAATTGAACAGGCTTAAAAAAACAATCTTCAAAGGAAAACCTAAATTGAGCGTTAAATAAGAACATGGAAAATGATTGAAGGAACCGAATATAGAATGGAAGAACCTGAAGATTTCCAGAGGAATTCTAGCGGCAAAGACTAATGGGATGAAGCTGATCAACTCAAATAAAATGGAAATGACTATCTAGTGACGACATTGGAAACTGAGTGGTTAAAGTCCAGATCAAGAAGTACAATTTGTTGGGATACGTACGAGGCTATCTTTTCGTTTTTCCTATTTTCTTTTACGGTTATGAAAAATGAAAAGTATTTTCAAATTATAAATAAATAAATCATTTCACTTCTCTTCTCACATTCTATTTAACTAGGATGGTACCTGTGATGCACGCTACATGATATATTGAATTAATATTATGATAACATAATATTAATGAAAAAATTATATATTATAATATAAAAATAAATAATTATTTAATACAATGTCAAACAAAACATAAAATTGAAATTAAATATAAGATAATTTAATTTGTACATTTAAGTCTTTTATTTATTATAATTGTAAATGAAATGACAATTAGAAATTGTATGTGTTGAAATTTAAACACAATACTTTTATTAGATGAAATTAATGAAAATATCAAAATTAAAACTTTTTCTCTAACATTGTTTTCAAATATAAGTCATCATTTGAAAAAAAAATGTGTTCATCTGAGTGATTAATTAAAATTCATGTATCATTTTGCAATTTAACAAACAAATTTATATTTCTCAATAATATGATAGGAATACTGCTTTCATTTTAATGTTATGGTTTGGAAGCTTTGAATAATTCATTGTATTAAGAATTTCAAAAATATAAACATTATCAAATCTATTAAATTGTGTATATGCAACACATGTACTGTTAATATGAAATGAAATATTCACAAGAAGTTATATTTTAAAAATAAAAATGATGACAATTAATTGAATAATTAAATATTCATTAATACAACATTTTAGATTTTAAAAAATAACTAACTTCTTATAAATGTTCATAACCGTAGAACCTATCTTTTAATTTCTGGTCTCATTTCTAATCATTCCCTCCACCAATTCTCCTATAATGGAACTCTCATTTCATTTTTCTTAAGTCTCATTCCCTCTAATATTCCCTTTTCTATCTTGACGTCACTTCTCATATTTAACTAAAAATATTTTACATAAAAAAATATTCACATGTGACTAACATTTTTCATTTTTATTTGTTAAAAAGTACTTAATTTAATAATTCTTTATTATTATTTTTATCATTACTCCTACTTTTTGATTGATGAATTTTATTCAATTAATTTAAGATACTTTTCTTTACATTTCTTCTCCACCCTTATAAAATGTCTCTCTATTTTTTTAAATAAAATGTATAATATTCTTAGAAACTTTATATAAGAGAGTAGAACCAACATGTAGAATTATCTAATCAATTAAACATTTAATTTTTATTATTAAAAAATAAATATACTGTTATCAAATCAAATAAAGGATTTTGATAATTTGATTATGATTTATCAAACTTGTACTTCTTTTTTTCTAAAATAAAATTAATATCAAAAATATAATTTTTTTAATATTGATATAATAACTATAGCTAAATAACTACTATAATTAATATTGATATAATAACATTTAGATTTTGAAAAATAAATAACTTCTTACGAACGTTAATAACCATAGAACGGTAGAATCTATCATTAACTTCTCCTCCATTTTCAATAATTCCCTCCACCAACTCTCCTATCATGAAACTCTTATTTCAATTTTTTCTAAAAATGTATTCCCTCTAATATCCTCTTTTATACCTCGATGTCACTTATCATCATATTTAACTAAAAGCATTTTATATAAAAAGATTCGCATGTGACTAACATTCTTCATTTTCATTTGTTAAAAGTGATTAATTTAATAATTTTTTATTATTTATTTTTATCATCGATCCCACTTTGATTTATGCATTTTATCACAATTAATTTAAGGCACTTTTCTTGACATTTATTCTCATCTTAACAAAATATCTCTAATTACTATTATCGTAATTGTAAAGTATTTTTTATTTAGCGCTTTAGCATGTATCAAATTTAATATTATATTTTCATTCTTATTATATATTTCATAAAATATGTCAAAATATTTTTTAAATAAATTCTATGAAATATTTATTTATTTACTACATATTAATAATTGTAATTTATTAAATAAATTAAATTATTTATTTTTATAAGATAAAGATTAACAAAAGTTGTAGACTCATTTTTTTTTCATCTCGATATATTTAATATTAAAAATATAAAAGAGCTTTAATATTGATATAATAACTATAACTAATTAATTACTATAAGTACTATTATATTAACTGTAAAGTATTTTTATGAAGTGCTTAAGAATGTTTTAAATTGCATATTGTATTTTTATTCTTCTTATATATTTTATAAAATATATTAAAAGACTTTTTTAATAAACACTTTAAAATATTTTTTTATTTTTTGGTATTAATATCTGTAATTTCATATTATATTTTTAAACATGTAGCCTCCTTTTTTATGGATATATTTAATATTTAAAATATAAGAAATGGTTTAATAATGACATAATAACTGTAACTAAATTAATTACTATTATCATAATTATAATGTGTTTTTTTTAAGTGATTTAGCATGTTTTAAATTTCATATTAATTTTAATCTTTTCATTTATTTCATAAAACATAAATGCCTTAACTATTTATTTATTTTTAGGTATTAATATTTTCAATTCCTTAAACATATTAAATTATTTATTTTTATGAGATAAATATTAGTGAAAGTTGTAGGCTTTTCGGGTAAATTAGAGAACATGTATTTTTATAAGTTCAAATCAAATAAAGAAATTTGATCATTTGACTATAATATAACAAAATTTATAGGCTTCTTTTTTATTTGGATAAATTTAATTTAAAATATAAAAAGACTTTAATATTGATATAATAACTATAATTAAATAATTACTATACATACTATTATTGTAATGGTAAAGTATTTTTTGTTAGTACTTTAGCATATTTTAAATTTATATTATATTTATTTTTATTTTTTTATATATTTCATAAAATATGCTAATTTTTTAAATAAGGTCTTTAAAATAATTATTTATTTAATTTTTAAAACAGAATGTTCAATTATTTTTAGGCATTAATATTTATAATTTCTCAAATAAATTAATTTATTTAATTAAGTAAAAGCAAAGATTAGTAAGTGTTATAGGCTTTTGAGGTAAATTAGAGAATATATCTTTATTATTATTATGATTATTTTATAAGCTAGTAATTATAGTGATTTTTCCATTAACATAATTACTATAACTAATTGATGATGATGATTAATAATTCTAACAATTTATTATGTTAAAGTGACTTACTATTTTTAGAAGTTTTATTAAAAGGAATTTACCATTTTATCCTCCTTTTAAATGTCAAAGGCTACTTTCACTTAGGTATGGCAACAGGGCGAGTCGGGGTCGGGTTTGCTCTCCCGGTCCCCATCCCCGTAAAAGTTGGGGCGGGTTCGGGTTCGGGTTTAAAGAGAGCGGGTTTGAAATTATGAAACCCAACCCCATCCCCGCAGGTTCCCGTCGAGTGTGGGGAAACCCGCGGGATTTCACCTTATGTATTTTTTATTTTTTTCTCTATTTTTTATAGTTTAAATATATGTTTTTAAATCAGTTATATATATCTAATATACTCTAATTCAAATAACATGTAAATATAAACATTAATAACTATATTATATTTTAAGGAAAATATATAAATTTACCTTTATTATTTAAGTATTAGTATATAAAAATTATTTAATTATTCTGTCGGGGTGGGGGCGGGGGCGGGGGCGGGTTCTTACACCCCCAAACCCTCCCCCGTCCCCGTTAAAGGCGGGGCGGGTTCGGGGTCGGGTTTTACTTAAACCCGATCAAACCGGGTTTTCCCCGTCAAAGTCGGGGCGAGGCGGGTCGGTACCCGCGGGTTCGGGTTTGTTTGCCATGCCTACTTTCACTACCTTACTTTTATATATATAAAGATAAAGATATATTTATCATTTTCTCGCTTTAATTTTTTACAAATTCTGACTAAATACTTTCTCTTATATGGATTTTATTATATGCACAATGTCACTGTCAAGCTAATTTCATAGAAAAGCTAAAAATTAATTATAAAATTATATTTTAATAATATCATCAAGAGACTTATATTTAAGTCTTATGTTCTCTAAACTTGAAGAGAGAAATATTCAATGTCAGTAAAGTAATATATTGTTTTGTAAAGTATTTATTACTATTATTATTAATGCAAATATAAAGATAAGATTAACAACACAGCTAACCTAACAGCAAAATAAGATTTTGAATTTTACTTAAGGATGTATATAGAGAGATAAAAAATTTGTTTTTCTAATTTATGCCATATTATTACACTAATTTTTGTGTTGTGTTGCTATAACACTATTTTTTTGTTACATTACACTAATTTATTATAACATGTTAACTTTGCGTTTTAAAAATCAAATAATATTTAATAAAAAAT
Source organism: Sesbania bispinosa (assembly GCA_026901365.1). Lineage (NCBI taxonomy): Eukaryota > Viridiplantae > Streptophyta > Magnoliopsida > Fabales > Fabaceae > Sesbania > Sesbania bispinosa. Next base: position 605,462 of record QLOH01000538.1, read on the forward strand.
TTCAAAAGTTAAATGAAATAAAAAATAACCAAAATTAAAGTTTGACTTATATTTAAAAAATTAAGAGTTTAATTACTATGCACTATCATTGTAAAAAAAATTTAGATTAACATTCAATGATGTGTTACCACATTATTTAATGCATATAACACCTCATGCATTTTAACGTGTTAACACGTCATTGAATGACTGTGTAAAATATTTTTATATTGACAATATATAATTGTTAAATTCTTAAAACATATTACATATATTAAATGGAATCAATTATGTTTGAAATTTTCGTTGATATTCATAATTATAATGGATTGATTAATATAATTTATCACTGGAAACATGGCTCTTTCATTAGTTATCTTTAGAGAATTAAAAAAAATAATACTTTTAAATTTTAGAAAAGTAATAAGAGAAAGTTGAATGAAGGAGAAGAGCCTTTAACAAATAAAAAAGACTTCACATTTGAAAACTTCAAATGATGAGAAATCTAAGTGTTTAGAAAAATCTCTCCTTGCCACTTAGAAGATTGTCTATAAGGAATCCTTGTGAAAAAACCAAGAAAGAAGCTTAGTTTGAAAGATATCAGGTCACACTTTATTGATTTGCTTTCTCCACCATCACTACCTTACATCCTTCGTACAAAAAAAAAAGACTTTGGAGAACAAGATTGAGGAAAAGAGATATAACAAAAAGTTTTTTATAAGGAGATGCATGTAGAAAAATAAAATACTACAACTCATTCATATATATCCACCTAGCAAGCCATCAAAGATGTTTTTGCATAATTTACCTTATGTTTGAGTATGCAACTTGAACTCGGTTCTCCGAATCTTGGACTTGGGTTTTTGCTCCGGTGGGTTTTTTTGAGTCGGTCTTCCACAGTAGTGGGGTGTACCTACAAAGGAATTTTGACACCCAAGTCAGTGATGGTCCGAGTTTATAGCAGTAAATGTGCAATTAATACCTACTTGACATCCGACGTCTACAGTATTTATAGGGGAATATCTTGAAATTTGGGCCTTGGGCCCTAATCCATGAGATATTATCATGTGGGATGCGGTGTAGAAGGTACTATGGTGCTCCATATCTTGTGGTCGTCTAGATTGGAGCCGTCTTTTAGACCCAGTCCATAACAGATGCCCCCCAGCTACAGCCGAACGCGATAGTTCGACTTTGAGCTTAATTTACTGGGTCGACTTGCAATGTGTGAGCCGAGGTACTAAAGCGTCGCGTCAGTTTAGCTTTTTTAGGTGACTTTTACTATTCCGATGTGACGTTTCGTCTGACACTTGGTAACGATTGCGACGGTTCGACTTCTGAGCCTTACTGATTCATAGGCATGGTCTTTTCGTATAAATAGAAAGGGAGAGACCTTCTCTCATTACTTCATCAATTTTCTCTTTAAGACTTCTCTGGTAGCTTTTTCCTTCTTCGGCGAAAAACCTTTTACTTCAATGACCAACTCGGGATGGTCCTGACTTGCTCATCTTATCTCGTGACCAAAACCAAGATACAGGTACATTTTCCTCTTCTCTTTTCACTTTTTTCATGGTTTTGATTAGAGAGATGAGTGACAGTGAGGAATCTTTAGAAATACTTCCTGGACCCCCCATTGTGGCCTTCTAGTAGTCGATCTTCCCATCAACCCGAGATTAAGACGATCACGGTCGGTCCTGGGGTTATGGAGATTTTGAGGGGCCCCTGCCCCCCGGCTTTAGTTTCTAAGTTGGCTCAGCATTATATGGGGACTCGAGAGAACAAGAGATTTACTAAATCCGAGGTGGATGAGTTTATTTTTGGACTCCGGGTCAGAAGATAGTAGTGATTCTGATTTGGGTAGTTGTTATACAGCTTCTGTAGGTGCTCCCACGGCTGAGGATCCCATCATAGATTACTTCATGCCGAGGTGGGCTGACTAGTATTCTTGGGTGGATCTGGAGGTTCTTACCACTCCAAGTGTCTATCGTCTGAGTTTCAAGCTTCATATTTTTTACGGGACTTAGAGAAATATTATCATGTGGTGATCCCAACCCCCAGAAGTCGGGTTTGTCATCTTAGTGAAACAAATACCCCATTTTTGTATACTTATGATTATTCCTATTCAAAATTGAAGTTTACCCTTCCCTTTACCGAGTTTGAAGAGAGGGGTTCCATGTATCTGAGTCGCGACCCATCACAACTGCATTCAAACTCTTGGGATTTTATCATAAGTTTCTAGTTGATCATGGAGGAGTTCGGATTCACCTCTTCAGATCGATTATTTTTCCATTATTTTCAAGTTATGAGAAAACATCGTAAAGAAGAGAAACAGGAGACCCTCAAGAGTTGGATTAGAATGAGGGGCTTCGCGGGGAGGAAGCTGATCACTCCATACGTGGAGTCGGCCAAACGAGGCAAGATCCCTTTTAAACAAGAGTTTTTCAAATCCAAGCAGCAGAAGGGGTGAAGCCGTTCTAGGAAGATAAGTCGGAGCCTCGGTTGAGATATCATATTTATTGGTGTGAGAGGCATTATGATAAGTCGGTTGGTGACTATGAGGTTGGGAAAGATTCTTCATCACCAAGGGACTTGACAGTTAAAAAAAACTCCTCGAGGATTTAGTTAAAGAGTGTGGTCCCTTTTCCAACAGAAGGATATTAGATGGTCCACGGAGGAACGGGGGGTCTTGGATCAGTTAGTGGAAATTGATTATCGGATAACGGTCCAACTTATGCCTTTTTTGTAACGTTTGAGATGTTAACTTTTTTTCTTTTCTTTTTCAGCATCAATGGCGAACACGACTCTAAAGCAATGAGACTTTCCAATGCTGGTGCTGATGAAGATGAGATTCATGTCGATTATGACTTTACTAGGAATGTTGATGGTGTAGGTGGGTTTGCCCAAATCTCGATTCCAGAGGGGTCCAAGAATGTATCCGGGAGGGGTAACTCGGCTCGGGTTGAGATTGAGACCAAGGTTAACCTAAAGAGGAAGAAGGCTCCTGGAAAAGGCGAGCAAGGAGCTCAAAAGAAGAAGAAGAAAAGTGATCAAGACCAAGATCGTTCTTACTATCTTTATGATTCTGAGTGTGAAATTGATGCCCCGGAGCTAAACCAAGTTTTGTACAATGATTTCCTTTGGAAAGTGCATGAGAAAGTGGATGTGGTTGACAACTTAAGCGATTTGGGACGAAAAAACTTACAACAGGCGGCATTCTTCAGGTATCTCCATCGTGATGTCCTGCCGTCTTATGACAGTGCCAATGCGGAGCTGGAGAAGGTCACTGCTGAACGTGACAAAGCCTTGGATAACCTGAAGGTTGCGAACACGGCCCTTGAGACTGAAACGAAGGAAAAGACAAAGTATCGAGGCTGGTACAACACTGCAAGGTCGACGTATAAGAGTGGTGAAGTCGAGGTGGCGAAGCTGAAGGAAGAAATTGCGAAGTTACAAAATCAGCCTCCCGTGACCGGCATTGACAAGGCGGTCGTGACCGAGATAGTGGAGCAAAACATCATGCTAAATGGAAAGAGGAGAAGTCAGGTTTTGTTGCGATGGCGGAGAAAGTTAGCTTTGAGTCTTTCAACAACACCATTGCTCAACTAAAACTCCTTAATTCAAACCTCGTGGTTGATGGGATTTCAGTTGACTTCGAAGTCTATGAAGGCCAAATTTGCAAGGTCGACTTAGAGAAGGAGGTGTACATCAATTGTCGTGGGCTTGGGAACCCCCATGCAATTTGTACTCTCCAGAGGATGATTCGGAGAGAAGATCTCAACTTAGTCTTCTTATGGAAACTAAGAGAAAAAAGGTGTGAGATGGAGCATGTCAAAATGAAGGTGGGTTTCACAAATATGATAGTTGTTGATTGTTAAGGTAGTGGAAATAGAAGATCCGGTGGTTTAGCATTGCTATGGAATGGTGTAAATGATATTTCTCTTAAATCATTTTCATTAAACCATATTAGTGTTGAATGTGCAAATTATATGGAGATTCCTTATACCATTACTGGTGTATATGGGTACCCGGAGGAATCACATAAACACCTCACTTTCCAATTACTCAGAAATTTAGCGAGTGAGGCTGGGGAGAAATGGATTTGTTTTGGTGATTTTAATCTTATTTGCTCATAAGATGAAAATAATGGAGGTAGGCCAGCTTCTCTATCTCAAATGAATGAGTTTCGCTTTTGCTTACAAGCTTGTGGTCTTATTGATGTTGCTTATAAGGGGAACAAATTCACTTGGTCAAATGGCGGGGAGAAAGATAATTTGGTAGAACAACGACTAGATAGATGTTGTGTTACTTATGAAATACAACAATTGTTCCAAACTTTCTAAGTATTACATCTAGGAAAAATGCATTCTGATCACTCTCCTTTGTGTATCTCTTGGTTCAGATGCATTGAAGAAGATGTACCTAGACATGTCAAGTTATTCAGTTTTGAGAAGAATTGGCTGAATGATAGGAGGTTTAATATGTGCATTGCTCGGGCTTGGAGTAGGCTTGATGCCCAGTGTGAGGAGCGCATACTAGCAACAAAGGAGGCCTTGACTCTGTTAGAAAAGGAAGTTGGTTCTCAATCAACTCAATTGACGGTCCTGGAAAATCGTATCAAAGAAGCTGAGAAGTGGGAACCAACGCCTGACAACATTTCGGCCAAGAAGGAATTGCTAGAATCATATGATGATCTACTTAGACAAGAAGAAGTCTACTGGATGCAAAGGTCTCAGACAACTTGGTTGAAAGAAGGGGATAAAAACATCAAATTTTTCCATAAGAAGGTATCTATGCGGTAGAAATACAATAAGATATAAAAAATTAAAGATGAAAATGGTGATTGGGTATATGGTAAGAAGCGTGTGGGAGAACTTATTCAGCAATATTTTCATCACATTTTTTATATTTCTCACACTCAGGACATTCAAGAAGTATGTGGCACAGTACGAGACAGATTAGATAATTTGGCTTTTGAAGCTTTAGCTAAAGATTATACAGCAGAGGAAGTTAAAATAGCTTTATTCCAAATGCATCCTATCAAATCACCAGGGCCTGATGGCTTCCTCGCTGTCTTCTACCAGCAATATTGGGATCTTGTGGGCTTAGATGTTTCAGATTTTTCTCTTCAAATTTTCAATAACCATCTGGATCCATAAGGTATTAATCAAACTTTCATTTGTCTTATCCCAAAAATTAAGCACCCACAGACCCTTAAAGATTTAAGACCAATTAGTTTGTGTAATGTAATTATGAAAATAGCTACAAAGTGCATAGCTCATAGGCTTAAACCTTTCCTTATTTCTATAGTGGGTGAAAATCAAAGTGCTTTTACTCCTGGTAGACTTATCACAGACAATGCTTTGGTTGTTTTTGAAAATTTCCACTATATGAAAAAGAAGAAAAAGGGTAGAAAAGGAGTGATGGCCTTAAAACTGGACATGTCCAAAGCATATGATAGAGTGGAATGGAATTCTCTGGAGAATGTCCTCATTGCAATGGATTTTCCCACTTCTTTTGTCAACCTTACAATGAGATGTGTAACTTCAATTTCTTATTCTATTCTTATGAATGGTAAACTGATGCATTAGTTTTCACCAAAAAGGGGTCTAAGACAGGGAGATCCACTTTCTCCCTATCTTTTTATCTTATGTGCAGAGGTTTTCTCAGGTCTCATTCATCAACAAGTCAATGCAGGTCATATTCATGGTGTTAAAATAGCAAGGGGTGCACCTTTAGTATCTCATCTCTTCTTTGCAGATGACAGCCTACTCTTTGCCCAGGCTAATCTTCACGAAGCTGAGAGCATTTTGAACACCATAAACAAATATGAATTGGCATCAGGTCAGAGGGTAAATTTTGATAAGACTAAGCTCACTTTTAGTCAGAATGTTCCAGTTTCATGTCAAGAAATGATCCAGAGAAGGATAGAGGTTAAGACAGTGAGAGCCCATGATCGTTATCTTGGTTTACCAACTGTAGTAGGGAGATCAAAGAAGGCTATATTTTCTATTCTTCAAGATCGATTTTGGAAAAAATTGAAGGGATGGAAGGAAAAATTCTTATCAAGAGCTGGGAAAGAAATCCTTTTAAAATTTATTGCTCAAGAAATTCCTAATTACATAATGAGTTGTTTCAAGATTCCTACATTTGTATGTGCAAGCATAGAGTCTATGTTGGCAAACTTCTGGTGGGGTCAAAAGGGATTAGAGAAGAAGATGCACTGGATTAGGTGGAAAAAATTGTGTCAGCCTAAGGATCATGGTGGGTTAGGATTCAGGGACTTAGAGAAGTTCAATGATGCACTGCTCTCTAAACAATTCTGGAGGTTAGCAAACAATGAAGATTCACTGTTATATCGAATTCTCAAGCCCAAATACTTCCCACACACATCTATTTTGACTCAAAAATTGATTTCCAACCCAGTTACACTTGGAGGAGTATCTTTCGTACAAAAGAGATTGTTCTAGCAGGCTCAAAATTGATGGTAGGTGATGGAGAAAAAATTGATATTTGGAAGGATCAGTGGCTGCCAAGTAATCATAATGGACGAGTTCTATCAGAACCATCAATTCTTCCAGATGGAGCTAAAGTTTCTACCTTAATTCTGCCAATTCAGAGATTCTGGAATTTTCAATTAATTGATGAAGTCTTTCATCCTTTAGAAGCTCAGCAAATAAAACTCATCCACTTGCCTCAGTATCTATCAGAGGATACTCGTATCTGGAGATACTCTAAGGAAGGTTTGTTCACAGTTCGTTCAACTTATAACCTCCTTTTATCTTTAATATACCCCTGAAACAAGTGGATCAGATGCCTCTCCAAACTGGAATTCCTTGTGGACTCAGAATACCAAATAAAGTCAAACATTTTATGCACCATATGCTCTTAAATGTGTTGCCTTGTAAACAAAATTTGAGAAGAAGAGGGGTAGAAGTGAACTTAGATTGTGTTCTATGTGAAACTTCTCATGAAGAAACAAATGTGCATATGTTTATTCATTGCCCTTTCACACAACATGCTCAGTCAGCTTCTTGTTTAGATGTGCATATCCTTGCTGGTAGTAATTCTATGGCAGAGTGGTGGAGTAAAAATGAAAGAAGTCTTCATGCTGATAAACTCATCAAAGGTGCAATGTTGTTTTGGTCCATTTGGAAGGAGAGAAATCAGAGAGTCTTTGTGAAAAAACAACTAACAATGCAACATGTTGTAGAAGTGGCAAATAGAATGCAAACAGATTGGAGGAATCACCAATTTTTTGAAGCAAGAGGTGCAACAAATTCTACTCAGCATGTGTGGAAGCCTCCATCTCATGGTGTGTTGAAGATGAAAATTGACTCGGGTTGGGCAGGTGCAACTGGAACCGGTTTTGGTCTAGTAGTTCGGGATTCTCTTGGTAATTTTATGGTTTTTGCAAAAAAAAAAATCCCAAACCGAATGGAAGCTTTGTATGCAGAAGCTTTGGCTGTTCAGTGGGGTATAAAGCAAGCACTGGACTGGAATCTTGAGCATTTAGTTATAAACACATATTGCCTTCAAGTGGTTAAAGCTATGAATCGACCGTCTTCTTACCCTAATAATTCAAAACATTATTCAGGATTGTTTACAGTTAATTTCTACTTTATCTTATGTAGTTGGATTTGATTTTCGTTCCACAAATCTAGTAGCTCATTCCCTAGTAGCTGATGCAAACATTTTTTCAAACTATGTTTGTGGACTGAAGCCCCATCATGCATTCAGTTAATTGTGGCTTCAAAAGCTTCAAATCTATGCTAATATATCTTACATTTAAAAAAAGAAATCCAATCCTAATCAATTACAAAGCTCACCAGCGACTTGAGTCCAAAAGCAATATTCAGGCTACTAAATTTTGGAAGTTGTTGTCAGTCCCAACATGAATAACCACCGAAATATATGCTCCAGCAGATTTGAACTAAACTAGCAACAACCAATTGACAAGATCGCAACAACCAGCAAGAAAAAACAATTGTCACTCCCACAACATCAGCACCCAGCCAGTACAACAACAGTATACAGTACCCAAAATACTCAGCCAGCACCATATCCAAAACCCAGTAAAAGCATAACAACCAGATAGCAGTAACAACATCAAAACAAACCAGTAGGAACTAGTACAAACCAATCTAGATTAACAAGCCTATTCAAATCACCCCCGTGACAAAATCCAGAGCTAGATTAATGATAAGTGAAAAATAGTTGATAATTAGTATATATTTTATTTCATTTATCAAGGACAAAATAATAATTTTTACCTCATTTTTATCCCTTTTTATTTAATATTTACTAATTGTATTTATTAATCCTAGTTTTGAATTTGATGCTATTTTAATAAATTTATTGCTTATTTTTGCAGGATTATTGCAAAATTTAATTCAAAGATAAATGGCATTAAATGAGAAGGATTTATGCAAGATTGTAGATTGATTGAAGACAATTAATTAAAGATGTGAAGAAGATTGAATCATTAATGAGGAGATCAGAGCCAATCAATCAAAGATGTTGCAGACAAGCTTCCCCAAATAAACAAGGATTGCACAATAAATATAAAGATATCAGAAAATAAGGGGAAAGAAGGAAAGACAAACGCGTGAAAACCAGTCTCGGGGAGAGATCAACAAATAAAAGAGGAAAGTTGAAGCTGCAGGACGCTAGTTGCGCTTCACCCCGCGCTATAGCGCAGGTGAAGTGCAACTCTCTGGAACCTGCGCTACAGCGCTTGAAGCGCAGAACACGCAGATCGCTTCCCAGTTGTCGTTTTTAAGAGGATCTCTTCCCAAATTTGCTTTGTCTTTCCTAATCTATAAATAGGAACCTCTTGCGTCAGTCAAAGGAGTTAGTTGGTTAGTGAGATAGACAGTCATTGTAATTAAGTGATTATGTATAAAAGCTAAGTTTAGAGTAGGAGAGGAGGAGCGCTTTCACAAGGATTGAAGATGGTGACAACGTCTTCGATGGTTTGTATGGCTACTTCATGTAGTTAACTCTCCAGTAGGATTGGATGTAATTGATTCTATCCTTGAGTGTATATAAATTCTATATTATTATTTCAATGAGCTCCCTATCTATAATAGTGGTATGTCTTATTCTGTGCTTATTCCTAATTCCCACGCTTGCGTCTGGAGTTACAGGTTAGTCTTAACTAAAGCAGTTATTACTAGGAGTGAGGATGGGGGAGCCTAGACATAGGAAACTCATTCTCTGATTGAATAAGAATACTCAGTTACTACTGACGGCCGAAAAGGGATGTTTACTAATGAGCGAGGGGTAGTGTGAGTACTCTAAGTGAAGGAGCATTCGACCAATAGGACTTAGTAATCGGTAGCAAAGAATTACGGGGTTGTCAATCCAGGATCCGAACATAGGCGTGTCCTAATGAGTATAAGGTAGTGACAGTACTGGAGCGAAGGCGCGTCTACAACACTAGGCCTCGTTTATCGTCTAATTCTTTACAAACTGAATAAAAGAGAGCGAAATAAGCCGAGATAAATCTATCGCCTAGGAGATCCCGTATAATTTATCCTTGAGTGTTAAGGTCGCTGGAGAGGGGCCTTAGCAATAAAGTTTGTCTACATTATTATAGAGTAAACCTAAAATAATAGATAGTCTTTATATGCACAATGAGTGTGATGAGATGAAATCCAATCCTGATCCAAGTAAAGTGTCTCTAACTCTACCTTTCTAATTCCAATTAATCATCTACTCTCTTTATCATTCTGCAATTATACTCTCTAAACTGTGCTTTCTCTTGATAAATACGATTTCATTCTACATAAATAACCGTTCCCTGTGGATACGATACTCTTTCTTACTATTATACTGCTGATTTGTGGTTCGCTGCCAGAAACCCATCAATTAATACACTAGCTACACACCACCAATGACAAAGACAGTTAACTGCAAAATGCAGCTAGTCACCAAAACATTGCAAGACCAAGGTTAATGTATTCCAGCAGCTTAACCGAGAAACACAACCTCATCCAGAATGTAATTTGGCAAAATACCAATACCCTTGGTGGCTCAACCCCTTTCTGTGGATACTCTTTTGTATAGGCATAGAATTATTATTTTGATGGGATAGAACAGTAATATGGGGCCTTAGAAATATTATTCATGTTTTAGGACATGCATGGTTTATGCCTATTTATTTGATATTGTATTATGAGCCTTTATAGGCAACACTATGTATTGCTATTGACTTATTAGATTTTTTTCGCTTAAGTAACTATTGGATTACCTAAGCCTTGTATTGTATTGCATGTTGATATCAATAATGCGTGAAATAATTTCATGAATTTGGAAATAGTGCTTCCAACAGACATTATTTTCGAATTAAGAAATTAGGACGTTACAAAAGCTGGCCGAAAATTGAGAAGGTCCCTACCGAGTAACAGAGACAACCGGGACAAGAGCATACAAACTCGAAATCCTCAAGGGAGAACCGATTCCAAGATACTGGAAGGCAACTAACCTTAGAATGTATTATAGCTAAAGTACGCATCAATAAACATGGCCACAGAGTCGACATCTCCACATAATTTTACAAGTTCTGTGAAGTTCGTCTTCACATAATTTTACACTTCGCTTTCTATCTAAGGTTAGAAACCCCAAAACCTCGAAAAAAAGGATGGGACTAATGTTGAGTCGAGACAGAGACTTACGAAGTCAACCCGACCTCCCCCATAACGGTCTTAAAGCCGACATGCACAATGCGGGAACTGCTTACACATCGGCACGTGTGAAGAGCTCATCTGATGTTCAAAAATTTTCAAAGGTCGCGTACGCGTCAAACCGGCTTGACAAGGATATCAGCTTACACTGGCAGATATATCGCAAACCGCACACTGCTAAAATTGATTTTTGAAAGAATGGGAGAGATACTCACGACCATTATCACTGCGGAGAGCACGGATAGAAACACCAAACTGATTTTTGATTTCATTATCAAAGGATGAAATATAGAAAACAACTAAAATGATTTTTCATTAAAAACAATCAGGTACGTCAAGAATAATCATTAATAAAAGTAACAAAATACTGAAACCCTAAAGTAGACCTAATACAACTCGGATGTATGACGGAGTCCGATGGTGGGGGCACTGTTGAGATCTTGGTAAGCGTACCAATATCGCAGTAGTATAATAGTTAAGAGTAAGGGTTGTTATACCCACGAGGAACGGTATAACTCAAATTCTTAGTGTTCACACTTATTGAGTAAGAAAGATTGTGAAAGGGTATTTGTTTGTGAAGATTATAATAGTAAAATAAAATAAAATAAAATATGAGACAAAGAGAAACAAGGATGAAATTGAGCAAATAAAGAGAAACTAGGATTGAACTTCGTCTATCGCACCCCTCTTGTATTTTGGAAATCAATGATATCTAGGAGTTTATAATTATAAATATTGAAGCATGAATGAATTTCATTCCATATTGGTTCCCACAACTATGAAATGCTTAGAACAATTTATATTGGTTCCCACAATTATAAATTGCCCTAGCTTTAAGATCAGTTGTTAAAGCTATAAATAAATTGAACCCTATCCCTAGGTATTCAACCTATTGAGTGTTTTACCCAAATCAGACTCAGAAAACTGCCTCCCAGCTAATTCAATAAATCAGATCATAACTCCGGTACAAAGACGGAAGCTAAGCATTAAGAACAGAATAAAAACACCAATATTATAAAAATAGAGATTCCTAAATAACAAAGAAAAATCCAAAATACAATTGGGGATTGAATCGACTACATTCAATCCTAAAGAGAGATTTAGCTACTCATGGTAGCCATTACACTCTAGAGACTGTCACACTTTTCTCCTAACTTTGTATCTGCTCAACGACTCCGTACTCTCTGAATACCTAAAACTGTCTGCTAAAAGTCCTATAAATATTGTCTGAAGTTCCCTTGGAACCCTGTTTGTGGCCACTACAAATTAGGTTACGTTTCCTACGCTCACCTACGCTTAGCGCAGGTGGAGCGCAGGAAACAACAACTGACTCCTCTAAATTTTCATCCTTTGGAGCTTGTTCTACATTGTTCCTATTTTTGTTCACTGTCTTCTTGATGCTTCACTTGTACCTTAGCTTTTTATCTGCAAAAATCAACAAATTCTTCATTAAAATAGCATCAAATTTAGATTTAGTTTCAATAATTACAAAAGCCACAAATTAAGCTAAGAGGTGTGAATAAATTGGGTTATAAATCAACATGTCGGTCATCAATAAGTGCTATAATGTACCTGGAAATAGGGTGGCAAATGGATGGATTGGATGGATTTGGATCAGGATTATAATGGATGGAATGAAACAATCCATTAATCCATTTATGATCCATTAAAAATATATTATAAAAATCTAATCCATCCATGATCCATTAAATAAAAATCACAATCACCCAAACAAAATATTTATGGATGGAGAAAATCATCCAATTAAAAAATTTAGTATCGAGTTTTTAAAATTTTTTATTATTATAATAATATTTAAAAAATATTAAATTTAAATAAATTTTATCTCTCTATTTTTCATTTATTAAGATTTTCTCGCATATCTCCCATAATCCTCTCTATCCTATCCTCTCTCTATATATTTTCTGTTTATCTCTATCTCTCTTTCCCAACGTTCTCATATTCCTTATTCCCTCTTATATCTTCTTTGTTTCTCTCTCTCCTCTATCTCTGTCTCCTATCTATTTCCTCCGTCTCTCTCTCCTCTATTCTCTCTTCCTCTCTGTTTTCTTCCTCTATTTATCTTTCTCCCCTCTCTCTCATTGTTTCAACTCTCAAGCCAATGATAATATTACACAAGACTTCCACAACTGTTTTAAATTACAAGTTTTCATGCTATATATAGTTTTCTTTTCTAAATAATCAGGACAAGTCTCATACACTTAATCTTTCGTATATTTAACTATAATTCTATTATCATTATCATTATCATCATCATCATTATTATGTTACGCATAATGATTGGATCATTTGAAAACTAGCATGAGTGTTGAGAGTTGATAATGATGAATAATAATAATAGAATTATAGATATAGTCAGTTATCACTGGCTTGAGGGGTTGAAACAAAGGAGAAAAAAAAGAGGAAAGAGAAAAGGGAGGGAGAGAGAGGGGGAGAGGGAGAGAGAGGAAAAAGACGAAGGAAACAGGGAGAGAGGAGAGAGAGAGAGAAACAGGAGAGAGAGAGGGGAGAAACGAAGAGGAGAGAGAGAAGAGAAATAAGGAGAGAGAAACGAAGGGGAGAGGGGGAGAGAGGAGAGAGAGAGAAACAAAGGAGAGGGAGAGGAGGGGAGGGGAGAGAGAAATAGAGAAGCGAGAGGAGAGGAGAAACATAGAGAGAGAGGAGAGAAAACGGAGGAAGGAGGAGGAGAGAGAAACATAGGAGAGAGAAACGAAAAAATAGAGAGAGAGAAATTTTTAGTTAAATTTTTTTAAATTTTTTAGTTAATAAAAAAATATTTTAAAAGAATAACAAAAATATTTGATTAGCTACAATAGATTGGTCTAATTTTGATCCATAAAGCATAATTTGATGGTCCATTGGATTTTTATTTTTTTGACTATTGATCCATTGGATTTAAAAATAATATAGGATGGATTGTTATCCATCCATTTAATTAAATTACCCATCCAGTCTAGTCCAATTAGGTTTTTGTTCACAGTTGGATGGATTGGATCAGATTTTCATTTGGATGGGCTGGATGAATGGTGGACAATTAGACCATTTTGACAGGCCTACCTGAAAATTACGTAATTCTAACACTTATCAAACTCCCCCAACTTAGCTTCTTGCTTGCCCTCAAGCAAGAAAAATCAAATTCAGACAGTTATTTACAATGACTAACTAAGACTCTGACTGACGGAAAAAAAAATTTCAATATCTTGCTAGACAACTTTCACTTTCCAAATTTCAGATTTAAAAATTAGAATCGAATGGTGACTCCAATCATCAAACAAAATATGACAAATGTGCATTCAGTCTTTCAAGAATAGCAATTGCAACAATAAATGATAAAATCAAGGAAATTCTCTCAATTCTCATAGGTAAATGTTTCCCTCAATTTTTCCACTGCAGTTGAACAATTAAAATTGCTAGTCGTTTTCAGTTAACATACAACACATAATCAGCATGGATCATAAGGTCTTTTGGGTTGTAATGAGGCCGGCTATCATTGAAATAATGGTTTTTCTCAGGATATATCAGAAACAACTTCAGAGAAAAGAGAGCATAAATACGAGTTAAACAATTATCTCAAATGACTCTCAATCCACCATCTTTTCCTTGAATGAAACATTTAAGCACAAATTTGCCTCTTTTGGGAATTCAATCCTTTTTTTTTCTTTTTGATAATAATAAGAAGGAGGAGTGAATCCCATTATTTACTGTGCCCTCTTTCCAATAACAACTAAAAACCAATACCCAATCTTATTGAATAAAATGCACCTATGCTTTCTATCCCTAAGTGTGTGTGAAGGGAAAGGATTATAATGAATAACAAGGCTAGGGGTGCAAAATCCAAGAAAATTTCAGGCTCAAATGGGCAATAAAAAATAGGAAATATTATTCATAGGTTGGCTATTTGGCACTGAGTAATTTACATATTCAAACAAATTGCCTTAGTTACTTTCATGCTTTTCATATGCAGCAATAAAATTAAAAACTCAAGCAATAGCAATTGACAAGCACAAAGGGAAAACTCTCAAAGTGTTTGGTCACACAAACTCACAGGCTTATGAAGTTTTCCTTGATTAAATTACTTGTTGCACAATTAACTATCTTAATTAACTTTTCTGCACAAATCCTAATCCTAAACTGATTATGAATCAGCCACTTAATTCCTTTCTCTCCTCTTAATTTAGTTAGTTGGCTGACTAGCTTGAGATATGAATTGAATCCCTAATTCCTAATTCCTAATTCCTAAATTCTAATTTTAATAAAAAGAAAAGAAAATAAAAGAGAATAAAAGAAAGAAAAACACCGTGTAAAACAATAGACCAAGAATCTCTCAATCTCACAATCCTCATTGAAATATTCTCCAGTTCCCCTATTCAGCTCCAGTGCCAAGTGCAGCTGCAAAATCATGAGTTGGTCCAGCTCCAGCTCCACCCCAAGGAAAATAGGACTGTCCCCAAGCCATTGCAAGTATGTCTGAAACTGCAGGAAAAGACAAACAAAAACACAGTTTAGCGCCCGCTGCGATTCACCCTGCGCTAGCGTAGGTGAAGCGCACAAAACAGGACTAAGCCACTGCAACACTTAGTCAAATTTTCTATTACTTCCCTATGATCAAGATATCTATTTTTCTTTCCTTCACACTCATTCAACTAGTTCCTAATGATTCTAAGAAAACACACAAAAACCTAACTAACACAAAATATATACATACCACAATAATAATCAAAATCAAAACTATAAAAATTAATAAAAAACACTGGGTTGCCTCCCAGGAAGCGCTCATTTAACGTCATATAGCTTGACGCCTGTTTCTTTCATGGTGGCTGAAACTGGAATATTTTGGTGAGCTTTTGTGCTGCATCCTTCCTTCTTGGACAGTAAACCTCCCCATACTCTTGCCTTGGAACAATCTTTAGTGTGATTTGACTCTAACCAATTGGGCTTCTTTCTGGAATTAGACCATGCTGCTGACTCCTTTGGCTTGACTTTTCTTTGCTTTATTGTCTTGATCTGATATGCATGAGTCTTCTCCTCCTGAAGCTTGAAGATTCATGGTTATCTGCTCTTAATCCTCTTGCTTCACAAGGGTCCTTGATAGGGAATACACCTGACCACTTTGTCCTCAGTCTGACTTTAGGCCTTGAATTTAATTTTCTTGGCCTGATTTTTTCTTCTCTTAGCTCTGCTCGTGTCAATGTATTCATATATTTTTCTCTTGTGAGACTGAAGGCTTAACACTTGTACAGTGCCTTTCTTTATCTTCCTCTGGAGGGCTTTCAGGGATATGGCAAGTTTTTCACTACTTCCCCTCCTTTCTCATTTCTTTTCTTGTCATCCCTTTGTTCATTCTTTTTCTCATTTTCATTTTTTGTATGTACACTCTCACATTTTTTGTTTTCTTCTCCCCCTTCACAGTCACGCTATTCTTTCAGCATAATCTGTGCTGTTTCATTTTCTTCTTTCTCTTCTTCTAACTTCTGCTTCACCTTCTTCTTCTCCCTTTTCTTCTGCATCTTCTTCAGTTTCTTCTTGTTCTTCATCAGCCAGATAGTCATCACTTCACTTCCCTATCATTTGAACACTTATGGTGGTCATGTCATTCACGCCGTTCTTCGGGGTTGGGTTGTGCAATTGCTGAGATCTGTTCTGATTGTTGTTTAGCTGAATTTTTCTGCTATCTGTGCTCTCAGGGCGTCAATAGTTCTTTTTGCTTCTTCTCTATCTTTCTAAAATGTCGCACAGTATTGCAAGTTTTCTTCAAGAAGAGCATCCAATTTCTCTTCCAGTTTTGATAGTCTGTCATGTACTGGAGGAGGTTAGCCTTGTTGCTGCTGCTGGAAAGGAGGTTGCCTGTTAGAAGGCCCTGCGTCTTGTCTCCAATTAGAATTATTGTTCTGGTTATTTCTCCAACCTTGTGAATAATTGTTTGCAAAGTTTGTGCTGTTGCGAGAAATGTCTGGTCTTCCTCGATTTCCCATGTAATTAACTTTCTCTTCTTGAGTGTCTTGATAAGAGCAGTGGCCATTGGGGTGGTCACCTTCACAAAAGTCACAAGTTAATTGTGGTGACTGGCAAGGATTAGGACAACATTGCATGAAACAACTGCTTGGAAATCTGCTTGGTGAGTCCTTCTATTTGCTGGAGGAGAATCTTTTGCTGAGCCAAGGTCGCATCATTAGAAGTTTGCATATGGAACGAAACAACATCTTGTTGCCACCCAAACCTCTGATTCTGGTTACTTCCCCAATCCTGCAAAAAATTGTTAGAATAATTTTTGTAATTAGAGAAGTTGTCGTGAATCGGTATGCTGGAAGAATATTCTGGTTCTTGCCTGCATAACATAATCTCCAAGTGTTCTTCTTGGTGGATTTTGATGCATAAACATAATCTCCAAGTGTTTCTTTCTTGGTGCAGGGGAATCTGTCCCTCCTCAGCCATATCTTCAGCTTTTATTTCATTTTGAGGTGGTTGAATAGAGAGTGTTGAGATTGTCTCCTTGAGCTTGTCCCTGCTTCTTCTTTTTCAGCTTTTATCTCACTTGGGATGAGTGATAAGAGAGTGTTGGAAATTGTCTCCTTGAGCTTGTCCCTGTTTTTTTTTGTATTTTTTTGCTCCAGTTCCTTCTGGTTGTCTTGTCGATCTTAGGATCAAAGTTGTTGGTCTTGAGACACCTGACCTCGCCAGAGCATTAAATCAGAAAGTTAAAACAAAGGTTACCTCATAGGAGAGGAATAAAAATAAAATAACTAGAAAAATAAAAATATTCACAACTCAATAAGATGATGAACTAAGAATTTAAATTGAGACACCGTTCCCCGACAACGGCGCCAAAAATACTTGTTGAGATCTTGGCAAGTGTACCAATATCACATCAGTATAATAGTTAAGAGTAAGGGTTGTCGTACCCCCACGAGGAACAGTACAATTCAAATTCTTAGTGCTCACACTTATTGAGTAAGAAAGATTGTGAAAGGGTATTTGTTTGTGAAGATTATAATAGTAAATAAAATAAAATATGAGACAAAGAGAAACAAGGATGAATTGAGCAATTAAAGAGAAACTAGGATTGAACTTCGTCTATCGCACCCCTCTTGTATTTTGGAAATCAATGATATCTAGGAATTATAATTATAAATACTGAAGCACAAATAAATTTCATTCCATATTGGTTCCCACAACTATGAAATGCTTAGAACAATTCATATTGGTTCCCACAATTATAAATTGCCCTAGCTTTTAAGATCAGTTGTTAAAGCTATCAATAAATTGAACCCTATCCTTAGGTATTCAACCTATTGAGTGTTTTTACCCAAATCAGACTCAGAAAACTGCCTTCCAGCTAATTCAATAAATCGGATCATAACTCTGGTACAAAGACGGAGCTAAGCATTAAGAACAGAATGAAAACACCAATATTATAAAATAGAGATTCCTAAATAACAAAGAAAAATCCCAAATACAATTGGGGATTGAATCGACTAAATTCAATCCTAAAGAGAGATTTTAGCTACTCATGGTAGCCATTACACTCTAGAGACTGTCACACTTTTCTCCTAACTCCGTATTTGCTCAACGACTCTGTACTCTCTGAATACCTAAAACTTTCTGCTAAAGTCCTATAAATACTATCTGAGCCCGTTGGAACCCTGTTTGTGGCCCATTACAAATTAGGTTACGTTTCCTGCGCTCTGCTTGCGCTCAACGCAGGTGAATCGCAGGAAACAGTAACTGAACAATCATTCTTGCGCTCTGCCTGCACTCAGCGCAGGAAACAACAACTGACTCCTCTAAATTTTAATCCTTTGGAGCTGTTTCTACACTGTTCTTGTCCTTTCTCACTGTCCTCTTGATGCTTCACTTATACCTTAGTTTTTTATCTGTAAAATCAACAATTATTCATTAAAATAGCATCAAATTCAAATTTACTTTCAATAATTACAAAAGCCACACATTATGCTAAGAAGGGTTGAAATTGGGTTATAAATTCAAACAATTCATCATCAATAAGTGTTATAATTTACACCTGAAAATTTACGTAATTCTAACACTTATCAGGCACCAGTCGGAGTCACGGTAGGGGGCTGGCAGCAGCAGTGGCAGTGGAAAAAGGGGAAAAAGTGACCAGAAAAATAACACGACAACACAGACAGACCGGAATCCATAATGAGACACGGTTTCCGGAAATTTTTTTTGACACCAATGGACAGTTGGTCTACTAGGAAGGCACAGATTAGAGTATCTCTCGTAGGCTCTAGATACCATGTTCAAATGAAGAGAAAATGAGAGATATATAATAGAATCCGTGTGTGTAGAATACACAACGGAAAATAATATATATATATATAGACACACACACGTAAGTGTATTTACAAAATATACATAGTGATAGGCCCAATCTCATATCTATCATATGATACACTAACAATAACAATCTAACAACAATGATCTAACACTGGATTGCAAGCTTGTTTCTTGTACAAAAATAATCAGATTGACTTATGACATCTTCAAGCTTCATTTTTCTTTTCTTCAAAGATACTTCAAGCTTGTCAATCCGGATGCTTTGCTTTTGCACTCATTTTCTTCTGATGCTTCATGCCACACGGATAAGGATACTTGCATCTGTGCCTTCTTAGCATAGGCATTTGCTGCGTTATTCATCTTCCTCTTCATCATCAGAATCCTTCATTATGTGGATTCTTTTCAACTGCTCAACGCTTGTGCATATTTCTTGTTTAGAAACAAGTAAACTTTCCAGCTCTTCAAACTAGCAACATTTTGCATATCCGTATTTGTACGCTCCTCTCACTTCACCCGTCTCCAGTATATATAGACTTGAATTTGAGAGAAACCGTTTTTAGAGAGACGTTAAGGGATGATATTTTCCGTTGTGAAACCTTTTGACGGAAAGTACGGGATTGGAGCGGCTTTTCTGGATTTTGCAGCTTGTGCAGGTTGGGCTTTCCTCTTTTGTGCCTTTATTTTGAATCTTCAGCCAAAAAGTTGTCTTTTGTCTTGCCTTTCTAGTGTTTTGAGGTTGGCGTGTGGTTCTGGTACAAGCTTTGACTTGCCACATCAGATGTCTTTGTACTTCAGATAGACTTCGTCTTCATATGAGAACCCAACGTCTGAACTATTTACTTCTTCAGGAAGTTCCTTGATCTTTAGAACTTTGACCAACTTCAGATCATGGCATGACTTCAGACAGACTTCCTTCAGATCCTTGACATATTTCATATAGTTCTTGAATATGAGATGTTTTGCGTATCTGAAATGTTAAATCATTTATCAGCAACTTTGTGAAGCTATTGCATAGTTATTTCAGGTTTGTATTATCAAAACTTTAGACTTAACATTAAGGAAATATGTTTTTAATGTATTAGTTTTCTAAAAAATTCCTGGCAACTTCCAAGTTTTACCTCTATTTAAGTCCCTCCACATTAACCAACTTGAAAATTAAATTGTTTAATAATTATGAGGGGTTTAAAAATGAAAAAAAATGCTCCTAAATTTGGTAAAGGGTTCTCAAGAAAAAGATCAAATAAAATTATCAAAAGATTCTTGTAAAAAGGATTGGAGGGGGCATTTTGATTCCGGTCTCAATGATAAAATCTTTGCTACGCCATTGAAGTAGAGTAAGTTCTTAAAGAGCTTGAAGCACAAAAACTAAGAAATACAAACATATCTTATAATTTTCTTTATAAATTTTCCTTATACATTCCTAACAAAATTCTTATTTGTTAATTACTAAAAGGTAAAAAATGTTTAATATCTTGAAAATAAAATATTTTTTTTAAAATAATTTTAGAAAAATAAGCTGATTTAGTAGGGAGAATAACAAAAATATTTTTTTTCCCTTTGTTAAAAATTAAACTCCAAGTCATATCAATAATTTTGTAACGTAACATATTTTAAAGAAATAGATGGATGGGCATGATCTGATAAGATGCTCCACCAAAATTTTGCACAAATTAACCCGAGTCTAACTCCAATTGGACACAAATACAATCACCACTCACCATTCATAGTAGAGTGGTAAAGATGGTGGTATTGACTTTGTGGTTAGGAATTGTTTGGACTGATTCATTCACGGATCATTTTACTAGTTGTCCCTTTTTAATTAGGGCCCTTGAACCAGTAATCAATACCTTTAATTGAATTTAATTTCTTTTTTAAAGCTTGCGGTTAAAATTTGTGCCTTCTTGGAAGTCGCTATCAGCTTACCTTTAGGTGGTACTTCCTCTTGTCCTATTTATAAAAACATTTTTTAACCAGTTCATACGGATTAAGGAAGTTGGTTTAATTTAGTTGATTACAATAAATTTGTCATGAATGTGTATCATATTTCTAGACTATCCTTGAATTATTGAGACCCATTATCTTTCTCTTTCTATTTAACTACTCAATTGTGTCATACTTTTACTAATTAATCACTTCACCTACCCCACTAATGAGGTAATTTTGTCAAAGAATAATTAATGTATGAGACAATCTGAAAAAATTCTTATGAAGAGGATCAAGACCCACCTTAAGAAAGATTCTTATAAATAGGACCGAGGGAGAATTATATCTTTCTTTAAGAAGTTTATTAATTAAACTAGTTTTCAAGTTCCTTAGCATTCTTCGAGGAAATCAAGTGCAGTTAGCAACTTAGCAGTTAGCATTTTCTTTCCCCATACTTTACACTTTTATTTTATTAATTAATCACCAAACCTCTGAGTTCAGTCCAGATTGTACAGTCATAGTAACCAATTAATCATTATATTATGATCATATTATAAATTGAGAGTTTTTATATAACCGCCACTTCATTTAATAAATGTGACACCTCATATGTTATTAAATTTATTAAATGATGTGGCAACATATCATTGGATATCCTTATAAAATTTCTTTTTTACTAACACTGTATATTAATTAAATCCATATAGTATTTTGATTTAATTTGCGTTGGATAGTAATTCCTAAAAGTATATAATATATTTTAAAATAAAATACTCGTTCTTTTTCAAAGATCAAATCTTTGTATTTTACACTCATAAAATTCTAAAACATGTATAATTACCTCCATAGAACAAAAAACAAGAAAGGGAAGGAGAGGAAGAGGATTGAAGAAATAGTAGTTTTGTCTTAGTGCGGGTACTCTCACATCATTGGAGTTATAACTTTGGCAACACTATTGTTCCTTTCTGCCAAAGTGCCAAGTCCTTGGGAGCCCACAGAGTTTCTCTGATTCACCAACTACATGGGAATTGAAAATTAATCTGAACCATAACAAGTGGTCACATAACACTAACCAGCTAAACAACAACAACAAGAATCTAATTTACATTAAATGAGATTCCAAACATTGGACGGTCATGATTCTAAGGGTAGGTATTATCCGCATTCAGCCTGCATAAACCAAAAAGTTAGCTTCAAATTATATATTTATTTTTCATATGAAATGTTATTAAATATACACATAAATCCAATAATATGATATCATATTATTTATTAAATTTAATAACAGATAAAATGTCACCTTCATTAAATATATAGCGGTACACCATTGAATTTCTTTGTAAGACTTTTTTACTATATCAACTAGTATATTAACCCACATAATATGCGGATAAATGTATATTTTTATTTAATTAAAATTAAATTTATAATGAAATAATATTTTTAAAATTAAAAAAATATAAATAAAGTAATTTTAGATAAATTTTCAATTTTAAATTCTAATAGTATATTATATTTTATTATTAAGACCAAATTTATATTAATATTTGATAATAAGATATAATAAAATATTAAAATCATAAAGATAAGAATAAAGATTTATATATTGAAAAAATATTCAAACCGAAAATAACAGAATAAGATTTTGAATGTTAATAAATTTCAAAATTTAAGACTATTACTCCATTCGGTCCTATTTATAAAATAAAACAAACAAAAACACACATATTAAGAAAAGTAATTAATCGTTGATTTTCAAGAAATTACTCGGTAGATTACAAGTTTAAACCCTATTTAAAATTAAACTTCACTACCATGGTAAATGTGTCCCCTTAAAACCTTTCATGGTCACAAAGGCAAAATATGAGAAAAAACAATAAATGCTTCTAGATTTGTGCACTTTGTCTTGTATATAGGACCATGAAAAAAGTTCAAAATGTTGTCTTATAAATAGGACCGGAGAGTGAGTACTTTATTAGGCATTAATTAAAAATTCAATAAAATGAGAGAGAAAATTAGTATTAATAATTAACGAGTAAGTATTTCACTCTTAAAAGTGAATGGGAATTCACCATCAGGTGAGAGAAAGTCATAAAATGTAAAAAAATTATTGAGTGAAAGACTAGGATGAGTGAGTGTCTCACTCTCTAAGTTGAGGTGTCAATTAGAGTATAGATAGCTAGTTTAAATCCATACTTAATAACGTAACCTAACCCATTATATTATTATCTAAATTGGAATAATTTCACATCATACACAACAGGAAGCAACTCACGGGCAACACCAAACAAACAACTAGAACAAAGCGAAAAGTGACCAAATATTTCTACTAGAAAATGTTTTTATACACAAAAGTGCAACCTGTCCTGTGGTTTAGATTGTTCTTCTCTCTCTCTTTCTCTTTCTACACTGATGTCAGTAGAAGCACCCGTGACCTCAAATACTCTGTCAATGCTTCTCTGATTCAGCTTCACTTTAATTTCCACCTAAAACAACTACCATAACTAGTATATATATAACCCATAGCAAGAACCAATTTCTACAGCACTTGTTCAAATTCCAAATACCATATTCCACATTCTCTCTGAGAATGTCAAACTTGTGTTACATTTTCTGCATGTTAGCAATTCTTCTTCTTTCTGCAAAATCCCACTAGAATACACTGCCATACTAAGGGGAATTAGACCAAGACGTTCTGCTGGGAATGGTTTATTGACCAATATGTCAAGAGTAGAGTATTCAGAACAGCAATTCATGAAATGGGTCAATTTTGTTGGTAGCCTTAAACACACAGTTTTTAGACTGCAAAAAATAGCTCTTTGCTTCTTACACTTTGCACGTTGATAAGAATCCTGCTCTTGGTGATTTCACATCAATTCAAGAAGCATTGATTCCCTTCCATCCATTAATCTTGTGAGAGTGATCATCAAGGTCCATGCAGGGGTTTACACGTGAGTAATAGTATTAGTACTATTTTTTTTTGCTTGTACTTCCAATTGGATTCTGCCACATTCATTTCTTTGCTGTTTGTCCACATTCAGGATTATGTTCTACTTTTTAGTTTACACTTACTTTGTTTCTTCTTGTGTCCTTTTCCTCTGAGATTTCATTATTCAAATACTCAGAGAATTGGTCTTTTGACTAGAGAAGAAGGTTTTTTTTGCAGCTATTGAACTTTAGTTTGTTTCAGCTAATTTGTCCTTTTTTTGCACCCCTCTTTGTGTACATTTTGCAAGTTTTCTGCTATGCTTATTCTTGTAGTGAATTGACAATTGAGGTGTGTATATTGTTCAGGGAGAAAGTTAATATTCCTGCTTTGAAATCCTTCATAACCATAGAAGGTGCTGGTGCAGATAAAACCATTGTTCAATGGAATGACACTGCTCAAACACCTGGGCCAAGTGGGAAACCATTGGGAACCATTGGTTCTGCAACTTTTGCAGTGAATTCACTTTATTTCATGCCAAGAACATAACATTCCAAGTATGTAATCAAGCCCCTTCCTCTGTTTCTATTTAAATTTAGCTGTTTCGTAGCCCGTTTGGTTTTCCGCGTTGGAACAATGCAAAACCGCGGGAATTGATTTAAGTCACTTTCATCCAACGTGCTTCATAAAATGTATATCACTCATTTCAATCATTGATATATTAGAATACTCAACCCTAAATCAAACGGACACTATGTGTGTGGATTTTACAAGCAAATATTGTGAATGCAGAACACCTACTCCTGTTCCTGCACCAGGAGCCAATTGGAAAACAAGCAGTGGCATTCAGGATTTCAGCAGACACAGCAGCATTCTTGGGCTGCAAATTCTTAAGGAGCACAGGACACACTGTATGATCATATGGGCAGGCATTACTATAAGGATTGTTATATTGAAGGTTCTGTTGATTTCATATTTGGCAATGCTCTCTCCCTTTATGAGGTTAGTATTTTTTTAATCCATAATTAGTAGCTCCTAATCTAGAATAATTGCATTTAAAAAACTAATTTTTATTTAGGCCACATCTGCATAACCTAACCAATTTTTGTCCCACCTTATTTAATAAATGTGACTATGTGAACAATAAATGAGCTATTTACCTATTCACAAATTATTTGCAACAACTTCTGTTTGTTGTCTAATTAACAAGATAAAATAATCATTTACTTAATGTTCAATAAACAATCATGGTGATAGGGGTACTTTTAGGTTCGTAATTTGATTATTATTATGTTTGTTACACTATAGGGATGTCACGTGCATGCCATAGCACAGAATACAGGGGCCTAACAGCTCAAGGAAGAAGCAGTATGTTGGAAGACACGGGGTTCTCATTTGTGAACTGTAAGGGTCACGGGGGTCAGGGGCACGATACCTTGGAAGGGCTTTGGGGTCCTTTTTCTCGCGTGGTCTTCGCCTATACCTATATGGACAACATCATCATTTCCCAAAGGATGGTATAACGGGTGACCCTAACCGTGAAATGTAATGTTCAAATCCTTAACTCAAATCAAGTTTATAATGGTTCACTCCAATACAATAATAATAGTATTTTAGCTCACCATGTTGCACTTGTAGTGTCATTTCAATAATGAACAATTTAAAAATTAAATGTGCTTAGACTGATTAAACTCAAGTTTGGATTGTTTAAACGTGTCTAAAAAAGATTGAAAAATTCCTACTAGCTATCTACTTCTATATCAATTCAGTTTTTGTTCTGTTCTGAAGAACTTTAACCTCTAGAGGGACAATGGGGCGGTTGCTGCCTCTCATTTGATATCTTAATTACACACACACTGGCTAAACTGTGATGGGTGTGAAGGCTTGTTTGTCATCTTGCCCTTTATCTAGAGAAGTTCACACTTAACAAATCACAAACAGCCTTAAGCCATTCTAAGTAGCTTTATTGTAAATGACAAACATACCCCTTTAGGGTCTCAGTATCTGCAGGTTCTGCATACCGGTCTCCATCAAACTCTATCAGAAATATAATGAGTCCATTCTTATAATAGAATAACAAAAATATTGGCAATCTCTGTATCTAGTTAACATGAATGTGCGGCCAAAAGAAGAGAGGCCTAGCCTTATATGAGTGTCAAACCCCCCTCACTATATATATCCATACGTATGGTGCACATCTACGTGTTATGATACATACCTTACAATAAAAAAATAAAGAAAAATACTAACAGGTGACCATGACTACACGAATTTAATAGCTATATATTAGTAGTGTAAAAAATTTTATACCAATAATATGTTATCACATTAATAAGTTTAATAATACATGATATGTATATGGTAGATGACAACACCCTTATTGGACTAGTGAAAATGTATAATAATTACACTCAAATAAACAAACTAGTAACTTTATAGTGGTAGCACTTTTGAGGGAAAGGGATAAGTAAATAGAGGGAGAGTTGTGGCCACCAAACTTATGTATCTATTTGGTAATAAGATAAGGCATAGTAGGAGCATGCGCATAGTGTCTGAAAAGAACCTCAGCCACCTAATCTTATAGCTAGGTTGATATATTGAATTTCGTTATTTGGCAGACAGCTATAAACATATTGGCATGCGCATGTGGATAGGTATATATTTGTTGTAATGGTTTTTGTATTTTATTGGGTCCACCACACCAGGACTGTGTTCTATGGACAGTACAAATGCACAGGACCAGGAGCAAGCTTTGCAGGGAGAGTAGCATGGTCAAGAGAACTCACTGATGAGGAAGCTAGACCTTTTCTTTCACTTAGCTTTATTGATGGGACTGAATGGATTAAAATTTAGTTCAATTCATACACACAGCTTTACTACATTGTTTCTTTTCTGAGAAAATTGTTTGAATTTCTCGGATGGAAAATTTTGATGTATAAATTATATATTACAAATTTATAATTTTTCTGACAAATTAACAATTGGGCCTGCCTTAGAACTGTATCCATATCCCCCTTCTTTCTTCAATCATATCCTATGTGTACTTAGTACCTACATTAATTCTAAATAGGGTTTTGAACTGCAGTTGATAATTGCATTAATTCTAAACAGGTTTCCACAACCATTTTGCATTGCAATTATAATCATAAATCAGATATAGATATAGTGTATATTTGATTTATCCAAAAATCATGTTTCAACCGTGGATACAAGCAAACACTATTGAAAGTAACTTCTGCCGATCATGTAAACCAAATATCAAGTATTGTGATGTAATTGCAGTCACCACCACAACTTCAATTCTTCACGGTCTGTACAAAACAATCACTTTTTTTGTGGGGTTTTTGGCATTAACTCTCTTTTTGGGGAAGGCATGATGCAGCGTTAACAGGAGCTTCCAGTTGCGGGCCAACTTTCTCTTTGGATAAAAATGCAGGCCTTATTTAGTTTGCAAGATTAATGAATGATATATCAAAATCAAATATATGGTTCTTACCATGGATCACAAAAAAAAAAAAAATCTACTTATGAGTTATGATTCTATTCTAATCGGGACTTGTTATTTGTTAACCTTTTTTTTTGGAATCCATCAACTTCTGGAAATTTAGGTTTAGTGCCGGTTCGGCCCATTTTTTATAGAGACATTTCAAGGGCTCAATCTCGCAACAAGCACGTCATAAATATCGAGAGCTTCTTGCATGACAAAATATGCCCATAATTGATACTAAATATGAGAAAGGCAAGCTAATGCCCTTAAATAATATTTATTAGTATATTAACCCGTGTAGTACACACGGATAATATATATTTTATTTAACTAAAATTAAAATTATAATAATTATTTTAAATAATTTTTTCAATTTTAAATTCTAATAATATATTATATTTTATTATTAAGATTTAATTTTTATTATTATTTGAATAATAAAATATAATAAAAAAAATTAAAATTATAAAAATAAGAATAAATATTTATATATTCAAAAAAGATTGAAATAGAAAAATAATAGGATAAATTTAAGATATCATTATTAGCATTAATTAAAGATTTAAATAAGAATGTGAGAGAAAATTAGTATTAATTATTGATTGAGGAGGAAGAATCTCACTCTAATAAGAGTAAAATGTCATTTCAGTCCCTGAAACTGTAACCCGTTGTCAAGTTAGTCCCTGAATAGGCAAAAACTAAAACAGAGACTCCTGAAACTACAATCCTTCCTTCACGTCAGTCCTTCTGTCAAGGGGAGTCAATTAACGTCGTTAGTTGTGCATATGTGGCACGTTAAAGGCTACCCTGGCAGTCCACGTGTCACACCATACCGTTGAAGGAGAAGGACTAAATTGAAATTTGGGGGCAATTTACAGGGACCAAATTGAAAGTATTAAAACGTTTATTTTTCCTGATATCAACATTTCCCCCATTGTTACCTTCCCATTTTTTTTGGGCTAAACCCTAGTTTCCTGCGCAAAAATGGCTGGAAGAAGCTCACAATCACAATTTGATGATGAATCCTAACAGTACAACGAGATGCAGAGGAGTTAATAGTGGTGGAGGCAGTGGAAGAAATATCCGATTCTGCAACTGTGGGAGGAAAGTTGTGGTTCGCACCTCTAAGACAAAGAGAAATCCTGGTAGACGCAATTCTACACCTGTGCACTTGCAAAGGTAAATAGTAGCCTACTCATTGCTTTTATTAAGTTGTAATCCACCCTTGATACATTGGTCAGACTTAAAGTTGAATTTTTGCAGGATGATCTCTGAGATGCGGGTACTTTTCGTGGGTTTGATGAAGAAAGTGATATGATTGCAAGTGATGGAAATAGAGCTACAGAGGATGAATTTTGGAAAATTAAGGTTTTAAGAAAGATTGACAATTTGCAAATTGAGGTGAAGGGATTAAGGATGGGTTTCACAGTTCTTTGTATTGTCCATGTAGTTTTGATGATGCTGGTTACTGTTTCTATGTGTTAATGTGTAAATGGTTGTAATGCAGTATAATGCAACCATTCCATGTACTGCTGTCCTTGTGTCAGCCGGTGAGTGTGAGACTTGGATTACCAAGTTGCTGCAAAATGAAAAGTTTAGTAATTAGCAATTTTTAAATAAATTCTAAAAAAATAGTGTTAGAAAGTACCTGAGAGTTGTGGTCATTCTGTGAGAGGTCAAGTTGTGGAGTTGGTTGTGAGTTGGGAAATGTCAATTTCAGATGAGGCCCCTGTGCACTTGCAGCAGAATCTGATGGAGTCTGATTTGCTTGAGTATCTTGTGTTGTAGGCTGAGATGGCTTCCATCCTCTAGGTTTAGGTATGCAACCATGATTGTGACAATTTCTAACATTGTGATTTGGGGTTTCCACACCTAGAGCAGATGCATTGAGGGTAAGATCTCTTTAATTACTGTTCTGCACAGCTTGTTCATTGCCATCTTTCCTCCTTTATTTTTGGGTCTGGCAGGGCACCTTTTGATGGGAGGTGGAGTAGGCTTGTCATAATTGGTCTGAGACCAATACTGTTCTCCTTGAGTGGGCTTCACAAAAAATTGGTAGGTAGCATTATAGGAACCCATTGTCAGCCATCCATGACAATAATCCTCGGGCTTTTGATTCTTATAAGCAATAGCTGCAACATGCATGCAAGGAATTCCTAAAACAAAAAAAGAAGAACTGATTACATATCTTAATGGAATTAGTGGGTCATGAACTTAGAAGTACAAGAAATTTACCTGTTAGTTGCCAGTACCTACAGGTGCAAGTATGAGCACTTAAATTGACATCAACTTTGGCCACCATTGTTGCACTTCATATCTATTTCCATCACTATCACCTGACCACACTGGTGTCCACTTATTGCTTTCCTTTTTCTCTTTATCCAGTCTACTTTGCTGCATTGAGGCAAGTGTCCTCTGTAAGCAGCTAACTTTAACTTGTTGTTAGCCATTGTCTTCATTACATAACATCTGACTTCCTCAGCTAAAGTCAAGATTGGTTTGCCCCTAAATTTGACAATCTTTGCATTAATACTTCACATGTATTATTGCATATGTTATCTGCCTTAGGATATTCACTGAAGTAAGCCTTGGTCCATGCTTCTTTTGGCCACTTGTCAAGATATGCCCAAGCTTTCTCATCCTTCCTTTTGCATCTTTCCATATTAGCTATAATTGTGCTGGAGTAGTGTTGATCTTGCACACTCCCAAACAATTGTCCTTAAATCCTTGTCTTTGCATTGCTTATGAAATTCCTCCAAAGGTGCATAACACAATACCTATGAGCCACCCCTGGCATTAATTCCTGCATTGCAGGAATCAACCCCTGTATCATAGTAAAAGATACCAATTACAGTCAATTCAATCATAATTAACAAATCATATTGGTCCCTGTAACTAACAACTTACTATCAAATAAGTCCCTGTAAGAACTAACCACTAACCAATTAAGTCCCTATAACTATCCACAAGTTATATTACACAACAGGAGACTTGCACAACAGGTAAAATGCAAAGCCGTGGCAAATAAACATGCAAAACAGTGGCATATGCACATGCACGTAAGGTAAAATGCAAAAACAATATTACCTTTTGCATATCTGAAATAAAGTTCCACTGGTTTTGGATGTAGTCTCCTAGGTCCTCATGTAACAGAGTAAGGAACCATTTCCAATTTTCTTTGTTCTCCACATCAACAATGGCATATGCTATGACAAAAATGTGATTGTTAGCATCCTGTCCTACAGCAGATAGTAGTTGTCCCTCAAAATAGCCCTTCAAGAAGCAGCCAATCCAACCAATTAAGGGGCCTGCACCCTTCTAGAAATCCTTTCTTACATCCATCCAGACAAACATAAATCTCTCAAATTGAGGTGCTGCATCAGGTATTGGTATAACATCAAGCTTAACTGTTGAGCCAGGATTACTTCTTAGGAGCTCATGAGAGTAGTCCCATAATTTCCCATATTGTTCTCTTTCACTCCCTTCCCACCAATTTTCTTGCAGCCTTGATGGACCTAAACACCTTTGTATCATCCTAGTAAAACCCATACTCTCTTTTCATGAAGTCAAAGGCTTCTGTGTATGTCAGACCAGGTTGTTCCCTAAGTTTTCCAACCAGTCTCTGAGTCACCCATTTGGTGGTTGCCTGCTTGTTTATGAAACCACTTGCACCACCCGTGTTCTTCCTTAAATGTCTTGATTTGGAAACTCTTGTTCACAGTACTCCAGCTGCAGAATATTTCCCAACAACATTCATCAACCTTGCATTTGCTCTAGCTCGAACTTTATCATTTTTACCATTTTATCTCCCTCCCATGGGTGGATAGTGAAAATCTTAACACTTGCTTAAACTTGTCAAGAGTTTCAATAACTCCATCCCACATTGTAGACTACATATCCAAATCTAACCCCATCATTAAATTGAGGAAAAGACTGTCCTTTCAACCCTTGAAGATTGTTCATCATCACTACTAATAGGAGACCTTAACTCCTCAGATTTGTAGCTGCGTACATCCTCCTCAACTTCTGCATCATCAATCTGCAATGTTGCTGCTACACAGCTTCAAAGTTCTCCACTGGTTGTGCATCTTCATCATCAAGCTCTTGGTCACTTAGGTCCTCACTACCAGAGTCTGTCTCATCCCCACTCATGATGTCATCATAATTCTGTGCCTTCTTCCTTCTTATATTAGACCCACAACCCCTTTCAAACTTCTACTTCCTCATCATGTTCACCTCACTAAAACTGTTTCCATTGTCTTCTTCAGGTATGTACTGGTCATTATCATCTTCAACAGCAACATCCCCTACATGTTGACCTTCAGGAGCAACATCCCTACCCCTCCCATTGGTCTCTTCAGCTCCTACATTTTGCTGATTAACAAAACCTTCTTGATCATTCCTAACAACATTTTCAGCTGCTTCATTTTCCTGATTAACAAAACCTTCTTCATCTTTTTCTTTAACATTTTCTGCTCCTTCCTTTTCACCTACATCAGCCCTGCTTTTAGAAAATGTTGGGTTTTCCACCACAGAGTGATTAATAAAAACTTCAATCTCCCCATCATTACACATAGAAGCAATACACATGTCAAGCACATATGTATCACAGTCCCACCTCAACTCCCCAGACCATCTTCCAAACTTTTTTTTTTGGGATAATCAATAACAATGATCTATCCTGTGTAGTTGTGCAACTTGCATAATCAATGATCAAGAACCTACTAATGAAATCCGAATCAAGGTCCTCCCAAACATCCACTTCATCGCCTATGTAATCAAGCTCATTGTCTTCATTCCTCATCAACTTCCCTCCATGGTGCATGATCACTGTTATTAACCTAGACATCCTATACAAGTACACATTATAAGTAATATTACAACCTTGATTAAAGCTTTTTAAAACCCATAAACCCGTAAAATAGAGACAAAAAAGATTATTAAAAGAACTATTACAATTAATGGACCACCATAAAACCATTAAAAAAAGAAGAAAACTTCTCTCACGGGACTACATATACATTACATGAGAAGTTTTCTTTTACAGTAAAAAATACCGGTTATGAAACACAAGAAAACGGAAACCAGAGGAGAAAAATGCACCTTTCTAACCGTTTGATTGAGATATTGAAAGAAGAAGCTGAAATCACCACACCTTCACCTCAAGAAGCTCACAGGTCACGCAGCAGCAGAAAACAAGCACAAATGGTTATGGAGGTTTCTTGTAGTTAGGGTTTTTTACCTTGGTGGTTTACTAAACCGGGTGGCAGGCAAGGGAAGGTAAAAAAGGTGGGTTTTAGAATCAACCCAAAAAAACGTTTTCAATACTTTCAATTTGGTCCCTGTAATTTTCCCCAAATTTCAATTTAGTCCTTCTCCTTCAACGGTGTGACACGTGGACTGCAGGGTGGCCTTTAACGTGCCACATATGCACACAGCTAACGACGTTAATTGACTCCCCTTAACAGAAGGACTAACGTGAAGGAAGGATTGCAGTTTCAGGGACTGAATGACGTTTTACTCCTTTAATAAATGTTAGTGGAATTCACCATCCAATGAGAGAAAGTGAGAGAATATAAAAAATCATTGTAGAGGGAGGATAAGGACAGTGAGCTTCTCCACTCTCCAAGTTGAGGGTCTCAAAATTATAATATTCTTTCTTTGTGACAAGAGGAAATTAAGAAAAGCAGAAAGGCAATAAACTAAGCCCAACACGACCTAGAGAGAGCTAACACACAAACCCTAGTCTACAACTCCCCCTCTCTGGAAGAGGTGTTTCGTTGCAACCAAAGAGGAAAGGAAGCACAACAAATGGAGGAATGTTCGTGTACTCCTTATACCCGAACGCTGGAGCTAGAGCTTCCTTGGCAAAGCAGTCCGCAAGTTGATTGGCTTCACGGAGAACATGTCTCCAAACAACGTCTTCAAAGACCCTCGCAGAATCCTTGATCTGGTTAACCATGGCTGAGCAAAGGTAAGTATCACAACACCCTTCATTAATCATCTTTATAGAAAGCATAGAATCTGATTAAAAATTAACCCTTTTTAAATCCTTCCTTTTTGCGAGATGGACTCCTCTCATCAGACCCCAAAGCTCAGCTTCCAAAATCGATTTTCAGTGAAGATGTTCGTCGAAAGTAGCCAAGACGGCTCCTTCATTGTTACAAAGCACACCACCACAAGATGCTGAATTGTGAGAAGAAGACATAGCACCATCAGTGTTTATTTTATTCCAGTGCTCAGGCGGAGGAAACCACCGAATCAGGTTAGGGTTTCTCTCACGCTTCACTAGATAAATGCTATTCCCTGGTTTAAATGCTAAGATTGTGGCTTGAACTTGTCTTATGATCTGATCTTCTAGCTCAGAAATAGATACTCTGATGCTATTAAAAATTATGTAATTTCTATGCTTCCAAATAGGTTCCATAGTGAATCCAAAAATTAATTGCTTCTTTGGCTCTGTACCATTACTGTTAGGACAATATAAATTATCCATAAGCTAATGATGTAGATTATGTGCTTTAAAAAGAGTTTTGGTCCTGATAATGACCCAAAATTTCAACCCAAAGAGGTTTTACTTCTGAACAGTCCCTGAATAAATGAATGATTGATTCAGGTCCTGTGTTGCATAAGGTACATTGATCATTCAATGATAGGTGTTTAGATTTCCTTTGGCAGTTTGTCAATAAGGCATAGGAGGCAACCTTCCATAATAGTAATCTGACCCTTTGTGGTCCTTCCCATTTCCAAATTCTTTTAAACAAAGGATTGCTCCCAACCCCTTGAGAATTTGTTAAAAACTCATAAGCAGTCTTTACTGTTAACAAACCATCAACATTCCCTGCCATGCTAGAATGTCCCTGTTGTCACTAGGAATTGGAGGGACTTAGAGCAAAATTTTATTACAAATTTCAGCTGGAAGAAGTTGTTGAAAGTAAGTCCTGTACCAATCTCCAGTAACTGTAATGAAATGGCTAATAGGAAGCTGTGATTCAGATTCATCCACAGTTGAGAGGGCATATTTGCAAGGTTTTCAAGCCTTAGAATCCATTTATCTACCCAAAATTTTATATCTTCACCATTTCTAACTCTCCATATGCAATTAGACAATAATCTATCCCAATTAGTACATACACCCCACCAGTCCTCCTGCGAACAATAGGGATAATGGACTCCCCACAGCCATACTTAGCTCTGAGCACTTGAACCCATAATTTTGTAGGTTGATGAATTAAAGACCAACCAATTTTCATCATATAGGCATAATTAACATCCCTTGCTTTTCTCAGACCCAACCCTCCCAACAGCTTAGGAGAGCAATCTTATCCTAGTTTATAAGGTGAATTTTCCTATGATCATCGGTATCACCCCAAAGGAAATTCCTACAAGTTCTGTCCAACTCATCACAAGTAGATGTAGGTAAATAAGAGGACTGCATCAAATAATCGTTCTAATACCCCTAGAAGGGAAAAAAGGATTAGACACTTCACCATTAACCATTTGAAATAATCATTCTATACAAAGTACAAACATATAGGGAGAAATGGGACCCCCTGTCTAATACCCCTAGAAGGGAAAAAGGGATTAGACACTTCACCATTAACTAGAATCTGCATTTTAGGAGTAGACATGCAAGACCATAAAACTGAAATCAGACTATCAGGGAAACCAATATCATATAAAGTATTTTTCACAAAATCCCAATTAAGTCTATCATATGCCTTCTCCAAATCAATTTTGATAGCCATCCATCATTTCTTACCTTTTTTCCTTCTCATTGTGTTGATTATTTCCTGAGTAATAATAACATTACCCCTACCTTGCCTCCCAAGAATAAAACTACATTGATGAGGTTCTATAAGACTACCAATTACTTTCCTAAGTCTTAGGGATATCAATTTTGTGATTATCTTATATGAAACATTACACAAACTAATAGGCCTATATTCCTTAAGAGTAACAACATTATCAGTTTTAGGAATAAGAGTTATTAGTGTATCATTAATTGTAGCAATACCAGAGGGAGATAGCCAAACATGTTTAATGAACTCACATATTGTAGGGCCCACAGTGTTCCAATTATGTTGATAGAAAATAGCATGAAAACCATCTAAACCTGGAGTTTTAAATCCTTTCATTGAAAAAAAAAACATTTCTGATTTCTTCATCATTGATAGGTTTAGATAAACCATCAAACTGATCTTGGGACAGATCTGCAAAACTATGACTAAGAGGAAAAGGAGAGCAATTACCTTCATCTTGGAATAGTTTTTTTTATAGAATTCTATGCATAAATTTTCTATAGCAGTTGGTTCAGAAACCTATGTTAGAACCACAGGAAACACTAGAAGGGGGGTTGAATAGTGTTTTAAAACTTTATTGAATAATTTTGGAAATCTTTGATTTAATATATCATTTAAAAAGAACAACGTTTAAAGACCAATCTTAAGATCAGAGTTTAAATGAAACATGCGGAAAATAAGAATGATAATCTTTGAAAACGGTCTTAAGATTGTTTTAAATGAAAGTTTCTCAAAGTATCTTCTGAAGATTATTACAAGGAGTATCTTTTAGAATGGTTTCTAAAATACTTCATCAGACTGAAGATCGTCTGAAGTTTAATTCTGGTTCTGAACTGAGTTCTTTAGAGACTCACTTTAGACACCTATTTCAGAACTTCTTCAAGATACATTCTCTGTAATATCTCAAACGATATGAGAGAGATTTGAGTTTTAATTATCTTTGAAAACTTGTTTGATTGAAATTGTTATGATATGGTGATTATGAAAATATTTTTCAATCCCCAAAGTAAATGCAGAACTGAAAATAAAAGAGATTAAGGGAAAGGAAACTTAGGCACAAAATTTATCCTGGTTCACCCACATCACCGTGAGTTACATCCAGTCCCAGTGGCAAACCACCACTGGATTTTCACTATCTGAAACCACAAATACAAGTATTCTTCACAGCCTCTTCAGGCCAACCGAGTATTCCTCACGGCCTCTCCAGACCAACCGAGTATTCTTCACGGCCTCTCCAGACCAATCGAGTATTCTTCACGGCCTCTCCAGACCAACCGAGTATTCTTCACGGCCTATCCAGACCAACCGAGTATTCTTAGGCACACATGGTCTATCGAGTATTCTTCACAGCCTCTCCAGACCAACCGAGTATTTCTTTGTTTTCAACTACCTCTCCAGGCAACCCATGCAGTAGTCTTTTCTACCGAGCCTCTCCAAGCTCTAGACCAAGTGTACTTTGTTTCACCAAGCCTCTCCAGGCTCTCAGACACTTATTCAAGTGTAGAGTATTACTACTCAATCTAAGTTAGATGTTCGCTAGAACCTCTCAACTCAAATTCTTCTTGTACATAGAGATTACTGAGTACATACTCAGGATACAGTCATTACAAGCTAAATACAAGGATAGACAGTGATACAAGTGTTTGAATTAAATACAATCCCTGTCTTTTCTATGAGGAATACATCCTCTGAGAGTAGGCTAACTAAGATATGAAATTAAGATCCAGCCTTATCCTCTAACCATTGGTTTCCATGGGTTACATTCTCACCCGTATCATTGGAATACCAAGGTATCTTCAAAGCTTCAAACCGTACCTAGTTTGATAGTCATTTGCTCAGCATGGTTGTCTTCAGACCAACAACCAACTTAATTGATCAAACAGATCAACTGAACAACATGACTAACTGACCAGCTAGTCAGTAGCCTGATTGATTCGAGAACCAACTCTCTGATCAAACTTTGTTGTCATATTGATGATCCACTTTAGCTCAAGTCAACTCTTGTTAACCATTTTCCACTCAGCCTAGTTAACTCCATTTGGTTGGGCAGTTAATCTAACTCCCACAACTGGTTGGGCAATCATGCCAACTTGGTTGTGTTAACAATAACAACAACTGGTAGGACCGATCAACATCTTCAAATTCAATCTTGAGGCTATTTATATGTTCTGCTTGAATATAGCCGTTGAAGATGATTCATAATACCGTTGAGCTGATGATGATGTGGCTCATATAGCCGTTGTGTAATAGCTTCTCAAACGGTTGCTTCTCCTTAAGCGAATAGGTGTACAGACGATCCCGTTCTGACACTTGTTTTTGTGCTTCTTTATGAGAGATATTTTGATATTGTTTTGCGTACTCTCTCTCTCTGAATTTCTTCTGCTTTTGCTTTCTCCTTCAGCTTTCTTCTACTTTCTTTTGGATTGTATCAATGAGGAAATATCCGTTGAAATACTACCGTTTAGAGATAGCATTGAGTCCTCTTTAATCCGTTGTGAGACACGCTTCTGAGGACTCTGACATGTCTGACATAGTACAGCGTAGGTGCTGCTATAAAGCTGCCACCGTTGTTGCTGTGAGTGCTGCGTTGCAGAAATTTCCTCAGTGGTGTATGAAATTCAAAAGCACCAGGAAAGGTCTCTGTGTTCATTTCCAAAAATATGCTTGAGAAGGAAACGTGTAGCAGAGAATGACTTTTCTCAGCAATCTTCAGAGAGCAAAAGTCTTCATAGTCTTCAGCGAGTAGTGCCACGTCGGAATTCAGAAGGCTTCAATGCTTCAGATGGATTGAGTCTTCAGACATATTGAAACTTCAGACAGCTTCACCACTTCAGACGGGTTGATGCTTCAGACAACTTCAATACTTCAGACGGGTTGCGTCCTTCAGACAACTTCAATCCTTCAGACGGGTTGCGCACTTCAGATGATTTCAACACTTCAGACTGGTTGAAACTTCAGAAGGCTTCTTCCTTATGATAAGAGGATTGTAACTCCATTCTTCTTTGTATCTTCTTCTTCTTCTTCTTCTTCTTCTTCTTCTTCTTGTATCTTCTTCTTCTGAGATAAAGATGTTGAATTGTATGTACTTTATTCAACCATTTTTCTTGCTTGCTTTTGTTTAGTCTTCTAACCCATTCTAGACAGCAGCAGGTGTAGATGCAGTAGGTCTGCACATGCAAGTCCTTTTGTTGCAGGTGCAGCAGGCGTTGCAGAAAGTCTTTGCTATATTTCCGTATTTGTGTAAGACTTTGATCGAGGTAGAAAAGCATGTCTAGCTTTATCTGCTGAAATGAGTGTACTCCATTTGATGAAGTGTGCTTTACACTTTGCAACATCCCCAAGAGATCATTTCTTGATTTTGACACGCTCAATCTTCAGATACATAGACTGCTTCATATTGTCTTCATTTCTTCAGATGATAGCTGTACTTCAGATAGGTGCATCTTTGAGTCTTCACTTCTTCAAATCTTCAAATAATCTTCGATTCTTCATATAGTCTTCAAGTCTTCAACTTGGTTATAGATTCCTCTTCTTAGGATTCTGCACTTTGTCCTTTTGATTCGATCTTCTACTCTTCTTCTTCAGATAATTATTCTGACCTGAAACACAATCAACAAACCAATACCTTTCTCAGTAGAATCTGTTTACATAATCTTATATAATTCATATATAAACTCATTTGTCCTTAATATAATTTTATTTGTTAATCATTAAAACTTAGGGATGCTAAGTCTTATAATCATGTTTAAATACTTAAACTGATTTATAGACTTCACAACCTAGGCCCCATCCTCTGCTTGCAAATTCTCTATTCTGTTCTTTTTTCTCCTAGCAACAGTCATACCATGAAAATACTTAGTATTTTTGTCACCAAATCTAATTTTTTTACACCTTGATTTTTGAAACCACAATAATTCCTCTTGGGCAACAACTTCTTCATATTCACACCATAATTTTTTATGTAATTCCTATAAATTATGGTCATAGGAAACATTCAATTTCCTAGTAATACCTTCCATCCTTCTAAGTAATCTTTTCTTTTTATGAAAAATATTCCCAAAAACTTCCTCATTCCATTCCTTTATTTTCCCTGTAAAATCCTGAACAGTATGAACCCAATTCGTATTATATGACCAATTATTATCTACAAATTCCTAAAAATCAGGATGAGATAATTAAGAAGCCATAAATCTGAACGGTCTTCTTAATTTGTTATTAGAAGCCTCATGAGAAAATTGGACTAATAATGGACAATGATCAGATTTGGAAAATGGAAAGTGGTGAATAGAAACATGAGGAAATCTTATCCTCCAATCCATATTCAAAAGGACTCTATCTAGTTTCTCATAATGGTTCTTCCTTCTCCAGGTGAAAGGAGAACTTATAAAACCACCATCAATAAAACTATAATCTGATATTATCTCATTAAACAACTGCATGCTTCTTAGGTTAGGATTAATACATCCCCCTCTTCGTTCATTTATATTAGAAATAGAATTAAATTCTCCCATAACAGCCCAAGGTCCACAAACAGAGGTAGCTAGCTCCCTAATATCATTCCAAAGATTATTCTTATTTATCAAACGGGGGCTAGCATAAACTGAAGTAAGTAACCAAGGTTCACAATTTCTATATTGGATAGACATATGTATAAACTGAGAAGAAAAAGATAAAATATTTATATTCCAAATAGAATTATCCCAAAGCACAATAATTCCCCCTGACTGACCAACTGAATTCATGATATGATAAGAATTAAAACCAAACCTTTTCACCTATTGTACTGCTTTTTGGCCACTTGCATGAAATTCAAGCAAAATAATCAAATCAACCCGATACCTTCCCGTAAAATCTTTAAGGAGACTCACCAGTCCTTTAGAATAGATCCCTCTACAATTCCAAATGATGTGATTCATTTATAAAACTGTTGTTTTTGGTTATTCTGCTGAGCACCCTACATATCACTGCTATCTTATAGAATAGATTCATTGCCCTATTAGCTGTCAATCAATATATCCTGAGTAGAATTATCCTTATCCGGAGGTTTAGGACCAATAGGGACAGATTTGGAACTTGAACTACTTGCTCTTTGATTATTAGCAATACTCTGGGTTTTATCATTTGGAATGCTTTTGAAGGCTTCCAAATAAACTTGCTATAAGTCCAAATTAGAACCTTTTTCAGCCATTAGTTTGCCCATAATTTTCATTAATAAAAGATGATCCATCTCTTGCTATTTTTGAGCCTGTTTTAGAACCTGATCATCCTCTTCTGAAATTTGCTTGCCTTTAGACAAATCATTTTCTACTGGTTTACAGCTGTTAGGTGAATTTCTTGAATTCAAGACTGCTTTTCCAAGCATGACCTTAGCCTCTTTAGGCCCCTATGTATTGTCCTTCTTAATAGCTTGCTTTCGGATCTGTTCCTTTTGATTATGCTATCCCACATTGAAATTCTTACCTTTCTGGTCTTTTCTGAGATTTCTAACCTGCATTAGGATTTCTAACTTTAGTTGTAACTGGAACCAGATCCCTATTAGGGACAAGTTCTGTTAGAACCACAGGCAACACTAGAAGGGGGGGTTGAATAGTGTTTTAGACATTTTAAGACAATTTTGGAAATCTTTAAAATAAACAATCACGTTAAGTGATCATTGTACAAAACCAATCTTAAGATCAGAGTTAATTTAAAAACATGCGGAATATATGAATTATTTAGATTAAAAACTTTTCTTACACTTAAGATTGTTTTGATTTTAAACAAACTTCTCTTAGTG
Source organism: Sesbania bispinosa (assembly GCA_026901365.1). Taxonomy (NCBI): domain Eukaryota; kingdom Viridiplantae; phylum Streptophyta; class Magnoliopsida; order Fabales; family Fabaceae; genus Sesbania; species Sesbania bispinosa. Next base: position 646,353 of record QLOH01000538.1, read on the forward strand.
TCTTCTGAAGAATATTACTAAGAGTACCTTCAGAACTGTTTCTGAAATACTTTAGATGATCAGAGACCATCTATATCATGTGTCTGAACTGAGTTCTTGTTGGGCTCACTTCAGACAGGTATTTCAGACATCCCTCTGAATATATTCTTTTATAATACTTCAACCTACACTAGAGACGTTTTAACGTTATGAAAACCTGTTTTATTGAAATCCTTGAGTTAAGATTATTATAAAAAATACTTTTCAATCCCCAACGTAAATATAAAGACTGTAAATAAAAGAGATTAAGAAAAAGAAAACTTAGACACGGAATTTATCCTGGTTCACCCACAAACCCTGTGAGCTACATCCAGTCCTAGTGGCAAACCACCACTAGCCTTTTTTTATAACAACAACACATATGTGCCACTCCGAATCCCCCAGACCCTTGCAGCCACATATATGTCACACTAAGTATTCTTTTACAGTCAAGCCTCTTCAGGCTCAGGATCACACCAATCCTTAACACATATATGCGTCACTCCGAATCCTCCAGACCCTCGCAACCACACATATGTCACACTGAGTCACACAGACCAGCTGTAGTATTTTCTATCAAGCCTCTTCAAGCTCTAAGAGTATTCTTTCTTCCACCAAGCCTCTCCAGGCTCTCAGACACTTAACTAAGTGTTGAGTATTTCTACTCAATCTAAGCTAGATGTTCGCTAGAACCTCTCAACTCAGATTTTTCTTGTACATAGAGATTACTGAGTACATACTCAGGATACAGTCATTACAAACTAAATACAAGGATAGACAGTGATACAAGTGTTTGAATTTAAGTACAATCCCTGTCTTTTCTATGAGGAATACATCCTCTGAGAGTAGGCTAACTAAGATAAGAAATTAAGCTTCAGCCTTATTCTCCAACCATTGGTTTCCATGGGCTACATTCTCACCCGTATCATTGGAATACCAAGGTATCTTCAAAGCTTCAAACCGTACCTGGTTTGATAGTCATTTGTACAACATGATTGCCTTCCTGACAACCAACTCACTTGATCAACAGACCAACTGTACAATCTAACTAACTAACCAGCTGATCAGTAGCCTGATTGAGAATTCACTCTGGTTGTATAGCATAACAACTGCAGCTCGGTAGCATGGTTAATATTCTCTGCATGCCAACAACAACTGGTTGGACCGACCAACTTGGTTGTGTGTTTTCAACAACAACAACTACAACAACATGGTTGTTTCCAACAACCACTTGGTTGTATATTGCAACAACAACATGGTTGTTTCCAACAACAACAACATCTTCAACTTCAATCTTGAGGCTATTTATATGTTCTTCTTGAATATAGCCGTTGAAGATAATTCATAATACCGTTGAGCTTCTGATGATGTGGCTCATATAGCCGTTGTGTAATAGCTTCTCAAACGGTTGCTTCTCCTTAAGCATATTGAGTGTTCAGAATACTCCCGTTCTGACACTTCTGTTGACGAGCTCTGTTTTGAGAGATGTGATGATTATGTGTATTCTCTCTCTTGAATTCTTTTGCTTTCTTGCATCTGTTTTATCCAGCTTGCATCTGCTTGCTCTAGCTTGTATTCTCTTGCATCTGCTTGCATCTGCTTTATCTGCTTTATCCAGCTTGCATTATCTTGCATCTGCTTGCTTTCGGATTTCCTCTGATTCTCTTGAAAATATGTATCCGTTAAATTTGCCCTTTTTACTTATTCTGCGTATACTTCTTTTTATCACTTGCTTCTGACACCATTACTTCTTTGAATGAGATGTCTTGATCAATAGTCGTTGTTTGCAGATTCCTCTTTTGGGATTTAGATAAAGATGTTGAATTGAATATATTTTATTCAAACATCTTCCTTGTTGCTTCTGCTTAGTCTCCCGAGCTTTTCTTCTGCTTTGTTCCAGATTGCACAAATGAAGAAATGTCTCGTTGAAATGCTATCGTTTAGAGACAGCAAATAGTCTTCTTTTAATCCGTTGTGAGACACGCTTCTTGAGAGTTCTGACATAGTACAACGTTGATGTTGCAGTAAAGCTGCTACTGTTGTTGCTGCGACTGCTGCGTTGCAGAGATTTCCTCAGTGGTGTATGAAGTTCAAATGCACCGGTAAAGGTCTCTGTGTTTGTTGCCACAAATGTGTTTCAAAACGTACGAGCAGCAGAGACTTAGAAAAGTCTTCACGCAAGGTTTCAGCAAAGATGCCACGTCATTACTAAAGCTTCAGACAGCTTCCAACCTTCAGACGGGTTCCAGTCTTCAGACAGGTTCCAGTCTTCAGACGGGTTCCAGTCTTCAGACGGGTTCCAGTCTTCAGACGGACTTGGCTCTTCAGACAGCTTCATTACTTGAGACAGGTTGCGTTCTTCAGACAACTTCAATTCTTCATACTGGTTGTAGTTTCATTCTTCTTTGTATCTTCTTCTTCTTGTATCTCTTCTTCTTCTTGTATCTTATATTCTTCGTTTCTTCAGTTCATTGTTGTTCTTCAGACAGTCATATATTTGAATCTGTACTTCTTCATATCTTTTGCCTTCAGTTCTTCAGATAGTATTCTTGATCTTCACTTCTTCAGACAGTCTTCTGGTCTTCACTTTGTCAGACGGTCTTCAAGTCTTCACTTCTACAGACAGTCTTCTAATCTTCGATTCTTCAGATAGTCTTCAAATCTTCACTTCTTCAGACGGTCTTCAAATCTTCGATTCTTCAGATAGTCTTCAAATCTTCACTTCTATTCTTCAATTGCTTTAACTCTGTTAAGGATTAATCTTCTTCAGATTCTGCACTCTTGTTCTTCTGATTCTGATCTTCTGATTCTGATCTCGAAGTCTTCTTCTTCTTCTAAAGAGTATTTTATCTTGAAACATAATTAACAAACAAATACCTTTCTCAGTAGAACCTGTTCTAATTGGTTCTGTATATAATCTTATTTGTTCTTTATATAATCTTATTTGTTAATTATTAAAACTAACGGATGTTAAGTCTTATAATCATGTTTAATTACTTAAACAGATTTATAGACTTCACAATCTCCCCCTTTTTAATGATAACAAATAAATTATATATTACTGACAAAATGGGTATAAAAAGAAATGAGAGATAATACAATAAGATAATAGATTTTATTACTCCCCCTATCTATATTACTCAATGTTTTTAAAACCGGACCGGTCATTGAACCGGCCTGGCCACCGGTTCAAGGTTCAATGGTCGGACCGTGGTCGAACCGTGGTCGGACCGGTAGTAAATAAAATAATAATTTTTTATATTTCTATCTAGTAAATTAAAATTTAAATAGCAAAAAATTGATAATAATTTTTTATATTTCTACCTAGTAAATTAAAATTTAAATAAAATAATAATTTTTTATATTTCTCCAACAAAATATATATATATATATATATATATCCAAAATTGGAGTTAATTTAGCATATATCCAACAACATAGAACCAAATTGGAGTAGTTTACTCTAATCTTTATGTATAATCAAAATGACAACCATTTTAAAACTAAAATAATCAGTGCCAAAAATATACTTAGTGACATTCTATTTTGTACTAAAAATTCAATTGTTGACCAGGATCCTAGAAATTAAAAAGAAATGAATAAAAGATTTAAAGTCCACTTCCTCTGTCATCCACCCAGAAAAGAGCTGCTCAACTTAAGCAAGCAATAGCATGCTTCCCTTGCATTGTGGAAAATCAATAAGAGTTCAATAAAACACTGTTACAAGAGTTCAATAAACCACCATCCATGGACCTAGCTAACTCTCAACTTTTCATCCACATTGCTAATCTATCATCTCATCTAAATAACACAAATAATAATAATAATAATAAATTTTGATATATATATATATATGGGAATAAAAAATTTAAACAAACATCACTTTCTCATATAATAAATGCGTGCATGCTGTTGCTGGAGTATAGTGACCAAATAAAATATTACTATATTAGTATGAAATAATCAAATAAAAGATGTAAAATGGCGTTAAGAAATCTATTAAATCATTAAATGTTTGTAATGTATCGCATCCCCCTCTGTGTTACCTGCGCAGGCTGTTGGTGCTGTCGTTCATCTCCGGTTGCCATGAGGACGGCTGGCGGCGGCTGCTCACTGTTGGAAGCGGATCGAAGCAGATCGGCTGCTCAAGTCCGGTGGAACGCGCGCGACGGAAGGATGAGGGAACAGCCGGGACGCGCACGACGGAAGAAGGAGGAAGCGCGGCGGACGGAGGACGACAGTTCAAGGTTCACGCGGCGGCCGAGATACACGCAGCTCTACTTCTCTCTGTTTCGTATTGTGAATTGTCAATTCTCTGAATGATTAGGGATAGGCCTAGAAAATTAAAAAACTCTCAGCTCACAAGTTCAAAACGCACAACAACATTTTTTTTTAATTTTTTAAGTAAAACAACGTAGTTTTAGGTTTTCTCACCCAACCGGTAAAAACCGGTGAACCACCGGTTTTGGACCGGTTCACCGGTTCGGGACCGGTTTTACCGGTTTTGTGCCCATCCGGTTTTCTGGGCCAACCGAACCGCTACACCCACCGGTTACCGGTCCGACCGGTCGAACCGGTCGGTCCGGTCCGGTTCTTACAACACAGATATTACTCCCCCTGAGACAGACATTGATTCTTTTAGATATCTTCTGAAACAATTAAGTCTTAAATTAATCAATTCCAATTGTTAAATCTTTTATTAACCAACTGTTACAAGTTTATTGTTAATATTTCAGATATTTTAGATAACCGATTGTTAAACTTTTTCTTGTGAAGATTTCAGATACCTATTGTTATTTTTCTTGTTAAGATTTCAGACACCTATTGTTATTAGAACCCTTCAGATACCTATTGTTATATGATACTTCAGAAATTTCAGATACCTATTGTTAAATACCTATTATTAAAATGTTCTTGTTAAAATTTCAGATACCTATTATTATGACTTATTGTTATTCTTACTTATTATTATTAGAACTCTTAGTTTGTTATTTTCTCTCTTACTGTATATTATATTTCTTTGCTATTTATTTCTACTTCCTATTATCTCCCTCTATATTTCACTCTTTGTTACACTCTTTTTAGTATTTTGTTAGTTTATATTTCTCCCCCTTTTGTCATTAATTAAAAAGGTTTATATTATAAGTTAATGTAATCCTATAACGAATGTTAAATAATGTAACGTTTTGACAGATATATTTCTCCTGTTAGGATTTGTTACGATTAAAGAACTGCTTCTTAATTCTTAGATTTCTCCCCCTAAGTTGATTAGTTTTTCTGCAATCTTTTAAGAGTTTCTTGTTACAGTTAAGTTTTTGTTAAGTAATGATCAAGAAGTTATGAAGCATAAATGAAACTAAACAAAGAAGATTTTTATTAAGTCTTTACAGTTGCTCAGATACAAGTTTTGAAAAGAAAGCTCAAAAGAGAAACGTAAACAAAACATTAAGAAAAAGAAATCCTAAAACCTAAAGCCTAAAGCCTAAAGCAGAAAAAATCTTTGAAAAAGAAAGAAAAAGAGAAGGAAAATTACTTTAAACAAAAATTTCAAAAGAAGTTTTGAAAGGGGAGAGGAGATTTAAAAGCTTCTCCTCTGGGTACTTCCAAGACCCAACAGATTCCTCTGTAGCCCTCGTCAATCCCCTTCATCTACAAACTTCGTTTATCACATGGAACGGTAGAAAGTATGATCTCCATGTCTGGAACGTTGTAGAGAAGATTTTGAAGAGGAATCTGAACCCTTCTTCTCATTCCATACATCATCCAGAGGAGTTCAGTCTTTTCTAAGACTACATTGATACCAATGAGTCTTTGTTCCTGTGCTGCTTCCTTCATTCTTTGTTTTCGTTCTGCGGTTTTTCTTATTAAGTTCTTAAGGCTATCCTTGAATGAGAAGAGTTTCCTTATGATCTCATAAGAATTTTGAGAACTTTGAAAAGATAGAGAGAAGAGAAGCAGGAAGTTTGAGTGTTCGAGATGATTTTCTAAGCAAGCTTAGGATTGCTTTTATAGACTACTTTCATTGGAAGTTATGTAGTGTCCATTATGAACCGAGCACATGAAGTCCCGGTTGAAGCATTAAGAGGAGACGAGATGAAGTTTTTGAAAACAATTTTTTCGAGATAAAAAGAATAAAAGACATAATAAAAAAAATGCCAAACACATTTTTGAAAACATAGATTTTAAGAGACAAGATATGTTTAAATACAGAGAGAGGAAGGTTTTATAAATATATATTTGAAAAAAAAAAACTGTTTCAAAAATATTTGAGAAAAAAAAAAATTTGTAAAGGCATGTATCTGATAACTTGTTATAAGTCTTTTAAGTTTGTACTTATTAAAGGTTTCTTAAAGGCTTTTAAAAGTATTTGTGGAGACAGGTATTCACAGCTGTAAAAGTTTTAAGATGAAGTGATGTTACCATGAATTTGGTTATTGTCCACTGGGTAAAGAAGTCCCTTCTGACATTACTTCTTGCTTTGAAAGACTTTTGTCTTCATCTGAGGTTGCTTGATGTCTGCACGTTTCAGTATGCTTTTGTCTTTTGTGCTCTCAGAGAATCTTTGAACAGTCATCTTAACTTATCCCTTTACAATTGAGTTGGATTCTAATGACTTGAGTAACTATCCCTTAACATTTCAGACCCACGATTTCAGACAGTCCATAAGAAGCCTTCTGAACGGGTTAGATGAATAGAGATATTACTAAGTTAGTATAATCCACTCAGAGATTGAGTTAGGTTTGAACATAGAGTGTTAACTATCTTTAATATTGATGACCCATACTTTCAGAGAGTTTATTTTGAACTTCCTGAATAGGTTCAGACAATGGAGATGTTATCACATTATGTCCTTTTAGATGATGTTTCTTAGATGGTCTTCTTAAAACCTGTTTCCTGAAACATTCAAACTAGAAATACCTTTCAGCAGCATCTGGTGTTGTTAAATTAAATAGCTTGGATTGATTATAATTTGTTAAAATGAAATAGCTTAATTAAGTTAATTAATTTTGTCTTATTTGATTATCAGATTCATGTATTTCACACATACCTTTTAAAATATATATTAAACAATTAAGAATGGGAATATAGAAAGTCACATATAAACCATTTAGACACAACTATACATATAGAATACATAGAAATCAAACAGAGAAGGACTTGAAACAAAGTATACTGTATATATATATATTGATAAAGATATAAACACAAAGATCTTGAAGCAAAAACACACAAGTATATCATTGATCATTAATAGCTTTGTTCTCATTAGTATTGACTTTCTCCTTTTCTCTCTTCAACATTCGTAGCTCCTTTTGGTAAAATCTGAGTGTTTCTTCCAAATGTTCAATACGTTCATCCAACCTCTTTATCTTACTTCTTCTGAATATTTCTCTTAAATTTCCATGAACACTTAGATAGTCAGAAGAATCTATTTTGCTTTGGGTTGACGAAGAATTTTGAACTTCTTCTTTCTCTGCTGGTATTCCCTTGATATGCTCATATTCTTTTAATGTGAGGGAAGGGGATAACTTTTGGTCGAAGAATCTTTCGATAGGAAATCCTTTGTACTGCAGGATTTTCATAATCAGTGTGGTGTGAGGAAAGTTCTTGACTTCTTCTAATTTTCTTCTCATCATATGATAGAGGATGATTCTGGGAAGATTTAATCTTTTCCTTTGAAGGAGATGAATCAACACAAATCTTTCCATATCAGAGATGATGATTGTATCCTTCCTCTTGGGTAGAATACAACAATTAATGATTGACAGCAGAATTCTGGGAATTTCCAGTAGTTGTGAGCATACTGGAGTTTCAAGGATTCTGCAACCAAATAAAATTTGATCATGCATCTCTTCCTCTTTATCACAGATTTCCCAATCCGAAGAAAATTGTTTTCCGGTTGCTTCAACCCCAATGATTTCCTTCAGAACCTTGAAGTCCACTCTGATAGGCACTCCCATTACTGAAGTGTTTATACCACTTGTCTCTTCAAGAAACACTTCTGAGTTGTTCCAGAAATCTAGAACACTCTGCTCATGCCAGGGGAACGATGCCTCTTCAAGAAAGGAAATCCATCCAGCATCCTTGAAGTACTCAGAGATTCTTAGTCCTTCTTTGTCAAAGTCGCTTAAATTTACTCCCCTTGTGGGAATAATTCTTTCATCATACTTGAATAGACTTTGAGCACATGAGATTGCTGATCTTGATGCCATTGAGATAGATTAAGATGAATTGGAAGGAAATAAACTGTGAGATTCTTCTAATGATCTTCCAATCCTTTAAATAGGCAATCAAGCGTCGCTTCATTTTATGAAAGGAGCGGTTCCATCCACTAAGCAGTTGTGGAGAGATGTGCAGCGCGTCCTTTGAGAGAAACCGATTGATGATTCAATGATTCACATCGTGCCGTTTCATATTTTCAAAAACAGTTATGACTAACACACACGACTCTTCATTTACTTAATTTAAACACGCAGTTATTACTTTACTAAACATGTGTGACTCTTCAACACATACATTTAAATAAGTAAAGCATACATAAAATGAATCATACATTTCACACAGTAAACATAGTAAAACATATAGCACGCAGTGATTTATTTTAACACAGTTTAGAAAGCATGAAACAATTATATCATGTAATCATATTTTTCATAATTTCAATACAACAAATCATGCATCAGATTAATGACTATATTTAAAATTATAATTTAAATATAGATAGGAAAGGTGTTACCAGTTTGTGATCTAGAGATAGATTCACTTTCCTTTTCTGTTGCGTCCTGTGCTTTAGCCTTATGAATAATGAGTATTGGAAAAATGATTTTCCTATTCTCATTGTCATTCTTCAGAGTTGCTTCAGCCTGGTGAGATTTCCATCTTCTGAGGATCTACTCCTTCTGCATTTGTTAGATGCTCAACCCGAAGGTAAGCTCTGATACCAATTGTTACAACCACAGGCAACACTAGAAGGGGGGTTGAATAGTGTTTTAGACATTTTAAGACAATTTTGGAAATCTTTAAAATAAACAATCACGTTAAGTGATCATTGTACAAAACCAATCTTAAGATCAGAGTTAATTTAAAAACATGCGGAATATATGAATTATTTAGATTAAAAACTTTTTCTTACACTTAAGATTGTTTTGATTTTAAACAAACTTCTCTTAGTGTCTTCTGAAGAATATTACTAAGAGTACCTTCAGAACTGTTTCTGAAATACTTTAGATGATCAGAGACCATCTATATCATGTGTCTGAACTGAGTTCCTATTGGGCTCACTTCAGACAGGTATTTCAGACATCCCTCTGAATATATTCTTTTATAATACTTCAACCTACACTAGAGACGTTTTAACATTATGAAAACCTGTTTTATTGAAATCCTTGAGTTAAGATTATTATAAAAAATACTTTTCAATCCCCAACGTAAATATAAAGACTGTAAATAAAAGAGATTAAGGGAAAGAAAACTTAGACACAGAATTTATCCTGGTTCACCCACAAACCCTGTGAGCTACATCCAGTCCTAGTGGCAAACCACCACTAGCCTTTTTTTATAACAACAACACATATGTGCCACTCCGAATCCCCCAGACCCTTGCAGCCATATATATGTCACACTAAGTATTCTTTTACAGTCAAGCCTCTTCAGGCTCAGGATCACACCGATCCTTAACACATATATGCGTCACTCCGAATCCTCCAGACCCTCGCAACCACATATATGTCACACTGAGTCACACAGACCAGCTGTAGTATTTTCTATCAAGCCTCTTCAAGCTCTAAGAGTATTCTTTCTTCCACCAAGCCTCTCCAGGCTCTCAGACACTTAATTAAGTGTTGAGTATTTCTACTCAATCTAAGCTAGATGTTCGCTAGAACCTCTCAACTCATATTTTTCTTGTACATAGAGATTACTGAGTACATACTCAGGATACAGTCATTACAAACTAAATACAAGTATAGACAGTGATACAAGTGTTTGAATTTAAGTACAATCCCTGTCTTTTCTATGAGGAATACATCCTCTAAGAGTAGGCTAACTAAGATGTGAAATTAAGCTTCAGCCTTATTCTCCAACCATTGGTTTCCATGGGCTACATTCTCACCCGTATCATTGGAATACCAAGGTATCTTCAAAGCTTCAAACCGTACCTGGTTTGATAGTCATTTGTACAGCATGATTGCCTTCCTGACAACCAACTCACTTGATCAACAGACCAACTGTACAATCTAACTAACTGACCAGCTGATCAGTAGCCTGATTGAGAATTCACTCTGGTTGTATAGCATAACAACTGCAGCTCGGCAGCATGGTTAATATTCTCTGCATGCCAACAACAACTGGTTGGACCGACCAACTTGGTTGTGTGTTTTCAACAACAACTACAACAACATGGTTGTTTCCAACAACCACTTGGTTGTATATTGCAACAACAACATGGTTGTTTCCAACAACAACAACATCTTCAACTTCAATCTTGAGGCTATTTATATGTTCTTCTTGAATATAGACGTTGAAGATAATTCATAATACCGTTGAGCTTCTGATGATGTGGCTCATATAGCCGTTGTGTAATAGCTTCTCAAACGGTTGCTTCTCCTTAAGCATATTGAGTGTTCAGAATACTCCCGTTCTGACACTTCTGTTGACGAGCTCTGTTTTGAGAGATGTGATGATTATGTGTATTCTCTCTCTTGAATTCTTTTTGCTTTCTTGCATCTGTTTTATCCAGCTTGCATCTGCTTGCTCTAGCTTGTATTCTCTTGCATCTGCTTTATCTGCTTTATCCAGCTTGCATTATCTTGCATCTGCTTGCTTTCGGATTTCCTCTGATTCTCTTGAGAATATGTATCCGTTAAATTTGCCCTTTTTACTTATTCTGCGTATACTCCTTTTTTTTCACTTGCTTCTGACACCATTACTTCTTTGAATGAGATGTCTTGATCAATAGTCGTTGTTTGCAGATTCCTCTTTTGGGATTTAGATAAAGATGTTGAATTGAATATATTTTATTCAAACATCTTCCTTGTTGCTTCTGCTTAGTCTCCCGAGTTTTTCTTCTGCTTTGTTCCAGATTGCACAAATGAAGAAATGTCTCGTTGAAATGCTATCGTTTAGAGACAACAAATAGTCTTCTTTTAATCCATTGTGAGACACGCTTCTTGAGAGTTCTGACATAGTACAACGTTGATGTTGCAGTAAAGCTGCTATAGTTGTTGTTGCGACTGCTGCGTTGCAGAGATTTCCTCAGTGGTGTATGAAGTTCAAATGCACCGGGAAAGGTCTCTGTGTTTGTTGCCACAAATGTGTTTCAAAACGTACGAGCAGCAGAGACTTAGAAAAGTCTTCACGCAAGGTTTCAGCAAAGATGCCACGTCATTACTAAAGCTTCAGACAGCTTCCAACCTTCAGACGGGTTCCAGTCTTCAGACAGGTTACAGTCTTCAGACGGGTTCCAGTCTTCATACGGAATTGGCTCTTCAGACAGCTTCATTACTTGAGACAGGTTGCGTTCTTCAGACAACTTCAATTCTTCATACTGGTTGTAGTTTCATTCTTCTTTGTATCTTCTTCTTCTTCTTGTATCTCTTCTTCTTCTTGTATCTTTTATTCTTCGTTTCTTCAGTTCATTGTTGTTCTTCAGATAGTCGTATATTTGAATCTGTACTTCTTCATATCTTTTGCCTTCAGTTCTTCAGATAGTATTCTTGATCTTCACTTCTTCAGACAGTCTTCTGGTCTTCACTTCTCCAGACGGTCTTCAAGTCTTCACTTCTACAGACAGTCTTCTAATCTTCGATTCTTCAGATAGTCTTCAAATCTTCACTTCTATTCTTCAATTGCTTCAACTCTGTTAAGGATTAATCTTCTTCAGATTCTGCACTCTTGTTCTTCTGATTCTGATCTCGAAGTCTTCTTCTTCTTCTAAAGAGTATTTTATCTTGAAACATAATTAACAAACAAATACCTTTCTCAGTAGAACCTGTTCTAATTGGTTCTGTATATAATCTTATTTGTTCTTTATATAATCTTATTTGTTAATCATTAAAACTAACGGATGTTAAGTCTTATAATCATGTTTAATTACTTAAACAGATTTATGGACTTCACAAGTTCAATATTTTCCTCAGACCCCTCTTGTTCAAACAAAGCAAATCTAGAGCCTGCTTGCTGGACTGTATTATTCTGGGTAGGTTTGTTGGTAGGGAAATCAAATTTCCTCCTTGGTTGCCTTTTAATTAACATCCAAGGGCCATATGGTCCACCCTTGGAAGAAACATTATCAGATTTTGTCGCAGATGGAAAACTCACCTTGTTAAGTGTTTCTTGATTCTGAACCACTGGTTCTTGGGGAGAGTCTTGGTTCATTGGTTGTTCGGTTGATTGTTATTCCATAGCGGTAGCAATATCATCATTATGAACATCTTCTTGGACACACTCAGTACAAGCTTCAGATTTGTGGCCATATTTACCACACTTAAAACAAACTTGATGCAAGCCTTCATATTCCAATCTAAGAACAATCCTCACTGCCTCAATTTCTGGAATAAGCCTTTTTGACAAATCTATCTCAACACAAATTCTAGCAAACCGTCCCCTAAAATGTATTGATGTCAAACGGTCTACCTTTAACATATTCCCAAGAATACTCCCAACTCTATGAAGAAAATGGTATTGTATAATTCAATTGGTAGATTAGGTATTCTCACCCAAACAACAACCTTTGTCACCTTTTTAGCTTCTTCCAAAAACAATGGTCTCCACCTTTGGACAATAAGGTAGTGGTCAGCAGTCATCCAAGGCCCATCATAAAGCACATGAAGATAGTTCTCTTTCTCTGTAAAATACACCGGGTGATAGTCCTGACTCTTGACTCATATGAATGAACTTTATAGGGCTCTTACAAGCCTAAATGCGACGCAATCTGTTTTCCAAGAATTGTTTATTGATTCTTTTATCCAGTACATTAACCACCAAGGTGTTGATCCAAGGGGAACAACATCTATTGTATTCCTCCTCTGTGATGGGGACAACCGGACACATAGGATTTGATGATGGAGCTCGGGCTCCTCTTCATTTGCCTCTCTTCTGGATCGTTCCTCATCAGAATCTCCCTCATAGGGCAACTCCTCCTCATCAACCTCAAACAAAGGTTTGGAAAGCATACATATTTGTTGAAGCAATGATTCTTTGTAGGAAATATAGAATGATTGAAAATCACGCCCTCCTCATTGGTTACAAACTATTCTTCATTTGCCATTTTGACTTTCTTGGTGCTTCGCTGCATTAAATATTCTTCTTCTAATGATTTTCCTTTGTTGTTTGCAGGATCCATTGAAGGCAGCTAGGAGCTCAAGAGAGTTCTTGGAGAAATTCTTAGAGAGAATTCCTTCCTTCTTCTCGAAATTATAATATAGAGAGTTGATTATTACCCTAATCATAATAATCTTTATTACTTTGAAGATATTGGTTAAAATATTAATAAATAATAAAATTTAATTTGAAATTAGAGTTATAAGATATAGTAATTATAAAACGTCAATTCGTTTTTATTTTACACTCAAATCTCTTATTTAAATATACAACACTAAATATATAGTATTATTTAAATAAGCTAGAGGCAACATGTAAAAATTCAATAATCTCATCATTTTTTTAAAAATAAATTACACTGATTTTCTTTGAAGTCCATCTCTTCCATCCAAAAATGAATTTACAAGAAAAAGGACAGTTACAAGTGTGGGGAACTTCAATAAAAACAATCTGACAGTTTAGTCAGACTATAGGCAATTATAAAATTAGCAAATGTCATTATCAAAAGCTTTGCCTTTGGGGTTTACAAATAATAAAAAAATAATTTAAATTAGATTTTAGTTCACACAGTTTTCTATTGAAGTTTTTGTCCTTATATATATATTGTTTAATTTTTTATTCATACCATGAAGTTTTTTTTTCGATAAGCAAAGAAATTGTATTCAAAGGAGTACAAGGGGTACTCCAACCCATACAAAGACTCCAACTGAGGGAGATTAATTTTCTCCAGTTCAAAAACTAAAGGAAGATACAATTAAAAATAAAACATAAACCAATTAAGTCCTCTAGAAACCCAGTGCAGCACTTCAAGACCAATAACCGATGATTAAGGACAACACCTCCTTTCCAATTAATTGTCTTGATATTTATAATCACCTGACACAACACTTACACTTCCAGAAGGTGCGCAATAGCAAGTCAAAAATTAAAATTCCAGCAAGGAATAAACCAAAATATAAACCACCCACAATCCTTACTCGCTATATCCACACAGTGGAACCAACATTAAACACCAAAACTAAGACTAGAGTAAGGTTGCAGTAACCATGATTTGTAGTCATAATGAAAACTACAATCCTTAGACTTAAGCCAACTCCAAGAACGAAACTGAATCAACTCCAAAATATCATTTGGTGATAGCTTAATATTTGAGAACATCAAATTATTCCTAGCCAACCAAATACTCCAGATGATAGATAACCAGATCACAGACCACCTATATCTTAGTTTAGAATTGCAATTTGGGAGGCCTATAAAGTGTAGCAAATGATCATTAAAATTGTTATGTAGCACTGATGAAAATCCAAACCAGTTAAGGCACTTTCATCCAAGTCTGATAAGCAACGGGACACTAAAAAAGAATATGGGCAGTAGTTTCCAAATTGCACTCACACCACCCACACTCCAAAACAGAATTATACAACACATTCCTCTTAAGTAAATTAAACTTTGAAGGAATTCTATCTAAGAATGCCCTCCAAGCAAAACAAGAAACTTTAGACGGAATAAAACTACACCACACAAACTTGTGTAGAGGAAAGATGGCACATATAGACTCACACACAGTTGCATTATATGCTGATTGTACTGTATAGACTCCGCCGGGATCAACCTTCCAGCACCAAGAATCCTCAATATCCTCATGTACTTGGAATGAATTTAATTCCATCAACAATAGAGATAATTGTTCTAATTCCCCCTGAAAAAGAGTCCTTCTCCAACACCAATTCCATTCAGTAACACCCTCTTTGCGCACTAACATCTCAACAATATTTATATCTTTATTTTCAACAATGGAAAATAATCGTTGGAAACGCTCACACAAAGGAGTAGAACCACACCAACAATCATTCCAAAATGAAATAAGTCTCCCATTTCCCACCCTCCTAACACACGAATTAGAAAACCAATTACAAGTAATATTGTCACAATCATCAATAGTGTAAGGTTCAAATATCCCCTCAAAGTGGTTTTAATCATGACAACCAAATCAAATGGAACTTAGTATAATTCTGATTTCAAAGAAGACTAATCATTTTCATTTGAGTATGTATCCAGAAGCAACAGGTCTAATCTTGAAGAAGGAGAAATATGAGAAACATAAGAAGCATGAAATACATGAGAAATTTCATTCCAATAACTAGCAGAAGCAGCAAACTAAAAAGGAATGACAAATCTGTGAAGGACAACTTGAAATTAAAATGAGTAAATTCAAGATAACTCATTCAAAGTAATCAGAAGCTGTTAAGCACTTCTCATATCTTCTAGAAGCATGAAGAAGCTTCCAAAGAACATCAAATGAAGACATATTAGAAGGGAGATTCATTTTAAGAGAAGATTTCAAAAACAAAGCAATAATAGCACTTTATACTCAAGACATATCAACTGTGGAACCTCAAATAGTTCACAGAAGCATGAGAAACATCTGCAGTTCATCAGAAGCAGAATTCTGCAGAAACAGCACATTAACAGAATTCTGTAGAAGCAACATACACATATGAATTCTGCAGAAGCAGCAGATTAAGGCAAAAATAAGAAAATGATTCTTCTAATGATTTAGCTGAGTTACAGAAGTCAACATACACTTGAAATAATCCAGAAATCTTCCTCAGCTTATCCACAGAAGCATAGGTGAAGAAATGAGCTAGTTTTGCTGTCTGCAGAAGCAAGTTCTGCAGAAGCACAAAAGACAGTCAACTGGACAGCTGTACCTGTCAGCTTTTGCAGCTGTACCTGAAAGAGACCTGTCAATACAACACAGCTGGACCATCTGAGGCTCATTCCAACGGCTACAAAGCTCCTCACCTATAAAAGGAGGTGCTCTCTTCACTTTGAGACACACCTCTCTCTCCAGAAGCATAAAACAATATCTGGTCTTACATTGCCAGCTTCTGGAACATTTTTTCTCTCTCCTCAGTTTTTCTCTCATTGTTTAATATACATTATTGAGGGGGAGTTTTGCTCACTAGAAGCTGCTGCTGCTGTTCTGATTGTAATCTAGTGAGCTTTGTGAGATTTGTGTACTTTACCTTTGTAGCTTTGTGCTTCTACTGAGTCAGAGAGATTGGTTGGCTGTAAAATCTCTTGTGACTGATCAGGTGAAGTATTTGAGAGGTTGTAAAGGCTCAAGTGTGAGCCTGTGAGAGATTGGGATCTGCAGAAGCAAGTTCTGCAGATTTCAGGTTCTGTGCTTCTGCAGAAAGTACTGTAAGAAGACAAAACTTGTTTCTAAGTGTTTGGTGTTTCTGAAAGAAGCCTGAAGAGGCTGTGGGAAAAGAATACTAGTGGTAGTGTGTACCCAAGGTTGTAATTGAGTTTGGTTAGTGAGAAAATCCTACTTGAGGTAGGGACTGGATGTAGCCTTTGGTTGGAAAAGGTGAACCAGTATAAATCCCTTGTGTTCTCTTCTTTTCCTTACACTCTTAGTTATTGCATGATCATAAAAAGATTTTAAAAGCTACCTAATACCTAAGTAAGTGTTAACTTAATTGATTCCATCAAAGGAATCCTATTTTCAGCATAATAAGCATTATACTTAAAATTAACCTTTTGGGAATCCATCTTCTGATAAAAGCCAAGAACTTACCTTGAGCAGAATTTTATTAGAAGATAACTTGCAGAATATAAAAAAGGAGTCACAATTCAACCCCCCTTCTTGTGATCCAACCATTTACTTCAAATAGTCCATAAGTCAAACCACCATCTAGACCCAGATATTCTCCCTCCCATATAACATGCAGATATGACATTAGTACCATAAATAGAAGTTATTACTCTATTCCATAACCTATCCCTTTCAACTAATAATCGTCACCTCCGTTTCCCAAGGAGAGCTAAATTGAAAGCTCTCAAGTCTCTCAAACCCAATCCACCATTTTTTTTTTGTTTACATACATCATCCCAGGCCACCTAAGCAATTTTCCTACACTCATCACTCCCACCCCCACAAAAAAATTGAAAATGAAGATGAGAGATAATACCTTTTGGAGCCTTAAAGAATGAAAGAAAATAGATCGGGATTGAGTTGGTACTGACTTCAAGAAGTTTTCCTATAATTTTAATTTGTATATTTTTTTTTTAATCCTGAGTTAATTTCATCGGAGCAAAAAGAAATTCCAATTTCATAATACAGCTAGATTAAGATATGTGATTCGTCTATGATATTTTTAAGATATTAAAGATATAATATTGAATATATCCAACATATGGTTAATATCCCATGTATTAAACAAAACTTTGTTTATATTTAAAGAGAAGAGTTTAACGACACGCTTTTAGTACAAAAAGGTTTTACAGATAATTAATGATGCGTTGTGACAACTTTTATTAAATTTAATAACACAATATTATATATATTAAACAATGTGCAACACAATATTAAATATTTTTGTGTAAAATATTCATGATATATATTCATTAAATCCTAAAGAGAATATGTATTAAATTATTATAAATTGATAATTTAAAACTAGAGGCATATCTAGTGAGAGGGTTTGCTTTATGTGAGAGTGTGAGCCTTAAATTATGGCTATATAATTTTGCATGGATTGTCGAAATTAAAAGTTATTTAATGAACAGGCAATTACTTATAAAAAGTCATGTGACTTTGTGCTTTAATCTTGACTATTCATGCTAAGATTTAATGATCAAATTAACCCTCTTACTCTCACATAAATAAAGTCATCTCACTTGATACGTCTTTCTCTAACATTATGAGCCCGTTTGGTGGATAAAATATGATAGGATATGATAATATAGACAAGTTGGATAGAAACAAGATAAAATAAGAGCATGATAAGCTTTTATCTTATCCTATGTTTGATACGCATCAGGATATGACGACGGATAACATTATTTTATTTTATCATGCGTTTGAAATGGACAGATGATAATATGATAAGATATAAAAAAAATATGGATATGACAAAATTACCCTTATTACAAAATTAAATTAAATTATAAATTTTCACTTTTCAATAAGCGTACATGAATAAAAAATTACTTATTATTAAAAAATATTTAAATTTATTAAAAACGAATAAAATTATTAAAAATAATATCAAAATTATCATAAAAAAAGAGAGAGGGAGAGGAGAAGGAGTGGAGAGAGGACAGAGAGAAAGAAGAGACAGAGAGGGGGAGTGGAGAGAGAGGAGAGAGAAAGAGGGGAGATATGAGAGGGGAGAGGGGAGAGGGGAGGAGAAGGAGGGGGGCAGAAAGAGGGGGAGAGAAAGAGAGGGAGTGGAGAAAGAGGGGAACAAGGAAGAAAGATAGAGGGAGGAGAGAGAGAGGAAAGGGGAGAGGGAGAGAGAAAGAGAAGAATGAGGAAGAAAAATTTGTATCCTATCTTACACTCTTTAACCCAGCTCCCCCTTAGCATAAGAATTACACTATGAGTAAAGGATGGGATAATTAAGCCACATGAATTTAGAGATGACAATTGAATCCAGACCCAGTGGGTACCCGTAAAAATTACCCACAATGGGTAAGGTAATTACCCACTAAATGGGTATGGGTATGGGTAGTTACCCACACTTTTTAATGGGTACGGGTACTATGGTACCCTACCCTACCCATACCCGCACTTACATAATATGTATAATTAATGTAATTTATATAAGTATGATTAATTTAATATATATATATATATGTATATGTGTGTGTGTGTTTGTGTTTATATTATTAATTAATATTTCCCCAAAAAAAACTTCATGTTATAATATATTATATGTTAGAGCCACAACAAACACTAGAAGGAGGTTGAATAGTGTTTTAAACTTTTTGAACAATTTTGGAAATCTTGAATTAAACAATACATAAATTAAAACATGTTAAAATGAAGTACTTAAAAATCAGAGTTATTAGAAATGCGCGGAAGATAAGAAAGATAAATTTGACAAACTTTCTAACACTACTTAAGAAGGTTTTAAATAAACATTCAATTAAGTTGGTTTCTGATAAAAGCTAAGTTATTTAAAATATCTCAAAGTATCTTCTGAAGATTATTATATGGAATCTTTTCAGAACTATTTCTGAATTACTTCAGATGATTGGTGATCGTCTGAAGTCTGTTTCTTACTTCTGAACTGAGTTCTTTTCATACTCACTTCATAGAGTTATTTCAGAGGTTCTTCAAAGTGCGTTTTCTGTAATGCTTCAAATGATATGAGAAAGACTTAAAGTTTGTTTATCTTTGAAAACTTGTTTTATTGAAATTGTTGAATTTGAGTTTGATATAAAAATTACTTTTAATTCCCCTTAGAAAATATAAAGCTGAAAATAAATGAGTTTAAGGAAAAGAAGACTTAGCCAAGAATTTATCCTGGTTCACCCACCAACCAAGTGAGCTACATCCAGTCCCAGGGCAAACCACCACTGAATTTTCCACTATCTGAATCCACATATACAAGTATTCTTTTGCCACAACCTCTCCAGGCGTAACCACAAGTATTCCTTTGTTTTCAACTGCCTCTTCAGGCAACTCATGCAGTATTATTTTACAGACAAGCCTCTCCAGGCTCAACAACAAGTATTCTTTTTCACCTAGCCTCTCCAGGCTCTACACCAAGTATTCTTTCTTCCACCAACCTCTCCAGGCTCTCAGACACATAAAGTGTTTACAACATAAACCAAGTTTAAGTTTCTAAGAAACATAAACTCAGATTCTTCTTATACAAAGGGATTACTGAGTCTAACTTAGGATACATGAATTGAAATCTAAGTACAAGGATAAGATAGATACAAGTGTATAATTTTGGGTACAATCTTGTCTTCTAAGTGAGGTAAAACTTCCTCAACTAATTGGCTAAGTAAGATGTTGAATTGAACTTCAGCCAGTTCTCTCCTAGGCTCTTTTATTAGCTCCCTTAGGCTACATTCTCGCCTATTCAATATGGGATTGCCAAATTATATCTTGAAATTCATGGCCGCCTCTCCAGCTTGCCAGCCTCTACTTCAAACTCTTTCTTGAGGCTATTTATATGTTCTGATAAAATATAGCCGTTTGAAGATTCCTTGGTTACCGTTTGAGAAGAAGTGATTTTTGGCCCAAATAGTCATTCTCGTTCAGTTTTTCTGATTCGTTCTGGGCAGCAGCAGGTGCAGTAGGTCTTCGCACGCCATGCCTTTTTGTTGTAGGTGCAGCAACCGTTGCAGGATTTCCTTATTTGTGCAATGCTTTTGGTCGAGACAGAAAAGCATGCCTAGCTCTTGTGCTGAAATAGGTATAGTCCATTGGGTAGAGTGTTCTTCATGCTTGACAATGTCTTCACGAGATCAAACCTTGATTCTGACACGTTCAACTTTCAAATATACAGAGTGCTTTTGATCAGCTTCAATTCTTCAGATGATAGTTATTCTTCAGATGAAGTTCTTCTGTCTTCAAGTCTTCAGATGATGGGCACTTTACTTTAGTCTTCAAGTCTTCAGATGATGAATATGCTTCAGGTGATTGAGTTTTCTTTTCTCTTCTGATTTTGTGCTGTTCTTTTTCTTCTCTTCAGATTCAGTGCTTTGCTTCATCTTCTGATTCTGCCTTTGTTCTTCTTCTTCTTCTGATTCTGCATTTGTTCTTTCTTCTTCTGATTCTGCATTCGTTCTTATTCTTCTTCTGATTCTGCCTTCGTTCTTTCTTCTTCTGATTCTACATTTCTTCTTCTTCTTCTTCTTCTTCTTCTTCTTCTTCTTCTTCTTCTTCTTCTTCTTCTTCTTCTTCTTCTTCTTCTTCTTCTGCCTTCGTTCTTCTTCTTCTTCAGATTCTGAGTCTTTTCTTCTTTTGTTGTTCTTCTAGGCTTCAGACGAATACTACATCCTGAAACACAGTTTACAAAACAATACCTTTCTCAGTAGAACCTGCTTATATGATCTTATTTGTTAATCATTAAAACCTTAGGATATTGAGTCTTAAGTTAAGTTTGAATACTCAAATTAATTCTTAGACTCAACAATCTCCCCCTTTTTAATGATGACAAATAAGATATGTATAACTGACAAAATGTACAAAGGTAATGAAATGAAAGATGATTTCGTTATGTATTTTGCTCCCCCTATCTATGTTACTCCCCCTGAGAAAAACATTTAATTCTTTAAATGCCAAACTTTAACTTCTCAGATACCACATATTAAACCTAGATACCACATATTAATCTTTTAGATACCAATTGTTAGAAATCAACTGTTATTCTTTTAGTTATACCACTTGTTATAACTTCTTATTTTGATATGCTTATTATTTTCTGAGTTATTGTTATCTTCTGAATTGTTGTTACCTTGTTGTTATCTTCTGAATTTCTTGACTTACAACCTTTTGATTATACTTTCAGCATTTTGATAGTTATATATATTTCTCCCCCTTTTGTCATTGATTAAAAAGGTTTTGTTAGTTCTCAGATTCTTGATACCAAATATTAAAAGGAGACCACATGTTAAAAATGAAACCAACTGTTATTAACTGTTAATATACCGAAAGTTAATACCATATGTTAATAACTTCTTATCCACATGTTAGTAAGAGATTCTGAAAAATATGACAGAAACAGAGACAAACAGATATGTACAGATACACATTCTGAAATGTAAGGAACTAGTGTCCTACCCGTGCGATACACGGATATTATTATTCTAATAGATTATTAAAATTAAATGATATAATATACATAATTTATTAAATATGTGTAATTAAAAAATAATAACTATTTATTTATTTCTTTTTAATATTTAATTCAATACTTATTAGTATATAAAGAATATTAAAAAATTTAAAAATAAAAAATGGATTTGGAAAATCAAATAGAAAACATTAATAATTAAAAATGGAAATTATTATAAATTTTGTTTCATTTATATTTTTTGAAATGTCTCATTGTACACTATATTTTTGTCACATTACAACCCTTAAAAATGTCATCACATATAAGGATCATAAGTCCTTGTTGAGACTAAACCCAAGATACAATAATATGTAATTGACCATGCAAGAAAACTGGTTTTGGTAAATACACACTAATATGTGATAATGTCTGACCTTCACTTTTATTAATATGGTTCCGTTGCAAAGTGTAACACCCCAAATTTTATTAAATAAAATAAAATTAATAAAAGTATAGAAATAAATAAATAATAATATTAGTAAGATTAGTATATTTTATGAATAAGGTTATTTAATAAATAATAAGAATAATAAATAGGATGAGTGGGTTGAGGGTGGACCTAGCCCAATTAAGTATTTATTTAAGGAGAGGTCATCAATTCACCCTAATCCTTATTTCACTACAAGAAAAAGTGATTGTAGCTGCAAAAATTAGCGTAGGCCACAAGGCCTTGGCTAAATTTTTTCAAATAGCGTAGGCTAGCCTAGGCTAGATGGACGCTACTTGGTTGTATTCTTTTTTTTATGAATCAATATTGTAGCGTAGGCCAGCCGAGGCTATTAACAAAATTAGCCAAGGCCATTCGGCCTACGCTACGAGTTATAGGCTAGCCAAGGCCATTCGGCCTATGCTTACTGATGTTACTGTGGACATTTTCCCTGATCTCCATTCACTCTCTGCTCACTCAAACAATCTCTCGATCAGAACCCTAACTTTGCGAATTGCTCACTCTCTCAATCACTCTCTCACTCAAGAACCCTAACCCTAACCCTAACAATCTCTCTGCTCACTCACTCACTCCATTCACGACACGGTTCCACTCTCTCTTCCCCTATTTGTTTTATTTTTCATCGATTTTTCCTGATCTTTTTTGTTCTCAGATCTCTCTAGCCAGGATTTGAAGATCAATGGATTCGGATGGACGACTCATAAAGAAAAATGCAGGGTGGTTGGCAGAGGGTGTACGATGGGGTGGTGACCGAAAATGGAGGGAAGACGCGTGGAGGCTGTGCATGTCAGAACCGCTGGCGATGGTGGTTCAACATAACCACGCCTAGGGAGACGCGCTGCCGCGATTTTGTGGTGGTGGCCACGCTCAATCTCTTTCCTTTCTCTATTTTTTTCAAGGTATTCTCTGTTTCATAAATCCCTAAATCTCTCTCAACCTCTGGTCTTAAATTTTAAATCTCGCATTCCTGTTTTTCTTTTTCGGTTCTTTCTTTTCAGTTACAATGTTTATGTCTTCAATCTTTAACTGACCCTCTTTTCACGTCCTTTCTCTTTCAGGTTGGTTTCTTCTTCATCCATTTATTTCACTTTCCATCACTTTGGTTGATTCCAGGTGCAAGTGTTTCTACTCTTTCTGTAACTAATTTCTTTGCATTTCTCTCTCTTTTTACTTTTTCTACATCATAGAATTGAATAGCCGTGTGTGCTGATAGCCTAACCCTGCGATCAGGAGGTCCTTTTGCAGTGTAAACCTTACTGTGACGATCTTTTCTACCTGTGGATCGAACAATGTGGCCTCCTTGGACTTGAACAATCTCTTCTCCTGTGCTCTTCATTCCCATTCCCTCTTTGAAACTAGGTTCCTCTATTGTATCTTCTGCATATGCATATTGATGATATGGGTATGTGTGTGTAGTTGATGCCAGTGAATGTAGATGCTCAAAATTTGTTCTTGTCTTGTGATTCTTGTGCTCTTGCTTTTATAGGGTGTAGTGGTTGATGATGACTACCACTGAGATTCATATTCCTTTTCTTTTTTGATGACTTTTTTTTATCTCTCTGGGTTCCTGCTTTTGCTCTTCTAAAGGGTTTTGGATTTCTTATAGGTTTTCTTCATGCTCATGAATACTCTTTACTTTGTTTTCCCCTTTGCTTGTTGTCACTATAGCCTCATCTGCAGCTGCAAAGTGCAAACAAAACAACCCTTAATTCTGCCACTGCTGCTGATCCCAAAAAACAAATCCAAAAACCTGCAATTTCAATCTTTCAAGATTCCCTATCCAATAAAACTAGCACTCTCAAAACTATATGAATGAATAATAGTATAATACATACAAACAACAAAAGTTAATTACTCAATGTTTTTTATGAGACTTTTTAAACAAGATTTGATTCGGCAAAGTGGTTGAATGGTGTGACTGTATCCGCAAGAGGGAGTGTAGTTGGTTGGTTTGGCTTGGTTAAAATTTTCTGTATACTATCCTAGCAAGGAGGAGGATCATGCACTCTTGGATTCTTGAATTTGGTAGTACCTAGTTGTAAATTTTAACATACATTTATTCAAATTTTCTGTTTTAACTTTTGAAGTTTCTTACTGGGTATGTGTTGTGTACCTGAAGTGAACTGATTCTTGGTGTTGCAGGGAACTGAGGAACAGCCTGGCTTGATGCCACTTGCAATGTCCATGATCCTGTCTATTTGCAAAAGCACTGGCAGCACAGAACAGATCTCATACTATGAGGTCTACATGGACCGATGTTATGACCTCTTGGAGGTCAAAGCAAAAGAAATTTCAGTTTGGGATGACAAAGATGGGCAAGTTCATCTCCGGGGACTATCTCAGGTTCCTATAAACACTATGTCTGAATTTCATGAAGTTTTCTCCTGTGGAGTTCAGAGACGTAAAATTGCACACACAGGCCTCAATGATGTCTCCAGTAGAAGTCATGGAGTGCTTGTGATATCTGTATCCACTCCTTCTTCTGATGGAACTGCAAGCACCACGTGTGGAAAGCTGAATCTCATAGACTTGGCAGGTTATTTCCATACTCAATTGGGGTCAGGTATTGCAAGCATTTATAGTTATACTAATGTAATGTGTTTTATAATTGATGCAGGTAATGAAGACAACAGAAGGACCTGCAATGAAGGGATTCGTCTCCAAGAGTGCCAAAATAAACCAATCCTTGTTTAAACTGTCAAATGTGATATATGCATTGAACAACAACAAACCAAGAGTACTCTACTGAGAAAGCAAATTGACCCGTATATTGCAGGACTCTCTTGGGGGAACTAGTCATGCACTGATGGTTGCTTGTCTGGTAAAGCTAGAGATTTTATAGTTCTTTTCTTATTTTTTGTTGGTCCACTCAATTTTAGATACATAACAATGAAGAGGTTGAGTGGGAGATTGATAAGTTGAAGATCCTTTGTACAACCATAAGAGTGACCAAGAGAACTGTATATTAGTTTACTTTGCTTATTTAATTTAATTATGATTAGACTCAAAATTTTATTTTGCATAGTTCCTTTTACCACCTTTTTCCTTGTTCTTCATGTTTCTCTTTTCATTTTTTATCTTCCTTTATGCTAGAATTATATACCAAGACCAGTAGCAAGGATTTCAGTAACTATTGTGGCTATGAGTGTTGCGCTTTTTGTACTCAAGTCTCTTGTCTCTACAGTTTTCTTTGTATTGGTAAGTCATCCATTTTATCTTTTTCACTGATTTAAAATTTCAGGATTATTGTTTTAAAGTTTATATTAAAGTTTATACTAATCATTTGGAGGATAAAAAGAATCCTTTCCATTATGCAGTGGCCATTATCTGTATCAAGGAGTATACTACATGCTCATACATATCAAACAAAGTTCCAAAGTGACTGGCCCTTTAATTTGATTTCTAATTTACTTTTTGGTTACAAAATGCTCTATTTACCTCTCTGTTTTTAACCCAGTAATATAGCTCTAATTAACATGTTCTATTACCTCTTGAAAGTCATAATTATTGTCTTGCAGACTAACAATACAACATCTAGCTCCGCTTTATGATTATGCTTCTATTTTATTAGCATTATCATTGAAATAGTTAAGTTGAATGTTGGATTTTGACTCATGAAAACAAACTCCTTTGAATGAATAAGGTCTTGAACTCCTACGAAAACCATTATATCTAGTATTTCTCATCATCAGTTCAACCAATCATTCTAGTCAAATTAGCCCCCACATATCCTTCAAACTTCAAATTTAATTAATTTTACTTTCAAATAAATTTCTAGTAAGCGTTACACACCATTATTTTTTATGAGTGTGGGCATTATTTAATTAATTAAACAGGCAGAAAAAAAAAGAACATATACATGAGCATATAATTTTATTTTCTAATACATATACACATACATAAAATATCAAATTTTCTTGGGTGGGAGCAAGTACTATTAGGATGAGTAATAATATTCACACAGTAAACTTTCTCTTCCATATCCTTTTATTTGTCTATTGAAGAGTCTCTATTTATTCCCTTTATTGCCTATTTATTCTCTATTTGCTCCCTTAATTGGCTGTTAGTAATATCTTTGATTCCTAATCCTCTACTTCAAATTTAATAGTATCTAACAACTCCTCCCAAATTGATTTATAAAAATTCTCATGAAACATTGATCATAAGATAATAGAAACTTTCATCAGTTTTTTATTGGGAAAATTTTAGTACATAGAGATTCATGAATTTTCTTTAGCATTACTAATAGGAATGTTCTAACTTACTTTGTATACAGGTCCCTGTTAGTACAAGTGACCATGATTTACTTTGTATACAATATACATAGACAATGTCTTTTACTCTTTTCTTCTTGTATTTTCGATACATTTATCAATGATTCAATGCCATAACCATGATGAAGCCTTTTGTCAATAGGTACTCTACAAATTTTCTTCCGATTCTACTGGAAGCATGCAATGACAAGAATTCTGAAATTAAAGAGGTAATTCCCTGCCCTGTGCCAGCTTGATTTCATTCTTATAATGCACTTGTTCTGTATCCAATTATTTATAGTCAGAGCAGAGGTATTTGCCTTTTGTTAACATTTTTCTGTCAAATATATACATGTTCGTTCAGTTTAATCCCTTCATAGAATTAGACATTGCAATTTTATTTCCTAATTCTTTCTGCAATCCAAATACAAGAGTTAAGATTCCAAACTGATTCCAGTTTTGATACAATTAGATTTGACATTAAAATTAGAAAACTTCCATTGTAATGAATTTTATTATAAAAATAGAGCCTAATCTTTTTTAAAAAAAATATACAAGAGGCCCCAGCTAATATTAGCGTAGGCCAAACCCTAGCTAAAATAGCCTTGGCTGATATTAGCGTAGGCCAGCCCCTAGCTAATATTAGCGTAGGCCAGGCCGTAGCTAACATAGCCTTGTCTAATATTAGCGTGGGCTAGGCCCCCGCTAACTAGCGTAGGCTTCACCTGCGCTAAACCTAGCGTCGGCCGTTTTACTGATTTCGGAGCTTTAACTTAGCGTCCAAATTAGCGTAGGCTGGCCTACGTTACTTAGCGGCGGCTTGGACGCAAAATTTTGCTTCTAACGTTTTAGCAGGGGCCCCGAGGCCTACGCTAAGCCGACGCTAACTTGTTGTTTAGCGTCCGTTTTTGCTATTTAGCGTGGGCTTTCGGCCGACGCTATTTGCTCATTTTCTTGTAGTGTTTTTCAAAACGTCAGAGAGTGAAACGCCAAGGAGGGGAGAAACGACGTCTCAAGAAGGGATTGCTACAGAATAATCATTGAGAATCAAGAATTGTTGCGGTTCGATCTTCACTTCAAGGTACAGTGGGGGAGAGGGTGCTGCTTGTATGTGCATGTGGGGGTGCTTGGGTAGTAATTTAAGACTATAAATTCGTATTGATACATGTTACAATTGAGAATGAATGATGAAAATTGTTGATTTATGATTGATTGAATGAATCTTGATGAGTTCTTGAATGAGATTGAAGAGTATAGAGAAAAAATAGAGAAAGGGGTAAATAAGGGTTTGATGATTTGGGGTTTTGATGGGTTAACTGTATAATCTGTGCAAATATTGTTGTTTTGCTGAGTATAATTGATATAAAAGAATATGATTGAAGTATAAACGATGAGGATTGAGTAGAGATTGAAGAAGGGGAGAAAAAGGGGCAAAACGCAGTATAGTCGCGTTCTGCGTAATCTGCGCTGCAGCGCAGGTTGAAGCGTGGCCCTCTGGAATCTGCGCTGCAGGTTGCACTGCAGCGCAGGTTGAAGCGCAGCTCGCAGATTTCTGTTTTTGATGTGATTTTGATGAGCTCTTTTCGGAATGAGGATGGTTTTTTCCTTAACACATGAAATTGAGATTGATATGTAATTAATATAAGTGTTATTTTGTGAAATTGAGAGATTTAAATGGATGTTTAAAGTGTATTGATTGTGGTTTGAGTATGATGATATTAATATCTCCCTTGATGTTAGATGTCTATATGGTTAAGATGTATGATGACGATGTATTGATGTATTGAGTGTATGAGGTATGTGATGTGTGATGTGTGATGTTTACATGTTGATGCATTGAGCTCATG
This sequence comes from Sesbania bispinosa, assembly GCA_026901365.1. Taxonomy (NCBI): domain Eukaryota; kingdom Viridiplantae; phylum Streptophyta; class Magnoliopsida; order Fabales; family Fabaceae; genus Sesbania; species Sesbania bispinosa. The sequence continues at coordinate 674,887 of QLOH01000538.1, forward strand.
ATGATTTATGATGATAATGATGATGATGATTAATGATGCTTATATGATTATGACTATGATGATGATGATTAATGATGCTTATGTGATGATGATAATGATGATGATGATGATTATGATGCTTATATGATGATAATGAATATGATGTTATATGGTGATGTTTAAACGATGATGATGATGATGATGATGATGATAAAGATGATTGATGATGTGTGTTATAATGATGATGATGTATTAATGCGTTGAGCATAAGAGCTATGTGAAAATGATGATGTAATGATGTATTGAGCATATGAGATGTAGTGTGATGATGATTATGCATTGAGCATATGAGGTGTTGTACTTGAGATGCACAGGCCTAGAGAGGGGCGGAGTGCAACTCGGGGAGGTGTGGTACTTGAGATGCACAAGCCCAGTGAGGGGTGGAGTGTAACTCAGGGAGGTGATTATACTTTTATGATGATTTATGATGATGACGATTGATGATGATTTTGTAATGATGATGATGATAATGGTGTATTTAACTTCATGATGTTGACTATGCCGTGAGCATATGAGATGGGGTACTTGAGATGCACAAGCCCAGAGAGGGTGGTGGGTTTCTAGCAAGCGAACCAAAAATCCAGTAGTATAATAGTAAGAAAAGTATCGTATCCACAGGGAACGGTCAATTCGCGGATACTCGTGATATATTTATCAAGGGAAACACTGGTTTTGAGAAAATTGTTGCGGAAATTGTAAATAGCGAATTAATAATCAATTGAATTAGAAAGGAAGAGTTAGAGACACTTTACTTGGATTAGGATTGAACTTCATCTCATCACAACCCTCATGTATGTCGAGACTACCTATTATTTATAGGCTTTGAACTATAACATTGTAAACAAACTATATTGCTAAGACCCCGAGTTACCAGGCGCCACTCACACTCAAAGGTAATCCATGCGGGCTCTCCCAGGCGACAAACTTACCCTCGGCTTATTTTGCTTTCTTTATTTCGTTTGTAAAAGAACTAGTTGATAAACGAGGCCTAATGCTACAGACGCACCTTCATTAGAGTACTGTCACTACCCATCACTCATTAGATACATCCTTGTGTCGAATCCTGGATTGACAATCAACTAATCCTTTGTTATCGGTCCATTAGACCATGCCTATTGTTTAGATGCCCTTCATTAGGATACTCACACTATCCATCAATCATTAGTAACACCCATGTTTCAGTCAGTGGTTAACCGAGTATTCTCATTCACTCAGAGGTTGAGTTTCTTATGTTTAGGCTCCCTCAAACTCAATCTTAGTCGTAACGTTAATTACAAACTAGCCTATAACTCCGGCGCAAGCGCGGAAGTTAGGAATTGAGCACAGAATAAGATTACCAATATTATAGCTAGGGAACTGCATAAATAAATAGATAGAGTTCAACATACACTTGGGAATGGAATCGATTACATTCAATCCTAATGGAGAGTTAACTACACAAGGTAGCCATACAAACCATCGAAGATGCTGTCACCATCTTCAATCCTTGTGAAGCGCTCCTCCTCTCCTACTCTATAATTAGCTCTGGTGCATTATCACTGAAATATCACTGAATTACAATAATCGTGCACACTTGATCTGGTGCAAGAGGTTCCTATTTATAGGCTAAGGAAAGACAAAGGAAATTGGGGAGAAATCTATCTAAAAATGGCAACAGGGAACAAATCTGCGTAACCTGCGCTTCAAGCTGCACTACAGCGCAGCCTGTAGCGCAGGATCCAGAGAGCTGCGCTTCACCCTGCGCTGTAGTGCATGTTGAAGCGTAGGATGTGTCCTGCAGCTCCAACTTTCTCTTTTTAATTTTGATCTCTCCCCGAGACTGGTTTTGGCTGATTTGTCTTTCCTTGTTTCCCTTTTCTTGATGAAATCCTTGCATTTATTGAGCATCTTTGATTTATTTGGAAAGGTTGTCTGCAGAATCCTTGTTTGATTGGCAGTGATATCTTCATTAATTGCTTCAAATCTTCTTCAAATCTTTATTAAATGTCTTCAATCAAACTTCAAATCTTGCAGATATCTCCTTCGTTTAATGCTATCTTTCCTTCAAATCAAATCCTTGCAATATTCTGCAAAAATCAGCAATATTTCTATCAAAATAGCATCAAATTCAAATCTAAGATTAATAAATACAATTTATCTAATATATTTAATAAAAAGGGATTAAACTGGGGCAAAATTACCATTTTATCCTTGATAAGTAAACTAAAAAGTGCTCTAATTTATCATGTAATTTTCACTTATCAGAGGGGTGAAGTGCAACTCAGGGAGTTGAACTGCGCGGACCCATTAGAGGGGGGTGCAGAGATGTGGTACTTGGGATGCACAAGCCTAGAGTGGGGTGAAGTGCAACTCAGGGAGGTGAACTGTACAAGCCTGCCTAAATAGGGGCGGAGTGCAAAAACCATGGTGGGGGACATTCGTGCACAAACCTAGAGTGGGGTGAGGTGCAACTTACCGGCCTAAATAGGAGCGCAACGGTAGGGCTTAACACGAGGAGTGGATGTCTCTGTACAAGCCCAGAGGGGAGCAACGTACAACTTACCGGCCTGTGTGGTGTTTAACAGTAGGGTCATCATCGGTAACAACTAAGGGGATTGACGAGGTGCGCATTGTGTGGAGTTCCAAGTCATGATCCTTGGGATGATGTTGATGATGTTTTGGTGTGCATGATGATAGATGAACATACATTGTATTTAATTATGATGACGAATTATATTATGACGTTATGAGAATTATGATGATGTAAGTATTATTGATGAAATGAGTATTATGTGTTGAGAATAGTGTTTTCTTGGTGAATTATGATGTGTGATTTATATATATTATGATGATGATATTGATGATTTGTTATATGATGAATTATTGATGATATGATTAGTATGTGTTGAGTGTCGAGAATGTGCTTTGATCATTTGTAAAGTGTGATTTATATAACTGTGATGAGGTAATTTATTTAATGATAAAGAGATGTAATATGATATGAGTATGCGATTACTTAATGATAATGATGATTATATGTGGGTGAGGATAAGGTAGCCTCCTATGTGTATGTATGAGTGATATTCTTTTCCTCACCGTTACACTGTGGTTAATTTTACAGGTGATGATGATGACACGACTGGTGTCGAGTATTGATTGAAGGGAGTGTCGCTCTGATACATGTGACATCAGGGCATATTATTGGGGGCTTTTACTTTATGTTTCTAGTTAGGAAAAGATTTTGTAAACTGTTTTAAGTGCCTTACATGGCCAATAGTATATTTTGATGTTGATACTTGAGATTCCGCTACTTAAGTATTTTGAAAACCGTTGACTGCTATTTCTATTTTAAATTAGTTGACTTTGAAATAAATGACGTTTTAAACGATGAGAAATGTGAACCTTTTCACCCGTTGTGGAATACTATTCTTTCTATATTTCAAATTATTAATTGTATAAGAGTATGGGGTAGAAGGGTGTCACACAAAGTCCAGCAGATAAATCAAGATTGCTCATTAGCAAGACAAACACTCTTATTTTTAACACCAACTTATGATAATGAAGTGCAAAACACCTCAGCTTCAATATCAATCTCCTCACCTACCTTCCATATAGTGTCAGGAATTAAATTTCTCTAGAAAATAATGTCATGACATATTCATTAATTGAATGAACAACATCTAGGAGCAAGAATTTTTTTATCCTAAACAAAGACAATGTTTCCAAAATTTGAAAGTAAGTTGGGTATCCAAACAAAATTATATCTCCAATTGTATTGCCTGTAAAATTAATCAGTAAATCCTTTGATATTTCAGTATTAGTCGCATCATCGCCATAAGTGCCTAAATCACCATCACCTAATGCGAGAATTCATTCAGGTATTATCTAGTATCTAACCCGTGTAATGCACATGTATTAAGCTTAAAATACAATGTCTATGATGAATAATCTATTATATTTATCTCCTTTTAAGAAAATCAACAATTTAGCATATGTTAATAGAAATAATTTAAGTATAATAACATCTGTATTTTTTTGTGTCATGACTATGATAATTAAATAGAGAGATAGATGTTTTAATATAATATTAAAATAAGAAAATGAAAGTGTGATAAAACATAAAAAAGAAAAGAAAACGGCAGGAGCATGACTGCTCACGTGGAGGGTACTCGTGTTAAAAAAAATCACGAAGTGAGAATAAAAAACTAAAAATATGCAAGTAAGAAAACATGACACATGTAATTGTTGAACAATTTTAATATAAAGTAAATACATAAGTAGAATAGATAAAGAAAGATAATAAGTAAAATCATTAATGAATAAAACATAGATAAATAATATATTGAAAAAATACATTAAATTTAATATAAATCAACACACCTATTGTATTTCTTAATGTGTGTTTTTATGTAATGAAACAGATAAACAAGAATGGATAATGAGAGAATTTATTTAATATAATAATTAATAAAAAAATTAAAGTGTGATAAAAAAAATAAAACAATAGAACCAGGACTATTTCTTGTGGACGATATATATGGTTCATTAAAAAAATAACTTTTGTAATGAAACAGATTGATAGGAAGAGAGAAAATATTTTAATATAATAATAAAAGAAATTGAAATTGTGATAAGGAACAAAAAGATAAAGAAAAAAGAAAATGGCAGAAGCATGACTACCACCATCCGTGAAGGGTAAATGTGATTGATAAAAAATTCACCCTATTGAGGTGAGAATAAAAACTAAGAAAAAAAAACCAAGTAAAAAATATAACACGTGTACGGTGAGAGCATTTTTAATATAGAGTAAATAGATAAATAGAATAGATAAAATAGATAATATATAAAAACATTAATGAATAAAATAGAGAGATAAATAATATATTTAAAAAATATTAAATTTAATGTAAATCAACACACTTATTGTATTTCTTAATGTATGTTTTTATGTAATGAAACAAATACAGAGGAATGGATAATGAGAGAATTTATTTTAATATAATAATTAATAAAAAAAGAAAATAAAAGTGTGATAAAAAAGAAAATAATAAAACCATAACTCTTTCATGTGGAGGATATACATGGTTCATTAAAAAGAAACTTTTGTACTAATTAAACAGATTAATAGGAAGAGAGGACATATTTTAATATAATAATAAAAGAAATTGAAATTGTGATAAGAAACAAAAAGAAAAAGAAAATGTGGCCTACAAATGACACAACAACCTAGAGAAAAGAAGTTACACCCATCACCTCTTAGAGCCCAGAACCGGTCAAATAATGTTAGGTGAGGACAACTCAATAAAATCAACAAAAGGCCCAATAGAACATGTTGACCGAAAAAAGTTGCAAGTTGAATGAACAGTAAACAAATAACTTTACAAATGTAATTAACTAGTGTCCTACCCGTGCGATGCACGGACAATATTACGTTAATTGGTTGATAAGATTGTGTATATGATTATTCATAAATTTGTTTAAAAGTGTAAATAAGTAATGATATTGATTAATGACTTTGTACTATAGAAATTGCATTTAACCACTATATAAAGAAGATATAAATAAAAAAAGATATAATGTATTTAAGTTGAAGTAGCAACAAATAAATAAGCATAAGTTATGCAATTAAATAATGACATTAAATTAAATTTTTTGGAAGACCTCCTTATACACTATATTTTTTGTCACATTACAACACTTGAAATTGTCATCACATATCAAAACCTTAAGTCCATGTCGAGACTTAACCCTAGATACAGCAACATATAATTGACCATGAGAGAAAACAGGTTTTGGTAAATAGACAGCAACATGCGACAATGTCTGACCTTGACTTTTATTAATGGTCATAGCAAAGCAAAGACATAGTGGAACCTGTCTTCGTTGAAACTTCAACGGAGTGAGAAGATCAGATGGAATTAAATTCATTCGAGGAATGAAAACCTTTGTTCCTGAATGTGTGCCAGTTATAACAGTTGCTCCAATGACATTAGAACCTAAATCATTAACAATCAATCTGGTCCCATTGCAAAGTCCAGCAGATATATCAAGATTCCTCATAAGCATCACAGGGACTCCTACTTTTAACAACAATTTATGGTCAGGAAGTCCAGAACATCTAATATCATTTAAGAACTCAGTTGTCAACCAATCAGCTTCAATACCAATTTCCTCATCTACCTTCCATATAGTGTATGAACTGAGATAAATCTTCTCTTCTCCAGGAATTAATGACATGACATATTCATTAATCGAATGAACAATATCTAAAGTAGGAGCAAGGATCGCTTTATCCTGGAAAAAGTCTGTGGTTCCAAAATTTGAAAGCAAGTTAGGATATGCAAAAGAAACCATATCTCCAATGGTATCACCCGTAGAATCCATCAATAAATCCTGAGGTATTTCAATTTCAGTCTCACCATCACCATAAGAACCCAAATCACCATTGCCCAATGCAAGAATCCAGTCAGCAAACTCTTTAATCTCATGTTGGGCTATAACGCTCCCACAAACTTGCAACCTCATGTTCCTCGATAGTGTTAATACCTTGCAATGTTTCCACAATTTGGAAGAATTTAAAGTGGCCATCACAATCTCAACTCGACTTTCTCTCGGTATAACAGGTAATATCTGTCTAAAATCACCATAAAAAACAACAACTTTTCCACCAAATGCTTTATTCATACTATCATTCACATGAAATCTCATTATGTCACGCATGGTTCGATCAAAAGCTTCAAATGCCCATTTGTTGACCATGGGAGCCTCATCCCAAATTATCAAGCTTGTATGTTGTAGCAATTCAGCCTTGGGACTACCATGCTTGATAGTACAACACGAATCTTCATTTATAGACAATGGGATGGCAAATTGAGAGTGTGCAGTTCTACCACCAGGCAATAATAATGATGCAATACCACTCGATGCTACATTCAATACAATCTTTCGTTGTGATCACAACTTGTAAGATAATGTCTTCCACAAAAAGGTTTTTCCAGTACCCCCATAACCATATACGAAGAATAACCCTCCATGTCCACTATCAATCGCACTATTAACTTGCTCATAAACAATTCTTTGGTCCTCATTCAATAAAACAACACATTCATCATGTTTGGATTTCATATCATCAATATCATAATTCAACTCATTGAATATTAATACATTCACAAATTGGTCAACATCAACTTGTCTAGGGATTGACATACCTTCAAAATCCTTTAATGACTTCCCATTAAGAAGCAAAATCTTTTCAATTTCCACCAAACAAAGCCTCTTAAGATCGTCATCCGTGATAATTAAACCTATAATAATAAAATCAGCACATGTATAGAGGAAAAAAATATTGAATTACAATAATATAACTTACTTGGACAATGTAAATCCCTTCGCTTTTGATATAAAATATCATCTGACATAACTCTCCATGTTTCTTCCCACACTGAAGAAGGCTTCGACATTGTATTTGTCAATAGTAATATCACAAATAACCTTCTTAAACAAACCCCAGACACTGGCTGAAGCCTCAATTATGCCATCAATAAATTCTCTATCATCAGCTAGCAACCCAAGTGCATTACATGCATCTTGAAATGTACTATGAACAACACCATTAATAGTTCGTATTTGCTCATAACGTGTACAACCTCGCTGCACATTTAATAGCAATCTTAAATAATACATTTCACCACATCCCGGAGGAATATAATTCATTCTTCCAATTGCATAACCTCTCTGTCTTGGATGCCATGCTTCTTCATCTTGATCATACACAAATGAAGTTGGAAACTCACCATATGTCAAATCCTTTGCCTGAGGATACTTATCATTTGCATCCATCCATGATAAAAACATAGTTTTCCTCTCAGAATTTCGAGCCAGCACATTATCAATCCTATCATGGTCCTTAAAAACCACAACTTGTTCATTGGGTAAATGAAAAGTCAATCTATAAACCGGAGGCCATCTTTGATGAATATCAAACATAAAAATTCTCCATACTGACTCACAAGGCAATAAATACCGGTAATCATAGTATTGTTTGATTTCATCAATTTCCTCAATTGTACCATTACCATTAGCATTTGAACCAATGGAAACAGTAACTCTATCAACTCCCTTATTGATGTACTTGAACAAATACTTAATGGAGTTCGACTTGTTACAATACTCCAAGTTAATATTGTTAGACAAGTGGCCTCACTAACTTAAGAGGGGGGGGTGAATTAAGTTATTCGTGACTATCTAATCTTTTTGATTAATGAATTATCTTTCCCTAGCTATACTTAAAAAGTTCTTTTCAAAGATGAAGAATGAATGTTAATGCTTAATATAACGAAATTGTAAATGCAATAAGTAAGGTAGAGTTAAGGGAAGAGAGATTGCAAACACGATTTATACTGGTTCGGCCAATCCACTTGCCTACGTCCAGTCCTCAAGTAACCCACTTGAGATTTCCACTATTCTTGTAAAACTCTTTACAAGAGATGAACACTCACACACCTTGGAACCCCTTCCCTTGTGTTGAGTTTCACCAACAAACCACGAGAGGCACCCTCTCTTAATCACACAATATGAGAAGAAATTGTTTGAACAATATGAACTCTCTTTTAGAGTAGATAATACAACTTGAAGTTCCTATAAGAATCCTTAATAATTTGCAAGTGTTTTGTCCAAAATGATTCTTAAAGAGATTTCTCACTTTTTGTTATTTCACATTGTAATCTTCTGATTTTTTCGAAATAAAGACACATATATATAAGGATGAAGATGAAACATTGTAATCCTTGATTAAAAGTCATGTCTCTTCAAGAATTTCAAAAACAGAAAACTGGTAATCGATTACAGGTTTTGGTAATCGATTACACAGTTCAGTTTTGCGAACCGTTGTGCCTGAAATATCAAATTTGAATTTCCTGCACTCTGGTAATCGATTACAGGTTTTGGTAATCGATTACCAGAACCAAAATTTCATTCCAGAAGTTGAAAGCTTGCTGGTAATCGATTACACTCCAACTGGTAATCGATTACCAGTTCAAAATATTTATTTTGAACTTAATTTTGGTTCATAAAACATTTTTGCATAAACTTTATTTTAAAGGCCAAATTACTTGCAAAGCCTAGAATTCTTTTAACACTTTATCTAACTAGACTAATACTTATCTAACATCACTTGTAGTCTTGATCTTGTATTGACCTTTGCTCCTTGCTCTTTCTCTTTCTTTTGCCAAATTCTTTTTGTCAATCTTGTGAACTCATTTTCTTTCCATTGGCATCATCAAAACCTGCATATAATATATCTAGAAGTATATGCATCTACAAATATGTGCTTCATACTTCATTAATAACTTTGGATTGTAGGGAACAATAAATCTGTTGTCTAACTGGACACCCTTTCTCAGGGTTGTGATGCCATAATCTCTTCTTCGATAAACTGGAAAACCATCATTATCAAAACGTGTTTCATCAACAAATGGTTTAGGGAAAAACTTTGAACACTTTCCATTTTTCATGCAAGGAGATTGTCTATGACTAATACCACACGGTCCATGAACCATGTATGATGATACAACATCAAATAACTTTGGATACTTCATTGGATCAGGCAATTCATCACAAATAACAGAGTCAATCATATCAGGATTATCCAACTTATCAGATTGATCCAACCACAATAATATATGCGCATTTGGTAAACCCCTTTTTTGGAATTCAATTGTGTACATTCCTAGAAAAAATACAACAATCATAAGATGTTGAATGTTATGCCTCCTATAGTAAATAATAATGAAATTAGGAACTTACCTGCAATAACTTTGCCAAAGAATTCTCCCTTCTTAAAATCAACCATCATTTTTTCTAACTTGATTTTAAATAGGCGGCATGTCAAATCCGGTCAATCATATGCATTTAACCCTTTCTCTGCTAGACAACGTTGAAGCTCAGGCCATTTAGGATTACATGTCACAGTCAAAAACAAATCCGGATATCCAAAATGCTTACAAATAGTCATGGCATCTTGACAATTGTTAAACATGTATCTCCTACCACCAGTGAATGATGAGGGCAACACAATCCTTCCTCCAATTGAAGTAGGTCTCATATCACCTCGATCAACAACTTCTTCAATGCCACTCAGAAAATCTTGCCTTATAGAAGCCTGGTTCAACCTCAAATATGACAGTCGTTGGGACTCAATCATTGAATAGCAATCAACAACAAATTGTTGAAATAATCTTCTGCTTTTTAAAATTATTGTGTCTTCAACCAATCTTTCTTTCAATCTAAAAGAAATAAATTCTCAAAGTGATATTCTTCGCCTCCTACCAATTCTTTGGGATACATTATCAGCACGGAATTCAATATTTTCCATATATCCATTCTCACCATATGGAAAAAGCAATGGATATTGCAAAGGTATATAAGATGTGTGAGTCTCATGTATTCTCTGAAATTGACCACTACGACTTCGAACAATAATATCCCTTCCACAGTCAGAACTATCAAAATCGCCGACAATGAGTGCATCAACTTCATCAACAATTGGCATATTATAAGTACGGGGATCACCAGCACGACCACGAAACAACCTCAAAGAAACATCAACATCAGAATGCTGTTGAATAGAATCCCCGACTCTCCTAAATGATTTCGCAAGGACATTAAATTCATCAATCATTGATATTAAATCTGTAACCAACTGAGCATCTATTCCAGAATCAGCTGCACCATCACTGCATCAAATGATATTTGTTTATATTAACTGAGATTATATTTATAAAAGAATGTATAATAATTAAGTGTTCACCAATATTAACATTAAATTGACAATAAATAAGAAATAGCCTAACCTGAAACATGAAATCCTATTTTGAACTTCATTATGTGTGTCATAAATATAAAGTTGAGCAAACTTGGGTGTCTCTCCTTCCATTGGCAATAAAGTACCAATTCGATGATAATTTTTGACCACTTATAACAAATTGTGGTGGCCCACGACCATCATTTAAAGTAGTTTCAATCTTAGCTCCGATGGATGTAAAAGAAAACATACTATTGTATGATCTAATGTTGTCTAAAAATTGATTTCCTCTAGGATTAACACCATTAAACAAATCAGATAATAATTGAGGAGGTTTTTCCAATAATGGTAATGCTATTTTCCCTTTCTACAACACATTGAAAAATCAGGAACGACAGATTGGGAACGTTTTTCAGATCTCTCCTCATACCAAAATATGGCACCACAATACTTGCAAGTATACTTCATGTCTCCAACATCCATATATTCTACAAATTGAAAGAAATTTTTTAATGTATATCATTAATATAATTAAGTAATAGTAACACACCATATAATCTAAGTAATACCTTGCATTTCACACTCATAAAACATATCATTATTATTTTGATTTTCACCAATCTGATCATGATGATAACAATCATCTCCTGTGTATGAAAATGAAGCCTCCATCAGATAATAATACATCTCATTATAATGACAATGATAGAATTAACCACAAGTTTCCAAACTGCAATTGGCATACAAATATAAAAAAATTTAAAAAAAATATTTATATATAATCAATATAAATGCATCAGTTGTTATATAATAATTTGAACATGACTTGTAAAATATAAATGCATCAGTTGTTATAAATGTAAAATATACCATATCATATTATTTATATTTTAATATAATAACAAAAAAATTAAAGTGTGATAAAAAAGAAGTAAAAAGGAAAATAGTATGAGCAGAAAGTTCTCCCGTGAACGATACCCGTGATCCATAAAAAAAATCACATTTGTAATGAAAAAGATTAATGGGATCAAATAATGAAAGAAAAAGTATATTAATATAATAACAAAAAATAGAAAATTAAAAGTGAGATAAATTAAAATTTTAATATAGATTAAATAGATAATTATAATAGATGAGTGATATAATAAATGAAAACATTAATGAATAAAATAAAAAGATAAATGATATAGTATACATAATTAATATTTGATTAAATCAATTTTCTAAAATTCTTAAAAACATTTAAATATATACTTTATATTTACCAAAGAGTTGTGGCTCAGTTGATAACGCAGGCTGAGATTGTGGGAAGAACTTTCGGGATCTTAAACCCACTAAACACAATCTTATGGAGGGGTGGGGAGCCTTAACTATGACCAAGCCTCGAATAGGATTACCCTTGATAATAGGGTACACCTAAGGTGAAAGCAAAAAAATATATACTTTATATTTAAATTTAATATTGTAATCATCACATCAAATATAAAAAGAATCAATTTCAAGTCATATATTTTTTGCATCAATCAATAGTTACAAACAAAATATTTTAAATAAATTTTATATTTGCTGTAAAACAGTTCAAATAGGATTACCCCTGATAATAGGGTATACCTAAGGTGAAAGCAAAAAAATATATACTTTATATTTAAATTTAATATTGTAATAATCACATCAAATATAAAAAGAATCAATTTCAAGTCATATTTTTTGCATCAATCAATAGTTACAAACAAAATATTTTAAATAAATTTTATATTTGTTGTAAAACAGTTTTTAGGTGTTTTTTTCATAGCTATTAAATAAGTGTGACACAAATCATTATGTAAATAATATTTGATTAAATAAATTTTCTAAAAATTTAAAAAACATTTAAATATATACTTTATATTTACCAAAGAGTTGTGGCTCAGTTGATAACGCAGGCCGAGATTGTGGGAAGAACTTTCGGGACCTTAAACCCACTAAACACAATCTTAGGGAGGGGTGAGGAGCCTTAACTATGACTAAGCCTCGAATAGGATTACCCCTGATAATAAGGTATACCTAAAGTGAAAGCAAAAAAATATATACTTTATATTTAAATTTAATATTGTAATCATCAAATAATTTTTTAACACAAATCATTTTTAATCATCACATAAAATATAAAAAGAATCAATTTCAAGTCATATATTTTTTGCATCAATCAATAGTTACAAACAAAATATTTTAAATAAATTTTATATTTGCTGTAAAACAGTTCGAATAGGATTACCCCTGATAATAGGGTATACCTAAGGTGAAAGCAAAAAAATATATACTTTATATTTAAATTTAATATTGTAATCATCACATCAAATATAAAAAGAATCAATTTCAAATCATATATTTTTTGCATCAATCAATAGTTACAAACAAAATATTTTAAATAAATTTATATTTGCTGTAAAACAGTTTTTAGGTATTTTTTCATAGCTATTAAATAAGTGTGATACAAATCATTATGTAAATAATATTTGATTAAATCAATTTTCTAAAATTTTTAAAAACATTTAAATATATGCTTTATATTTATCAAAGAGTTGTGGCTTAGTTAATAACGCAGACTGAGATTGTGGGAAGAACTTTCAGGACCTTAAACCCACTAAACACAATCTTAGGGAGGGGTGAGGAGCCTTAACTATGAAGTCTCGAATAGGATTACCCTTGATAATAAGGTATACCAAAAGTGAAAGCAAAAAAATATATACTTTATATTTAAATTTAATATTGTAATCATCAAAATTATTTTTTAACATTTAAATCATTTTTAAACTTTTAATTATTTTATATTTTTCATAAAAATACTTGCATGAGATTCTTGTTATTTTAATTTCACAGTTTATAAGGGGAAAATTAAAAATAAAAAACCATACATTGCACACATTATTACTAAAATATGTTTTATTAGGTAATAATTTTTTTAATAAATTACAATATAAAAAAGTCAAGAATATTTATAACATGTTTTTAACTATACAATTTGTAGGTTTTTTTTCCATAGAAATTAAATAAGTGTGGCACAAATAATTATCTAAATAATATTTTATTAAATCAATTTTATAAAATTTTAAAAACATTTAAATATAAACTTTATATTTAAATTTAATATTATAACCATTTAAATATTTTTTATCATTTAAATCATTTTAAAGCTTTCAATTATTTTATATTTTTCATAAAAGTACTTGCATGAGAATCTTGTAATTTTAATTTTCCAGTTTAGAAAAGAAAAAGTAAAAATAAAAAACCATACATTGCATAAATTATTTCTAAAATATTTTTATTAGACAATAATTTTTAATAAATTACAAAATCTAAAAGTCAAGTATATTTATTATATGTTATTTTTTTTTGCCTGCATCATGGACTACGTTATTAACCTCTTGTCATGGACCATGTTATTAACCTCACAATTCTAAATGCCGCTCATGCAATCAAAGCTATGGGCCAAGAATGCCACTTAAAGGGCTACATGGTGCCAAAAAAATTAGAAGTTGAATGAACAGTAATAAAAATACTTCCCCAATATAATATTAAATAAGCGTGACACAAATCATTATGTAAATAATATTTGATTAAATAAATTTTCTAAAACTTTTAAAAACATTTAAATATATACTTTATATTTACCAAAGAGTTGTGGCTCAGTTGATAACGCAGGCTGAGATTGTGGGAAGAGCTTTCGGGACCTTAAACCCACTAAACACAATCTTAGGGAGGGGTGAGGAGCCTTAACTATGACTAAGCCTCGAATAGGATTACCCCTGATAATAAGGTATACCTAAAGTGAAGGAAAAAAATTCATACTTTATATTTAAATTTAATATTGTAATCATCAAATAATTTTTTAACACAAATCATTTTTAATCATCACATAAAATATAAAAAGAATCAATTTCAAGTCATATATTTTTGCATCAATCAATAGTTACAAACAAAATATTTTAAATAAATTTTATATTTGCTGTAAAACAGTTCGAATAGGATTACCCCTGATAATAGGGTATACCTAAGGTGAAAGCAAAAAAATACATTTTATATTTAAATTTAATATTGTAATCATCACATCAAATATAAAAAGAATCAATTTCAAGTCATATATTTTTTTGCATCAATCAATAGTTACAAACAAAATATTTTAAATAAATTTTATATTTGCTGTAAAACAGTTTTTAGGTATTTTTTTCATAGCTATTAAAAAGTGTGACACAAATCATTATGTAAATAATATTTGATTAAATCAATTTTCTAAAATTTTTAAAAACATTTAAATATATACTTTATATTTACCAAAGAGTTGTGGCTTTGTTGATAACGCAGGCTGAGATTGTGGGAAGAACTTTCGGGACCTTAAACCCACTAAACACAATCTTAGGGAGGGGTGAGGAGCCTTAACTATGACTAAGTCTCGAATAGGATTACCCTTGATAATAAGGTATGCCTAAAGTGAAAGCAAAAAAATATATACTTTATATTTAAATTTAATATTGTAATCATCAAATTATTTTTTAACATTTAAATCATTTTTAAACTTTTAATTATTTTATATTTTTCATAAAAATACTTGCATGAGATTCTTGTTATTTTAATTTCACAGTTTATAAAGGGAAAATTAAAATTAAAAAACCATACATTGCACACATTATTACTAAAATATGTTTTATTAGGTAATAATTTTTTTAATAAATTACAATATAAAAAAGTCAAGAATATTTATAACATGTTTTTAACTATACAATTTGTAGGTTTTTTTTCCATAGAAATTAAATAAGTGTGGCACAAATAATTATCGAAATAATATTTGATTAAATCAATTTTCTAAAATTTTAAAAACATTTAAATATAAACTTTATATTTAAATTTAATATTATAACCATTTAAATATTTTTTATCATTTAAATCATTTTAAAGCTTTCAATTATTTTATATTTTTCATAAAAGTACTTGCATGAGAATCTTGTAATTTTAATTTTCCAGTTTAGAAAAGAAAAAGTAAAAATAAAAAACCATACATTGCATAAATTATTTCTAAAATATTTTTATTAGACAATAATTTTTAATAAATTACAAAATCTAAAAGTCAAGTATATTTATTATATGTTATTTTTTTTGTCTGCATTATGGACTACGTTATTAACCTCTTGTCATGGACCATGTTATTAACCTCACAATTCTAAATGCCGCTCATGCAATCAAAGCTATGGGCCAAGAATGCCACTTAAAGGGCTACATGGTGCCAAAAAAATTAGAAGTTGAATGAACAGTAATAAAAATACTTCCCCAATATAATATTAAATAAGTGTGACACAAATCATTATGTAAATAATATTTGATTAAATAAATTTTCTAAAACTTTTAAAAACATTTAAATATATACTTTATATTTACCAAAGAGTTGTGGCTCAGTTGATAACGCAGGCCGGGATTGTGGGAAGAACTTTCGGGACCTTAAACCCACTAAACACAATCTTAGGGAGGGGTGAGGAGCCTTAACTATGACTAAGTCTTGAATAGGATTATCCCTGATAATAAGGTATACTTAAAGTGAAAGCAAAAAAATATATACTTTTATATTTAAATTTAATATTGTAATCATCAAAATTATTTTTTAACATTTAAATCATTTTTAAGCTTTTAATTATTTTATATTTTTCATAAAAATACTTGGAGGATATTCTTGTTATTTTAATTTTTTTTATTATTGAAGGGGCAAAAAGCCCTCTTGTTATTTTAATTTCACAGTTTAGAAGGGGAAAATTAAAAGTAAAAAACCATACATTGCACACATTATTACTAAAATATATTTTATTAGGTAATAATTTTTTTAATAAATTACAATATAAAAAAGTCAAGAATATTTATAATATATTTATAACATGTTTTTAACTATACAATTTTTAGGTTTTTTTTTCCATAGAAATTAAATAAGTGTGGCACAAATAATTATCTAAATAATATTTGATTAAATCAATTTTCTAAAATTTTAAAAACATTTAAATATAAACTTTATATTTAAATTTAATATTATAACCATTTAAATATTTTTTATCATTTAAATCACTTTAAAGCTTTCAATTATTTTATATTTTTCATAAAAGTACTTGCACGAGAATCTTCTTATTTTAATTTTACAGTTTAGAAAAGAAAAAGTAAAATAAAAAACCATACATTGCATAAATTATTGCTAAAATATATTTTATTTGACAATAATTTTTAATAAATTACAAAATCTAAAAGTCAAGTATATTTATTATATGTTATTTTATTTTGTTTGCATTATGGACTATGTTATTAACCTCTTGTCATGGACCATGTTATTAACCTCACAATTCTAAATGCCACTCATGCAATCAAAGCTATGGGCCAAGAATGCCACTTAAAGGCCCACATGGTGCCAAAAAAATTAGAAGTTGAATGAACAGTAATAAAAATACTTCCCCAATGTAATATTATAGATAGATATCATAAATATAATTTTACAAATACAATTATAAATTTAAATTATATTGATATTTGAGATCCCTCCTCTTAATCACTTAAAACCTATATAAAGTGTATGGACAAAACCGTTGTTGGAAGAGTTAACCCCACCATTATGTGGATGTTCAGAGAAGGAAATGTGACATGTGTTCCGAGAGAACAATTTTAATATGGAGTATATAGAATAGATAGGAGAGATAATAAGTGAAAATATTATTGAATAAAATAGAAAGATAATTATTTTAATATAATAATACAAAAGAAAATGAAAGTGTGATTAAAAATAAAAACAAAACAGCAGGAGCAGGATTGCATCCCGTGTAGGATACCTATATGGTTAATAAAAAATCACTTTACCGTAGTGCGAATAAAAAAACTAAAAAAAAACTCAAGTGAGAAAAATGACACGTATTATGGGTGAACAATTTTTTATTTTCACCATAGGTATCTCCTATTACCAAGAGTAATCTTATTCGGGGCTTAGTCACAATTAAGACTCCTCACCCCTCCCTAAGAGTGTATTTAGTGGGGATCGAACCCGAGAACTCTTCTCATAATATCAGTCTGCGTTGCTAATTGAGTCACAACTCTTTGGTTATGAGTGAACAATTTTAATATAGAGTAAATAGAATATATAAGATAGATAATAAATGAAAAAAATTAATGAATAAAATAGAGAGATAAATGATATATTAAAAAAATCATCTTAAATATAATATAAATCAACACATTTATTGTATTGCTTAATGTGAGTTTTATGTAATGAAACAAACAAATAGAAATGAATAATGAGAGAAATTATTTTAATCTAATATTATAATAATAATAACAAAGAAAATTAAAGTGTTACAGAAGAAGGGAAAAAAGTTGGAGCAAAACTGCTTCACGTGGAGAATACTCGTGGTTCATAAAAAAATCACTTTTTATAATGAAACAAATTAATATGAACGGATACTGTGAGAAAATATTTTAATATAATAGTAAAAATGAAATTGTGAAAAGAAATAAAAAGAAAAGGAAAAAAAAGAAAACAACGGGAGCAAGACTGTCTCCCGTGATGAATAAATGTGGTTCATAAAAAGAAATCACTTTACTGAAATGAGAATAAAAAATTTAAAAAATGCAAATGAGAAAATATGACACGTGTACTGTGAGAACAATTTTAATATAGAATAAATAGAAGTAAATAGATAAATAAAATTGATAAGAGAGATAATAAGTGAAAAACATTAACAAATAAAATAGATAGATAAATAATATATTGAAAAAAATACATTAAATTTGATGTAAATAAACCCATATATCATATTTCTTTATGTGAGTATTTATGTAATGAAATAGATAAAAAGAAATGGATAATGAGAAAATTTGTTTTAATATAATAATTATAAAAAAAAGCAAATTAAAGTGTGATTAAAATTAGGAAAAGAAAAGAAATGACAGGAGCAGGACTGCTTCTGTGGTTTATAAAAAAGATCACTTTATTGAAATGAGAATAAATAGTAATGGATAATGAGAGAAACTATTTTAATATAATAATAAAAAATTAAAGTGTGATAAAAATGAAAAAAAATTAAACAATAGGAGCAGAATTGTCTCCTGTGAAGGATACCCGTGGTTCATAAAAAAATCACTTTTGTAATGAAACATATTAATAGGAACAAATAATGAGAGAAAATATATTAATGTAATAATAAAAGAAAAAGAAAAGGAAAGGTGCAATAAAAAATAAAAAACATATTAATAGGATTGTCTCTAGTAAATGATAGCTATAATTCATAAAAGTCATTACTTAGAACGTATGTGAATCGGTCTAACATAAATATACAATCCAATGAAAAAGCCCAATGTTAAAAAAGTCAATGGCCCACATATGGCTTTGGCTGGACAAAAAAATAAAGCCTCCAATGAATAGTAAACAAAAAACTACTCCAATGTAATATTATAGATAGATATAATAAGCTATACAAAGCCAATCTACAATGACAACCCTAAAAGGTACTGAAGTTTTAAAAGAAATGAGCCCATAATCAAATCCCATGACCCAAAACCTGACAAAAAAATGTTAAGGTGAATGAACAGTAAATAAAAAAAATCCTCAAATGTAATAGTATAGATTTCATTCAGCAAAAAGAAATTACACAGAGAAAACTTCTTTAAAAAGAGTTTATTTACAAAGAAAATTCTTTTGAAAACTGAAAATACATTTATCACCGCTACCTCTCTTGATACATATGATAGGCTAAGACACAGTCTTATCAGCAGCTTCCCTTTCTTTCTCAGCTACCACTTCTTCATCAGATGAAAATCCTTCGAAGTGTCTTTTGAGATTTTATTATTCCATTTCCCACCCGTGCATTCTGCACACAATCTCCTTTTGAGGACTGGAACTGTGGAGATACATCATTTATCACTGTGTTTTGACCACCAACAATCTTTATCCCCAGGATTACCACACTTGAGCCGGTTTCCTTCATCAGATTTGTTGGTACTTGATCACACAGTGAAGAGGCATTTATGCTCCTGATGTAATAAGATCTCCATGGTCAATGCGCGAGGAAACAGGTTTTCAGACGAACCCTTTCCTTTGCTTATCATTCCACACATCATCCAAGATGACTTGATCTTCTCCTCATTTTGTTCCAGAACTCCTTCTTCTGTTTTCTTTTGCTTCTTCATCGTCCTTCTGAGAGCAATACACTCAGACTCCCTCTTTCAAAGTCTGTAGAAGAGCTTTGAAGTGATGAGTATGAGTCAAGAACTTTAGACTATTTATAGGACTTTGAAGCAAGAGATGAAAGGCAGAAGTGCAGAGATTTATCCTAAGGGATGGTTGTTCAAGGGAAAAAGTATAGGCTCAAGTAGCATTAATGATGACAGTTTCAGATTTTTGGGAATACCAAAACGTACATCATTGAGTGGTCAGGTGAAGTGCTATTAGTCATAGATATCTGAGTCATCAGTGGTGATTTGAAGAGATCGAAAGAAAACCTTTTAATAAAAGAGTAAAAGATTTTTTAAAGAGAAAAATGTTTCAGCTGAAAAAGATACGTTAAAAAAACTTAAAAAGGTGTTAAAAAAAATCTTTTATTTTGTCAAGAAGAGATACATAATTATTTGACAAACATTCATACATGAGCAAGATGCAATTTTCATATAAGCACAAATAGATCAGAGAATTTCAGACACAAGCAGAAAATAATTTTCACACTTATCATGGATTCTCAAGATAAGAGATAGAACAATGTTACCACCAGAGATACTTATTGATATTGGTTTGAAGAGCACTTTTGCTGAAGCTTCTTCAAGGACTTTTCTGCTTTTTTGCTTGTTACCACCAGATGCAATTTTCTGCTTGTTGCTTGTTGTCAGCTTAATCCTTGTTCTTCGTTCTCTGAGAGTTTTCTTCAGCAATCATCTTAACCTATCCTTCAAGGTTTGAGATAGACTTTTATGACTTGAGTATCAACCTTCTTAACATTCTTGACCCACAATTTCATTGAGTTCATTTAGAACTTTCTGAACAGGTTCAGAGAATGGGGATGATATCTTGTCAGTTTTGTCTCTCAAGATTTGAGGTAGGCATAGAGTATTGAGTGTTAATCACCTTTGTATTCTTAACCCACAATTTCACTAAGTTCATTGAGAACCTTCTGAACAGGTTCAGAGAATGAAGATGATGTTACACCCATTACTCTATCAGACGATAATATCTTCAGATGATCAACTTAAAAAGACCTTTTAGTAGCATCTGAATTTATCCAAATACATTGGTTAATTGTTAAGGGAATATCTTAGAGTATACATTTTAATCTTATCATATTTTATTAAGTTAATAGTTTTTCTCTTTAGGGATACTTTCTGTTAATATTTAAGGTAGTGTATTAAATTAAAGATTCAATCATGCGTAGTCATAATAAACTAACACAGATAAGAAGAGACTTATAACTTAGTGGAAGCAAAACAAAAATTTAAATTTTATTATTATTAAAGAACAAAATTATTAAATAAGATTAATTGACATGGGTAATGACAAGACACTTTAAACAGAATCAATGGTCATCAGCAGATAGGTCCTCAGCAGCATTGGCATTCTCCTTTTCAGATTTAAGCTCTTGTAACTCCCTCTCAGTTACCTTCAGTCTCTTTGCAAGCCGATTCACCCTATCATTCACCCTCTTCGGATTATATGCACCCAACACCATCCTTTTCCTTCCTTGAGCACTCAGGTGAGTAGTAGGCCTTTTCTCTTCGTTACGTGAGGTAAAGAGAGAAGGAATAACCACCTGATTCTCTGGAGCTTCTTCTCGTTCAACTAAAGTCCGGTCCAACTGAGCATGCATTTCCGGAGTGAAGAAGTTAGGAGGCGGTTGGTTAAAGTGACTTTCCATAGGAAAGCCCTTGTGCATAAGAATTTTCATTATCAGGGTATTGTGGGGGTAGAAATTTTATTGCCCATTTCATCTCTGAAAGACATATGAAACAGCAGCACCCAAGGGAAACTGATTTTCTTCTTTGACAGCAAGTGTCCCAGCACAAACCTTTCCATCTGATTGATCACCAACTTGTTGCTTCCTCTGGGAAGGATGCGGCAGTTCAGCACAGCAAGGAGTGCTCTGGGAATTTTCAGAAGTTGAGAAGGTCTGTAAGGGGCTAGATGTCTTCTTCCAAAGAGAATTTCATCAAAGATGAAAGTTCCACCATGCAAGGATTCCCACCTCTGAAAATATTGTTCTCCTCTAGCCGGCACACCAATCACCCCTGCTATCAGTTTGGTGTCCACAAATAATGATCTTCCCATCACCTTCATCTCAATTCTAGTCCTTCCTGGTTTAGACACCATCTGGGAGTTGTTTCAGAACTCCATCACACTTTCCTCATGCCATTGGGAGGAAATGTTGTTGAAGAAGGGAGTCCATCCAACAACATCAAAGTACTCTGAGACTCTGTAATCAGCCTCATCAAAGTCAAAGAGATTAACCATTTTAGAGGGAATGATTCTCTCGTCAAACATAGGAGGGTTTGAGTCAATTGATGATGCAACCATGTTTGCCATTGAGAGTACAATTGATCTGAGGAAATAAGGTGCTTGGAGAACTTTTGCTCTTGAGGATAGAATGATTGAAGTGTAGTTCCCATGCTGATCTTCCAATCCTTATAAATAGGCAACAAGGCGTGCTTCATGTATTGATGATTGACGATTATATGCACTGAACAGTCATGGAGAGTTGTGCATCGTGCCAATTTTGAGAAACTGGTTGATGATCCATTGATTCACGTAGCGTCGTATCATAATTATTGAGAAAAATATTTTTAAAAATTGAAGACTCTTCAACTACTTAACACCCGACAGATTTAAATTAAATACAATAACTGGTTTTCACACACATTTATACAATCATGCATTAACAATTTCAATACGTAATTTCCAAAGAGTTTAATAAATACATCTAAATTAAGATAGGAAGGATGTTATCCGTATGTGATTTGAGATGAATGTACTTTCCTTTTCCCATTTCTTTGATCTTCAGAGTTGCTTCAGCTTGGTAAGATTTCCATCTTCTGAGGATCTACTCCTTCTGCATTTGTTAGATTCTCAACCCAAAGGTGAGCTCTGATACCACATGTTAGAGCCACAAGAAACACTAGAAGGGGGTTGAATAGTGTTTTAAACTTTTTGAACAATTTTGGAAATCTTGAATTAAACAACACATAAATTAAAACATGTTAAAATGAAGTACTTAAAAATCAGAGTTATTAGCAACGCGCGGAAGATAAGAAAGATAAATTTGACAAACTTTCTAACACTACTTAAGAAGGTTTTAAATAAACATTCAATTAAGTTGGTTTCTGATAAAAGCTAAGTTATTTAAAATATCTCAAAGTATCTTCTGAAGATTATTACATGGAATCTTTTCAGAACTGTTTCTGAATTACTTCAGATGATTGGTGATCGTCTGAAGTCTGTTTCTTACTTCTGAACTGAGTTCTTTTCATACTCACTTCATAGAGTTATTTCAGAGGTTCTTCAAAGTGCGTTTTCTGTAATTCTTCAAATGATATGAGAAAGACTTAAAGTTTGTTTATCTTTGAAGACTTGTTTTATTGAAATTGTTGAATTTGAGTTTGATATAAAAATTACTTTTAATTCCCCTTAGAAAATATAAAGCTGAAAATAAATGAGTTTAAGGAAAGAAGACTTAGCCAAGAATTTATCCTGGTTCACCCACCAACCTAGTGAGCTACATCCAGTCCCAGGGCAAACCACCACTGGATTTTCCACTATCTGAATCCACAGATACAAGTATTCTTTTGCCACAGCCTCTCCAGGCGTAACCACAAGTATTCCTTTGTTTTCAACTGCCTCTCTAGGCAACTCATGCAGTATTATTTTACAGAAAAGCCTCTCCAGGCTCAACAACAAGTATTCTTTTTCACCAAGCCTCTCCAGGCTCTACACCAAGTATTCTTTCTCACCAAGCCTCTGCAGGCTCTACACCAAGTATTCTTTCTTCCACCAAGCCTCTCCAGGCTCTCAGACACATAAAGTGTTTACAACATAAACTAAGTTTAAGTTTCTAAGAAACATAAACTCAGATTCTTCTTGTACAAAGGGATTACTGAGTCTAACTTAGGATACATGAATTGAAATCTAAGTACAAGGATAAGACAGAGATACAAGTGTATAATTTTGGGTACAATCTTGTCTTCTAAGTGAGGTAAAACTTCCTCAACTAATTGGCTAAGTAAGATATTGAATTGAACTTTAGCCAATTCTCTCTTAGGCTCTTTCATTGGCTCCCTTAGGCTACATTCTCGCCTATTCAATATGGGATTGCCAAATTATATCTTGAAATTCATGGCCGCCTCTCCAGCTTGCCAGCCTCTACTTCAAACTCTTTCTTGAGGCTATTTATATGTTCTGATAAAATATAGTCGTTTGAAGATTCCTTGGTTACCGTTTGAGAAGAAGTGATTTTTGGCCCAAATAGCCGTTGTGAGATAACTTCTAAACGGTTACTTCTTCTTAAGCAGAATAGGTGTACAGATAGCTTAGTTCTGACATACTATAGATAAGCTCTTTAACCTTGAGAGATTTTCCTTTAATAGGTAGGTGTTCCTTTTCTTTCTCTCTTCTTCTTCTTTTCTTTCACCTTTTCCTTTCTATGAATGTGAGGATGTATCCATTGGATTTGTCCTTTAGCCCGCATTGTGCTAGCTTCCTTTCTGCTTAGCTTTTGACATTCTGTTGTTTTCTCTTTTTTCTCTCTTGATCAGAGTTCCTTGCAGATATTTGAATAATATCTTAGCCGTTGAACACATGATCTTCTGCCCTTGTTGAGACTTCCCGTATTTGATCTTTGTTCATGTAGTCAGAATTTAGAGTCTTCCTGTCTTCAAATGGTTTGACGTATCTCATTACATGTTTAGAGAGTATGTGTGTTCATAGGATTGAATTCTTTAATCTTCACATACTTTCAGATGATTTGTGAGCTTTCAGCTTGATGCATTATTTCATCCTGATTTCATATGCTTATCTCAGATGATTGTCTCATGCATTTCTTGATCTTCACACTAAGGACACTTTCAGCAAGTTCCTTTCTTTTATCAAGAGTTGTTTCTTCTCTTTTTCAGACGATTGTAGCTCTGTTCTTCTTTGTTTCTTCTTACTCTTCTTTGATTTTGATGGATAAAGATGTTGAATTAAATAAACTTAGTTCAAACATCTTTCTAGTCATTCTCGTTCAGTTTTTCTGATTCGTTTTGGGCAGCAGCAGGTGCAGTAGGTCTGCGCACGCCATGCCTTTTTGTTGCAGGTGAAGCAGTCATTGCAAGATTTCCTTATTTGTGCAATGCTTTTGGTCGAGACAGAAAAGCATGCCTAGCTCTTGTGCTGAAATAGGTATAGTCCATTGGGTAGAGTGTTCTTCATGCTTGACAATGTCTTCACGAGATCAAACCTTGATTCTGACACGTTCAGCTTTCAGATATACAGAGTGCTTTTGATCAGTTTCAATTCTTCATATGATAGTTATTCTTCAAACGAAGTTCTTTTGTCTTCAAGTCTTCAGATGATGGACACTTTACTTTAGTCTTCAAGTCTTCAGATGATGAATATGCTTCAGGTGATTGAGTTTTCTTTTCTCTTCAGATTTTGTGTTGTTCTTTTTCTTCTCTTCAGATTCAGTGCTTTGCTTCATCTTCTGATTCCTCCCTTCTTCTTCTTCTTCTTCTTCTTCTTCTTCTTCTTCTTCTTCTTCTTCTTCTTCTTCTTCTTCTTCTTCTTCTTCTTCTTCAGATTCCGAGTCTTTTCTTCTTTTGTTGTTCTTTTAGGCTTCAGACGAATACTACATCCTGAAACACAGTTTACAAAACAATACCTTTCTCAGTAGAACCTGCTTATATGATCTTATTTGTTAATCATTAAAACCTTAGGATACTGACTCTTAAGTTAAGTTTGAATACTCAAATTAATTCTTAGACTCAACATTAGTGACAAAAAAATATTAATATATATTATTAATTTTAATTTTATAATTTTGAAAGTGTTATAATTGTGTAGGGATTTTCTCCATCCCTCCAGCCTCCCCAACAAGCTTTAGCTATGAAATAGCTACGGATTAGCTATGGATTTTAGTTTCCTACGTAGCTAAAGTTTGCTGGAGAGGCAGGAGGGGCAGGAGAGGATCCGGATCCGTTATAATTTTGTCCTAAACACTAAATAGAAAAACTTGAACTAATTTTCATTTCTCTTCCCAACGTTTTCATCTCTCATCCCCTTTCACATACTGTTGTTTCATAGTTAAACTTGGATGATATATGGATTATATTTTCATTTGTGCTAGAGTTATTTTTTAATTAGTTTTTATTTTATAATCAATTTATTATTTTTATAGTTAAAAAAAGTGTGGGTAATGAGTATGAGTACGAGTATTAGAATCATTACCCATGCGAGTATGGGTCCAGGTATGAGTATTTTTTTAAACGCAGGTATGGGGACATGTACTATAGTACCCTACCCAGACCCTACTTATTGTCATCCCTACACATGATAGAGTTATCATATCCTATTGGTGCAACAAACACATGATAAGTGATAGGATATAATAAAGTTATCATATCATATCTATTATTATGTTCACCAAACATGCCTATAACTTAAAATATGTCAAGTGTCTTATCTTGGAGGTCTACATATTTTTGTTATCTTATCGTCATATATACTTTATTTCACACATATGCAATATGTGAAGTTTCGAACCTTAGATTGAATTTTTTATTCTATATATATAACAAAATGGAGAAATGTGACTTTAGAAAGTCTAATGAGCAATGCCACAATATTGGGCTTACAATAAGACATAAAATGAATCATTAGACCCTTGCAAACACTATTATTTATTTTTTTAAAACTAACAACACCATAATATTAACAAACGAACAAGAGAGACACCAATTGTAAAAATTTAAATAGAGATATGGTAGGAAATATTTAAAAATTGAAATGAATGATTAATTGATTACCTATTTATTAAGTAGTATTGTTTTTAAGAATATTGGTTCTTGCTCATTTTGTGTGGTGAAAACATGTGTGATGTAATGTATATATTTGATTTTGTGACTGCATGTCTATATTTATATATTCATTTAAGAAAAAAGTGGTGAATGATAAGTATCAACTGATTTATTAGTCATTTTTATTGAATTTGCATTTATGTTTTATAAAAGCCTACAGTAGTAAGTTAATCAATAGTTAACCTAGCAGGCTAATTCAAATTTGATTAGACCCCAAATGAAGGTTACTGGTGAAGAGGTTCAAAAGGATAAAACTGACAAACAGCATCTCAAGTTTTGAAACCATCAAAGAGACAAGGCAAGCACCAACAACCAAATAAAAATACATAGCCTTTCTTCTCCTATCCCTATTCAAAATTCAAAACAATTAAAAACTGTTCATAGCAGTAAACATCCCTCATGACAGACATGCATGAGTCAGTGTTTAACTGTGTCCTTTGAATATATTAAATATTCCCTTACAGTAAATCAAATCTCCAATCATTAGTTTCTACTTATTATATGAAATTGAAAAAGCTATAATAATAACTGGTTTTGCGTGACTCCAATGGTCAGGACAATCAATATAGGCATTCATCCCCTCTATGATATGATTTGACAAAAAAGTACTTGATAACCCAAAGCTAATATATAGCTAATGATGTTGCTTCACTTTTACAGGTATATATTAGTACCTTTTTGTTTACATATTATAGAACAACAAAGACAAATGATACTCATGCAACCCCACGACAGAGAAAGAGAGAAAAGAGGTAAAAGATTTAGAAATGTGGAATATGAAAGGTGAAATGATAGAAAAATATAGGGAGAAAAAAAATGTGTTGGATGAGTTGTGATTTATTTTTATTATATGAATTTATTATCTCAACAACAAAAGTATAGTATGAGCATGTTGTGACATAACTCTTGTAAAGCTGTTTCATCTTCATCTCCTCCTCTTTTCTTATAAACAAGTTACTGTTTTAAGTTCCTCCTCATTTTTATTCTGTGAATCTCATTTGGGAATTGTTTTTATCAGTTATTAGCCTACTACAACTGAATTGAGGTTTCATCATTACTAAAAAAATACACTGCAAACAGTGGGGGCAAAACAAAGAAAGAAACTAAGAAAGAAAGCATGTGACAAGTTTACAGGCAAATTAATGACTCTTGCATTTTGGTTATAATGACAATCAATATATGAAAATTACATAGCCAAACTTTACACAAGACAATGGGGACCTTCTAATTTTTGTCCTTCTATTTTGTCTTCATACTCACTCCCCTGTTTCCCACCCACTATGCCAATCTTGGGGCACAGAAATAGACAGAGTTTACTAACAGTATGAAAAGCAAAGAGAGTTACATATCTTATGATTCCCTCTTTAAGTTCATTACTCACCACCTCCTCTGGTGGAAGTAACTTCTGTCTGTCTCCTTTGCAGTGGCAGATTCTGTGGACTTCTGAAGCTTACTCATCACAGCATTCTTAAAATTAATGACTTCTTGAACCTGTGAACAAGACCTCTGCATTCTAACCCCACTTAAACTATTCCTAGACTCCATCATTTCATTGAGTGAAAGCCTCCTCTTTGGACCTGGTTCTGGCCGTTGCTTTGGAGCACTATGTGACCTCAATTTGGCCTTAAAAGACTGAGTGCTAGCCATGTAATTTGGAAAATTCCCATATTGCCTAAGGAATAAGTTGTCATTGCATACACTCTTTGGTGTCACAGGTGCAACTGAACCACAACTACAAGAATGTGTAAACCTTGGAGTGCTTTGTGCTGTAAAGAATCTACACTCTTCCCCTGTTAACCCCCAATCAGAGTCCTGGAAATTCCTATGGTCTGGTATGGACAAACGAATAGGTGTTTTACAAGGGATTGGGAAGGAAGAAGAAAGTGCCTGAAATGAAGGGTCATCACCAAAATCTGATATTGATGTGTTGCTCCTGCGAGACCTTGACTTAGGCCTCCCAGTGTCCATTTCAACTATTTTGGGGCTTCCATCATTAACACTGTTGTTGTTAATTGTGGCATCAAAAGAAGATGACAACCTTCTACTGTGGATTGGAGCTGTGTACTCACTCCTAGTGTCATCAAATCTCTCCTACAAAGATTTTAACACAACAATTAGATTAGGACAAATATAAGCCACAAAACAAGTGGACAAGGTTTGTTGTCTAGAATCTGAGATCTGTACCATACCATGGATCTTCTTGCTTGGTTTTGAAATTTATTTGCTTCATTCTTTGTGCTCATGAGCCTGCCAGATTTCTGAGACCTAACTGTAGCTTGAGCTCTAATAAGAGCCTGCATACTATGCAGTGTTGCTGTTGCTTGCTTCCTCACCAAATACCCTCTTACAAGTGCTTGTAACTTCACCAATGCTTTTAAGGCTCTCAGTGCCTTCCTTGCCTATTCAAAATTCAGAATCCAAAACAAAACTCATTTCAATTGTAAAATTTCACATCAAATCCCTGACACCACTGAAGCTAAAAGCCTATAATTTGCATAAAAAAAAAGATTTTTGTCTCACTTTTTGGACATAATAAGCAAACTTACCAGGTATCCTCTAAACACTGTTTGAATCTTGATAGCAGCCCACATCTCATGTCCACTACCAAACATGGTGCCTCTTCCATGGCTGGTTAGCCTAACCACTGCCACTGCAGCCTGTGCAGCAGCCACAGCAGCATCAGCTGCTGCAGCTGTGGCTGCAGCAACTGCAATGGCATGCTTGTTCTGCTCCTTTTCTTTGTCTGTGTAGAAAGATTGTAACCAAGCAGCTTCTGCTGGAGAAATGTTGGGTGGTATAGTGGCTGGATTGAGACACAAGATTTTGGAATTACTCTCAGAATGAGCTGCAGAAGAAGAAACATGTTTCATGCTGTTGGGGTCTCCAAAGTTTGAGTTTTGTTTGTGTTCTCTGTTCTCTTTTATCCCAAACAAGCCCTTCAGCCACCTTGTGGCTCTCCCCATTGTCTCAGTGAGAAGAGAAGAAACCCTGCAAATGCCACTGAAAGAAAGAAAGAAAAAAGGGTCTTGAAATAGTGAAAGCTACAAAAATTCAGCCATGGTTTTTGGGAGAAAAGTAAGAAAAAAGGGGGTCATGACTCATGAAGCTTCTCTTTTCAATTTCTTGGAAAAAGGTGATTAAAAAATGCATTCTTTGATAACCTCCCAAACAAATAAGAAAAGAGAGAAGATGACATAAGGAAGAAGAAGAAGAAGGTAACAATGTCAATGTGAATGAAGGATATACAAAGTTAATTTTATCGGCCTTCGTACAATGAATGAGAAAACAGACAAAATAATAATAGAAAAGAAAAATGAAACTGAAAAAAAAAAAACTCTGTCAAGCCCTCGTGAAAATCTGCATTACATGACAAAAACTTGCTGATAGAACATGCAGGGAGTACTGATAACTGTAGTGGAAAGCAAGAGTAAAAGGAACTTGAAGAGAATAAAATAACATTGAGTTAACTTAGTGGGGTAGTTTCGTGTAAATGATGATATAGTTATTATATAAAGTGAGAAAGTATGTTACAATTAATAATGTCACTGTTGTAAAATAATCAGAGAGAAGGGGTAGCTAACCTTTTGATTGCATCAGATTGTTGAAAAGAAAGGAGTAAACCAATATCATTAATTAATTTTTTTTATCTGTGCCAAATAATAATGTTATGATTAAGAATTTCTCTCGGTAATAATCTCTAAAGTTAACTTCTCAAAAATTAAATGCTTAGTATTTTGTTATCAAGTTTAATATGCAGACCATTTACTTTATTAAAAAGGACTAGAATACAGAGAACTTGAACTTGATGAAATTGGTAGGTAGTACTACTAATAAACTAAATTATTAATGTGCATAGACTAATATAGTTTTTTCCAAGAAAGAAAAAGCAATTAAAAAGTTGCTTAGGAAAAAAGAAGGAAAGTCAAAATTTTACACATCTCCAATAGGGAACTGAAGAAGAAAAAAAAGGAGAGAAAGATAAAGAATAGGGAACAAACACCCCAAGAGTGAAAAAAAATCTCTATTATCTCCATCTGTTTCCCATTACTTTCTGGAGCGACGTGTCCTAAAGAAAAAAGATACCATACCACAGTGTCCTAAGATAGATATCTGACACACTCGTGAAGCATGACCCTCATTTTATTAATTTATACCATACCATATTATTAACCTCTCTGCTTTCTGCATTACACTCACTCACTATACCCTTCTTTACCATTTAACTCTTAGCATATGAATGAGCCGGTTCATTCTATTTTTCACAGCTGCAGTGTTTCTTTCTTCAGCTTCCAAGTTCCAAAACCAAACAAACTGGGGGGGTGTGACTGTGATGAATAGGTTCTTGACTCGTAAAAAAAGCCAATTCCTCTGCATGTTGCTGTGTTTCAGCATTAAAGCAGAAGCAATTAAAAAAGTTACCTTTTGCTTGAATCGAGTACTTTTTCTTGCCCAATATCTGCTCCATGAAACCCCCTTCTTTTTGGTTTTTTTCCTTTATCTCTCTTTTTGGGGTTTGAAAGGATCTTTTGATCCGCAGCAGCTACCATATCAATGGAATTAACAGTGTTCTCTTCCTTTAAGTTTCCTTAATAATCGTTTTTACCCTTCTTTTTGTGTAACTTTTCTTTTATCATCCTTTTTGTGCAACTTTGAAACCCTTTAGCTTATAAGTTAAATAAAGAACATGTTAGTTTAGCCCAGAAGCTACATCCATGCATGAATTTGTGTATCTCTAGCTACCATTGTTTAAATTAAAGTTATATTTGATTTTTTTATACATTATTTAAACTTTTTATCCAAGTAAGTAATTCTGAAAACTTTGTGTTCTGTACATGTACTTTGGTGAAGGGAAGAGGACACAACGATTTTGGTTGAAGACATTGTAACTAAACTGTAAATATTGGAATTTTTCCGGTGAATTTTTTGCCTAGCTACATGCAAAATTTCCCTTTTGATTTGGTCTTGGAGTTAAGAGGATTTTTATTTCAGACCATTTAAGTATAGGGCCTAAATTACAATTAAAAATTAAAAAAACACTTTCTTATGATATGAGTAACACTCTTTGATTATAATTATTAATTCTTCCATATACAATATGAGCCGGAATTAACTATAGTACCAAACGAAAGGGAATTTCCAAGAATGTGTATTAATTAATATTTTGTGTGTGTAAGAAATTTTATGTACCTGACTACCTTTGAATTAAGGTGAGTTGTCTCTCTCTCATAGACCATAGTGACTAGTAGGATAAGAATACGTACAATAGAAGAAAGAAGCACACTTTTTAAAAGTTTTAAAATGTGAGTTGGAGATGAAGAAAGCGGGAGAGCATGTGGTTCATTGAAAGGGAGAATCCAAGTTTAGGTCATGAGGTTGGAATATTTACGGAAAGGGCCACACCACTCCTCTCCTCTTATTCATATTAGTGGTGTCCCGTACAATAATAATTTGACAGAAAAAAAGACATACAATAATTTATTAACAAATAGAATTCATAATATATGAAAGTTAAAATTATATATTAACATGAATGATTATTTTTCTCTATTCATTTTGTATTCTTCTCCGTGCCTCAATTTTTCATTTGCACAATATATCCCAACCAACTCAAGTTACTTCCCTTTTTTTTATTCCACCCCAATATGTAAACTATTTTATATTGTTTGTGTATATCCATTAAATCCTATTTTAAATTATATTTACAAAAGAAGATAAAACTACATTAACTTTTAAAATTATTTTAATTTATTCATTTCATAATATTTTTCAAAAAATGATTATTTAAACATTCTAAAGTTTCAAAAGTACATTTTTAAAAAAGAAACTATTATTCTTTTCTTTTTTTGGTAAAAGGGAGGGGACTAAGCCCACTAAACAAGACACAACCTAGGAAAGCAAATACCAGAAACATAAGCAAGAATAGAAATAGACACAGAAGAAGGGGGCTCAGAAAGCACATGAGGCCCCATACCTCGAACACCATGCGCCACATAATTACCCTCACGCAAGACATGAGTGATATGAGTCCTACCAATTTTGGCAATATCACTATTATTCTTTTCTGTAGTTTATCAAAGAATTTTTTATATATTACATTTTTAATGGGATAACTAACTCTTTTAAGGTTGATAACTATTTGTCTTATAATTGCTCCTCTAACTCATTTATCTAACTGAAAATATGTCTCACGACTATTTTCAATCATACTCTCTACCAACTCTCTTTCCATAGAAATCATATTTAATTTTTTTTGTACATATCCATGAAATTGACCAATTTTTGAAACTTTCCCTCTCATACTCCCTTTCATACAGAAAGAATTTTTCTCCAAAGAGATTCACTTATGATTAATATTCCCCATTCTCATTTATCAAAGAGTGTTAAGTTAAATGATTAAATCTTTTATTTCTAACACACTCTTATATCTTATATTCTTTTATATTTTTTATTTATTTGAAAATATTTTATTTTATTTTATTTGTTATCTGATCTATAATAACAAATTCATACAATATAATATATAATTCGTTATCTCTAATGCTTATGGAATAGCCTCTTAGTGAGATTTTTTATATTGCTTATGGCACAGGATGTAAAAAAATGAATGACCTTTTAGAGTATTATTCTAGTGCTCCAAGAATGCCTCTTATGTAGGCCAAAACTTTAAGATTCTTGAAATTGCTTTTAGACGTAAAGTTCATTATTTTATTTTAAGGTTTAAATTCAAATAGAACAAACTATAATATTTCTTTCTAAACACCAATAATTTCCTTGCCAACTTATATACCCGCATTCGGCAATAAAATTGAATAAAACTAAAAGTTTATGGGTTATATGCATTACTTAGCTCATCAACCACTTAAAAACTTTGCTAGCTAGTTCTACCCATATAAAAATCAAATTTTAATTTTCCAATCAAGTAAAATTTTACAAAACAACTAAGTTGTTGTAACACATACACAGATAAGTCACCAATTAAAGAAATTCTGCAACATTTTCAACATTTCATTTATCACTGTCAACAAAAAAAAACTCAGAAACCAAATGAAAATGATCAAAACCAATCACAATTTAATTTTTTCAAATATAGTTGGGATTTTGACATTTGCAAAGCATGAACAACTAAGAAAAGTTGTTCTTGATCCTAGGTCACAAGATCCTTTAAACATAAATAGGAAACCCACAGAAGAACACTAATTAAATAATTATTATCATTACTATTAACGTAATTATAAATTATTTTTAAATATTATTTTAAATTTCATAGTATGATTTTATTTATTTTATAACTTTTTTTAATATATTTAAACTATTAAAATAACCTTTAATATTGATATTTAATATTTTGATATAATAATATACTATAATTATTATAAAAATGTACATTTTTTAAATTACTTTATTATATTTTAAATTTTTAAATTGTTAAAATGGACTTTAATATTTATATTTTATATAATAAAGATAACTACAATTAAATAATTACTATAATTACTATTAAAATACTTATAAAATTATTTTTTAAGTGTTTTAAACATGTTTCAAATTTCCCGTTATATTTTTATTTTTTAAAAATTATGTTTAATTTTTGATAAATTATTTATTATGTTCTAAATATCGTATTATATTTTTATTTTTGTTATAAACCTTTTTTTCAATTAAAATTATTAAAATGAGATTTAATATTAATATTTGATATAATGAAAGTTACTATAATTAAATAATTATTATAATTATCATTAATATAATTATAAAATAATTTTTAAGTGTTTGAGCATGTTTTAAATTTCGTATTATATTTTTTAAAATTATTAGATATGTTTTAAAGTAATAAGGATAACTATAATTACCATTAATAAAATTATAAAATGATTTTTTAAGTGTTTGAGTATGTTTCAAATTTTGTATTACATTTTTAATTTTGTGAAATGATTTTTAAATTTTTTTAATATGTTTTAAATTTCATATTATATTTTTATTTATGTTATAAGTTTTTAATATTAATTGTTAAATTTGTCTTTAATATTGATGTTTATATAATATAAGTAACTATAATTAATATATTTACTGTTATTATAATTATCAAATGATTTTTAAATGTTTGAGCATGTTTAAATTTCATATTGTATTTTTATTTTTTAAAATTAAGCTTTACCTTTTTTAAATTATTTTATTATGTTTTACTTTCTATATTATGTTTTTATTTATGTTATAAACCATTTCTTTTTAATATTAAAATTGTTAAAATGGAATTTAAATAATATTGTTTTATATAAAAAATAATAATAATAATTAAATAATTACTATAATTACTATCAACATATTTATAAAATGGTTTTTAAGTGTTTGAGAATGTTTTAAATTTCTTATTTTTTATTTTTTTTTAAATTAATAGATATGTTTTAAATTATCTTTATTTATATTTATTATTGTTATTATAATTTTTTTATAGTGATATTTAATTTAATATATTACTATAGTTAATTAATGGTGATGAATAATATTAATCATTTAAAATGTAAAAGATACTTTCTATTTTTAGAAGTTTTACTTAAAGAAATTTACTATTTTGTCCTCACTTTAGATTTCATTGGCCATTTTCCTACCTACTTTTATATATATAAAGATAAAGATAACTATAGTTAATTAATGGCGATGAATAATATAATCATTTAAAATGTAAAAGATACTTTCTATTTTTAGAAGTTTTACTTAAAGAAATTTACTATTTTGTCCTCACTTTAGATTTCATTGGCCACTTTCACTACCTTACTTTTATATATATAAAGATAAAGATAAAGATAAAGATATGGCTTTGAATGCTTTTGACTGGTGGCCATGTATAGATGGATGGAAGGAATCCTTTCTAAACCAAGCA